>JAQPPZ010015413.1:9725000-10350000 GCA_028583015.1 Wollemia nobilis | reverse complement strand
ATTTTCTTCCATCCAGTCTATCCTCAACTGCTTTCTCATAGTTTGTCATAAATTGTAAGATCATCCTGGACTAAATAAAGAAATCAGACTGAAAAACACAATAAATAGCTAGTTGATAGGCTTTCTTATTTTTTAACCAACAGGAGAATCGACAACTTCCTGTTAGTTGATTGGCACTTTGTTCTTTGACTTCTATTCAACCCTGGTTCTGAAATATAAATTTAGCTGTAACCACAAACCAAGGTGCAAAACGTAATACTATCAAGGCTTGAACATATAAATATATGTGACATTACCCACCATTAATGTGAAATTTGGTTTTCTGATTTTCGTGATCTGATACATAATTGAAGATTCAAGACCGTGTTCCTAGGATAAAGATATTATAGAACATGTGCTTGAATAAAGCTCATAAAAAGAATAACTTTTCTTAAATTCACATTTCACAACCTTGTAAATCACAAGTGACCAAAAAAAATTTCTAGCCATATTTGACCAAGAGATTGTGTACAATATAAATGATAGAGACCATGATCATGAAGCGTCGAAGTACATAGAGTGCAAATACAGTCTTGCATACTGACGTAGCAACAAAAATTTAATAAATACAAACAACATATAATATTTTTAACAACCCTATCCTTGGGGTCTTCCCAATATTATATTTCATATCAGATGCTAATACTTTACATATATGTTTCTCCTTCAAAAGATCTGTATACTGCTGGGCTTTCTCCACATGCTAGAGAGCAGCAAACTTGCACTTACGAAATTTGCCTGACAGTTTGTAGCAGTCCCACTACTGTTTTCATTTTAGGCCTTGTGTCTGGAGAAGAGTTGATGCAACTAAGAGCTATTTTTAGCATTGACAGCATCTCGTTCTGTATTTGGAGTGAAAAGTTTCTTATTCTCATGTCAAGAATTTGCTCCCATGCCTCCTCCCCTGAAAGAGTTGACTGAACCCATTTTGCAATATCCATCCCACTTGTTATAGGAGGCTTTCCGGTAAGCAGTTCTAACAAAATGACCCCAAAGCTAAACACATTACCAGCTGCAGTCACTCTCATTGTGTATGCATACTCTGCAAACAACATATTCAGAAAAAACCAAGATTAATATAAAGCTTTTTGGAATAACATGCTCAAAATGTGAACAAAGGTGCCTAACTGTAATCCTAACACAATCACAATTTATGGAAGAACACAAGTCAACATATGCTTTGGTAAAAAGCACAATCAAAGATAAACTCTAGCATACATTGCACAAGAGAAAATAAGTAAAAAAATATTGATGATAGATTTAGAGCACATGAAGTTCAAACTTCTGGATAGATAAAAACCGTCTAAACTACTTTTCATCAAGATTTTAACAAGGACAACTAAATCTAAACAATTTTTAGTGTGAAATTTTGACAGCAAAAATATTATGGCCATTCAAGAATCGAAAACATATGCCAAGTATAAATATTGCAAATCTCGACTAGACACAAATTCAGGTTCTGAACTTTCTTAGCCACCCTCCATTTCCCCCTCCATTGGAAAAGGGGGGGGGTAACAACCATGCCCTACAATGACCAAACTCCACTTTTAAAACAAGATAGACTAGAAACCAACTAGAAAAATAAAATTTATGCTTTATAAGATAATGAATCAGTTTGAGAAATGCCAGCTAAGAACACTTATCAAAAATTCATAACCATCCTGTAGGCCTCACTCATCTGATTGCCAGATAGTTACTATGTTTTAGTTAGTGTAGCTATGTGATCATAGATGAAGCTATGATTAGATAAAGTGTGCTGGGGGTGAGGGAGAAGGAAATTCCATCTTCTATAGCACAAAAGTAACATATATGCAAAGCCTTCTGTATCAACCTAAATGGTAAGCTGTTTGGAGCATACCTGGAGGGATGTATCCAACTGAGCCAGCAAGTGCAGAAAGACTTCCTGTGCTCTTTGAAGGATCAACAACCCTGCACATTTCAACATCACCAATTTGCGCTTCTGACAGAGACTTAAGAAGAATGTTTTTGGTGGTGAGGTCAAGGTGGAGGATTGGTTGCTGACATCCATGTAGAAATGCCAAACCTTGGGCTATACAAATAGCAATGCTGCAACGAGATGGCCAATCCAGTACGCAAACGCCACTAGTGTGGAGGAACTCTGCAAGGCTACCTTTATGAACATATTCATAGAAAAGATAAGCGCACTCTGTGTCTATAACATATGCCAATGGTGACATTATGTTTGGATGATTGAATTTTCCCTGCTTCTCCAGTTCTGCTTCAAGCCTCCGGCAGCTTCCTGATTTGAATATTTTGTCGGTCCAGCTGAGCTTCTTCACAGAATAACTAGGGCCAGAAGGCATCACAGCTTTGTAATAGGTACTGAATTTGTTCTTCAGAACAATGTTTGCAGGATCTGTAGTGGCTTCCACACCCTTTTCAAAGTCAATGCTTATGTTGTGGAGACTGTTTGGACGAATAAAATGACCTTCAATTGTATGGGGTTCTTGCACTTCTGGTGTTTCATTCTCATCATGCTGAAAGTATCTGCATGCCAAGGTTGATAATGCAACTGCCCCAAGGGCAAAAATAGCACCTGCAATGGCAACTCCAACTAACAAACCTGCTGAGACCTTTTTCTTCTTACTGGTAGAAGAAACAGGTTTTTCCCGAACGAGACCGGGGTTACCTGAAATATTCACTGTTAAGGAATCCCTGAAGGTTGGAATTATGCCTGTTAAATTATTGTTTGACAGGTCCAATACTGTAAGACTCTTCATTCCTGTTAAAGACTCTGGAATTTTTCCTGTCAATCTGTTGTTCGAAAGATCCAAAATTTCTAGTATATCCAGGGAGGATAGAGTGCCTGGAATGCTGCCTTCCAGAGAATTGTGGCTGAGATCCAAAGCAATCTGCAACATGCGAAGATTGCTAATTCCTGGTGGAATTTTTCCTGCAAGGCTGTTGCTGGCCAACTGTAGCTCTAACAAGGACTTGCAATCTCCTATATTCTGTGGAATAATTCCTGTTAGTTTATTATTTAGTAGACGTAAATTCTGCAGCTTAAGCTCAAAAAGTTTTGAGGGTATGGATCCTGATATGAGATTGCGACTCAAATCCACGAATGTCAAGTTAGGGATATTTAACAGCCCATCCAAAATGCTTCCGTTAAAACGATTATTTGGCAACTTCAGATATTGCAATTTTAGAAGTTTAGGCAGCACAGAAGTCAATGGCCCTGTCAACTGATTTTTTCCGAGATCAACTAGCTGAAGCTTTCCACAATTTGCCAGCTGCTCTGGAATGGGGCCCTCAAGAGAGTTCTCATTCATTTCTAAGTATGTCAAATTATAGGCATTTCCAATTGTTGAAGGGATGGCTCCACTGAGATTATTGTTACCTATGCGCAACCTAAACAAACTTGCTGAAAAATTCTGAGGTATCTCTCCGGTAAGAGAATTGGACGTAAGGTCCAAAGTGAGTAGATTTCCCAGAGAAAAAACTTGTGGAGGAATAGGTCCTGTTAAATGGTTGTAGCTAAGATCCAGAAATTGCAGACCTGTGATGGATGATAACTCACCAGGTATTGTTCCATTAAGTTGATTCGAATTAACTGCAAACCGTATCAACTTGCTGAGGGCACCCAATGTTTTAGGAATACTTCCAGAGAAGATATTGGAAGAGAGAATAAGGGTTTTCAAATTGGCAAGGCTAGTCATATTTTCAGGGATTGTGCCACTTAATTTGTTGAAGCTGAGGTTAAGATATGTCAAATTGGTGCACTTAGTAAGTCCTTGGGAAAACTCACCAACAAGGCTGTTATAAGAGACATCTAATTTTTCTAGCCTTAGTGCCCCAATGACAGGAGGGATTAAATCACTCAGCTGATTATGTGTCAAAATGAGCTCTCTGAGGTCTGCCAAATTTCGGAGAGCATCTCCAATACCTCCTCCCGACAAGTTGTTGTTAGACATGTTCAGAGACTGCAATTTCGGAAGAGATATAAGTGAAGGCATGCTGCCTGACATGCTATTGAGGCTCACATCCAGGGCAACTAAACGGGTGCAAAGCTTAATGTCTTCAGAGGATGGGGTTGACAAGAAATTGCTTGAAACATTCAGCTTTTGGAGGGCTGGAAGCTGACACACAGTTCGCCAAATGTTGCCCTTTAACCTCAAGCTAGACAAATTCAGATCTACAACATCATTTCCTTTGCAAAGCACACCATGCCATAGACATGGGTCAGTGCCATTCTTCCAAGAAGGTAAAAAAGTAGAGATGTTATTCATAACTCCAATTTGTGTGGCATTGAGAGAAAGTGTAACAGTCAAACATTGCAGAAGCAATAACAGGCCGAGAAGGCAAGAACAAAATATGCAAAAATACCTCATCTTTGGCAGCACTGAAATGGGTCATTCAATCACTCCCAAGCTCTAAACTTTCTTTTTCTCTTTCTGGGTCTGTATCTCAAGCATGAATCTTCGTCTGTCCAGGACAAAAACCTATTTTTTCTGAAGCATTTTATAAGGCATAGGAGGTTTCATGGGCGTTGCGTTTTCCTCCAGATTTCTTCGGGGACTGAACAGAAAAATCAAAGGGATTAGAGACATTTGAGGTCCGGTCAACTGCCGCGGAGTGGGAAGGTTTCTCGGAGGCCGCAGGGTCGATTCACGCTGCCTGCAACGCTAGCCCCACCAGTTGATTTCAGTGCCTCCATGCTTTGGTTGTGAGTGCACGACTTTGACCTTGACTGATTTAACTCCAACTTCTTCCTAAGTTCCAATTATGCAATTCACACTGACTGATTTATTTCCAACTTCTTCCCAAGTTCCAATCATGCAGTTCACACTGTGCATTGCACTTGCACCAGTTTTGTTCACTGTGCCACCTAATAATATATAATTCTTCCACAGCCACTTTAGCCTTTCAAGGTACTATACCACCTATAAAGTTGAAAATATATGTCTTTTAGTTATATTTCCCAGAAATCCCCATGGAAATATGTGTAATACCATGTCCTTATTCAACACCACATAATTAAATTTTGAAATTTAAAATATATTTATAATATAATTTGAATTTAATTTTTTTAAGATTTTTATATTGATCAACATTTAAGATTTAAATTTATATATTGTATTTTGATATTTATAATTTATATTATAAAACTTATAACCTGGTCAACATTAAAATCTTTAAAATCAGATCTACTTTATTTTACTTGTCTTAGAAGTAAGAGAATGGGGTCCAAAAGAGTGGAAACAGGAGTATGTGGGAGAACAGACTACCGTTTGATAAGGGCAAAGCCTTGTAGGACGCTGACTATTCAGGTTCAACAATATATTTTTCTAATGGTCAGACTTGCAAGATGTCACCTTTGACTGTTTGATATTTCTTCTGGTTGTAAAAGTGAGGGAAAATGTTTAGTAAATGTGTGAACAAAAAGTTAAGGAAAATGTTTAGACTGAAGTCCTAGGTTAATAGGAAATTATTGTAAAGCCTAGCTAAAAGTGTATAAGATAAAGGGTTGTTTTGGGCTTAAGTGGATTGTCAAGATTCTCTGATTAACTAGTCAAAATTCATAAGGTTTTACTGATGAAGGTAAAGTTGAAACTTTCCTATGACTATAAAGAAAGTTGAATATGTTCTAGAAGCATTGTGGATTGTATATGATTTTTAAAGGAGGTTATTATATATTAAAATAAAATTAATGATATTAAATGATATTAGTTTAACAGTTTAGATTTTTTAATATTTTAAGGAGAAAATTTAGATTTGAATTCGAATAATATTTAAGTTTTATTGTAATACTACTATGTAATAATGATGTAATAAAGATGGACCCGATTGAATTTTGTATAACCCATAAAAAATAAAATCAATGATTTATATAAACTTTTATAAAAAATAAAATATCAAAAGTTCAAATTTTAAATTAATATTTATATTTTTTTAGAATAATAAAAATTTAAGATTAAAATAATTTTTATTATTAGTTTATTGGATTAATTTTCAAATTTTCCACTCATTAAAAGGTTTATCTTTTGATTTAGTTTTTATAGGTATTGATTTAATCAAGATTTTGAATAAAGAAAATAAAGATAACATGCATCAATAAAAGGTTAATAAAGAGAGAATCTTATTAGAAAAAATATACAATATAGTGCGATGTTATCACGTGGTCTAAAATGAAAGATTAGCCCTTCTGGACACATCTAATCGGTATGTCTTTGGGTTCTTATCAATGGGACCCAAGTTCAAAGGATGGTATGGGTGTGTGAGTGTATTTAAAAAAATAAATAAAAGATTATATACTTGAACATCCCTTTTTAAATTGAACAAGGGCCACAAAGAGAACCTTATGAAACATCCCCTTAAGAGAAACTATCCTACATTGAAACAATGTCATAACTGGGTTAAAGTGACCTTTAACATGACCTTGGTGAAGATGTTTACACGTTAATAAAATGAAGGTAAATTACTTATACAAGTAGCCCTTGAGAATGAAGTTGGAAAATATTATGCGTCTAGATTTTAGTGTGCTTAGTATTTTAATGGTCCACTGTATTGCAACCTAATAGAAAAGTGTTATGAATACCATAAAATATAGTACTATAACCTTTTTAAGGAAGACTCAACTACTCAAGAACCATCCACATTCACTCGAGATGTTTCCTAACAATGTTCACACTAAAAGATTATATTATCATTTGATTTAGATTTTATAGGTATTGATTTAATCAAGATTTTGAATAAAGAAAATAAAGATAACATGCATCAATAAAAGGTTAATAAAGAGAGAATCTTATTAGAAAAAATATACAATATAGTACGATGTTATCATGTGGTCTAAATGAAATATTAGCCCTTCTCGACACATCTAATCGATATGTCTTTGGGTTCTTATCAATGGGACCCAAGTTCAAACGACGGGATGGGTGTGTAAGTGTATTTAAAATAATAAATAAAAGATTATATACTTGAACATCCCTTTTTAAATTGAACAAGGGCCACAAAGAGAACCCTATAAAACATCCCCTTAAGAGAAACTATCCTACGTTGAAACAATGTCATAACTTGGTTAAAGTGACCTTTAACATGACCTTGGTGAAGATGTTCACACGTTAATCCAATGAAGGTAAATTACTTATACAAGTAGCCCTTGAGAATGAAGTTGGAAAATATTATGCATCTAAATTTTAGTGTGCTTAGTCTTTTAATGGTCAACTGTGTTGCAATCTAACAGAAAAGTGTTACGAATACCATAAAATATAGTATTAAAACCTTTTTAAGGAAGACTCAACTACTCAAGAACCATCCACGTTCACTCGAGATGTTTCCTAAAAATAATCACACTAAAAGATTATATTATCATGGAAGATAGAGATATGAGATATTTCTTAACAATAATCACACTAGAATATTATATTGTCATGGAAGATAAAAATTTGGTGTGTTGTTTATTACACACCCAAGAAATTTGTCTTAACTCCGAAAGAGAATAAGTAACCTAAAGTGGACTCTCACTCACCAAGATCACTGATGCAATCCACATCCACATAACCCTACAAAACAATGGGAAATCTTATGATATAACACATGCCCATATCTCAGTTGTACCCTTCATATAACATAAAATACACTTGGTTTTCTTCGAGTGACTCTCATAAGATGCCCACATGACCTAGAACATAGACTAACAACAAAGATTATGTCTAATTAAGTTTGACTAAGATAAAGAAGACTCCTCAAGAAGGACCAAAAAACAATAGCATCAACCAAAGGAGTTGGATAATTAGCTTGAAGCTTCATCTCGAGCAAGAGATGAGAAAGGTCAATTTGCAATACTTCATCCAAAAATGTTACAAAAAGTTCTAAAGTATATGGAGGATGTTAGAGAGAAATCCCTAAAGAAGACTAAAATATCTAAATGCCTGAAAATTTGTCAAGTAGGCCAAAGTCTATCATCTCAAAAGGTGCCCTTTATTCTTACCTCAATCTCCCAAATCAAATTAAGTCAAAATTTTGGTGATGATCACTAACACAAGCATAGTAATAAGAATTGTTCCATCTTGATGCTTAATATAAATATCACCTCAGCCTCTCATTGATAAAATTCATAGTTGAGGATAAAAGTGGGAATCTTCTTATACCATTCATGAGGAGCTCGATTGACTCTATACAAAGAAATTTTAAGCACACAAAGCAATAGTATGGGTCCATCCTACAAAATCTAGGTAGTTGCTGCATGTAGTTCTCCTCTTAAAGGTCATAAAAATGAAGTTAATATAAAGACCAATGAAATATTGTCAACCATGTAAAGACGACTCATGTGCCACATGGATCCAAAGTTGGTGCATTGTAAGGTTGATGTTATTGAACCAGTATCTTTAATCTTAGCCACTATAACAGCAAACACATTTACGATTGAAGAAAGATGATGCATCACAAGCTTATACATATGATCTTCATCTTTCCAAAAATCAAATTTTATACATATGATCTTCATCTTCCCAAAATTCAAATTTTAAAAGGCAATTGAACAAAGGACATCATATCTCTTAATGAAAATTGAGGAAGATGAAAAATATTTATTTTTTTAAAAAGAAAGGCAAATTGGATATGGTCTATTTAACTAACAACAAATGTAATTTTTTGTTGTTTCAATGAAAGTGGTTTCCAATAAAAGCCACATATAACTTATTCAAAAATAAGAGATAGAGGGCACGGGATCAATCAAGTGCATAGACAAATTTGGCTTGGAAACAACAAAATAGGATTATAACTTAGGTATTGTTACAAAGAATTTTAAAAAATATGTAATTTTAAAAGGAAATACTTTTAGATCCAAGGTTCAAACCACAACATACCCAAAAGATGATAGGTTGGATGATAGCAGTTGAGTGTCTGTTGATTAACTGTCACAATTTGATGTCCTCGAGGGTTAAAGGTCTCGTTAACTTGATCTAACATAATAAATTAAGGTTTATAATGACAACACCCAATAATATTGTCAATTCTCTCAAAAGATAATTTTTATTTCACAAATTAAAAAAATTTGAATTTTTTTTTTTTTTTTTTAAGATTTGAGTATCAAACCTTCAAACGTGATATTTGGCACAATATGAGAGGTCCGCCTTATTGTGCCAATTGGAAAAGTAGATACTACCACCGAATGAAATAAGTGAATATATTAGTGCTAAAGTCTAGTCAACACTAACCGTATAACCTATAATCTAATCAACGTTAAAATCTTAAAAATCAAATCTATTTTATTTTGCTTGTCTTACACGAACGAGAATGGGTCCAAAAGAGTAGAAAAAGGGGTTTTGTGGGGTCATAGACCACCCCTTGTTAGGGTCCAGTAAGACCACGTGGAATGCCCATATTTGTTTAATGTAATTTTTTAAGGGCAAGCCGTGTAGGACCATTGACTATTAAGGTTCAACTATATATTTTTTAATATATATGAAATTATATCGAATCCCGATCAATTAGTAAATATTCTATTGTTATTATTTAATTTATTTTTTTAAGTATATGGGTTGTTTTACTTAAACAATTTAAATTTACAATCTTATTCTTTTAAAATTTAAATTTCCATCTTTCAATTAAAAACTTAATCTTCTTTACAAAGATTTAACTCTTAAAAGAGGTGACTTTGACTGTTTTTTATATCTTCCAGTTCACCAAAGTCAATGAAAACGTTTAGCAAATGTGTGAACAAAAATTAAGGAAAATGTTGAGACTAAATTTGTGACCAAAGTTTTAGGTTAATAAGAGATGATCATAAAGCTTAGCTAAAGGTCTTATATTGTGTTTAGGCCGATTGTCAAGATTCAGTGATTAAATGGTTGATTATTTATTATTGAGTTAATAACGAAGGTAATGTGAAATTTTCTTATGATTTTTAAAAACATTTATTATTAACTTAATAATGAAGGGAATATAGAATTTTTGTATCATTATAAAAAATATATTTATTAATAATGAAGGTAACATAATTTTTTTTTTATGATTATAAAAAAATTAGATATATATATATATATATATATATATATATATATATATATATATATATATATATATATTTGCTTGATAATAAGGGGTTGTACTCGGGTCCCCCATCTTAGACAAATTATATGTCTTCTTTAGAGCTTGAGAGTTTACAAATAGATACATTTTTCATCTCAATTGAGATGCTATAGCTAGAAACCTACATCATTTTACATAAAATGTTTGAATTCTTGATTTTTAATTGAGATGCTATAGCTAGAAACCTACATCATTTTACATAAAATGTTTGAATTCTTGATTTTCATTTTTTGAATCTTTTCAAATCTTTGTATGAATACAATTACTCTAGAATTTAGCATCTTTCTTGAAATTTTCCTATAGCAGTCTTCACAATGCCAAAAATTCACCTCTACTATCTATGCATTACATCCTAGTAGAGTAATATTTCCAAAACATCTCACTATCATAGTTCACTTTACCAAATATGGATTGCTAGTTTCCAGACTGAAACACAAGTGCAACCACAAAAATTATAATAAATAGTCTAAATGAAAACACGTTATTGTTACAAAAAATTAGATATTACCAATGGAAAACATTAAAGTAAATCTTAATCATTAATTGATTTAGGCAATCAACATTTTTCTTCAGCTTCAACTACACTTTCTACTTCCTCTAACCATGGAAAGGAGAATTTAACTTCACGAACCTCAATCAAAACCCCTCTATTGGCTAGCTTATCTGCACATTTGTTTCCTTCCCTTAATATATGTGTAAACATGATATCTTCAAACTCTTTAGCAAGATCTTGAATTTCCACAATTATCTCTTGTATGTTCCATGGAGCCTTTGCTTTCCTCAAAATTGCATTTATTACTATGAGAGAATCACCTTCCATCCATACTCTATTCCATTTCATTTGTTTACATATTTTTAACCCATCTAAAGTTGCCCAAGCTTCAACTTCATTATTTGTCTTAAATCCACTAGTGAAAACATAATGAGATAAAATCTCCTCTCTATTATTTCTAATTATTCCTCCTCCTCTTGGTCATGGATTTCCTTTAGATGCTCCATCAAAATTCAATTAAACTCACTCCACATCTGGTGGTCTCCACTTTATATTCTTTACCTTATTTTTGCTTCTCTTGTACCTAACATCATAATTCCATTTAATGACTTGATTCCATCTATCAAGACTCTCTCCAAATTAAGAGTTGGGTGAGTTGATAGGGTTGGTTTAGACTCATCTATGGCTAGACATATCTTCTTTTTCATTACCTCTAAACTGCTTTCATTTCCTTTAAATATTCTTCTATTCCTTTCTAGCCATATAGTCCAAAGTATTGTATCTTTTGATATATCTCATATTGTGTGTAAAGCCTCTCTTTTATAAGTGCTCTCCCATTGCATTACCCAAAATTTGGATATATTTTAAAGACATGTTAGATTGTATATGATTTTAAAAATAAAATTTATTCATTATATATAAAAAATAAAACCAATGATTTATATTAAAATTTATTTAAAGAACATTTTTAATAAATACTAAAGGTATTAAATTTTATTTATATTTATATTTTTTAAATTATAAAAATTAAGAGTAAAAGAATTTTTATCATTAAATGGTTGGATTACTTTTAAAAAAAATTTCATTAAAAGAATAAGGTTTATATTTTAATCTAGTTATTATAGGTATTGATTTAATGGTCAATAATATAAGAATTTTAATATATCCTAATTAAAGAAAGAGGTTGATTTATGAAAAAGAGAAAGAGACGTTTTTCGCAGGACTGCCCAAACTGTCGAACTCGTTTTGGCCATATCTCACTCATCCGGACTCGGATTGAGCTAAAATTTTGAGGGTAGATGCCTGAAAAACCCTAGAACGTCTCCACCAATTTTCATATCATTTGGAGCAACACAGATCCTAGCGCATCCCTATGTGTGAACGAGATATTTGGCAAGCGGCTATGCGAGGGTTTCATCTGGGTTGAGTGCAAGCAGCTCCAGAGGTTGGTTTTTAGGGCCTTCGGGCCCTAGCGACCAATATTTTTGTGGTTTATGCTCAATATTTTAGCAGGAAATGTTGCAGGGGATCCAAGATGGGTTAGAAATTTGTCTTTCAACAGATCATACTGTGAACTTGAGTGACAACGACTTCCAATTTGCTGCACAAAAGAAAAGTGAAAACCATACCTTTCCACGATGTCTAGGGCAAGGATTAAAGAGATCACGAAACAAGTTTCAAGCAGTTGATCAAAAAATGGCTCATATCTCAAGTGAATCTGGTGCTAAGGTGCACCCACAAAATAATTCTACTGTGAAAACCCCTGTCAAGGGTAAGAATTTCAAAGACTCAGTCCCAAAAATGAATTTTAGGGATGCCCTTCATGGTGGACAGCCTCAACCCAATGCTAATATCAATATTAGGGCTTCCCATAAACCTCTAAGAATGCCTAAGATTGATCCCAGGAAAATGGAGTCGGGATGTCTTAAAGCAGCTGATGGAACTCCTATTGTTAAGCTTGATATGGGTAACATTCAGACCGGCATTGAAGATTTGGAAAAAAGAGGACTAATTTGTCGGTTCGTGGGTTTTCGTTCGAGTCTATCTGCTTTCAAAGTCTGGGCTGCAAAAAGCTGGAAAACTAAAGGTGAGTTACAAATCTCTATTTATCCAAATGGTTATTTTCTTGTTTTATTTGCTAATAATGAAGATAGAGAGAAAACTTTTCAAGGGGGTCCTTGGTTTTTTGGAAGGGCAGGGCTTTTCATGAAGCCCTGGCATACTAAATTTAAAGCCGAAGAAGAGATGCCTTCTATAGCTCCCGTGTGGGTTAGACTCTTTGGCCTCCCTATTGAATTTTGGAATCCTACTATTTTTTCTTCAATTGGAAACTCTTTAGGAACTTTTATGATGACTGTTGATTGTACTCAAAATTTTGAACATATTATTTATGCTCGGATTTGTGTTTTAATGGATTTTGACAAACCCCTACCTAAAAATATCACATTACAATTTGGGGAAGACACTTGGGAGCAAGTAGTGGACTATGAGAACATTCCTTTTCGTTGTAGAATTTGCCATGAATATGGTCATTTGGCCAGTGCTTGCCCAAATAAAATTCCTGATCAAAAGAAAGAAGATATAAACTCAAGCAGGTTTCCAAATACCTAAGAAGAAGAACACTCGAAAAAACCAGTTATGAAGGATCAATCAAAGTCATCTCGCTAATATGTTTGAAATCCTTTCCACAAATGATGTCCCAAGTGAGGAAGAGGAAATAATGGAAACTGAAATCTTAGAAACACAATTTAAATATGAAGGGAAGAACTCGGAGACAAACCAACAAATCAAAGGTTTTCAACAAAAAAAAAGGAGAAAATTTACACAAGAAAAACAATCTTTCAAATGTCAAAACTTCAAATAATGCAGGTCCCAATATAGACTCCGTTGAACCATCTAGTAAAATTTTGGTTGTGTACGAGCATTCTTCAAGGTTAGAAGCCATCTCGGATTCAATTGGAATAAGTCAAGAAACAGGGAAAAAAATATTGAAGATGGATTCTAATCAAAAAGGAGGTCGCAAGACCAATCAATATCATATGGTAAAAGAAGGTGAAAAGCTTGTAGAGGAAGGTAAGATTAATGCCCTTCCCAAATTTTTTAGCCCTGGTATTAATGAAGATCATCACTTGGAATATTAGAGGACTCAAAGGGAGTCTTTCAAAACAAAATGAAATTAGAAGAATGATTCGGATAAATCATCCACATCTTGTTTTCCTTCAAGAAACAAAGATGTCAATGGAGGATATGGACTCAATTGCCGAGTAAAATTTGGCCGATTGGAAAAGTGGTTTCCCTCAGTTCCCAAGGGACTTCGGGTGGCATTGCTTGTCTTTGGGACCCAAAAGAGGTAGTTATTCACCATATGGTTGGCAGTTGGGGTTTGTTGGCTATAGCTATTCAAAGTAGACATTCCAACCGGATTATGCTCTGCATTATTGTTTATGCTCCGACTTCTTTGGAGGAAAAAAGAAGACAATGGAAGGATATTACTCATATTATCTCTCATTTTCCTAAAGCTTGGATCTTGATCGGAGGAGATTTCAATACCATCCTCTCTCTGGATGAGAAAAGGGGGGAAATAGAAATTTGGACAAAAGCACCGACCTCATGAGCGAATATATTGCAAACCTCCATCTTGTGGATATCCAACCGAGATAATGGCCTTATGACTTGGTCTAACAGAAGGCAAGGCTTAGCTTGTATAATGGAGAGATTGGATAGGTTTTTGCTCTCTGAAAATTTCTTAATCCATGGTCACATTCCTAAAGTGAAGACTCTTAATAATGTTGGTTCGGATCATTGGCCAGTCATGGTGGAAATGTGGAAAACCAATGTGAGTTTCTCTCCTTTTTGTTTTCAATTAATGTGGCTTAGAGACATTTCCTTCAGACCTCGTGTGCAACAATGGTGGAAGGAAGGTAAACCTAGGCATGGGACTAAGATGTTCTGTTTTGCCAAAATATTGCAATACATTAAATCCAAAATCAAGACTTGGAACTGGAAAGAGTTTGGGGATGTTCATAAAAAAAAACATGAAGTTATTGCTCATATTGAAAATTTGAATAAGAAAATCCATTTAGATGGCCTCACAGAGAAGAGAAGTGCAGATGAAATTAAACTCACAACTCAGCTTAGAGGAATGGGAAAAAAGAGAAGAAATCTTATGGAAGCAAAAATCTAGAATTCAATGGCTCAAAGAAGGAGATCGAAACACAAATTTCTTCCACAAATATCTTCTAGCTCGAAGATCTCACAACTTTATTTCTTCCTTAAAATCAGATTCTGGAGATGTTGTTTATACTTGGGATGGCATGAACTCTATTGTTGTTGATTACTTTTCCAATATTTTTGCTACTACTCCTCTTGACTCAGCTTCACAACAAAATGTTCTTCAAGCAATCCCTTCTCTTATCACTTCTGAGGAGAACTCTATTTTGACTGCTCCCATTACTATCAATGAGCTTCAACAAGTAGTTTTTAAAATGCAAAAAGGGAAAACCCCAGGTCCCGATGGTTTTCCCATTGAGTTCTACCAAGAGTTCTGGGATATCCTTCATGTTGATTTATTAGAGGTGGTGGAAGAAGCCAGGAAAGCCAAAGAAATTTTGAAGGTTATCAATAAAACTTATATTACTCTTGTTCCAAAAGCTCAAGAGGTTGATCATATCTCAGCTTTTAGACCTATTGCTTTATGTAATGTTCTTCTCAAAATCATTACTAAAATCATGGCAAAAAGGTTGAAGCCTCTTTTGCATAAGATTATTTCCCAGAGCAAGGGGGTTATGTGGAAGGACGTCAAATAGTAGATGAGATAGTTCTTTCTCAGGAAGCCATCCATTCCATGGATATGCAAAATTCTCCTTCCATGTTCATTCGGTTAGACTTATCCAAAGCTTATGACAAAGTGGATTGGCACTTCCTTATCAAAGTTTTGAGGCAATTTGGTTTCTCTAAGGATTGGATGGATTGGATTATGGGATGTATCTCTTCAGTTTCCTACTTAGTTCTTATCAATGGCAGGCCTTCTCGGTCATTCCCAGCTTCCAGAGGTATTAGGCAAGGTGACCCGCTATCCCCTTATTTATTCATCATTCTTGTTGAATGCTTGGGTAGGACTATAACCAAAAAGAGGGAAAACAAAACCCTTGAGGGAGTTACCATTGCTCATGGAGCTAGACCTATCTCTCATCTTCAATTTGTGGATGACTCTACTCTTTTAGGTAAAGCTACAGTTAAGGAAGCTTCTAATATTAAGCAAATCATTAGCTATTTTTCTAAGGCTATCAGGCAGTTGATCAATGAAGACAAATCTAAAGTTATTTTCTTTCACTGCTTCTGCTAGACAGGAATCCATGGTCTTGGATAAATTAAGATATAAGAAGACCTCTCTTCCAATCACTTATTTAGGTATTCCCATAAATATTCAAAGGCAAAAAAATAAAGATTGGAATTGGTTGTTGGACAAAGTCAAGAAGAAAATTGGAAAGTGGACCAACAAGTGGCTTTCTTCTGGGGGTAGAATCACCTTGGTAAAATCAGTCCTTCAAGCTATTCCTATTTATGTTTCTTCCGTTTTGAATATCCCAAAGGTTGTTCTTCGAGAATTGGATCAAATCGAGTCATCGTTTCCTTTGGAGTGGTACTAAGGAGAAAAGAAAATGGGCCTTGGTGAAATGGGATACTTTATGTCTTCCTAAGAGTGAAGGGGGGTTAGGATTCCGGTCTTCTATTAATAACAACAAAGCTTTAGCTGCTAAATTATATTGGAGGATGTTGCATAACCCCAATGCTCTTTGGGCCAATAATCTCCATGCTAAATATGCTGAGAACAAAAGTCCTGAAGACCTTGTTCGCTATCAACTTCCTACCAAAGGTTCTCCCATTTTAGCAGTTCTTAAGACTGGTGAGGATTTGATAAAGAAAAAATTATTTTGGATCATTCATAATGGTCAACAGGCAAATTTTTGGACAGATTCTTGGGATGGTCACAAGCCTTTGATAACTCGGTTTCCCGATTGGAGGCCTTGGATGGAGGAGCTTCACCGAGCTAATTGGATAAAGGTGGCTAATTACTGTCGGTACCATACTGGTAATTCAAAGGTTGGTAGATATTGGATCCCTATTGAGGACTGGCCTATTCAAATCCCAGAAAGGCAAAGACAAGATATCCAAGGCATCCTTCATATGAGATCCCTCTCTTGGTCCCATGAAAAAGATTGTTTTGGATGGAACAACACTACTAAGGGTGAGTATTCGAGTTGCTCAAGGTTATTTGACCTTATGCCATAATAATCCCAACCATTCTTCTGACATATTTTCTCGATTGTGGGCTCAAAAGCTCTGGCCTAAGGTGAGGTTCTTTAATTGGCTTTTATTGCATCGTAGGGTGCTTACTGGTGAGCAACTTATGAAGCGTGGTTTTCATGGCCCTTTTAGATGTGAAATGTGTGAAGAGAATGTAGAAAATCTCAACCATATTTTTATTGAGTGTACTTTAGCCTCTAGGCTATGGAGGAGAATGGCCACTTTACTTGGCTTACAATGGTCCAATTTTTTTACTTTTGAACAGCTTTGGAGGGATTGGCCTAATCAAGAGGGTGTTGATCATTTTATTAGGCAGTTAGTTTGGATGGGTTCTACCATTCTTCTTTGGAATATTTGGAATGAAAGGAACAACCAAATTTTTAATCAAGATAGGAAGGATATTCACTATATTTGGCAAAAGACCATAGCCAACTTAGTTGAATCAGTCCATCAACTCCTTAATCACCCCCAAAACTCCCACCAAAGATGGGATCAAGTGATGCAAATATTGAAGATTAAATCTTCTAAGGGCAACCAACTTAAAGGGAATGTGAGTATTAGTAAGATGGATAGGACTAGAAATTGGCAACCTCCTCCTAAGGATTTTGGAAAAGTCAATACTGATGGAGCCTCTAGAGGGAACCCTGGAAAAGCCAGTGTGGGAGGAATTGGTAGACTTTCAGATGGCTCCCTGGTTTTTACTTTTGTTGAGAATTTGGGTATTCTTTCCAATAACCTTGTTGAGGGGTATGGTATCCTCAGAGGCCTTCGGGAGGCTACTAAGGTTGGATGGGAAAAGGTGTTAGTTGAGTTCGACTCTCAACTTATGATTAATCTCTTGAAGACTCCTTCTAAGAATCATAAGGTGGATTGGAGAATAAAAAGAATTATTGAGAAGATTCAATTAATCCGGATGGGATTTTTGAAAGTTGATTACAATCATGTGGTCAGAGATCAAAACAAGAGTGTTGATGCTTTAGCTAATTGGGCTTTGGACAAAGGTGATCTTACTTGTTATGGCCACCCTCCTATATGGTGGGCTTCTCAAATTAGGGAAGCTCTTCTTTCTATCATTTCTTTGGATGGCTCCAGTTCTGAAGGTACCTAGTTTCTTCTTTTTTTTTTTTTTTGCTTCTCTTTGGTTCATTCAGTTTTTTTTAGTTCCCTAGCTCATTCTATTCTTTATTTTGTTTCCTCTGTTGATTCTTGCCTTAATAGTCTTCTGGTCTAGATAGGTCATTGTTATGTTCAATTTTTTTTTCTTTTTCTTTTTTGTTTTTTTGTTTAGTTTTTTAAGGTGGGTGGGTTCTTTTGTTTTGTTTTGTTTTTGTGTTCTTTGTGTTGTTTTTTGTTGTTCATGTGTTTTTGTTGTTTTGTTTTTTTTTTTTATGTTTTTTGTTATTGTTCTTGTGTTTTTTTCGTTCTTGTTCTTGGGTTTCTCTTTGTTTGTGTTATTTCGTGTTTTTATGTGTGAGTGTTTTCTATGTTTTTTGTTTTTGTTTATTGTTGGTTGTTTTTATTTTTATTTTTATTTTTTTTAATTTTTTAGGTTTTGGTTGTGTTTATTTTTCATGTTTTTTTTGGGTTATGTCTTTGTAGTGTTCTGTTGTTTTTGTCTTGTTTGTGTTTTGTTATGTGGTTCTTGTGTTTTTCTATGTGGTTTGTGTTGTGGTTTCTTTTATCTTATTGTGCGTGTTTGGTTGTGCTTTTGTTTTTGACACACTCAAGGAGCATGTTTTTTATTTTATTTTATTATTTTTGTTGTTATTTACTTATTTTTAAATTGGTTTTGTGTGTTTGTTTGCTCCTTGAGTATGTCAAAGGTGGTAGGCCAGGTCCGAGTCCTGGGCGTTTTTGGCGGAATGGATACCCCTGCCTCCTTGGGTCTTACCCGAAAGTGGCATCCCTTTTGGGATGTTTTCCACAAATAAAAAAAAATTAAAGAAAGAGGTTTTGCTTATTTGTGAAGAAATTTATAACTATAAAAATTGATCGAATCAATGCATTATCAAGATTTTGAACAAGACAAATATGTATTATATTTTGAACAAGGAAAATAAAGATAACATGCACTAACAAAAGATTAACGAAGAGAGAATTTTATTAGAAAAAATATAAAATATAATACAATGTTAATTGTGGTCTAAAATGAAAGATTACATATTTAAACATCCCCTTTTAATTTGAACAAGGACCATAAAAAGAGAACCTTATGGAACACCCCCTTAAGGGAAACTATGCTACATTAAGACAATACCATGACTTGGTGAAAGTGAGCTCTAACATGACCTTAGTAAAGATGTCCACAAGTTAATCCAAAGAAGGTATATTAATCCTACAAGTAGCTCTTGAGAATGAAGTTGGAAAAATATGATGCATCCAATGTGTGCTTAGTCTCTTAATGGTAAACTATGTTGCAACCCAATAGAAAAGTGTTATAATTACCATAAAATATAATATTAGAACATTTTAAAGGAAGTTCCAACTTCTCAAGAACCATCCACATTCACTCGAGATGCTTCTTAGCAATGATCACACTAGAATATTATATTATAATGGAAGATATATATTGTTAGCAAAAATGATGCTATTCTCACAAGTGAACGAAATTCTAGGATCAATAAATCAATTGCATCAATATATCATGAATCCATCAATATCACATAAAATCATATTGAAACCTTTTATTGATCAAAACTCAAGCAATGCATAAAGCTAAACTTATTTGAGTTACATTTTACATAGCTTTATCTCCAACATAAATATACATGAAATATTTCACATTACATGACTCTTGGCTTTTGCTCTTCTCAAACACATGGGAGAACTTGACTCTTCATATTCCATTTTACATAATAAGTCTCACATATTACATAAAGATAAATTATCTCATGATTGCACATAACTCTCTACTTCTAAACTAGACACATCACACTCATAACTCTTCACTTCCTAACTAGACATATCACATAACTCTTCACTTCCTAACTAGACACCTCACACTCTTAAATACATGACACATGCACACTCCTACTAACTTGATACATGCTTCATACATAAAATTAAATTCATGCCCTAATCTATATATTTACAATAGGATAAAATAATGTAATTCCTCCAACACTCCCATACGCCACAACATTATTTGGTATGAAGGCCTTTGCCTTCAATCTCTCAGTTTCTTCCTTTGGTCTTTATCCTCCAATTTTGGCTTTGGTGTTTTTTGTGATGTTGTCTCTGCTCCATTGTCTTGTTATATTCTTTTGCCATAAAAGTTTTATGTTCAATATAATATTTCTTTTGATGTTGCTCTTGTGGAAAAATTTGATTTAAAAATTTTTGTGATATTTCTATCACATCCAATGCAAATATCCCACTCTTGTGAGATCCCATGGCTTCAATTTTATTTTATCTCTTAATGAGATATTTCTTATTGCCACTAATGTATTTGAAATTCACAAATTTTCCTTTCTTAAGCAATTGAGATATTGATATGAGATTATTTGCTATACCAAGAACATACAATACATCTTCTAATGTGCATTTAGCATTTGGTAGGTTAAGAGTGACATTTCCTGATTCATGTACATGATAAATCTTATCATCTGTTATGTTTATTGGTATGTTTGTTTTAACATGAATTGAATCAAACCAACAAATATTTTTTGTCATGTGATGTCTTACCCCTGAATCAATGTACCACAAAGATTTTGGGATCTGTGGAAGATGAGAGGGTTTTTAGTGTACTATCTTTTGTTAAATCTAAGCTCCATAATAGGTTGGACAAAAATTTAGAAAATTGCTTGAGAATTTAGAAAATTGTTAAATCTAGGCTCCGCAATAAGGATGTATTGAAGAATATTGAAAATACCCTAAGGAAATTCATCAAGGAGAGACCAACTACTAAGGAGCAAAAGCATGCTATATATACTTGGACATGTGTTGCTATGGATATTTTAAATCATTTGCCATAATGCATTAAGATCAAATCTAAACCAAGATAATGGGATCAAAAAGCGGATTATGAAAACATTGCATTTTGATGTCATAAATGTTATGAGACTACACACATGAAAAGAGATTACAAAATAAAAATAATGAAGAAAGAGACAAAAAAAAATGGCCATGAGACAAACTTCAAGATGAAGCAAGGAAATCATACTATTGTAGAAGTTGGATTAGATCAAGGATATTCCACTCTAAACAAAGAGGCAACAAAATCATATCTACATCATACGAAAAAGGCCACCATAGTTCACTCAAATCAATCGTTCAAAGAAACAAATAAGGATACAATGGATGAGAAAGTGCAATGTACATTTTCAAATTCCAAAGGAATTAAAGATGCGTAGGAAGACATGGAGAAAAAATTTAAATGAAAAACAACAAAAGAGGTAAATTTTATTCTAGGTAAATTATCTTTATTTTCATCAAGTAGTATGAAATCTTCTCCTCACAATGGAAATGGAAGTAGTATAGATGTTATCCCTTGCACTTTAGGGTTTCAAGAGTAGCATAATAATAAAATGAGGATGGAGGAAATCCATAGCAATTTAGGGTTTTGAGGGTAGTGCAAGAAGGTAATTGCTATGGAGTGTCCTTGCACTTTAGGGTTTATAGGGCATTGTTGGATTTTAAGCCAAACTATCTCAATTTCTAGTATAATTAAGTAATAATATCTTAGGTCTAAATATAATTAATCAAGAGTAGAATTAAATATAAGAGAAATCAAAATATATATTGGTCAATATAAATATAATAACATTCACTATAATATCAAATATGAATGTAAATAGCCAAAATCATTCATGTACAAGCATGAAATATACTTACAATAAAATTGCTCAAAATATGTATACAAGCTTCAATATTATAAATTTTTGTTATGGTGATCGTTACAGATCATTTTCCCAATACATTGTATGGATATTTGTCTCCATAATATAGACATAGAAAGGTGACTCTTCAATACTTGACTATTGAACTCCTCACATATCCGAGAGTTGCAACCTTTCCTATTCTTGTCCTTTGGCTTCTCATATTGCCACTTGTATACAAGACTCTTCATTCTCTACTTACATGCATACTTAACTCTATGACACTTGCACACTTCTACATGATACTTACACTTCTACATGCACTTCTAATACAAGATACTTGTGCACATCCTCACATTACATATTTACACACTTACATACATGACACTTGTGCACATTCTTTCATTACACACTTGCTCACTAACATGCATGACACTTGTGCATATCCTACACATTACACATTTACATGACACTTATGCATATCTTGCACATAGACACTTACATAAAGATAAATTTAAATCGTTCTCTTAAACTATATACTCAAACCCTAATCTATTACATATTTACATTTGTAACATAAAGGTGCCATAGCGGTACATTTGCATGTACCAAATAATGTAATATTCTTCAACATCCCCATGTATTACATTATTTGGTTATTAAAGACTTTATTCTTCAGTCTTCATCATCTTCAATTTTTGATCAGGTAACTTTGCATTGTGTATGATCTTTTGCTGCTCTAGAACCTTCTTCATCATATTTCTTTAGTTCTTCAATCTTCTCTTCTTTGTTATACACTTCTTATGGATGTTCATGAATGGTTTGAAATTCTTTGTCTTTGGTCTTTGGTTTAAGTGCTTCTACATACCTGCAATCTTGTTGTTGTCTTGTAATATTTTTCCTGACTTCTCTACAAGATAAGTTCAGGTCATACTTGATCCATTTTTCTATTTCTTGTTTTTTTTGAAAAATTAAGCATTTCATTATTAATTTGATCCTTAGACAAAATAAGATTGAATATTTTTTCCTTGATTTGTTCTTTTTCAATTTTGTCCTATATCTCTGAAATAGAACATTTTGCTCTATTTTTCATGACTTTAGGAGTTGCTTTAGAAATAATTTTTTGAAGAAAATTGTCTAACCTGAATAATAGCATTTTTTCAAATTTCTCATAATATTTTCTTTTGTACCAATAAAATGTTGGAGAATGAGTATTTTTCCATAAAATTTACATGGATAAAGATTAGCAATTAGCTTCTTCATGTCTAATTCTATTGCAATGACTACACTTCAACTGATTTTGATATTTTTTCTTTATCTTATGCTTCCATATTAATGTTCTATGATCACCTGTATTCTTAAGAAAACAACGCAACCATTAATGCAATATTAAAGCTATTCTTCCTTTATTTTCTTTATAAATAAGTTGCATATTTTTTTAATGAGCTGTTGTTTTCTTCTTGGATATTTATTATTTCCATAGTGAGCCTTATTACTCCAAAAAAAATTGCAATTTCAAAAACTTAAAATAACCACTCAAACAATAAATTTTAAAATTTTCAAAATCTTTCAAATCCTTTGAAGTAGCAAACATTTTATCTCCCTAATAATTAAATTGGCAAAAATTAAAATTTTCAAAAAATTACAATTTTTTTAAAGTAGCAAACATTTTATCTCCCTACTAAATTAAATTTGCAAAATTAAAAAAACTTCATATTTTAAAATTTTCCTAAATTTCAAAAAATTTAAAAATTTAAAACTTCAAAGCAAATTTTAGTTTTTTCTTCAAATTTTAAATCTTCAAATATACTAACTCTTCAAACTTCAAAAATGAAATTTCAAATTCAAACTTTTTAATCCTTTTCAAATTTCAAAAAATTAAAATCATATTTAGAGTAGAAAAATTTATCACTCCAAAATTAAATAAATAATAAAAATATTCAAATCAATATATTAAAATATCAAAAATATTTTCAAATATTTCAAAATAAGGTTGAAATCCTTATAACTCCCTCCTTAATAATTAAAGTTCCTAAGTATTGCAATTCTTTAACTTAGAACTTTAATAAATATCAAATAAGTTGACAACCTTTTAACTCCCTCTTAATTATTAAAGTTTCTAAAGTTCAAAACTTGAAATAATACCAATCTGCTTGTTGTGGTGCAGTGGTAAATGCCCTGGGTGTTGGTAGAGGCCGACCCAGGTTCCATTCCCCTTATCTCCATCTTGCAGATATATGGTATAGTTAGGAATGTCCTATGTGTTGGTAGAGGCCGACAAGGCTCCATTCCTCCTATGCCCAGCCTATTGAAAATGACACCTCGAAAGGGATGTTTTCCACTATAAATTAAATTTTACCCAGATGTTGTAGGTGAGTTGGAGAGGAGAAGGCAATCCTCCAAGGGAGGTCCCAGGTTCGAATCTCCACCCTACCAAAAATCTGAATTGGGTACCCAAAATCCAATTGATAATGTTGGTGTGGGCAGGGCTAGGTGCGACTCCCGGGTGACTTTGACGGTGTAGAACCCCCTGTTTGTGGTCTCTTAGACCAAGGCGGCCCCACAAGGGGTTTTTTGCTTAAAAAAAAAAAACTTGAAATAATACCTTACTTAGGACTTTAATTAATCAAATCAATAAAGGTAATGTTACTTACCTTTTCCACCTCGAAAATATTTTAAGCGTATAACGCTTTCAAATTAATGAACGTTGTAGTAAATGTGTGTTATAATTGAAGAGTAATGTTGCAATGGCTAGTGTGTAGGAAGGAATCTTCCCTTTTCCTCTCAAAGATTCCTCCCACTCATTCAAGAATATGAAGCACTATTTATTCTTTGGAAACCCTTTGCATCCAAGTTCCGATTAAACACTTTCTTACTGTAATGTTTCCTTAGATTTAGCGGTAGTTTCTTTGGAATGTGTTGGCTTTGCTAAGAACACCGATAGACATTAGCCTTGTTGTCTACTCCATTGACGTGTGCTTGAAATGTAGGCTTTGGCATTGGCTTCTATGTTGGCTTCGACTTTAGCTTCAATGTTAGCTTCTTGGATGTCTACTCTTAAATTATCTAACTCTATTGGTAGGCTATCTCCAAAGAATAGTTTGACTCTCCTTTGTTCTATTTCTTCTTATAATAGCTTCTCTATTGGTTGGTTATCTCCAAAGTATAGTCTACTTTCTTTCATTTTGTTGGTTCTTAGAATTGCTTCACTGCTGACTAGTTATCTCTAAAGTACAATCTATATTTTCATTGTTCTGTTGGCTCTCTTATAATAGCTTCACTATTGGCTGGTTATCTTCAAAGTATATTCATATTAATGAGATCGTTGGCTCTTAGAATATTTCGGTTCTCTTGGCTTCTCTTTTCCTCTAGTTGTGATTTTCTATGAGACAAATCAACTTCTCTGACAGTTTAGCTCTTGCTTCAACTTTATTTGTTTTGCTTTCCTTTCAGTCTATATTTTGACTTCAACTCTGCACTTACCTTTGAATAGAATAGTTGCACTTTTAATGTTATCTTGAATCACTGCTCAAATATATATAATAATAACCTTTCAATATATCATGTAGAAAGCTTCAATATAATTATTTTCCTTTCTACTATACTTTGGATCTATTCTCTAATGCACTCTATTTATGAGATTATTTTGATCTTTGGAATCTTATATTGATATTTATAAATGAATATCAACACCTAATCCCCTATCTTAACCTCACCACCAGAAACATTCTTCTTGAATCTCTTTTAGAAGCAAAAATTGTTAATATTGAACTTTGCAAGATTGTTGATCCTTCCAAGAGCACAAGAAGTCTTTTTGAAATTTATATCTTGATTGGATACATCCTTTCAGGTATGTTCCAAACCATGGTATAGAATAAAAATCGGCTCAAAATTAGGTTGGAGAAAGAATTAAGAAAAACTGAGAATTGAAAAAAACGACAAAAAAAAGCAAATTTTCATTGAAAAATATTTTTTCATGCACATGATAATGAATTAACATTATGCAAATCCAATATTAATGATGTAAGATTGTAAACTTAAACTACACATGAAAGTAGCAAGTGATATATCATATAAACTTAACTACATATGAAAGTGACTAAACGCATCTTGTATTGCTTATAATATGAAAAGGTACAAATTATAAAATGTGTCAAAATACCTCAATAATCCCACTATCTAGTATCTTCCAATTCCTGTATTTTACCCTAGAATAAGCTCTAGTCTCTCTTTGTTGATGTACCCTTGCCACTTCTTGTGCTCGTGCCTCTTCTTGGTCCTTGGCTGCTATCACCTCCACTAGGTCTTCAAAGTTTTTTAATTCATCCAAGGAGAAGAGAGGCTCTTCCTACTACTCCTACTCTGCATCTGTGATCTATTAAGATGATGGATCATTGTCACTTAGGTCAATGAAATTAGTAATTGTTTTTGTAATACTTTTATGGTGGAGATAAAGGTTGTAATGCACAAACACAAGATCATTCAACTTTTCTTGTGTAAGATTGTTACACTTCTTAGAGTGTATGTGCTCAAACATACTTCAATTTCACTCACAACTTGAAGTGTTGCATGGTTGAGATAAGATTTTGATGGCCATGTGTTGCAAATTGGGCATAAAATCACCAAAAATCCTCCCACCATAAATCTAGAAACAATTTAATTTTCTTTTAATAATTTACATATAAAATAGTTAATTGTGATTATTTAAAAAAAAAATCAAAAGATAAAATAAATACTAGTTCAATGAGGGTTACCTAGCCTCAATTTTAACCTCATTCTCTTGCATTTCTTAGATGAGAAAAGGAGGTTCCGACTTTCCTTATAATCTTGTATCTCTTCACATACTTTATCATGCAACTGACTATCATGGAACATGTGGTCAATGCAAGCTTGAAGGTCAACCTTCACCTCATAATTTATATGAAATATACTAGAATAAAAATTTGGGGGTTCAAGTAGTAACCTGCTACATTAAGAGGGCTATAGATTTGTGATGTTCATCAACTATAAATGATTGTCCAAATGGGATCATATTTAATGCAGACATAGCTATAAAATGTGATAATTGTCTCTTTTGCCTTATCCATAGCCTCACATATATCCCATTGTAGATTTTTCTCCATAAATAATATGGAGAACATTCACCAAAGGCTTTAACACCTAAAAGAAGGAAAACTAATTTAAATGAAAATATTTATTAAAAAATTAAAAATTACAATACAAGATTTCCAAATGGAAAAATATTGTTAATTAAAAAATAAATAATAAAATAAATTAATAAACTTAGTCTTGTACCTTGATGGTCTCATTCATAGCTATTCAAAAGTCCTCAAATAAATAGGCATACATTCTACCCCTCAAGTGAGAGTCGATATCTTGCAACTTGTTTGGAATTCCAATCATCGCTCACAAACATTTGCTTCAATAACCCTCTTGCATTATAGATGTTATACAATATCACAAAATTTATGGCAAAGCATATAACTCTAGGCCACAATAGCTCCCTCCCACTAATAAATCATCACTCACAAACATTTGCTTTAATGACCCTTTTGCATTATATGCTCTACAATGTCACAAAATTTATGGTAAAGCAGGTTGCACTAGCACCCTTCCACCAATAAATCACCTCATGAGGCTAAGAACCCATGCATGGTTGTAGATGAATTTTGTGATAGCCTTAGACTTTGTATAACCTCTACCACCCAAGGTAATTTTTTAAAGTCTTCAAGGAGAAAATCAAGATAATGTGTTGCACATGGGGTCAAAACAATAGTGGAGAATCTCTCCTCCAAAATATTACTTGTTGATTTATATGCTTGAAACCATTCAAAAGACCACAATTCATAATATGAAGAATCACTACTTTGTATTGAATATAAAAGGGGTTACAGAGTGAATCCTTTTACAACTTTTGCTCTTGAGGCTACAAATGGGTCTTCCCTAAGGAAACCCTCTTCAATATAGCTGCATGCAGCTAGATTCACCTCTTGGATGTTCCTCAATATAGGTGGGCTTCTTGCACGTGGGCCACCACTGGTTTGATTTGTCCTTTGTACCTGTTGGACCTGTAAAATGGGGTTAGAGCATTTGGGGGCTTGCCTTGGTCAAACCCCATATTTATAAAGATAAAAATACTTTAAAATAAGCTTAAAACATAATTAAAAATTTACAAAATCATGAAAAACCATAAAAGGGATCATACTTACCTGCCTGGTAACCTCAAAATTGCTATAGCAAAATTTTGCACAGGGGGTGTGAATTTGTCTAGACTTGGAAATTTGCACATGGGGGTGTAAAATTTTCTGTTTTTGATCGAACTTGCCAAATGTGTAATATATGATGTCCTAATGTCTTTGATTTATCGATGACCTATCTAAATCCCAAAGAGCATAGTAGATCTAATGGAAATCCTAAAACTAGATGGATGTGATTGATGTATGATGGATGTGGGATGGCTAGAGTGATGTCTACAATTTTTTTGTAAGCTAAAGTTGAAAATGACCTACTTATAGAATTAGCTAAGGTTAGGGGAGGGGCTGAGGTGTCCCTTATGAGGTGTGTATGGTGAGGTGTCCTCCAAGGTGTACTGCCTCATAAATGAGATTGGGTGAGAGAATCCCTCACCCATATTTATACCATGATGACATGGAGAAAGTCTCTATTGACAATTTTGTCACATTGCACAAGGGGTAGAAAAAAATCAAAAAATTTCTCTTTGTAAAGTGTTTTTTTTTTGTTGTTGCTTCGAAAGTTTTTGTAAGTGTTGCAGCAATTTTGGCTTTCCCTGCCATCCCCTTGTACATCAAATGAAGAAGAAGAACTTCGCTGCCAAACAAGCCAAAGAAGATAGCTCCGCCAAAAGCAAGAAAAAGTGTCGCGATATCGCGACATGTTGCAATATCGCGGCCGAAAGCGAGGAGGAAGCGCAAGGAAGAAAAGATGTCGCGATATCGCGACATCTCACATTACCGCGGCCGAAAGCAAGAAGGTAGAGCAAGTAAGAAAAATGTCGCGATATCGCGACATGTCGCATTATCACGACCGAAAGCAAGAAGGCAGAGCAAGCAAGAAAAATGTCGCGATATTGTGACATGTTGCGTTTTTGCGGCTGAAAGCAAGAGGAAGAGCCAGAACAAAAAAGTGTCACGATATCGCGACATGTCGCATTTTCATGGCCGAAAGTGAGGAGAAGGCAGAAGCAAGAAAAGTGTCACGATATCGTGACATGTTGCATTATCGCGGCCAAAAGCAAGAAGGCCAAAGGAGGAAAAGTGTCACGATATCGCGACATGTGTTTTCGCGGCTCAAAGAAAGAAGGCGCATGAAAGAAAAAGTGTCACGATATCACGACATGTCGTGTTTTCGTGGCTCAAAACGAGGAGAAAGAGCAAGAAGGAGAAAATGTCACGATATCACGACATGTTGCATCCTCACGTCCAAAAGAGGAAAAGTGTTGCGATATCGCGACATGTTGCATTTTTGTGACCAAAAGCAACAAAAGAGAACAAGGGCATAGAAATGTCGCGATATCACGACATGTCGTATTTTCACGATGCAAGAAGGAGAACCAAGTTGAAGACTTATAAATGTCGCGATATCGTGACATGTTGTTTTTCGAGATGGGCACGCGCTTCAAGCAGGGTATTTTCCCGAGACGATCAAGTGCCTCGTAAATGCATTCTTTCTTGCCCAATAAGCCCGCTGCTATTTTTTGGCAATTGGAAGTGAAGTATCAGTCCCTGAAGGAGAGTCCAGCGAGTATGGCGGCCACTCGAGCATTGCACCAAGGATACTCAGGCGGTTCATCAATGCATATTTCCACGGTTGACCCGATCACAGCTGCCAGTTTTGGTAATGGATTTGAAAGCTCAGTCTTGAGGGCCACGAGGAGCCGACTTCTTAGATCTCAAGAGTATACTTTGCCATCCTGTGTAATAATGATTCAGAGGGTCGGGTCCTCTATAAAAACCCAGGCATTGTAATGTAGCTTTTTTTGGGGGAACTATCTACTGAGAAAGTTGTTGTAACTTGATGTCCTACGATTAATACTAAAGATCTTTGGGCTCAATTTATCTCTTTTATGCTGCCTTTTGTGTTCAAATTCTGTTGTCTTCCTTCATTTGTATACCGAGAAGCTGAACTCTGCATCCGATGTGCAATCAGGGGTCGTACCTTGAAACTTGCCTGAAGGATACATAAGAGAGGAAAAACATCATATTGACTTTATTTTATGCTGCCTTTTGTGTTCGAATTCTGTTGTCTTCCTTCGTTTGTATACCGAGAAGTTGAACTCTACATCCGGTGTGCGATCGAGGGTTGTACCTTGAAACTTGCTTGAAGGATACATAGGAATGTTAGTGTTACATTTCTTTCGGTTATTCTTGGTGTTCTTTGCTTCTATTCAGGTTGTTAGTTAGTGATCGTGCTTCCTGTTCTCTCCCACTTTAAATCATATATCTCTCTTCCCTTACCCCTTTTTATTTTATTTCTCTAACCCTAACTCCTTTTATCTCTTTCCTGCACCCTTATCTCAAAACCCCAAAGTAGTTTAGCATAGGAGCCGACCTTTCTTCGAAGATTGGCACGAGGGGCATCTCTTCCCTTCGGCCTTTCAATGTTGGTCCAGGTCTAGGGCGCATACACTTATCCAAATCCTTTCCTAGGCAGATTTGATGACCAAAAATTTTGGCATGCCTGGTGGGACTTGACTGTGTCTGTCTCAGAAAGATCCATAACCAATCAAGGTCCCATATTTTAACGCAAACCCGTCTTCATCGGGGCTAATAGTTCTAACCTGTTCCCGGTGTGACCCGGTTAGTCTCACCTAACTAGTGGTAGTGAGAACCGATGCTCTCATTACCGAAAGACTCATAGCATCTGGTCACTTTGTTCAACACGAAAATCTCTAAGTCGTAAATACCAGTACCTAAACCTGTGCCTTCATGGAAAAAGTCCCCATGTTTTAAGGAAGTCCAAGTTGGTGAATCTCAGGCTTGCCTCCATCTGGAAAAATCACCTAGTGACTCTGACTGAGCTGAAGATCCAGATTTCTTGATCGTAGGCACCTTTTTTTTTTAAATATGAAAGAAGACATCCCGGAGGAATCAAGGTTCGGTGAGCAGCCTTGACCTCACAAGCGAGAGAAGAATGTTCACCTGGTGACTCCGACTTAGTGGCGAGGACCATGATCTCCGTAGGCCACTGTTATAATGGAGAGGGTATATCCTAGCTGGGATGATCATGGCCCTCTGAATCTTCAAAGTTACCATGAAATTCCTGAAGGTGCCTTGAAGATAGTGATAAAATACAATGGCACTAAGGGAATGTCCCGAGAGCACCTTGAAGATGTTGCTGCTCTAGCGCCCCTCTATGACATAATCCACAAAGATGTCATGATCAGACTTCTGGTCTTGTCTCTGGAAGGAAGGGCGCTGCAGTGGTATAGACTACTCGGGTATAAAAGCATCTGCTCATGGGATGACTTAGTGAGAGCACTATTCAAAACATTTGATGGCTCTCAGGACCCCTTCCAGCTTTTGATGTACCTCTCTACCATCAGGAGAGCACCTCTGGAGAGCATCACAGACTTCAATGTTTGATTCTGCAAAAGTTGGAAGAGAATTCCAGGGGATATCCAACCGATGCCTGCCCAAGCCCACCTCTTCTATGTTCGGGCTCTTCACTCGGACATGGGCCTCATCTTACTGCAATCAGGTGAACGAAGATTTCCTCAAATATTTGAGGAAGCGATACGAGCAGAGCAGCTTCTGCTTCTAACTAGAAAGTGGCAGTGGGGGGAAAATCCATCATTTTCTCCAATAATTATGACTCCTATCTCTCCTGCATAGTATTCATCATGGCAGACTCCTCTTACTGAGCAGAGATCTGAGATGCAGTCATTTGAAGCTCGAGAGGCGGGTTTCATCCAAGTCCAACAATGGGAATGTGCAAGCCATGATCCACCAATGAACAATATGGTTGCTTGCAGTCTCCATCAGGATATGGGCCAAGGAGAGGAGCAGTCTCAAGTGGTAGAACCTAAGAACAAAGAGGGCACATTTTTGCACCCTTTTTGTATCCCAGTGGATGGCATGCAAGTACTCAGCCAGGATCCATTAAGCATATCTCATGAAGTTGAACCTAAAGAAATCCTAGAAGATTACTCTGTGCCAGAGGAGCCCTGTTACTCCATCAGGAAGATGGAAGAACCTGTACCCAGCTTGCAGTTAGTAGATTCTTCAGTATGTTGGTAGTGGTTCCAGCCCCCGCCACAACCAGTACCCCAAGAGGCCCCTCATGCTGTAAACTTCTTCGCCACATATTTCATTAGCAATATGGGTATTGGCAGGAGCAACAACTCACTGCGTTGCTCCCTGTTCGTAGCATGGACAACTTCGGGAAGAAACCAGTCGAACTTCAAAGATCAACTGAAGTTCAATCAGATCTGGTCCGAACATTGCAGGTTCACTGGATAAGCACCCGAATCTAGATTTATGGTAGTGGCATGCCAATCATGTCACAAAATTTTGTGTAAATACTGTAATTGGCTCGGTAAATAAGTTTCGAAAGCGCTAAGTGTTTCTTAGGAGCTTAAGCACAAAAAAAAAAAAAATTGCTGTCAGTGGATAGTCAGAGAAGAAGACAATGTGAATGACTCTGTTGCCCAATGGATAAAGGCCTGGGATCTCTGCATTTAGACTAGCTAAATGCCCCGTGAGCCACCAAGAATGTTGAAAATTTTGTCACATTGCACAAGGGGTAGAAAAAAATCAAAAAATTTATCTTTGTAAAGTGTTTTTTTTGTTGTTGCTTCGAAAGTTTTTGTAAGTGTTGCAGCAATTTTGGCTTTCCCTGCCATCCCCTTGTACATCAAATGAAGAGGAAGAACTTCACTGCCAAACAAGCCAAAGAAGATAGCTCCACCAAAAGCAAGAAAAAGTGTCGTGATATCGCGACATGTTGCAATATTGCGGCCAAAAGCGAGGAGGAAGCGCAAGGAAGAAAAGATGTCGCGATATCGCGACATGTCGCATTATCGCGGCCGAAAGCAAGAAGGCAGAGCAAGCAAGAAAAATGTCGCGACATCACGACATGTCGCATTATCATGACCAAAAGCAAGAAGGCAGAGCAAGCAAGAAACATGTCACAATATCACGACATGTTGCGTTTTCGCGGTTGAAAGCAAGAGGAAGAGCCAGAACAAAAAAGTGTCGCAATATCGCGACATGTCGCATTTTCACGGCCAAAAGCAAGGAGAAGGCGCAAGCAAGAAAAGTGTTGCGATATCGCAACATGTCGCATTATCACGATCAAAAGCAAGAAGGCCAAAGGAGGAAAAGTGTCACGATATCGCGACATGTCATGTTTTCGCGGCTCAAAGCGAGAAGAAGGCGCATGAAAGAAAAAGTGTCACGATATCGTGACATGTCGTGTTTTCATAGCTCAAAGTGAGGAGAAAGAGCAAGAAGGAGAAAATGTCGCGATATCGCAACATGTTGCATCCTCGTGTCCAAAAGAGGAAAAGTGTCGCGATATCGTGACATGTGTTTTTGTGACCAAAAGCAACAAAAGAGAACAAGGGCATAGAAATGTTGTGATATCGCGACATGTATTTTCATGATGCAATAAGGAGAACCAAGTTGAAGACTTAGAAATTTCGTGATATCGCGACATGTTTTTTCGTGATGGGCACGCACTTCAAGCCGGGTATTTTCTCAAGACGATCAAGTGCCTCGTAAATGCATTCTTTCTTGCCCAATAAGCCCGCTGCTATTTTTTGGCAATTGGAAGCGAAGTATCAGTCCCTGAAGGAGAGTCTGGTGAGTATGACGGCCACTCGAGCATTGCACCAAGGATACTCAGGCGGTTCATCAATGCATATTTCTATGGTTGACTCGGTCACAGTTGCCAGTTCTGGTAATGGATTTGAAAGCTCAGTCTCGAGAGCCGCGAGGAGCCGACTTCTCAGATCTCAAGAGTATACTTTGCCATCCTGTGTAATAATGATTCAGAGGGTCGGGTCCTCTATAAAAACCCAAGCATTGTAATGTAGCTTTTTTGGGGGGAACTATCTGCTAAGAAAGTTGTAACTTGATGTCCTGCGATTAATACTAAAGAGCTTTGGGCTCAATTTCTCTCTTTTATGCTGCCTTCTGTGTTTGAATTCTGTTGTCTTCCTTCGTTTGTATATCGAGAAGCTGAACTCTGCATCTGGTGTGCAATCAGGGATTGTACCTTGAAACTTGCCTGAAGGATACATAGGAGAGGAAAAACGTCATATTGACTTTCTTTTATGCTACCTTCTGTGTTCAAATTCTGTTGTCTTCCTTTGTTTGTATATCGAGAAGCTGAACTTTGCATCCGGTATGCGATCGAGGGTTGTACCTTAAAACTTGCCTAAAGGATACATAGGAATGTTAGTGTTACGTTTCTTTCGATTATTCTTGGTGTTCTTTGTTTCTATTCAGGTTGTCAGTTTGTGATCGTGCTTCCTATTCTCTCCCACTTTAAATCACAGATCTCTCTTCCCTTACCCATTTTTATTTTATTTCTCTAACCCTAACTCCTTTTATCTCTTTCCTGCACCCTTACCTCAAAACCCCAAAGTAGTTTAGCATAGGAGCCTGCCTTTCTCCGAATATTGGCACAAGGGGCATCTCTTCCCTTCGACCTTTCAATGTTGGTCTAGGTCTAGGGCACATACACCTATCCAAATCCTTTCCTAGGCAGATTTGATGACCAATAGTCTCCAAATGACATTAATTGGAATTGACTTGGAAATATCTTTGAATTTGAAATTGCTTTTTATGTGCAAAAGTCATGATTTCTCATTTATTGCCTAGGAAAGTATGAGATGGAGAGAATATCTAGGTGAGAGGTGGCAAGACTAGGCTAGGCTAGGCTAGGTGAGACGGAAAGGCTAGGCTAGTCAAAGTATACTAGGTGAGGTGGAGGGTTAGAATTAAGCATGATTAGCCTAATTAACCATAATATTAGCCATAAAGCAAGTTTTGACCAAAAATATTGACTTTTGATCATAAAGTGATTTTTGACCATGGTGAGGAATTTAGCCTTAGTTGAGTTATGATTGAGGTTGCATGAGGAATCATATTTAAGTGTAGGAAGGATCTTAAGTAGCCCAAGGGGGCTAAGGATGATGAATAGTGATTTTAATAAATGAATAGTGTTTTAAAGCCAATTTATGCAATTTTTGAGGGTTTTACAAATTGATAGGCCGTGAAGATGACGTAAGGAATAATGTGTGACTTTTGGGTGTCTACAACACTATTGTGTTGTTCGTGATGATTTGGACAATATTCTACTCCCCAACCTCCAACACAACCTCCCCCAACAACCCTACAAGCATTTCAACACTCTTTACTTGTGTTGATGCATCTACTGACTTAAGGAATGCAGTTCCTATTATAAAAGCAACCAAAAATTTAATCAAGGTTCTTTCCTTCCCATCTATACAACCATCATATATGATACTGCAACACTTTGTCCTCTGCACCTTGTACTGATCATATACTTTTTGTCTAACTTCTTTCAACACATTTTCCCATGGCTTGGCATCAAGGCCAGTTCTATTTTCCAAATGGAATTTGAGGTAAAAAATACCTTTTTGAAAAAATGTGTCACAAAAAGTGCATATAGCTACCCCTTTCTTTTCTCCCTTCCCTTTCATATGCTCATGTTGCATCTCTTTTCACTATTTTTAATGCCTACACAAGAAAACAAGTAACAATAGAGTTACAAACAATTACTTACAAAAAAGTGGTTAAGGGTTTGAATTTGAAACATTAACAATTGAAAAATAATATTGCATATATAGTTATCAAGCAACAATATTTACTTAAATGGAGAAAAAAACTAAACCCAAAACCCTAGACTAGGGTTTAGGGTCTAAACTTGAAACATTGATAGTTGAAAAGTGTGCTTGCATACATAGTTATCATGAAACAATATTTACTTAAAGGGAGAAAAAAACCTAAACCCTAAACCCTAGACTAGGGTTTAGGGTTTAAACTACAAATATTGATAGTTGAAAAATGGTCTTATATATATAGTTTTTAGGGAACAATATTTACTTAAAAAGAGGAAGAAAAAATAAACCCTAAACTGTAGACCTAGTTTTTTTAATTTCTACCTTAATCTTTGGGAATATGCTTGAAAAAGAAAATAAAAACATTTACAAACAACCTTAGTCTAAACCTAATTTCAAAATGAAAAAAAAGAGTTTTCAAAAGTTTCCTTACCTCGAATGAATCCTTTAGGTGATTTTTTGTGGTTATAAGATTATTTCAAATTGCAAACAATGCACTGTTAAGGTGCCCTAATATATTTGGTCTTGTGTGGTAGCAAGTAGACAAACCCCTTTATCCAATTTGCAACAGTTGAAATAAAAGAAATTGAAAAAAAACTTTAAAGTAAATCGGCCCAGTCTCTACACACATGGTTGCGACCGAATTTTTTTTATTTAATCAAGAATTTTTCCAAAAAAATGTTGATTTTGTTTTTCAAAAAATGTCCAAAAATTCGACGATCCCTTATTTTGCCAAAGTTGACTCACAATATTAAAAAAATCGTGAAATATTGGAACTCATCGATTTTCATAACAGAGCTCCAAACAACTTCCCATTTAACTTGATGTAGGAGAATTTGCATATTTATCACTTTTTTTACCATATAAGATGACCTCTTCCCCTTGCATAATTACCTAATCATAGCTCATCGATGAGCACAAATCCACTCAGAAAAAATAGAGTAACTGGCTCACAATAAGATGAGAGAATCCTATAATATGGGTAGGAATGTTTGATAAGAAGATTTTTTAGCTAGGAAATATTTTTAAGAAAGGATTTTTCTTTTCTAGTTTTTTTTCATTTTTTTTTATTATGTTGTCAAAATGGAGGTGGCCTAAGAAAGTTCAAATATTGGATATTATCATTCATGTATTTGGTCATAAGATATTTGAGATAATAAGCCATGCTTAACACATCTTCAATTCTTGAATGACCTACATGCATATGTCGTCTAAAATTCACAGTAAATAAATTTTACTACTAGTTCTCATGGTTAAAATCATGATGAAAAAGTAGTTATCGAGTACTTTTTTTTAGAAAAGTTGGAATTTCATGGACTCTGTAATTTGTTTTCAAGTCATAGTTATTTCATAAAGGATTTCCTTACTCAAAGTTTATCAATGATTGTGCTTTTTTGAAGTCAATTATTTTAAGATTGCCATATTACATGTGGGTGTGCCTACTTGTATTCCTCCCTATAACGTGACTCTTAGGTTTACATTTAGGCCATTTTGTATTATTTCATAAAGCTCTGTATTAATATTTTTTTTAATAATGAATATGTTGTTTGCAAAGTATACATATGATAGCTTTTGAAGCCTAACACTTAATGTAAATCTTACAAGAAAGTAAATACAAGATCTAAATAAAGTTGCAATATAAATAACTCAATAATAAAATAAGGATAACTCAAAAATACTCATAGAATAATCACATGGAAATGCTCACAAAAATACTAAAACTAATATAGAATAAAGGTCTACTAATGCATGCTATGAGCTATACATTTTTATACCAATTACAATGCTTTATCACAAATATATAACATTATGTGACTCTTCATATGAAACACTATTGACCTTCACTCTTCTTTGTAACTCTTCACTTTCCTATTCTAAGGACACATGTACACTCTTACATAATGGACACTTGTGCACATCCACACTCACAACACTTGCACACTTAATTACATGACACTTGTGCATTTTTTGCACATTATTACATTACATGAAATATAAACTCACACTCTAATATAAGAAACACACCTAATCTAATTTTGTACCAAGGTGGTACATTGGCATGTACCAAATAATGTAATATTATCCAACATCCCCTTGTATTACATTATTTGGTTATTGAAGACTTTTATCTTCAATACAGTCTTCATCCTAATATGGCATTATAATGGACTAGGTCTTGATCTGGTTTACCTTCCTCTTGAAAGTCTTCAACATTTTCTTCTTTGATTTGTAGATGACTTTGGTGTGCAACTTGTTGTTGACCTCTCATATTTTTCATCATATTGAATTTTAGATTGACCCAACATTTTCATTGGTAGAAAGATCCTTGATTCTCATTTCCTATAATTTATCTCTTAGAATATTCAACAATATTATTTTGAACTAAAACAAGGTCTTGAGAGAAACTAATTGAGTCTAAAGTATATATTCCATTCTTGATTGACCCTGTAGCTTCTATCTCATTTTTATTTTTAATGAGACACTTATTGACTCCATTTATATATTTGAACTCAATCATTCTTTTGTTTTCTACTAGCTTGGTCACTAAAATGAGATTAGATGTCAATCCAAGAACATACATCACATCATGTAACACAAAATTAAAAAATGATGTACTAGGTGTTACACAACCACATCCATGAACAAGATAGGTTTTACCATTTGTAATTTTCAAGTTAAATTTATCTTTGAAGTCTAGATGATCAAACCATTGTAAACCATTTGCCATATGATGATTGGCACCAGAATCTATGTACCAAAGGTCTTTACCTTTTTGAACCATATGATTATCTCTACTTGATATTATTTTTCATTGTAGGTAAGAATTATGAAGAATGTTAAATGAATTGCAATCTTGAATCCTTCCATAATGTTTTCTATGTTGATAAGTCCCTCTTGATAATTTCTCCATTAATTTCCTTTGGTGTAGTCTTCCTTATGTCTCCCTAAGTGTTTGATTGGAAAAATTCATTTTTTTGAAAAACTATTGTTATAAACTTTATGGCTCTCTAATTGAATAGAAACTAGATTGTTTGCAATCTTATAGATTCCTAAATTTTAAGTAGAATTCCTTATCTCTCCATGATTAAATTATTGCAAATATTCTATGGTTGTAGAATTTCGATAAATAAGCTTTCAAATATTATTTAACCCTTTGAAAAACAAGACTTCAAAAATAATAGAGCCTACTTATCACTCCTAAAAATAATTAAGGCATTAATTTCTCTATTAAACTACTTATTTATCCATTAGACTTATTTAACCTTAGCAAAGAAATAATATCTAAAACTATGCACTCCTTATTTCTCCTTTTAACTTTAGGAAAATTTAATAATCTTTAGAAACCCTAATTTACCTCCTTAAAGGTGTGTAGCTTGGTAAATGATTTTTGGCGTTGTGTTACTATGCTCCCCTTGTCTTCAAAAGAATAACTGCTTGGCTAAAATCATGCGAAGCTTTGATGTGTCAGGATTCTTTGCATAAAATATTATTAAATACTTCTCCAAAAATATTTCAAACTCTGCCCATTCGCTTCCTTCATGTTATGTGGCTAGACACATGCAAAGAGAATTGATGCTTTAGTTAGCTTCTAATGCTCCAAAGCTTGGATAAAAATAATGCCCCACTGCCCTTCTACTACCTGGCGAATGCACTCAAAAATACTTTCATTATCCTTTTTGTAGCGCTTGATGTTAGAATTTTATGACTCTTCTCCTTCACTGTAAATGATGTAATAGCTTTGCCTTCTCTTGGTCTATCTCTTGATCTTCCTACATCATTTGCAATGGTCGTGCTTCTCTATAGCACTACATTGCTTAGAGAGCGCTTTGTCACCTTTGTTTCCACGTTCCTAACACACTATGATGTTCAATATTTTTATGCTAGTTTTCACCCTATGAAAAAACATTGTCTAGTTGGAACTATGTTCGACTATGGTGCTAGTCGTCTAGAGTGCACTGTAGTTGGAACTGTGTTTGGCTATGGCATTGGTCATCTAGTGAGCATTGGTTACCTAAATAATTCTTAACACTTTGATGGAGCTTGTCTCCTTGCATGCTAAATATCATGAGTGTTATTGCACTCTCTTCTAATTTTTCACATGAATTTCTACCTTCTATACTGCTATGGCTTCTGTTGCAACTTTAGGTAATGTTGGATTTGCAAAAACACACACCCTTAACCTATATTATCTTGCATTGTCATGGCCACATGTTGCTAATGGCTTATATTGGCTACGTCCTTTCTAATAGTTGGGTCCTTGCTAATGTTTACCTTCTTGCTAATACCAATGTTCTTGCCTTTTCTTACTACAACTTCTTAAGCAAGATGTTCCACCTCTCTTTACATCTCCTCCAACATATCTACAATGCTTAGACGTCTATCAACTATGATCTCTGGTTTTCATTCTTAGATTACATAACCTGCTCTTCTATGTAATTTATTGCTACCTATGGTATGCTTTAACACTAATCTTCTTTTTGAAATTTCTACATTACTTGAAGATATGGATCTTAGGATTTGGGCGGGAAAAATTTTGAGCAGGCGAGAGGCGATGTTCTAGGGTTTCTGGAGCGAAGGAAAATCCAGGGCATCAGGTGGGTTGTCGTAGTGTTTTTCTGGTTACTGTGGATCTGAAGGCAAGTCTGCTGCCCCAGGAGGGTCCAATGGGGACTCCTCCGGATCCTCTCACCGGGAGAAAGAGCTCCTTCGCAGACTTGCTAAAAGAAAATTCTCCGTCTTCTAATGACGAAGCTCAAAGAAATGCTCTTCATATGCTCTTCAAGAACGCTGGAGAGAGATCAACAGGACAACGGGTCAATGGATGCCTTCCGCAGTCCGAATCAAGACCCAAGATTGTCATCGAGCCAAAGATGGTCGAAGACACAATCTTTTACAGAGCCAACCACGATCTGATCTGTAAATTCATGGGTATTCGCCCTACCCTGAATTTCTTGCATACCAGGTCAGGCAAAAGCGGGAGCCTCATGGTGAGTACTCCTTATGGTTTATTAGCAATGGGTATTTCATTGTTAGTTTTTCTTCTCCGGCCGATAGAAACAGGGGCTTTTGAATCGGAAAAGAGGAACCACGGTCCGACGGGGTTATTTGTTCAACCCTGGAGAGTGGGTTTCGATCCTTGTATTGAACCCACGGCTGTCCCGGTTTGGATCCGGTTGTATGCTCTTCCAATGGAGTTTTGGGGTGAGCAGGTTTTGGAAATGATCAGTAACTCCCTTGGTAAACATTTGGGCGTATCCAAAGACACCATAGAAGGAAACACAACTGTTTTTGCAAGAATTTGTGTGGAAATGGATATTAGCCAGCCTCTACCGACAAAGGTGGAACTTGAGCTGGCGGGACTATCTTGGATCCAATAGCTAGATTATGAGGCTCTGCCCTTCAGATGCAGAGTTTGCCACAAACATGGGCATTTGGCCCGGTTTTGTCCAAATATTTTGAACACAAAAATGGAGGCCCCGCTTGGAATGCCAAATCGTCCCAGGGAGGGTAAGTCAACTCTTACCAAAGAACCAACCAATACTCCTCAGGGGTAAAGATGTTCAGAAAGATGGCTTTGAACAGCCCAAAAGAAGGAGAAAGCAAAAGAAAAATGGTAAGGAGCAATCACAACTCAAGCCAGCCAATAGGTATGAAATTTTTAAGACACTAGTGGACCAAGAGGATCAAGTCATGGAAGGAGTGGATGGGAATATTGAAGACAATAACATCCACGCTCATGCTTCTCCTTCATCTCCCACCGTCATAGAACAGGTAATTGAGTACACTGAGTTACCACAATCAGAGAATGCAGGGGCATTGACAGTGCACTCACAAGCGTAGCCAATAATCAAGGATTTCAGCATGGGAATAGCAAAAAAGAACAGAGAAAGGCCAGCCCTAGGGATAACTCAGGTGGAAAAGAGATCAAAAAATAGCAACTCTCAAGGAGTGGGTAGAAAATCAAATAAGGACCTGCTAGCAGTTCAAGGAGACAAGCTGATCACTTGGAGGATCGGTGAGGACAATTGATTCTTCTTGCTCTCAAGGTTTTCAATGATTATACAATCATGGAATATTAGGGGTTTAAACAGTAGAACCCATCAATCTGTTGTTCAAAGACTCTTAGGAAAATGCAAAACAGATTTTTTGCTTATCCGAGGAGACCAAAATGTCGTTAGATCTTATGTGTAAAACAGTTAACAGAATTTGGAGGGGCGTTGGTCATATGGATGTGGCTGCCCAAGGTGCCTCAGGGGGGATTGTCACTCTTTGGAACTCTCTGGAATGGACTGCAATAGAACATATAGCCTGGAGGGGTGTTCTCACATCTCATTTTAGGAATAATGTCACAGCTGAACATGTTTTAATCACAAATTTTTATGGGGCTCAAAACCTTGATGGCCAGAGGCTTCAATGGAAAGTTGTGCATAACATGAGGACCTCAAGGGAAGATTTAGACTGGATTATTGTTGGGGATTTTAATGCTAAATTATCTTCTAGAGATCAGGAAGGAGGAACCCCAATTTTGGACCCAGGGGATCGACTTCGATTGCCCAAGTCCGGGCTTTTCACTTAGTGGATATTAAAGGCCCTGGAACCAACTTTACTTGGACTAACAAGAGGAGGGAGCCACATAGCAGGAAGGTAAAGCTAGACCATTTTTTGGTTTCGGAGGAGGCATTCGTAAAATGGAATACAAAATTCTAGATTTTGGAGGGCCCGGTTTCGAGATCACTTTCCCATTTTGTTGGAGGGAGGGATTACGACAAGGCAGACATCACAAACCTTTTAAATTTGAGAATTTTTGGTTACAAAAAGAGGATCTTCGAAAGAAAATTCCACAGTGGTGGGAAGAAGGTCGTCTACCTTTTGGGACAACAATGTTTAGATTCCACAAACGACTTCATTATGTCAAAGCTCAAGCTGAAACAATGGAGGCAAGCTAACAAGACAGACTTCCGGCTCCAAAGAGCTCCTTTGGTGGCCAGATGGGATGAGGTTCAAAAACACTTTAGGGAAGGAACAATTACAGAGCAGCTCAAAGCCGAGGATGATGCCTTGCGTAAAGCGGTTGAGGACATTGATAACCAAGAGGAGACCTACTGGAAACGAGAGAGCAAGAACCACTTGGTTATTGGAAGGTGATAGAAATACCAAAATTTTCCATCGGTCGGCTGTGCTAGGAGACAGGATGAATAACATGGAAGCTCTTCAAGATGAGAATGGACACTCCTTTGATACTCTTCCTGGTATGCATTCCCATTCAATGGATTATTTTTCTAAACTTTTTAAGGAAAGTATGGAGCAAGATGTAGAGGCTCAAAACGAAGTTATTGATGTCATACCCTCTGTTATCTCTGAAGAAGAAAATCAGACCCTTCTTAAACCCATTGATAGAGAAGAACTGAAGAATGTGGTCTTTGGAATGAGCACCGGCAAAACTCCAGGACCAAGATGGCTTTCCAATTGAGTTTTTCAGGCCTTTTGGGATACTTTGGATGAGGATGTTTTGGCTGTCATAGAGGAGTCCGAGAGGTAATAAAAGAATGCTTAAGGCATTAAATCATACCTTCATCACTTTAATTCCAAAAGGGGAGGAGGGGGTTCATATTTCAGATTATAGACCTATTGCCTTATGCAATGTGATTTATAAAATAATCACAAAGGTAATGGCTGAACGGCTAAAACCTCTTTTACATAACATTATCTCCTCTGAGCAAGGGGGTTTTGTAGAGGGTAGGCGGATCTTGGATGGGGTGGTTCTTGCTCGGGAGGCAATCCATACAATGCAAAAATCTGGTAATAAAGGAATGTTCATTAAATTAGATATGTCAAAGGCTTATGATAGGGTGGAGTGGAGTTTCTTGTCAAAGATGATGGCAGCCTTTGGTTTTTCTCAGGACTGGATAGATTGGGTCATGAGTTGTGTATCTACGCCGTCTTATTCGGTGTTAATCAAGGGTCTTCCCTCGCAACCTTTTGGAGCCACTCGAGGTCTTCGTCAAGGGGATCCTTGCTCTCCCTATATTTTCCTCATTTTGGCTGAAGGATTAGGTAGACTTTTCTTGAGGAGAAGACATCAAGGTTTGCTAACAGGTATCAAGGTGGGTGAGGAATTTTTGACTCACTTTTTGTGGATGATACGGGGATTGGTTGGAGTGGCCGGCTTCGGGGAAGCAAGAGTGATCGAGAGATACTCTTAATGTCTACCTTAGGGCTTCAAACCAAGTCATCAATGATAAAAAATCCAAAGTGGTCTTTCTCAATCTTGATCAAAGGCTCCGGAGACGAGTTCTAGAGATCTTGGGATTCACTAGGACTTCTCTTCCTAGTGGTTTACTTGGGGGTTCCTTTGCATTTCAAAAAACTAAAAATAGATATCTGGAAGGATCTTTTGGATGGTATCAAAGATAGAATGAATCATTGGTCTCACAAATGGTTAAGCTATGGGGGTAGATTAACTTTTTTACAGTCAGTCATTCAGGCCATGCCAATTTACAAATTCTCTATCCTGGCTGCCCCACATACTATATGGAAAGAGCTGGACAATATGGCTAGAAGATTTTTATGGGAAGGAGTAAAAGGAGAGAGGAAATGGGCCTTAGTTGGTTGGGATAAAGTAACCCAACCCAAGGTAAAAGGAGGGCTGGGACTGAGAAGATCCAAGTTCAATAATAAAGCTTTGGGTGGAAAGTTGTCTTGGAGGTGGATTTCCCAACCAACCTCCTTATTCAATAGAATCCTAACTAGTAAATATTTGGGTCATGTTAACCCCAATGAGGTGGGTCGTTTCCCTTTGGATGGCCCTGGATCCCTAGTGTGGCAGGCTCTCAAGATAGGATCTCAGGTAGTTAAAGATCGATTGTTTTGGAAAGTGGGGAGAGGGGAGAAGGCACGTTTATGGACAGACTCATGGGATCAATACCCACCCATCATTGTTGAATTTCTTGAATTGCAACCAATAAAAACTGCCATAGAAACCAAGGGATGGGTCCACATTGACGAGTTATTTCATCACTAGTCGGTATGGGGAGTATAAGTTTAAGAAGTTAAAGAAGTTGGAGTGGCCAATTTCAATCCCTCCAGAGTTGGCACCCATCATGACTAAAATCTTGTCGAGAAAGATTTCTCACAGGTAGAGATGAGGAGGATGAATTAGCTTGGGGCTATGGGAGCCTTGGTGTCTATACAGTGAAGGACGGATATGAGAAGATCCTCCCTGAGCCTCCCCCCCATTCATTCTCGGTTGAGGATTGGAGAAAGATTTGGCACTCCAAGGGCTGGCCGAAAGTAAAATTTTTTGCCTGGCAGTTTATGCACAACGAAATTCTCTCTTTTGACAATCTCGGATGTAGAGGAATCATCGGTCCATCTCAATGTGTTTTATGCTACAAGAACGAGGAAACAGCTGATCACTGATGTTTGAGTGCCCTTTCACGCGTCAGATTTGGAAGCGTTGGCTTTCTTGCTATAAAATTCAAGTTAATGGTGACTTGAATCGGACTAATATCTGGAAAACATGGAAGAGTGGTAGATTTAAATCTAAAGCTCTTCGAATTGGTTGGGAGCTTGGATTAAACTTCATTTGGTGGCAAGTGTGGTTGGAGAGAAATGCTAGAATTTTTAGAGAAATTTTTTCCTCGTTAGATGGAGTTTGGCAGATCATCTGGAGCAAAGTCACAGAAACTATAGTTGTCTATGCTATAGAGGAAACTCAGGTTGTTATTGGGCCAATGGAAGAGGGAGTTGAAGAGCAAGAGGGACAGGACAGAGCTAGTTGGAAACCACCACCAGAAGGCTGGATTAAAATTAATACTGATGGAGCTACAAAGGGCAATCCGGGTAGTGCCGAAATTGGAGTGGTTTGCCGGAATCATGATGGATCGGTGCTCTATTGGGAAGCTGCAAGGCTTGGGAAGAGCCACAAACAATGAAGCAGAAGCCATAGCTATCAAATCTGCTTCTATTTGGGCGGTGAAACGAGGGCCACGGGAGGATCATTATTGAATCAGATTCTCAAATAATGGTTGGAGCTCTTGATTGCATGAGGAACTTTGCTTTGAAAGCATGGAGGTTGAGGATTCTTGTCACTCAAATTAAGGAATTATGGAAGGAATTAGATGATGTGATTCCAGTTTATGTGAGTCGAGATTTAAACAACGCGGCCGACTTCCTGGCTAAGATGGGTGTTGAGAAGGAGGCGGGGGTTCAACTTCACAGTGACATGGCTATTGAGGATGAGGTGATCAGGCAGGGTCTGGAAAGGTCCTTGAACAAATGATCAAAGAAAAAGCAAAGGGAGGGAAGTTGTCGCGATATCGCGACTTGTTGCGCCATCGCGGTCTCTGGAGGAAAGTTGTCGCGATATCGCGACATGTTGCACCGTCGCGGCCTCTGGAGGAAAGTTGTCGCGATATCGCGACATGTTGCGCCGTCACGGCCATTGGAGGAAAGTTGTCGCGATATCGCGACATGTTGCGCCATCGCGGCTTTGGAGGAAAGTTGTCACGATATCGTGACATGTTGGCATCGTTGGAGGAAAGTTGTTGCGATATCACGACATGCTGTGACGTCGCGATCGTTGGAGGAAAGTTGTCACGATATCGCGACATGTTGCGGTTGTGGTGGAAAGTTGTCGCGATATCGTGACATGTTGCCTGTGGAGGAAAGTTGTCACGATATCGCGACATGTTGCATCGTTGGAAAGTTGTCGCGATTTCGCGACATGTTGCGCCGTCGCGGTCGCTGGTGGAAAGTTGTCGCGATATCGCGACATGTTGCGCCATCGCGGTTTAGTGAGGAAAGTTGTCGTGATATCACGACATGTTGCGCCGTTGTCGTCGACGGAGGAAAGTTGTCGTGATATCGCGACATGTTGCGCCGTCGCGATCGTTGGAGGAAAGTTGTCGCGATATCGCGACATGTTGCGTCGTCGCGGCCTTGGGAGGAAAGTTGTCGCAATATCGCGACGTGTTGTGGGGTTGGAGGAAAGTTGTCGCGATATCACGACATGTTGTGCCGTCGCGGCTGTGGAGGAAAGTTGTCGCGATTTCGCGACATGTTGCGTCGTCGCGGTCGTTGGTGGAAAGTTGTCACGATATCGCGACATGTTGCGCCATCGCGGTCGTTGGAGGAAAGTTGTCGCGATATCGCGACATGTTGCTTTTTTGCAGCCAACGGAGAAAAGGTGTCGCGATATCGCGACATGTTGCTTTTTCGCGGCCAAGAGAGAAAAGGTGTCGCGATATCGCGACATGTTGCTTTTTTGCGGCCAAAGGAGAAAAGGTGTCGCGATATCGCGACATGTCGCGTTTTCGTGACAAGTTGCATCATCTGTCCATGCCGATCCCCTGCTAGCTAGTTATTGATTCAGGAGATTTGGCTCCATTGCAAATCTTCTTCTTCTATTGTAAGCTTGTGTTCTCTATGAATTCGGCTGGGAAGAGTCTCTTCCCATATTGTAATTGATCTTTGTTTTAATACAAGTTTTTTCAAATTTTTCAAAAAAAACACTAATCTTCTTTTCCTTCTTGATGCAAGTGTAGGTATAGGTGGTGATTCTATTCTCTAGTGCAAGATGCTTACAAATTTGCACTACAAACTCCTACAAAGTCTCCTTAGAATGATTGTGTTCTAATGTTTTTAAGATAGTACTTTGCTTACTTAATATTTATCTTTGTTTTCTTTAATATTTTTGCTCTCACATTATCTTTCTACTCCTTTTGATCTTGCATTGTGGCTTTGCTAGACCTGGGTGATCTTGAATCAACTTGAATCTTAGATGGTACTTCAAGATGCTTTGATTGAAGAGCTTCGAAGATATACTTTTCAATCGCTTTGCTTTTACCTTATATGATAGTATATTTCTTGTTGTCTTGGATATTGCAATATTTCATTACTTATATTGCTAAAGCTCATCTTCTCTTCTTTTTTTATGCAAGTGCAGATGCAAAATATTCATGCGTTGGATCACCAAATTGTTGCCTTGTAAATTGCAGTTTTAAACTCTCTAATATGCTACCTTGTCTATGATTTCAAACTTCTTTATTCCTTATAGTTACTTTACACCTTAATTATTCCCCCCATGCCCAGTTTAATTCTAAGCATTACTTCTCTATACCTATGGGCTTGTCATCGAATGACCACGATTATCCCAAACCTTATGTAAACACCTTTGCTAGAATTATTTTGTCTTTGTCTTATTTATCTCTTGAAGATATCTTCTTGTCTTCAAGGTTGTTCTTCTAAATTTTAGTCCATTTCTTGACTGAATATGTTGTCTTTTCTAGCTTCAATTATTCTTGTTGTGATGTTATTGTGACGCTTCACTTGCTTGTGGAAATACTATGAAAGTTTCCTTGTGTTCTATAAACTTGTTGTCCTTGTTTCTTTACTTTTGCCCTTGTGGCATTTACTTCTAAGCTTGTTGTTTCTTTCCTTTAATGTTGCCCTTGTGGATTTCAAATACTAATTTTCTTTAATGTTGTCCTTGTGACATTCAAACACCTTCAATATTGCCTTTGTGGCATTCACTCGCTTTCAATATTACTCTTGTGGCCTTCACTCTTTTCTTTCCAAATACTACCTTGTTTTTTTTTATCTTAGATTCTCTAGTTTCTTTGTTGCCCAATGTGGACTACTAGTATGATGCTTTTGATGTACTATGGGTTGTCCTTTAGCTAGGACTATCCTCAAGACTCTTTGTTGTCTTGAAGTATTCTTTCTTCTATCTTTAATCTTCAATAGGACCTTCTTCTTGGGTCTCTGAATCTACCTTCAATGGGACTTCTCTTCTAGAGTCTCCAAAATCTTATCAATCTCAAGGTCTATCTTCAAGACCTGAAACTATGCTATAGATTTTCTTCTATTTCAAATTTATTCTTGGAATAGGTAAAATCAATCTATTTAAAACTTTTCAATATTGTATCTTTAATCTTCACTGGTTGTCCTTCAACCTAGTGGTATTAATTCTTGCCTTCACTAGTTTTTCTTCAACTCAGTGGAAATACTTATCTTCACTAGTTTTTCTTATCCAGTGGTAATGTGCTCAACTTCACTGGTCTTTTCTTAGCCACTGGAAATATTCTTAAGACTATTTGCAATTTTTAAAAACTTGTTGTGGCTCTAATACCACTAATAGATTTTGAATCCTAAAACTTAATGTAAATCTTACAAGAAAGTAAATACAGGATCTAAATAAAGTTGCAATATAAAAAACTCAATAATAAAACAAGTATAACTCAGAAATACTCACAAAATAATCACATGGAAATGCTCATGAAAATACTAAAAATGATATAGAATAAAGGTCTACTAATGCATGCTATGTGCTATGCATTTTTGATACCAATTACAATGCTTTCTCACAAATATATAATAGCATGTGACTCTTCATATGAAACACTTTTGACCTTCTCTCTTCTTTGTAACTCTTCACTTTTTTATTTTAAGGACACATGCACTCTTACATAATGGACACTTGTGCACATCCACACTCAACTCTTACACACTGTTGGAAATATTAAAGTGTTGTCTTATCATTGATGTCAAAGGATTGATGTCATAGGTTGATGTCAAAGAGAGCTTAGCATGGCAAAAATATTCTCCTATGGTTGGATAATTATGCAAGGCAAGGTTCATCTCAAGGCAAGGAAATTGGCAAAAAGATAAGGTTATAATATTTATTTCTAAATATTATACACAAGGGACAAAGGTTTGTAAGAGGAAGCAAAGAAAAGGTTCATGAAGTTTGATGATAAAAAGAGCATGGTACAAGGTTGGTAAAAGTACAAGTTCATGTGGGTTGATGTTAAAAAGTTAAGGAGTATAATATTTAAATATTATAAAAAGGAGACCAAGGCTTAAAAGACGAGGAAAATATTTAAAAGCAGTGGACCATGGTCTAAAAGGACAAGAGGAAAAAGGAGTTTATTTTCAATAGACCAAGGCTTAAAAATAATAAACATTATAATATTTTTAATATTATAATGCCAAGTTTTAAAAGGAGGGCACACCATGCTATTCAAGCGTCGATGTAGACCAAGGCAAAGGAGGGCACACCATGATTATTGGAGCCCTGAAGTCATCCAAGTAATGAAGGTAAATGTATATATATACCCAAGGTTTACCTTAGGAAATCATAGTGTATTACGCATCAATTACCATTCAAGGATTGAGCGAACGAATGATAGAGACAGCGGGTATTTTTAAGTGCAGAGTTTGGAAGATATTCGTCGAAGCATTGAATGATGTCACACCTGTTGGTGCAACATAGTTGGTTGATGGTTTTGTGTTAAGCGCTGAGTAGAGAGAGGTCTGGGGTTGAGTCCCATCGATGATAATTTTGGGTAAAAGAGCTTTTCATTGTTTTAGGGCAGAGTTGGTTAAAACACGCAAGCCACCTTTTTGAGTCACCAAGTCATGCTAGCACAGCCGGTTGTTGAGCACTTTAGAGAGCATTGTCCTACGCGTTGACAGGGTTCGAATCGTGGCAGCATGAGAGGTAATTTTTGTTGAGCGCAAAAATTAGAGGCATAAAGTTTGATTAATTAATTTTTGTAAGGTGCAAAGGTGGTTAATAGCAGTCTTTCTTTTGAGTGTGTTATTGAGTATATTGTTGTGTATGCATAGGAGTAATAAGGGTGTGAAAGGATTAGCACATGTGTTAATTATCTTAGAGGGAGTCATAAGGTGTATATAGGTTGTTTTATTTGTGTAATATTTGCATGAAATAAAAGTGACATCTAGGTGTTTTGGGTAATGGTTGAGAGTTGAAATATTGCTTTCTAGAAAGGAGAGAAAAGGGTGTATTTGAGTTCATTATACTTTGTAATTTTTGCATATCATAAGAAAAATGTTTAAGGATTCTACAAGTTGCTTTTTGTGAAGATAAAAGAAAATAATAGAGTATTATTTTCAGCCTTACTATGCACATATTTTGAGGATATTTTTCATGAGGATGACTTGAGGAATGTTTTGCTATCTAACCCTTGAATTGGCACAAGAAATATAAGTTATTTTTAAGACAGGTTTTTGAGGGCACATCTTCATCAAGCATTTTGAGGTATGGTGGTTTAACTCTTTCTCTAGGTGGTTGTACTTTGAGAAAGTAATTTTAAGGTGGATATAAAAGGGTTGATTAGTGTGTATTATTGGAAATATTTGAGCTAGGGTTTGAGAACAAATTGTGCATCATTGATTAGTGAAATTGGAAACACTTGTGCTAGGGTTTTTGAGAACAAATTGTGCATTCTTGTTGAAAGAATTTGTGAAGCATTTGGGCATTGATGTGAGTGACATTGAATGTGAATGGGCAAGTTTTAGAGACTAGTTTTGTGAAGCAATTTGTGCATTATTGTGTTTAATAGTTGAGAGAAAATTTGCAAGGAATATAAACCATTTTTGTGAAGCAAAGTTATACACTAGCTTGATTTGATTTGAAAAGAATTTGCAAGAAGTAGAGATCTAATTTGATGAATGCAAGATATGTGAATGTGAAGAACATATTGGGTATTTGATAGTACATATCATTCTCTATATGTTCAAGAGGTTAAAAAAATTATGGATAGAATATGTCATAATAGCCTAGTTGAAGAAAGCATTTTTGAAAGAGAAACAAGCATTGTTTTGAACATCATTTATGTGCAAGATTTGGGATTGGTTGAGCATGTGCGATGAGTTATTTTGAGCATGTGTTATAAGCATTTTTTGAGCATATGTTATGAGCAGCTTTGAGCATGTGTTAGAACAAATTTAAGCAGAGATAGTGAGCAAATTTGAGCAAGTCTTGTGAGAAGACTTGAAGTATGTTTGAGGTAGATTTGAACAAGTCTTGTGAGAAGACTTGAAGTGGGTTTGAGGCAAAATTGAGCAAGTCTTGTGAGAAGACTTAAAGCAGATTTTAGACTGAATTGATACAGATTTGTGCATGTAATGTGTAAATTTATGACATAGTTGAGATAGAGTTGTGCATATAATGTGTGCAGATTTGGGACAGAGTTGAGACAGATTTGTGCATGTAATGTGTGCAGATTTAGGATAGAGTTGAGACAGATTTTTGCATATAATGTGTGCAGATTTATGACAAAGTTGAGATAGATTTGTGAATGTAATGTGTGTATATTTGGGACAGAGTTGAGACAGATTTATGCATGTAATATGTGCAGATTTGTAATAGAGCTAAAAGTAGATTTATGAGAAGACCTAAGCCTTGTGATTAGGCTTAGAACAGAATTTAGCAGATTTGTGTACCAACTTTGGAGGTGACTAGAGCAGAGGGGTTAGAGTTCTCTTGTGGATAGAGTTCTACAAACCAGAGCAAAGGGGATAGAGTTCTCTTGTGGATAGAGTTCCATAAACTAGAGCAAAGGGGATAGAGTTCTCTTGTGGATAGAGTTACACAAACCAGAGAAAAGGAGAGGAGTCTCCTGTGGATAGAGTTCCATGAACCAGACCAGCAAGGGGATAGAGTTCTCCTATGGATAGAGTTCCATGATCCAAACCAACAAGGGGATAGAGTTCTCCTATAAATAGAGTTCCACAAACCAAAGCAGTAGGGACAGAGGTGTCCTATGGATAGAGTTCCACAAACTAGAGCAATGGATACAAAGGTTTCATGTGGATAGAGGTCCACAAACCAGAGCAGTGGGTACAGAGGTCTCCTATGGATAGAGATCCACAAAATTCAGCATAGGGTATTGAGATCTCCTTTGGACAGAGGTCCATAAACATTGTAATAGGGAATTGGTTCCTAAGAGATTTGTTGAGAAAATTTAGAAGAAATATTTTCTCTGTGGACGTAGCCCACATTGGGTGAACTAAGTTAAATCTGTCTCTCATTGTGTGTGATGATATGTGCATTACTTTGTTTCTACTATTGATGATATTGGTTAACACTGCTTTGGAAAGATATTACAATTAATAACATTGGATAATATTGTTTGGGAAAGAAAAGTAAAAATTTATCTTATATTGTTCACCCCCCTCTCAATATAAGCTTGTATTTTTCACACACATATGTTGGACATTTTGAGTTCCTAAGCTAAGAGTTGTCATTGATGTCAAAAGGATCTATGTAAGCTAACACTATGTTTGTGTAGAAGCAAAGGTTTTGATCAAAGGTTCAAGAAGGGATGCATGGCATTTGGTTCTAAAAGGAGCTTCAAGGGAAGCTTAGCAAAAGGTTTTTATTTAAAACCATGGATGGCAGATTTGAAATGGGTTTTTCTTAAAACCCAAGTTGGCTTTTCGTTTCATCGAAAAAGGTGCCCCGGTGATGAAGAAATTTAATTTCAAAGGTTTTATTTAAAACCATGGATGGCATATTTGAAATGGGTTTTTCTTAAAACCCAAGTTGGCTTTTCGTTTCATCGAAAAAGGTGCCCCAGTGATGGAGATATTTAATTTTAAAGATTTAGTTTAAATTTTAATTTATTTAAAATTTAAATTTAAATTTTAAAATTAAATTAAAAGAATATTCGCCGACGTCATAAAGGAAGGTTCAAAAGCACCGACGTTTCCAAGCTAAGGGAAGGCATATATATATGCCATTAAATTTTTTGAAATAAATCATCCTTGCTCGATTGAGATTTACGATTTGCTTTTGCGAAGGAAGAGCTCGTGTTATTTTCGTTTTGTGAAGCAACGAATATTGAAAGTGAACCGCGTCCATTTTCCAAAGCGTGTTGGGCAGTGTGGCCTAGTGGCAGCTTGGTTTGTGCAAAGGTGTTGGTGGCAGGAAGGTTAAGTGTTCGATTCCCGCAAGCGTCGTTTTGGCTTTGTTGAGGCACTCAAGGCGCATTTCTTTTTCGCTTGGTGGAAGGAGTGAAGAACAAGAAGCGAGTGGTGCTTCTTTCTTCACAATGAGCCCGTAGCTCATGCGGCAGCTTGGCCGTGGCTAGGGCATTCACGTTGGACAGGACGGGGGTTCGATTCCCCTCGAGGTAGGTATTGAGGTTTTTATTAATTTTGTTATTGCCTAAGGTGGAGTGATAAGGGGTAAAGGTGATTTGATAGTTGATGTATTGAATAACCTTAGGAATAAGGTTATAGTGGTTGTTTGAGTTGTGGAGTTAAATTTTTAATTGTGATTTTTGAAATTATTAGGAGTAATAAGGGTTTTTGATAAAGTTCTTTTAGTGAAAGTTATTTTTGAAGTAAGGGTTTTCTTTAAAAAGAACTTTGGTGGATGTTAAAATAAAGTAGGAGTAATAAGGTGTTATTTGGACATTATTTTATTGTTGTGTTATTACTCAAGATCTCTAACCCTTGTTGAGATTGAAAAAAGAAAAGTGTTGAGTGTGGCAGATTTAGTGGACAACTCATAAGGCATCAAAAAGGTATGAGTAACATTCTCCATTGATTTTATTTGGGTGGTTGATTTCTGAAATATCATTGGAGTAAAAAGGATTGATTGTGGTTTCCTATTCGAAAATGGTTGGTTTAATGCTTCAAGGTTTTCTGGTTTGAAAGTTGTGATTAAAACCTTGTTTTATAAGCATTGTTGTTGGAGTGAAGTTGTTGTGCAAAGAACTTGAACTTGAGCTGAAAAGAACATGAGTATCATTGTTATGTAAGAGTTGTTGTTGAGTATTGTTGAAGATATTTTGAGTTGGTTGATTCATGCTTGGACTAGGGTTTGTGAGAAAGAGTTGTTCCTTGTGGTGATTGGTTGAGTAGAGTTGTTTGAGCCTAGTCAAGTGATTGTGTGAAGTGGTTGTTCAAGTTCCATAAAACAAACTATTCTATATTCTGATTTGAGTTGAGTTGAGAAAGAAATTGGATTTGAGTATAGAACATATTGAGTCTCTAACAATTCTCTTTATGCTTCTATGAGATTGTTGAGTTGAGATTGATTTGAGTTGATATTGGGATTTGAGTATAGAACATATTGAGTCTCTAACAATTCTCTTTATGCTTCTATGAGATTGTTGAGTTGAGATTGATTTGAGTTGAGATTGGGATTTGAGTATAGAACATATTGAGTCTCTAACAATTCTCTTTATGCTTCTATGAGATTGAGTTGAGATTTTGTTGAGCTGATTTGAGGTAAGTCTTTGAGAAGGCTTGTGGACTGATTTTGAGTAAGCTTTTGTGAAAGCTTGCTATGCATATTTGAGCAAGTCCTAGAGAGGACTTATTGAGCAGATTTGGACAAGTTCTGAGTGAGCTTGTTGAGCATATTTGGACAAGTTTTGAGTGAGCTTGTTGAGCATATTTGAGCAGGTTCTGAGTGAGCCTATTGAGAAGATTTGAAGAGGTTCTGAGTGAACCTATTGATAGAGCTTTGGAGGTGATAGAGTATAGAGGATAGAGTCTTAGTGGATAGAGATCCAACAGCCAGGATAATTGAAGATAGATCTGAGTGAGGAGTCTTCAAGTGGAGAGAGATCCACAAGTCAGTGCAGTAGAGAGACAGAGTCTTCTAGAAGATCACTAGCTAGAGTAGAAGGGGAAAGAGTTCTCCTATGGAAGAGATCCATGAACTTGAGATTTAGGGGATCAACATCTCCTTTGGATAGAGGTCCATAAATATTGTAATTGGGAAGGATTCCCAAGAGATTGATTGAGAAAGTTTTAGCAAAATATTTTCTCCATGGAGTAGCCCGCATTGGGTGAACCACGTAAATTGTTGTGTCACTTTTGTGGATGGTGTTTTGTGCATTGCTTTGATTATTGCTATTGATACTGCTATCTATACATTGCATAATATTGAATTGAAAAGAAAAGTAAAAAGTGGTCTTATACTGTTCACCCCCCTCTTAGTATAAGCTTGTGTTCTTCAATTGGTATCAGAGCAGGTTCCTTCAGAAGAGTTTGATAGCTTGAAGGAAAAGTGGTCTAAGAACACAATGGATCACAAGGATCAAAAGGATGGGTCATTCAATAATGCAATACTAGTATTTGATGGAAGTGACTTCTTGTATTGGTGTATGTTGATGAGATTTTACCTGATGGCACTTGGAAATGAAGTTTGGGATGCAGTGGAACTTGGATATGATTCAATAGTCAATCCTCCTACAGATAAGGAAGGTAAGCTTCTAATGCATGCAAATTCAAGAGCTATGAATGCAATTATAAAAGGATTGGGTAGATCAGAATCTATGAAGGTTATGGATTGTAAAATAACAAAAGATATGTGGGATCTACTGCATGACATATATGAGGGTGATAAAGGTGTCAGGAAAGCTAAGATCAAAAATCTCAAAGGAGAATTTGAGAACTTAAGAATGAGAGATGATGAAAATATTCATGATTATCTCAGTAAGATTGATGAGCTTGTACATGAGATGAGAGGTCTTGGAATGAAGGTTGATGAATCTGATGCTTGTGATAAGATCTTGAGAACTCTTCCAAAAAGGTATAGTGAAAAGGTTTCTGCTATAGAAACATCAATTGATAGTGATTCTTTGACAAGGAATTCTTTGCTTGGCATGCTTACTACTTTTGAGATAAGAACAAAAGATCCTATTCCTCCGAAAGAAGTTGCATTCAAAGTAGACAAAAAGAAAAAGGGTAAAAAGACAGAATCAAGCAGTGAGTCATCTAGTGATGAAGAAGCTAACTATGGTAGAAGAGATAAAGGTTCCAAAATATCCATAGATATAATATCTATTAAGTGCTTCAATTGTGGAAAGTATGGACACTATGCAACAGAGTGCAAAGAGCCAAAGTACAATAGTGATGAAGGAAAATAGGATCACAGGTACAGGGAATCAAAAAGACACAGGTACCAAAAGAAAGGCAAGGATGGACAAAACAGACAAGGAAAGAAGTTCTTCCAAAGGCAAAAGAAAAGCTACTATGCAGATAATGCAAGTAAGTACTCAATTGATAGTGATGCTAGTTTTTCAGACAATGATAGAGATGAAGTCCTATTTATGGTTAGAGAGAAAAGGACTCCAGTTATTCTCAAATGTTTTAGATGTGGTAAATTTGGACATCTTGAAGATGATTGCACTAGGGATGGCTATAGTTTCAGTGATGATGGTTTTGAAGATGCACTTGAAAGACCAGATGAGAATCTTCTAATGGCTCTAGAAGATGAAGTAAGTGATCCTATAGAAGACAAGCCAAAAGGAAGTAATGATAAGGACAAAGGCAAACAAATAGAGGATTACTCAATAGAGAATGGTTATGATCTCAAGGGAGAACTTATCTATGCCCTTGACATAGTAAAGAAGGTAAGAAAGCAACACTCTAAGCTTGAAAGTCAGTTTCAAGAATGTGATGAAGAAATATTATTGCTCATAGAGGACTTAGAGAAGTCAAAGGCTAAGGCAAGTAAGTTCAAGGACAAGTTAGAAGCAAATATTTTGGAGTGTGAAAAATTAACACAAGAAGTGGCACTACTAAAGGAATATTTAGAGGATTCCAAGAAAAAGTTGTACAAGTATGTAAACAATGCAAAGAGTGTAGATAAAATAATTAAGATACAAAGAGGAGCAACAAACAAGACAGGTCTTGGTTCCAAACAGGTTCAAAAGAAATGGGAAGAAAAGTCTACTTCAAGTCTTGAAGAAGAAGGAACTTCGGAAGAAGATACTTCAGAAGATGACAGTGTAAGTAGGAATGAGACATCAGAGGATGAATTGGACAACAGAGAGTTCAACAAATATAGGAATAATGCACAAAGAAGATACAGATGGAACAACAATCAGAACAGGAGACCAATGAGGTCTAGGCAAGGAAGCTTCAATGGGAGATGCTTCTCATGTCATAGGTTTGGGCACATGGCTTCACAGTGCAGGTCATATGAAAGACAGGAATATGGGAAAGGACAACTTTTCCATGGGTATTGCTACTCATGCAATGAGTATGGTCACAAAGCAATGAATTGCAGGGTTCATGGCAGAAGAGGATATGGCTTCACTAGGAGGTATCCTAAGACATTTGCACCTCCAAGGAATAATAACATTAAGTGTTATAAGTGCAATAATGATGGACACACAACAAGATGGTGTAGAGAAAATATTCCAGAAGCAGGTATGAACAGGAATAGGAACATGGATGAGAACAAGAATAGGAACATGGATGAGAACAAGAACAGGAACAAGAATAGAAATAAAAATGATAATAAAAATATGGATGATGGCTTGGAAAGAAATAGTGAGAGGATTCAAAAAACTCAGAAAGGAAGAGAGAAAGATAAAGGTAAAGAGCAGTGCTTTCGGGGAGTAGAAATACTCCCACCCCAGAATTAACCACCTCATGAGGAGGTGGGGGAGGGGCTAAGCTAAGAGGCTCATTCTTAGCCCCGAGCCCCAAAGGTGACCCTTTGCCATTGATGACAAAGGGGGAGAGATTTGTGTATATTGAGGAAAGTTTTGATATGGGGAGAGATTTGATATTTGAGAAAGCTTTGAGCTAGGGGGAGCAAAGTCCCAGGGGGAGCAAAAAAGAAGGTCAGATTTCAGTAAAAGGATATGGGTTGCCATCAATGACAAAGGGGGAGATTGTTGGACATTTTGAGTTCCTAAGCTAAGAGTTGTCATTGATGTCAAAAGGATCTATGTAAGCTAACACTATGTTTGTGTAGAAGCAAAGGTTTTGATCAAAGGTTCAAGAAGGGATGCATGGCATTTGGTTCTAAAAGGAGCTTCAAGGGAAGCTTAGCAAAAGGTTTTTATTTAAAACCATGGATGGCAGATTTGAAATGGGTTTTTCTTAAAACCCAAGTTGGCTTTTCGTTTCATCGAAAAAGGTGCCCCGGTGATGAAGAAATTTAATTTCAAAGGTTTTATTTAAAACCATGGATGGCAGATTTGAAATGGGTTTTTCTTAAAACCCAAGTTGGCTTTTCGTTTCATCGAAAAAGGTGCCCCGATGATGGAGATATTTAATTTTAAATATTTAGTTTAAATTTTAATTTATTTAAAATTTAAATTTAAATTTTAAAATTAAATTAAAAGAATATTCATCGACGTCATAAAGGAAGGTTCAAAAGCGCCAACGTTTCCAAGCTAAGGGAAGGCATATATATATGCCATTAAATTTTTTGAAATAAATCATCCTTGCTCGATTGAGATTTACGATTTGCTTTTGCGAAGGAAGAGCTCGTGTTATTTTCATTTTGTGAAGCAACGAATATTGAAAGTGAACCGCATCCATTTTCCAAAGTGTGTTGGGTAGTGTGGCCTAGTGGTAGCTTGGTTTGTGCAAAGGTGTTGGTGGTAGGAAGGTTAAGTGTTCGATTCCTGCAAGCATCATTTTGGCTTTGTTGAGGCGCTCAAGGTGCACATTTATTTTTTGCTTGGTGGAAGGAGTGAAGAACAAGAAGCGAGTGGTGCTTCTTTCTTCACAATGAGCCTGTAGCTCATGCGGTAACTTGGCCATGGCTAGGGCATTCATGTTGGATAGGATGAGGGTTCGATTCCCCTCGAGGTAGGTATTGAGGTTTTTATTTATTTTTTTATTGCCTAAGGTGGAGTGATAAGGGGTAAAGGTGATTTGATAGTTGATGTATTGAATAACCTTAGGAATAAGGTTATAGTGGTTGTTTGAGTTGTGGAGTTAAATTTTTAATTGTGATTTTTGTGGATTATTAGGAGTAATAAGGGTTTTTGATAAAGTTCTTTTAGTGAAAGTTATTTTTGATGAGGGTTTTTCTTTAAAAGGAACTTTGGTGGATGTTAAAATAAAGTAGGAGTAATAAGGTGTTATTTGGACATTATTTTATTGTTGTGTTATTACTCAAGATCTCTAACCCTTGTTGAGATTGAAAAAAGAAAAGTGTTGAGTGTGGCAGATTTAGTGGACAACTCATAAGGCATCAAAAAGGTATGAGTAACATTCTCCATTGATTTTATTTGGGTGGTTGATTTCTGAAATATCATTGGAGTAAAAAGGATTGATTGTGGTTTCCTATTCGAAAATGGTTGGTTTAATGCTTCAAGGTTTTCTGGTTTGAAAGTTGTGATTAAAACCTTGTTTTATAAGCATTGTTGTTGGAGTGAAGTTGTTGTGCAAAGAACTTGAACTTGAGCTGAAAAGAACATGAGTATCATTGTTATGTAGAGTTGTTGTTGAGTATTGTTGAAGACATTTTGAGTTGGTTGATTCATGCTTGGACTAGGGTTTGTGAGAAAGAGTTGTTCCTTGTGGTGATTGGTTGAGTAGAGTTGTTTGAGCCTAGTCAAGTGATTGTGTGAAGTGGTTGTTCAAGTTCCATAAAACAAACTATTCTATATTCTGATTTGAGTTGAGTTGAGAAAGAAATTGGATTTGAGTATAGAACATATTGAGTCTCTAACAATTCTCTTTATGCTTCTATGATATTGCTGAGTTGAGATTGATTTGAGTTGAGATTGGGATTTGAGTATAGAACATATTGAGTCTCTAACAATTCTCTTTATGCTTCTATGAGATTGTTGAGTTGAGATTGATTTGAGTTGAGATTGGGATTTGAGTATAGAACATATTGAGTCTCTAACAATTCTCTTTATGCTTCTATGAGATTGAGTTGAGATTTTGTTGAGCTGATTTGAGGTAAGTCTTTGAGAAGGCTTGTGGACTGATTTTGAGTAAGCTTTTGTGAAAGCTTGCTATGCATATTTGAGCAAGTCCTAGAGAGGACTTATTGAGCATATTTGGACAAGTTTTGAGTGAGCTTGTTGAGCATATTTGGACAAGTTCTGAGTGAGCTTGTTGAGCATATTTGAGTAGGTTCTGAGTGAGCCTATTGAGCAGATTTGAGCAGGTTCTGAGTGAGCCTATTGAGCAGATTTGAAGAGGTTCTGAGTGAACCTATTGATAGAGCTTTGGAGGTGACAGAGTATAGAGGACAGAGTCTCAGTGGATAGAGATCCAACAGCCAGGACAATTGAAGACAGATCTGAGTGAGGAGTCTTCAAGTGGAGAGAGATCCACAAGTCAGTGCAGTAGAGAGACAAAGTCTTCTAGAAGATCACTAGCCAGAGCAGAAGGGGAAAGAGTTCTCCTATGGAAGAGATCCACGAACTTGAGATTTAGGGGATCAACATCTCCTTTGGACAGAGGTCCATAAACATTGTAATTGGGAAGGATTCCCAAGAGATTGATTGAGAAAGTTTTAGCAAAATATTTTCTCCGTGGAGTAGCCCGCATTGGGTGAACCACGTAAATTGTTGTGTCACTTTTGTGGATGGTGTTTTGTGCATTGCTTTGATTATTGCTATTGATACTGCTATCTATACACTGCATAATATTGAATTGAAAAGAAAAGTAAAAAGTGGTCTTATATTGTTCACCCCCCTCTCAGTATAAGCTTGTGTTCTTCAACATAATTACATATAATTACATAATACTTGTGCATTTCCTCCACATTATTACATTACGTAAAATATAAAATCACACTCTAATCTAAGAAACACACCTAATTTAATTTTGCACCAAGGTGATACATTAACATGTACCAAATAATGTAATATTCTCTAACAACATACATAATGAGAATGATTGCAGGTGTTAATGTGTTTAGCTTTGGGATCATGTTGTTAGAGTTGCTGATTAGAAAGGCTCTAATCACAAGTGAGATTAATCTTGTAAAATGGGTTCTGTCATCACTTTAAGAGGAGGGAGCATGGGAACAAATTTTTGACATGAAAAAAAAAATTCACCCTAAATATAGAAGGAAATGTCGTCAATGCTTCAAATAGCTCTTAGTTGCATTAGCGCTTCTCCAAACGGAAGACCTAGAATGAAAACGGTAGTGGGCATGCTAAAAATGGCTAGGTAAATTTCATAAATGAAATCTTGCTACTCTCCAACATGTAAAAAAATACCAGCACTGAGCAGCATACAAAATATGATAACTTGGAAAGACATCAACGCTAAGCTTGTAAAAAACAAAAATGTTGTGTGTTGTTAGCTTTTATTTTAAATTTTATTTATTTTTATTAACACATCAAAAAATATTCAAGATTTATTCATGATCATGCCCTCTCTTAGATATTAAAGTATTTATCTGTAAAGGTCCTATCTTTAAGTAAATATTAAAATATTTACCTGTAAAGGTGATTCATCATTGTATTGATCATATATCTCTAGAGTCTTTTCTTCTAGAGTCTCCAAACTCTTATCAATATCAAGGTCTATCTTCAAGACCTGAAACTATGCTATAGATTGTCTTCTATTTCGAATTTATTCTTGGAATAGGTGAACTCAATCTATTTAAAACTTTTCAATATTGTATCTTTAATATTCACTGGTTGTCCTTCAACCTAGTGATATTAATTCTTGCCTTTAATGGTTTTTCTTCAAATCAGTGGAAATACTTGTCTTCACTGCTTTTTCTTATCCAGTGGTAATGTGCTCAACTTCACTGGTCTTTTCTTAGCCACTGGAAATATTCTTAAGACTGTTTGCAATTTTTAAAAACTTGTTGTGGCTCTAATACCACTAATAGCTTTTGAAGCCTAAAACTTAATGTAAATATTACAAGAAAGTAAATACAGGATCTAAATAAAGTTGCAATATAAAAAACTCAATAATAAAACAAGTATAACTCAAAAATACTCACAAATTAATCACATGGAAATGCTCACGAAAATACTAAAAATGATATAGAATAAATGTCTACTAATGCATGCTATGTGCTATGGATTTTTGATACCAATTACAATGTTTTGTCACAAATATATAGTAGCATGTGACTCTTCATATGAAACGCTTTTGACCTTCTCTCTTCTTTGTAACTCTTCACTTTCCTATTTTAAGGACACGTGCACTCTTACATAATGGACACTTGTGCACATCCACACTCAACACTTACACACTTGTTGGAAATATTAAAGTGTTGTGTTGTCATTGATGTCAAAGGTTTGATGTCAAAGGATTGATGTCATAGGTTGATGTCAAAGAGAGCTTAGCATGGTAGAAATATTCTCCTATGGTTGGATAATTATGCAAGGCAAGGTTCATCTCAAGGCAAGGAAATTGGAAAAAATATAAGGTTATAATATTTATTTCTAAATATTATACACAAGGGACAAAGGTTTGTAAGAGGAAGCAAAGCAAAGGTTCATGAAGTTTGATGATAAAAAGAGCATGGTACAAGGTTGGTAAAAAGACAAGTTCATGTGGGTTGATGTTAAAAAGTTAAGGAGTATAATATTTAAATATTATATTTAAATATTATAAAAAGGGGACCAAGGCTTAAAAGACGAGGAAAAGATTTAAAAGCAATGGACCATGGTCTAAAAGGACAAGAGGAGAAAGGAGTTTATTTTCAATAGACCAAGGCTTAAAAATAATAAACATTATAATATTTTTAATATTATAATGCCAAGTTTTAAAAGGAGGGCACACCATGCTATTCAAGCGTCGATGTAGACCAAGGCAAAGGAGGGCACACCATGATTATTGGAGCACTGAAGTCATCCAAGTAATGAAGGTAAAAGTATATATATACCCAAGGTTTACCTTAGGAAATCATAGTGTATTATGCATCAATTACCATTCAAGGATTGAGCGAACGAACGACAGAGACAGTGGGTATTTTTAAGTGCAAAGTTTGGAAGATATTTGTCGAAGCATTGAATGACGTCACGCCTATTGGCGCAACACAGTTGGTCGCTGGTTGTGTGTTAAGCATTGTGCAGAGAGAGGTCTGGGATCGAGTCCCCTCGACGACGATTTTGGGTAGAAGAGATTTTCATTGTTTCAAGGCAGAGTTGGTTAAAACACGCGGGCTACCTTTTTGAGTCACCAAGTCATGCTAGCACGGTCGGTTGTTGAGCGCTTTGGAGAGTGTTGTCTTGCACATTGACAAGGTTCGAATCATAGCAGCATGAGAGGTAATTTTTGTTGAGCGCAAAAGTTAGAGGTGTAAAGTTTGATTAATTAATTTTTGTAAGGTGCAAAGGTGGTTAATAGTAGTCTTTCTTTGAGTGTGTTATTGAGTATATTGTTGTGTATGCATAGGAGTAATAAGGGTGTGAAAGGATTAGCACATGTGTTAATTATCTTAGAGGGAGTCATAAGGTGTATATAGGTTGTCTTATTTGTGTAATATTTGCACAAAATAAAAGTAACATCTAGGTGTTTTGGGTAATGGTTGAGAGTTGAAATATTGCTTTCTAGAAAGGAGAGAAAAGGGTGTATTTGAGTTCATTATACTTTGTAATTTTTGCATATCATAAGAAAAAGGTTTAAGGATTCTACAAGTTGAATTTTGTGAAGATAAAAGAAAATAATAGAGTATTATTTTCAGCCTTACTATGCACATATTTTGAGGAGATTTTTCATGAGGATGACTTGAGGAATGTTTTGCTATCTAACCCTTGAATTGGCACAAGAAAGATAAGTTGTTTTTAAGACAGGTTTTTGAGGGCACATCTTCATCAAGCATTTTGAGGTATGGTGGTTTAACTCTTTCTCTAGGTGGTTGTGCTTTGAGAAAGTAATTTTAAGGTGGAGATAAAAGGGTTGATTAGTGTGTATTGTTGGAAATATTTGAGCTAGGGTTTGAGAACAAATTGTGCATCATTGATTAGTGAAATTGGAAACACTTGTGCTAGGGTTTTTGAGAACAAATTATGCATTCTTGTTGAAAGAATTTGTGAAGTTTTTGGGCATTGATGTGAGTGACATTGAATATCTATGGGCAAGTGTTAGAGACCAGTTTTGTGAAGCAAAGTTATACACTAGCTTGATTTGATTTGAAAAAAATTTACAAGAAGTAGAGATTTGATTTGATGAATGCAAGATATGTGAACATGAAGAACATATTGGGTATTTGATAGTACATATCATTCTCTATATGTTCAAGAGGTTAAACAAATTCTGGGTAGAATATGTCTGAATTGCCTAGTTGAAGAAAACATTTCTGAAAGAGATACAAGCATTGTTTTGAACATCATTTGTGTGCAAGATTTGGGATTGGTTGAGCATGTGCGATGAGTTGTTTTGAGCATGTGTTATGAGCAGTTTTTAGCATGTGTTATGAGCAGCTTTGAGCATGTGTTAGAATAGAATTAAGCAGAGATAGTGAGCAAATTTGAGCAAGTCTTGTGAGAAGACTTGAAGCAGGTTTGAGGTAGATTTAAGCAAGTCTTGTGAGAAGACTTGAAGCAGGTTTGAGGTAAAATTGAGCAAGTCTTGTGAGAAGACTTGAAGCATATTTGGGACTGAACTGATACAAATTTGTGCATGTAATGTGTGCAGATTTATGACAGAGTTGAGACATAGTTGTGCATGTAATGTGTGCAGATTTGGGACATAGTTGAGATAGATTTGTGCATGTAATATGTGCAAATTTAGGACAGAGTTGAGACAGATTTGTGCATGTAATGTGTGTAGATTTGGGACAGAGTTGAGATAGATTTGTGCATGTAATGTGTGCAAATTTAGGACAGAGTTGAGACATATTTGTGCATGTAATATGTACAGATTTGGAACATAGCTAAAAGTAGATTTATGAGTAGATCTGAGTAAGCCTTGTGATTAGACTTGAAGCAGAATTTAGCAAAGTTGTGTATCAGCTTTGAAGGTGACCATAGCAGAGGGGATAGAGTTCTCCTGTGGATAGAGTTCCACAAACCAGAGCAAAGAGGATAAAGTTCTCCTGTGGATAGAGTTCCACAAACCAGAGCAAAGGGGATAGAGTTCTCCTATGGATAGAGTTCCACAAACCAGAGCAAATGAGAGGAGTCTCCTATGGATAGAGTTCCACGAACCACACCAACAAGGGGATAGAGTTCTCCTATAAATAGAGTTCCATAAACCAGAGCAACAGGGACAGAGGTGTCCAGTGGATAGAGTTCCACAATCCAGAGCAGTGGAGACAGAGGTATCCTGTGGATAGAGGTCCACAAACTAGAGCAGTGGGTACAGAGGTCTCCTGTGGATAGAGATCCACAAAATTCAACATAGGGGATTGAGATCTCCTTTGGACAGAGGTCCATAAACATTGTAATAGGAAAATGGTTCCCAAGAGATTTATTGAGAAAATTTGGAAGAAAGATTTTCTCCGTGGACGTAGCCCACATTGGGTGAACCACATTAAATTTGTATCTCTCATTGTGTGTGATGATATGTGCATTGCTTTGTTGCTGCTATTGATGATATTGGTTAAATATTGCTTTGAAAAATATTGTAATTGATAACATTGGATAATATTGTTTGGGAAAGAAAAGTAAAAATTTATCTTATACTGTTCACCCCCCTCTCAGTATAAGCTTGTGTTCTTCACATATATAATTACATATAATTACATAATACTTGTGCATTTCCTCCACATTATTACATTACATAAAATATAAACTCACACTCTAATCTAAGAAACACACCTAATTTAATTTTGCACCAAGGTGATACATTAACATGTACCAAATAATGTAATATTCTCTAACAACATACACAATGAGAATAATTGCAGATGTTACTGTGTTTAGCTTTGGATCATATTGTTAAAGTTGCTAACTGGAAAGGCTCCGATCACAAGTGAGATTAATCTTGTGAAATGGTTTCAGTCATCACTTTGAGAGGAGGGAGCATGGGAACAAATTTTTGACATGAAAAAAAAACAATTCACTCCAAATACACAAGGAAATGTCGTCAATGCTTCAAATAGCTCTTAGTTGCATTAGCGTTTCTCCAAACGGAAGGCCTAAAATGAAAACGGTAGTGGGCATGCTAAAAATGATCTGGCAAATTTCATAAATGCAATCTTGCTGCTCTCCAACATGTGAGAAAATCCTAGCACTGAGCAGCATACAGAATATGATAACTTGGAAAGACATCAACGCTAAGCTTGTAAAAAAATACATTTTGTGTTGTTAGCTTTTATTTTTATTAACACGTCAAACAATGTTCAAGATTTATTCATGATCATGTCCTGTGGGAAAAAGGTCCTCTCTTTAAGTAAATATTAAAGTATTTATCTGTAAAGGTCCTCTGTTTTAAGTAAATATTAAAGTATTTACCTGTAAAGGTGATTCATCATTGTATTGATGATATGTAAGGTGTTAAAGATTTTCACCATATAGTCCCACTTGTTCTACAAATACTTTGGTATGCACAATACAGATATGCTCCGTCTCTCGTAACAAAGGTGTCTATATGTCCCAAACAAATAAAGGGGACCTATTTATGGTTTGGCCCGGGCTTTAACGCAAAACTGTTTCCCTTCCGTACATAGTAAACGGAAACTTTATATACTTCCAAGTATTACAAAATATTAAGCAATATGTGCCTAAACAAAATTACATTTCATGCACATGTCTATTACATTGACTTTCGTTTCATTTCACGTGTTTTATTACTTCTTATGCAGCTTTGGCTGTGCAGAGCCGGCGGGTACACTATCTTTGGTATTACAACAAAGCATATTATAATGGTATGCCAACATTGATAATGCAACTGCCACACAGGCAAAAACAGCACTCGCAATGGCAATTCCAACTAACGAACGGGCTAAGACCTTTTTCCCATTCTTCTTACTGGTAGAAGAACCAGATCTCTCCCCAAAGAGACCAGGGTTTCCTGTAGTATTCAGTTTTAGTGTTGAGGCGTTCCTGAAGGTTGGAATTATGCCTGTTAAATTATTGTTTGAAAGGTCCAATACTGTAAGACTGCTCATTGTTGCTAAAGACTCTGGAATTGCTCCTGTCAATCTGTTGTTCGAAAGATCCAAAATTTCTAGTATATCCAGGCTGGCTAGAGTGCCTGGAATGCTGCCGTCCAGAAAATTGTGGCTGAGATTCAAAGCAATCTGCAACATGTAAAGATTGCTAATTGCTGTTGGAATTTTTCCTGTAAGGTTGTTGCTGCCCAACTGAAGCTCTAACAAGGACTTGCAATCTCCTATATTCTGTGGAATAGTTCCTGTTAGTTTATTATTTTGTAGACGTAAATTCTGCAGCTTAAGCTCAAAAAGTTTTGAGGGTATGGATCCGGATATGAGATTGCCACTCAAATCCACATATGTCAAGTTACGGATATTTGACAGCCCATCCAAAATCCTTCCTTCAAAACGATTATTTGGCAACTTCAGATATTGCAATTTTAGAAGTTTAGTGAGCACAGAAGAAGTCAATGGCCCTGTCAACTGATTTTTTCCGAGATCAAGTAGCTGAAGCTTTCCACAATTCGCCAGCTGCTCTGGAATCGGGCCCTCAAGAGAGTTGTCATTCATTTCTAAGTATGTCAAATTATCGGCATTTCCAACTGTTGAAGGGATGGCTCCACTGAGATTATTGTTACCTATGCGCAACCTAAACAAACTTGCTGAAAAATTCTGAGGTATCTCTCCGGTAAGATAATTGGACGTAAGGTCCAGAGTGAGTGGATTTCCCAGAGAAAAAACTTTTGGAGGAATAGATCCTGTTAATGGTTGTAGCTAAGATCCAGCTGTTGCAGACCTGTGATGGATGATAACTCACCAGGTATGGTTCCAGTAAGTTGGTTCAAATTAACTGCAAACCGTATCAACTTGCTGAGGGCACCCAATGTTTTAGGAATTCTTCCAGAGAAGCTATTGGAAGAGAGAATCAGGGTTTTCAAATTGGCAAGGCTAGTCATATTTTCAGGGATTGTGCCATTGAATTTGTTGCTGCTGAGGTCAAGATACGTCAAATTTGTGCACCTAGTAAGTCCTTGGGGAAACTCACCAACAAGGTTGTTATAAGAGACATCTAATTTCTCTAACCTTAGTCCCCAAACAACAGAAGGAATTAAACCATTCAAATTATTATGTACCAAAATGAGCTCTCTGAGGTCTGCCAAATTTTGGAAATCATCTCCAAAACCTCCTCCCAAATTGTTGTTAGACATGTCCAGAGACTGCAATTTCAGAAGAGATGTAAGTGAAGGCAGGGTGCCTGACATGCCATTGTGGCTCACATTCAGGGCAACCAAACTGGTGCAAAGCTTAATGTCCTCTGAGGATGGGGTTGACAAGGAATTGTTTGACACGTCCAGCTTTACGAGTGCTGGAAGCTGGCACACAGTTTGCCAAATGTTGCCCTTTAAACCCAACCCAGAAAACTCCAATTCTATAAAATCATTTTCTTTGCAATTCACACCATGCCATCGACATGGGTCAGAAGTGCCATTCTTCCAAGAATGTGAAGATGAATTTAAAGAAGTAAAGAGCTTATTCAGAACTCCGATTTGTGTGGCATTGAGAGAGAGCGTAACAGTCAAACATTGCAGAAGCAATAACAAACCGAGAACACAAGAACAAAATATGCAAAAATACCTCATCTTTGGCAGCACTGAAGTGGGTGGCTCAATCAGTCACAAGCTCTAAACTTTCTTTTTCTCTTTCTGGGTCTGTATCTCAAGCATGAATCTTCGTCTCTCCAGGACAAAACCCTATTTTTTCTGAAGCAATTTTATAAAGCATAGGAGGTTTCATGGGCGTTGCGTTTTCCTCCAGATTTCTTCGGGGACTGAACAGAAAAATCAAAGGGATTAGAGACATTTGAGGTCCGGTCAACTGTCGCGGAGTGGGAAGGTTTCTCGGAGGCCGCATGGTCGATTCACGCTGCCTGCAACGCTAAGCCCCACCAGTTGATTTCAGGGTACTATACCACCTATAAAGTTAGAAAATATATGTCTTTTAGTTATATTTCCCAGAAATCCCCATGGAAATATGTTTAATACCATGGAATGTCCTTATTCAACACCACATGACTTAAGTAGCTTTAACTATTAAAACATATTTACAACATTTGGATCTTTCAGGATTTCGATATTCAAAATTAAGATTTAAATTTATATATTATATTTTAATACTTATAATTTATATTATATTGGTCAACATTAAAATCTTTAAAATCAGATCTATTTTATTTTACTTGTCTTAGAAGTAAGAGAATGGGGTCCAAAAGACTGGAAACAGAGGAATGTTGAAGACCAGACCACCGTCTGATAAGGGCAAAGCCTTGTAGGACGACGACTATTGAGGTTCAATAATATATTTTTCTAATGGTCAGACTTGCAAGATGTCACCTTTGACTGTTTGATATTTCTTCTGGTTATAAAATCATGGAAAATGTTTAGGAAATGTGTGAACGAGAAGTTAAGGAAAATGTTTAGGCTAAATTTGTGACTGAAGTTTTAGGTTAATAGGAGATGATTGTAAAGCTTAGCTAAAGGTGTACAAGATAAAGTATTGTTTTGGGCTTCTGTGGATTGTCAAGATTCCCTGAAATCATAGGGTTTTAGTATTGAGTTATTGATGAAGGTAAAGTTGAAACTTTCCTATGACTATAAAGAAAGTTGATATGCAAGTTGGAACTTTCCTATGACTATAAAGAAAGTTGATATGTTCTAGAAACTATGTGGATTGTATATGATTTTTAAAAATAAAGGTTATTATTTATTAAAATAAAATTAATGATATTAAATGGTATTAGTTTAATAGCTTAGGTTTTTCAATATTTTAAGGAGAAGATTTAAGTTTGAATCTGGTTAAAATGGTACATGAATAATATTTAAGTTTTATTGTAATACTATTATGTGCAATAATAATGTAATAGAAATGGACCTTTTCAATTCTATATAACCCATATAAAAGAAAATCAATTATTTATATAAACTTTTATAAAAAATAAAATATCAAAAGTTTCAATTTTAAATTAATATTTATATTTTTTAAAATAATAAAAATTAAATTTTAAAATAATCTTTATTATTAGTTTATTGGATTATTTTTCAAAATTTCCATTCATTAAAAGAATAAGGTTTATTTTTTAATTTAATTTTTATAGGTATTGATTTAATCAAGATTTTGAATAAAGAAAATAAAGATAACATGCATCAATAAAAGGTTAATAAAAAGAGAATCTTATTTAAAAAAATATACAATATAGTAGGTTGTTATCATGTGGTCTAAAATGAAATATTAGCCCAACCCTTTTCGACACATCTAATTGATATGTCTTTGGGTTCTCTTCAATGGGACCCAAGTTCAAACCGTGGGATGGGTGTGTGTATTTAAAAATAAGAGAGAACCTTATGGAACATCCTCTTTTAAATTGAACAAGGGCCACAAAGAGAGAACCTTATGGAACATCCTCTTAAGAGAAATTATCCTACATTGAGACAATGTCATAACTTGGTTAAAGTGACCTTTAACATGACCTTGGTGAAGATGTTCACAAGTTAATCCAATGAAGGTAAATTACTCATACAAGTATCCCTTGAGAATGAAGTTAGAAAATATTATGCATCCAAATTTCAGTGTGCTTAGTCTTTTAATGGTTCACTGTGTTGCAACCTAATAGAATAGTGTTATGATTACCATAAAATATAGTACTAGAACCTTTTTAAGGAAGACTCAACTACTCAAGAACCATCCACATTCACTCAAGATGTTTCCTAACAATGATCACACTAGAAGATTATATTATCATGGAAGATAGAGATATGAGATATTTCCTAACAATAATTACACTATAATATTATATTATCATGGAAGATAGAGATATGGTGTGTTGTTTATTACACACCCAAGAAATTTATCTTAGCTCCAAGAGGGAATAAGTAACCTAAAGTGGACTCTCACTCATCAAGATCACTGATGCAATCCACATCCACATAGCCCTACAAAACAATAGGAAATCCTATGATATAACACATGCCCATGCCAGTTGTACCCTTCATATAACATAAAATACACTTGGTTTTCTTCGAGTGACCCTCATAAGATGCCCACATGACCTAGAACATAGACTAACAACAAAGATTATGTCTAATTAAGTTTGACTAAGATAAAAAAGACTTCTCAAGAAGGACCAACAAACACTAACATCAACCAAAGGAGTTGGATAATTAGCTTGAATCTTCATCTCGAGCAAGATATGAGAAAGGTCAACTTGTAATACTTCATCCAAAAATGTTACAAGAATTTCTAAAGTATATTGAGGATGTTAGTGAGAAAGCCCTAAAGAAGACTAAAATCTCTAAACGTCTGAAAAATTGTCAAGTAGGCCAAAGTCTATCATCTCAAAAGGTGCCCTTAATACTTACCTTAATCTCCCAAATCAAATTAAGTCAAAATTTTGGTGATGATCACTAACACAAACATAGTAATAAGAATTGGTTCATCTTGATGCTTAATATAAATATCATCTCAACCTTGCATTGATAGTTGAGGACAAAAGTGAGAATCTTCTTATACCATTTATGAGGAGCTCGATTGACTCTATAGAAAGAAATTTTAAGCACACAAAGCAATAGTATGGGTCCATCCTACAAAATCTAGATAGTTGATGCATGTAGATCTCCTCTTAAAGATCATAAAAATGAAGTTAATACAAAGACCAATGAAAGATTGTCAACCATATAAAGACGACTCATGTGCCACAAGGATCTAAATTTGGTGCATTGCAAGGTTGATGTTATTGAACTAGTACCTTTAATATTAGCCACTATAACAATAAACACATTAACGATTGAAGAAAGATGAGGCGTCACAAGCTTAGACATATGATCTTCATCTTCCCAAAAGTCAAATTTTTGAAGGTAATTGGACAAAGGACATCATATCTCTTAATGAAAATTGAGGAAGGTGAAAAAATATTTTTAATAGAAAGGCAAATTGGATATGGTCTATTTGACTAACAACAAATATAATTTTTTGTTGTTTCAATGAGAGTGGTTTCCAATAGAAGCCACATATAACTTATTCAAAAATTAGAGATAGAGGGCATGGGATCGATCAAGTGCATAGACAAATTTGGCTTGGAAACAACAAAATAGGATTATGACTTAGGTATTGTTACAAAGATCTTTAAAAAATATGTAATTTAAAATGAAGATGCTTTTAGGTTTAAGGTTCAAACCACAACGTACCCAAAAGAGGATAGGTTAGATGGTAACAGTTGAGTGTTTGTTGATTAACTCTCACAATTTAATGTCCTCGAGGGTTGAAGGACTAGTTAACTTGGTCTAACATAATAAGTTAAGGTTTATAATAACAACACCCATTCTCTTGTGTATTAAAAAAAAGATAATTTATATTTCACTAATTAAAAAAATCAAAAATTATCTTTTAAGGTTTGAGTGTCAAGCCTTCAAACGTGATATTTGGCACAATACGAGAGGTCCGCCTTATTGTGCCAATTGGAAAAGTATATACTACAATCTAATGAAATAAGTGAATATATTAGTGCTAAAGTCTAGTCAACACTAACCGTATAGCCTATAACCTAATCAACGTTAAAATCTTAAAAATCAAATCTATTTTATTTTGCTTGTCTTACAAGAACGAGAATGGGTCCAAAAGAGTGGAAAAATGGGTTTGTGGGGGCATAGACCACCCTTTGTTAGGGGTCTAATAAGACCACGTGGAATGCCAATATCTGTTTAAAGTAATTTTTTTAAGGGCAAACCCGTGTAGGACCATTTACTATTGAGGTTCAAATACATATTTTTTAATATATATGAAATTATATCGAACCCCGATTTTTTAGGGCAGAACTATCAATTAGTAAACATTTTATGGTTATTATTTAATTTTTTTAAATACATGACCCTTTCTTAAAAAAAGTCAAAGTTTTAGTAATTAAGTTGTCCAAATAATTTAAGTTTTCAAGGAATCGTAATCCCAGTTTAAATTTCCTTCTTTTTATTAAAATCTAAAAATTTATTAGTATAATATTCTTTACAAAGATTAAATGAACAAACTTGGAAGATGTGACTTTGACTGTTCGTTATATCTTCCAGTTCATCCAAGTCGAGGAAAACGTTTAGCAAATGTGCGAACAAAAATTAAGTAAAATGTTGAGACTAAATTTGTGACCAAAGTTTTAGGTTAATAGGAGATGATTGTAAAGCTTAGCTAAAGGTCTTATATTGTGTTTAGGCCGATTGTCAAGATTCAGTTATTGAGTTAACACTGAAGATAATGTGAAATTTTCTTGGGATTATAAAAAATATTTATTATTGAGTTAATAATAAAGGTTATGTAGATTTTTTTATTATTATAAAAAATATATTTAATAATAAAGGTAATGTGATATTTTTTAATGATTATAAAAAAGTTATATATATATATATTTGCTTGATAATAAGTGATTGTATTTGGGCCCCCACCTTTGACAAATTACATCTCTTTTCTTTAGAGCTTGAGAATTTACAAATATATACACTTTTCATCTCAATTGAGATGCTATAGATAGAAACCTACATTATTTTACATAAAATGTTTGAATACTTAATTTTTATTCTTTTTGATCTTTTCAAATCTTTGTATGAATATAGTTACTCTAAAATTTAGCATCTTTCTTTACATTTTTGTATAGCAGCCTTCACAATGCCAAAACTTCACCTCTACTATCTATGCCTTACATCTTAGTAGAGTAATATTTCCAAAACATCGCACTATCATAGTCCCGCTTTACCAAATCTGGATTTCTAGTTTCCTCCCTGAAACACAAGTGCAACCACAAAAATTATTATAAATAGTCTAAATGAAAACACATTATTGTTACAAAATAAAATAGATATTACCAATGGAAAACATTAAAGTAAATCTTAATCATTAATTTATTTAGGCAATCAACATTTTTTGTTAGCTTCAACTAAACTTTCTACTTCCTCTAACCATGGAAAGGAGAATTTAACTTCACGATCCTCAATCAAAACCCCTTCATTGGCTAGCTTATCTGCACATTTATTTCCTTCCCTTAATATATGTGTAAACCTGATTTCTTCAAACTCTTTAGCAAGATCTTGAATTTCCACAATTATCTCTTGTATGTTCCATGGAGCCTTTGCTTTCCTCAAAATTGCATTTATTACTATGAGAGAATCACCTTTCATCCATACTCTATTCATTTTTATTTGTTTTCATATTTTTAATCCTTCTAAAGTTGCCCAAGCTTCAATTTCATTATTTATCTTAAATCCACTATTGAAAGCATAATGAGACAAAATCTTTCCTCTATTATTTCTAATTATTCCTCCTCCTCTTGGTCCTGAATTTCCTTTAGATGCTCCATCAAAATTCAATTTAACCCACTCCATATCTGGTGGTTTCCACTTTATATTCTTTACCTTATTTTTGCTTCTCTTGTATCCAACATCATAACTCCATTTAATGACTTGACTCCATCTATAAAGACTCTTTGCTTCCAAATTAGGGATTGGGTGAGTTGATAGGGTTGGTTTAGACCCCTCTATGGTTAAACATATCTTCTTTTTCATTACCTCTAAACTATTTTCCTTTCCTTTAAATATTTTTCTATTCCTTTCTAGCCATATAGTCCAAAGTATTATATCTTTTGATATATCCCATATAAAACCTCACTTTTATAAGTGCTTTGCCATTGCTTTAACCAATTTTCAATACTGCTATTCATCACCATACATTTACCAAACATATTAAGAATCCATACCATAGATTCCAGACTATTGAGCAATGTCCCAAGAGATGGTCAATACTCTCCTCCTTATTACAGAAAACACATTGAGAGGGGCCATGAAAACCCCTTTTCATAAGGTTATCCCAGGATAAAATTCTTCTATGATCTACTAGCCAAACAAACATTTTGACTTTAGGAATGCTTGGGCTATCCCAAATTTCTCTCCATATTCTAATGACATTATTATTATGTTGGTGTTGAACATTATATTCACTTTTTGTTGTGTATTCTCCTGAGCTATTCAACTCCCAAGTCAATTTATCCTTGGCACCCCTTGGAATAATCATAGTTGTTATATTTCTACTTAATTTCCTCCTAGCATTAATGTCTTGTATACTTGTAAAAAAATCTTCTTTCCATTTGTATCCTCCTTCTCGATCCTTGTACAAAATATTTGAAACCCTATCACCGTATTTGTCTTGAAGCAATCTCATCCAAGGTTTCAAAACTAGATCTAAATTGAGTGGTTTTTTATCACACCAAGTATCCATCCAAATAGAAAATTTTTCTCCAATTCCCACCACCCATCTTAAACCTTTAATCATAAGATCAATATATTTTTTTAAACCATTCCAAAGAGTAGAACCATTTGGAAGAGAGAATGTAGTAAATATTAAACTTGGGTCATTGGGATAAACATACTTAGAAGAATTCTTACCCATTGTCTTTGACTCTCTTTGTATAATCTCCAGATAAATTTTTCCCTAAGAGCTAAGTTTGCATCTGTAAATGCTCTTAAACCAAGACCTCCCCTAGTTTTATCATCACACAACTTGCTTCATTTCACCAAAGAAAAATTTCTTTTATCATGTAAACCTGACCATAAAAAGGATCGCATAATAAAGATTAAAAAAAATTCAACTGATTTTGGCATAGAATACAATGACATATAATATGTTGAGATGGCTTGTAAGACTGACTTAATTAACTGCACTCTTCCTGCTAATGATAACTATCTACCTTTCCAATCTAGAAGTTTATTTTGAACTTTACTAATAACTGGATTCCATAAATCTATCCTCATTCTCCCCTCAAATAAAGGCATCCCTAAATAAGTTGTTGGTAAATTTACCTCCTCCATTTGAAGCAACCTATAAATTCTTGCTTTGATATTAGCAAAAGTGTTAAGAAAGTAAATTTTAGATTTAGTCCTATTAATTTTTTGCCCTAAAGCTCTTTCATACTCTTTTAAAAAGTTATTCAAAGCTTTGGTCTCATTTTAATCCTTACCCTTCCAAAAAGAGTTGTATCATCTACAAACTGTTGATGGTTGATGTTATCGATGTTATTACTAACCTTAAGTCCACTTATAAGCCCATTTTTGTAAGCCTTCTTTAAAGTTCCTATTCAATACTTCTGCCATAATAATGAACAAATAAGGAGATAGAGGATCTCCTTGTCTAAGGCCTCTCTTGGCTTTAAAATATTCTGTCACTAACCCATTGACCAACACTAAATAAGAAACTGTAGAGACACAAGCTTTAATCCATCTAACCCATTTATTTCCAAAACCAAACTTATCTAAAACTGCAAAAATAAAATCTCATTTAACCCTATCATAAGCTTTACTCATATCAAGTTTTAAGATCACCCTTTAGATCCTTTTAATAATTGAGATTCAGAAAATAATTTTTTTTGTGCTTACTATTTTAATAGTTTAATTTGAAATTAAATATCTTATAATTCCAAAATAAAAAAATAAAAAAATAAAATAAAATTTTAAATTTACAAATTTTATTATAATCAAATTTTCAAATAATTTGGAGTAAAAAACCTTATTTATCTAAAATTTAAATAAACCAAATCTTTCTAAATTTTTAATTGTGAACCTTAAATATCAAAATTTCAAAAATTTAAAAATAAAAATCCTTAATTCCTTAATTTAAATAGTAATTTTCAATAATTTACAATTGATCTTAAAAAAATCAAATAAACTAGCCTAGATATATAAAATATATATATTTATAAACGCGGAGAGTTATATCTCGAGGGGTCTATCTCATTTCTTGGGGGTGTGATAGATATTTGTTAGAAGAGTTCGAGGAGAGAGGCAAATAATATTAGAAAGTTTGGGCACCATTTTACTTTAAAAAGTTTAAATATTTTTTAAATATTTTAAATCCACCGTAACCTTTAATGTTGGCGAATAATTTTCTTAATATCAGTTTTTTTAATAAAATATTAATATTGTTAACCTTTAATGTTGGCGAATAATTTTCTTAATATCAGTTTTTTTAATAAAATATTAATATTGTTTACTATGTGTCTGACCTTCTGGCTGCCATTATAAGACGCCTATCGAAGTAATAATTAAATATTTATTTGTTTTTCTGTATGACTCCCAATCACCTTTAATAAATCTTAAGACTTTGTAATAGTACATTTAAATCCATACGCTCATTCTCCATTTAGTAAAAGACAAATAACCTTTTGTTTTGTTTTTTATTTTTTTCCAAATTTATTTTCCCTCTTTTCTACTTAACCTTATTACTCCTTTTAAAAAAACACTTAATCTACTTTATCAAAGTATAATGTTTTTAAGTCAGGGGTAAGTATTTTTAGACCTTAAAAATGCCTCTCTCAAGATTTTATTTGTGCGTTCTTTCATCACATTTGCATGCACATCAAAATTTGATTGAATTAATCATTTTAGCAACGTTTCAAACTTTTATTTGCCGCTCATTTTTAATTTCAAACCTTTCTCCAAAAAAAAATCTTTGCTGGCATCAGATTTTGAAAGAACCTAATAATAGCCTAGGTTTCTTTACCAGGCGTCAAATTTGTCCAATTTGTTGTTACTTAAACCTGTTACTATACTTGAGGAAATGCTTGATCTCCATCAAGACGCATCAGTAGACAAAATACAATAGATATATAATCAATGTAATATTTCAAACCTTTTGGTTGTTCCTAGGGCATTACAGCCTTCTTCACACCTTGACTGTAATCTTCCAATATATTGTATATGATGCGTTAGATTGTTTAGACGCTATTTTTGCTTATTTGGAAACGCTTCTCTCTGGTGCAATCAACTGTTTTCTCAGACAGTGCTTGGTGTATGAAGGATTTGTTTGCATGTTCTTTGCATTCAATTTTTCAGTCCTAATGTCTTTTTTCTAGTTTCAGGTGCTTATACTCTATTCAGATTACACTCTGGAGATAAATAGAAGGCTTCACAACATTATTAATGCACTTTGTAATGCTTAAAATTTTACTGCAATTAACAAGACATTTCTTGTTTTCAATGTACTTTTCTTCTATTTTATTTATCTTAGCTTTGCAAAACAATTCTTTTCTCAGCTCAACTTTACATAGATTACCATCATTCTAACAATTTTATAAAAATAATATTTCCGCTGGTTCTTTTTTTTTTAAATAAGTTTTTATCCTTCAATCTTCATATATAACTTTCTATAATCTTCGATCTTCATATATATAACTTTTTATAATATATTCTTCAGCAATTTTAAATAATTCTTATATCTCCCTTTGAAATTATTGATATTCTCAAATATATATTTTTTAAATATATTTTGTAAAATATATATATATATTATCTTCTTATCACTCCAGATTTTATTTTCTTCAAAAATAAACTTTTCTTTTCAAAATGATTTAATAAAATTACTTTTTCAAACAAATCTGCCTTACCTGGTTAATTTTTCTTTGCAAAATTTTGTTGCAATTTTAACGACCTCTGTCGTCTCTTCTTTCTTTTTCTCTGCTAACTTTGCTTCAATATTTTTATTTTGCTTCAGATTTGTTGGCCTGAGACACTTGCTTTCTCAGGTTTCCCAATGCAATCTTTTCACCTTCTTTACCATGCACTTCTAACCTTTTATGGCAACTCTCAACCTTTAGGCTTTGTCAATGACTCTTGGCACTTTGTCTTTCTATTGCACTTTGGCTCTAAAATATGGCACTATAAAAATTGGATAGAGTTAAGCAATAGTTTGTCGATGACTCTTGGCACTTTGTCTTATTGCACTTTGGTTCTAAAATACAACTCTATAAAAAATGAATAGAGTTAAGCATAGTCATGATATCATTAGCTTTCTAGATAGATTAAATCATAGAAAACTTTATCTAGGATCAATTATAAATCAAATAAATGTCATATACAAAATAACAATGAGTCATGTAGCCTTTTGGAAGACAAAGCCTTTTTCTGAGGAAATGGAGTGGATTTCGACCCCAAAACCTAGTGCATCAACTTTGCACCGATATGGGGTAGACTTTCTGGTTTTCCCATTCAATTATGGAGCAAAGAAATCTTGCGTGGAATTGCCAAAGCTATAGGACATCTGGTGGCCTTTGACCTAGCCACCAATGCAAAAACCCACATGGTTTATGCATGGATGTGTATTAATGCAAATCTTGAAATTGAACTACCCACTGCTATCAATTTTGTGATTGCATCAACGACGCCAAGTTATCGAATATGAGAATAAACCTGTCTTTTGCACAGAATATAAGAAGCAAGGTCATCTCAAAACCCAATGGCCGACCCTAAAGCCCATGGTGGAGTCTAAGGCCAAAGATTATAGAAAGGAGTGGGTGTGCTCCTAGCCAAAAAAAACCCAACAAGCTTTATGAAGGTTGACTCTCTGGATAAATTCCCAACCATTGAAGCCCTTGATGATAGTCCCTTCCAAGATGAGCACATTTCGAATGGATCGAGTGGAGAAGCCCCTAAAAAATACCCAATCATGGAAGATGGTGGAAGCCTCATGACAAAGCTCAAAGGCAAAAAGTCGTCATCTAGCATTGACATTGGCTCTTCAGATCAGGTATGCACTCACATCTCTAACGCCAATCCTTTTTATCCTCTTATGAATGTTGATCTTCTCAGTAAGGATGCCATCCCCTCTGTGGACAATGTCTTTGGCTCCTCTCCCTCCCCACTTTAGAGCCCTTCCCGATCCTCCAAAATCATCACTAGCTCTCTTCCGTTCAATCTCCCTCCTTCCAAGGAGTCTCTTGACATGCTTTTCCCTAATGCTCCCAATGCTTCCCAGAATGTTGAATCCCAAAATTCTCCTATCCTTTCTTCTCTCAGCCCTCCTAAACTAATGACCAAAAACCAAAAAAAAACTCAACTGATGTGGGCAGTGATAAAAAGAAAGGAAGGCCCTCCAAACAGGACATTAGACGAAAGGATTTTGAAGAAGATATTGCAAATGAGACGCAGTCAAACCTATGCCTATCCCAAAAGGAAAACATTAGCACAACTTCTTCCCTTGAAGACGAACACCGAACCAAAAACCCCTCTTCTCAAAGCAGGGGTAAGAAGTCTAAAAGATCAGAGAGCAAAATTGTGAACCAAATTGCTGCCAGAGATGACTCCGAAGGGTCTGAGTGACAAACTCTATTCAAAAGATGAGTGACAGACCCTATTCGAAACTGGAACTAGGATGCAAATGCCCAAATTGCAAAAAGCAACATTCGGAAGAAGGTTGCTAGAAAGCTCAAATTGTCGATGATTCCTTCTTGGATTGCGAACTCGTAAGTCATAAGTTTGCCTCTCTTCCCTAGAGGGGTCTTCCTCTACTCCAACAAGCTGACGTCATCCTGGATGAGTAAACTGAATCCCGACAATGTCCTCTGCTTGTAGCGATGATGTTTGAGGGCTTTCTCTTCTTCGACGTTTCCTTGTTTGTTGTTCGTAGAACGTTTTGAGTTCCTTTTGTCGTGTTGTTCTGCGGCCTCCCTGTTTCTGGAGACCCTCAATTGTCTCTCTTGGTTTTGTCTCTTTTTCAATTTGTTTTCTTCGCTTTGTAAAAGGTTCGAGGACCCTTTCAAAACCCCTTCCACCGACCAATAAAAAAAAAACAATGAACCACAATATTGAAATAACAACAATATCTCACAAATATAACTCGAATGAACCACAATATTGAAATAACAACAATATCTCACAAATATAACTCGAATGAACCACAATATTGAAATAACAACAATATCTCACAAATATAACTCAAATATATTCAATATCAAAAGATTACAATAATGATTCAAATAGATTACATTGCATGGAGCTTTGTCTCCAATATATAATTTTACATGAATTTTCAATACTCTGATTATTGCTTTCCTCACACATTCGGGAGATGCATCCTTTCATATTCCTTATATTAAGACAAAACTCTCATCTTGCCACATATCATGTGACTCTTCATTCTCTCTTGATAGTTTGCATTTCCTCTCATATTGACATACATTATAAAATATAAATCATTATACATTAATATTTACAAGTGGACCAAATAATGTAATACTTCCAATAATTAATATGAAGCTTGTTTTTTTATTTTTGTAATCTAATACATAATGAGGATTCAAGATCCTATTCATAGAATAAAGATATTATAGAACATGTGCTTGAATAAAGGTCATAAAAAGAAAAACTTTTCTTAAATTCACATTTCACAACCTTGTAAATCAATCAAGTGACCAAAAAAACATGTCTGGCCATATTTTTTTTCTTGAGATTGTGTACAAATAAATGATGAAGACCATGATCATGAAGCATCAAAGTACATAGATTGCAAATACAGTCTTGCATTATTTTCAGATGTAGCAACACAAAATTAATAAATCCAAACAATATATAATATTTTTAACAACCCCTATCCTAGGGGTCTTTCCAATATTATATTTTGTATCAGATGCTAATACTTCAAACATATATATTTCTCCTTCAAAAGGTTTGTATACTGCTGGGCTTTCTCTAGATGTTGGAGAGCAGTAAACTTGCATTCATGAAATTTGCCTGACAGTTTGTAGCATTCCTGCTACTGTTTTCATTTCAGGCCTTGTGTCTGGAGATGAGTTGATGCAACTAAGAGCTATTTTTAGCATTGACAGCATCTCGTTCTGTATTTTGAGAGAAAAGTTTCTTATTTTCATGTCAAGAATTTGTTCCCACGCCTCCTCCCCAGAAAGTGTTGACTGAACCCATTTTGCAATATCCATTCCATCTATTATAGGAGGCTTTCCGCTAAGCAGTTCTAACAAAATGACCCCAAAGCTAAACACATTACCAGCTGCAGTCACTGTCATTGTGTCTGCATACTCTGCAAACAACATATTCAGAAAAAACCAAGATTAATATAAATCTTTTATAAATAACATGTTAAAAATGTGAACAAAAGTGCCTAACTGTTATCCTAATACACTCTCAATTTATGGAAGAACACAGGTTAAGTTAACATATGCTTTGGTAAAAAGCACAATCGAAGATAAACTCTAGCATACATGATACATTGCACAAGAGAAAAGAAGTAAAGAAATATTGATGGAAGAACACAGGTTAAGTTAACATATACACTCTCAATTTATGGAAGAACACAGGTTAAGTTAACATATGCTTTGGTAAAAAGCACAATCAAAGATAAACTCTAGCATACATTGCACAAGAGAAAAGAAGTAAAGAAATATTGATGATCGATTCTAGAGCACATTGTGTTCAAACTTTTGGATAGAAAAATACCAAGTAAACTACTTTTCATCAAGATTTTAACCAAGAAAACTAAATCTAAACACATTTTAGGGTGAAATTTTGACAGCAAAAACATAGTGGCCATTCAAGAATTGAAAAACATATGCAAAGTATGGCCAAGTATTGCATATCTCCTAAAAACTGATTATGTTCAGGTTCTGAACTTTCTTAGCCAGCCTCCATTCCCCCCTCCATTGGAGGTTACATTCAATCCCCATAGAAAGGTGGGGTGGTAACAGCCATGCCACCAGCTACAATGTCCAAACTTCATTTTGAAAATATGATCGACTAGGAAACAACAAAAATAAAAAATTTGTGCTTTAAAAGATAATGAATCAATTTGAGGAACGCCAGCTAAGAACACTTCTTATAAAAATTTCATAGCCATCCTGTAGGCCTCCCTCATCTGATTGTCAGCTAGCTACTCTGTTTTAGACAGGGTAGCTATGTCATCATAGATGAGCTATGATTAGGTAAGTATGCTGGGGGTGAGAAGGAACAAAATTCCATCTTATATAGCAGAAAAGTAACATATATGCAAAGTCTTCTGCATCAACCTAAACAGGAACCTGTTTGGAGCATACCTGGAGGGTTGTCTTCAACTAAGCCAGCAAGTGCAGAAATACTTCCTGTGCTCTCGGAAGGATCAACAATCCTGCAAAGTTCAACATCAACAATTTGCGCTTCTGACAGAGACTTAAGAAGAATGTTTTTGCTGGTGAGGTCAAGGAGGAGGATTGGGTGCTGACATCCATGTAGAAATGCCAAACCTTGGGCTATACCAATAGCAATGCTGCGCCGAGATGGCCAATCCAGTATGCAAAGGCCACTAGTGTGGAGGAACTCTGCAAGGCTGCCTTTATGAACGTATTCATAGAAAAGATAAGCGCATTTAGTGTCTAGAACATATGCCAAGGGTGACATTATGTTTGGATGATTGAGTTTTCCCTGCTTCTCTAGTTCTGCTTCAAGCCTCCCGTAGCTTTCTGATTTGAATATTTTGTCGGTCCAGCTGAGCTTCTTCACAAAATAACGAGTGCCAGAAGGCATCACAGCTTTGTAATAGGTACTGAATTTGTTCTGCAGCACAATGTTTGCAGGATCTGTAGCGGCTTCCACACCCTTTTCAAAGTCGATGCTTATGTTATGGAGACTGTTTGGACAAATAAAATGACCTTCAATTGAATGGGGTTCTTGCACTTTTGGTGTTTCATTCTCATGATGCTGAAAGTATCTGCATGCCAACATTGATAAGGCAACTGCCCCAAGGGCAAAAATAGCACCTGCAACGGCAACTCCAACTAACAAACCTGCTGAGACTGTTTTCTTCTTGCTGGTAGAAGAACCAGATTTCTCCCAAATGAGACCAGGATTTCCTGAAGTATCCACCATTGAGGTATTTCTGAAGGTTGGAATTATGCCTGTTAAATTATTGTTTGACAGGTCCAATACTGTAAGACTCTTCATTCTTGTTAAAGACTCTGAAATTTCTCCTGTCAATCTGTTGTTAGAAAGATCCAAAATTTCTAGTGCTTCCAGGTTGGATAGAGTGCCTGGAATGCTGCCTTCCAGAAAATTGTGGCTGAGATTCAAAGCAATCTGCAACATGTAAATATTGCTAATTCCTGTTGGAATTCTTCCTGTGAGGCTGTTGCTGCCCAACTGAAGCTCTAATAAGGACATGCAGACTCCTATATTCTGTGGAATAATTCCTGTTAGATTATTATTTTGTAGACGTAAATTCTGCAGCTTAAGCTCAAAAAGTTTTGAGGATATGGATCCTGATATGAGATTCCTACTCAAATCCACATATGTCAAGTTACGGATATTTGACAGCCCATCCAAAATGCTTCCTTCAAAACGATTATTTGGCAACTTCAGATATTGCAAGTTTCGAAGTTTAGGCAGCACAGAAGTCAATGGCCCTGTCAACTGATTTTTTCCAAGATCAAGTAGCTGAAGCTTTCCACACTTTGCCAGCTGCTCTGGAATCGGGCCCTCAAGAGAGTTGCCATTCATTTCTAAGTATGTCAAATTAAGGGCATTTCCAACTGTTGAAGGGATGGCTCTACTCAGATTATTGTTACCTATGCGCAACCTAAACAAACTTGCTGAAAAATTCTGAGGTATCTCACCGGTAAGAGAATTGGACGTAAGGTCCAGAGTGAGTAGATTTCCCAGAGAAAAAACTTTTGGAGGAATAGGTCCTGTTAAACGGTTGTAGCTTAGATCCAGAAGTTGCAGACCTGTGATGGATGATAACTTCCCAGGTATGGTTCCACTAAGTTGGTTCTCATTAGCTGAGAACCGTATCAACTTGCTGGGGGCACCCAATGTTTTAGGAATACTTCCAGAGAATTTATTGGAAGAGAGAATCAGGGTTTCCAAATTGGCAAGGCTACTGATATTTTCAGGGATTGTGCCACTTAATTTGTTGAAGCTGAGGTCAAGATACGTCAAATTGGTGCACCTAGTAAGTCCTTGGGGAAACTCACCAACAAGGCTGTTATATGAGACATCTAATTTTTCCAACCTTAGCGCCCCAACGACAGAAGGGATTAAACCACTCAACTTATTATGTGTCAAAATGAGCTCTCTGAGGTCTGCCAGGTTTTGGAGAGCATCTCCAAAACCTCCTCCCCACAAGTTGTTGTTAGACATGTCCAGAGACTGCAATTTCTGAAGAGATTTAAGTGAGGGCAGGGTGCCTAACATGCCATTGAGGCTCACATCCAGGGAAACCAAACTGGTGCAAAGCTTAATGTCCTCAGAGAATGGGGTTGACAAGGAATTGTTTGACACATCCAGCTTTTGGAGGGCTGGTAGCTGACACACAGTTGGCCAAATATTGCCCTTAAACCCCAAGCCAGACAAACCCAGTTCTACAACATCATTTTCTTTGCAACCCACACCATGCCATTGACATGGGTCAGAAGTGCCATTCTTCCAAGAAGGTGAAGATGAAGGTAAAAAAGTAGAGAGATTATTCATAACTCCAATTTGTGCGGCATTGAGAGAGAGCGTAACAGTCACACATTGCAGAAGGAATAAGAGACCAAGAAGACAAGAACAAATTATGCAAAAATTCCTCATTTTGGCAGCACTGAATTGGGTGGGTCAATCACTCCCAAGCTCTAAACCTTCTTTTTCTCTTGTTGGCTCTGGCTCTGTATTTCAAGCATGAATTTTCATCTCCTCAGGCCAAGAACCCATTTTTTTGGAAGCATGCTATAAGGCCTCGGAGGTAGCGGGGTCTATTCACGCTCCCTGCAACGCTAGGCCCCACCAGTTGATTTCAGTGCCTCCATGCTTTGGTTGTGAGTGCACGACTTTTTGACCTTGACTTACTTATTCCCAACTTCTTCCCAAGTTTTAATTATGCAATTCAGACCGTCCATCGCACTTGCCCCAGTGTCGTTCACTGTGTCACGATAAAGTTGAAAATATATGTCTTTCAGTTGTATTTCCCAGAAATCCCCATGGGAGTATGTGTAATACCAGAAATCTAGAATAAAAAATTTAAGGTTGTAAAAAGAATTAAGTTTAAATTACGGTAAAATGTTTAAATGTATTAAAAAAATTAATAATTAAATGATTGAAATCAATGATGAAGATCTATTATTAAACTAATAATAAAGATAAAGTGAAACTTTCCTATGATTATAAAAAAGTTGGATATGTTTTAGAAACATGTTGGATAAAAAGTTATTTATTATATATAAAAATAAAACCATCGATTTATATAAAATTTTATTATAAAGGTTTTAAATTTTTGTTAATATTATATTATTTTGGAATTATAAAAATTAAGATTAGAAGGATTTTTATTATTGGTTTGTTAGCGTTCAATGAGCGGGCGCTAAGCGCGGTATTTTTTTTTTAAATAAAAGAATAAGGTTTGTCTTTTGATTTAGTTCTTATATATTTAAATTAATCAAAGAAATATGTTTTGATTATTTGTCAAAAAAATCGCAATAATAATAAAAATTGATAGAATCCGTTTCGAACAAGGAAAATAAAGATAGCATGCACTAATAAAAGGTTAATGAAGATAGAACTTTAATTTGAAAAAATATATAATATAATATTAAGTGTGATCTAAAATGAAAAATTACATATTTGAACATACCTTTTAAAGCTTATCAAGGATCACAAAGAGAATCTTAGGGAACACCTTATTAAGGGAAACTATCCTACACTAAGAAAATGTCATAACTTGGTGAAAGTGACCTCTAACGTGACCACAAGTTAATCCAAAGGAAGTGCATTACTCGTCGCAAATATCATGCATCCAAATTTTATTGTGCTTAGTCTCATAATTGTCCACTAAGTTGCAACCCAATAGAATAATGTTATGATTACCATAAAATATAGTATAATTTAATGTGGATTAAGTCAAAATTTTGGTGATGCAAATAAGTCAAAATCTATCATCTCAAAAAGTGTTCTTAATTCTTACCTTAATCTCCCAAATCAAATAAGTCAAAATTTTGGTGATGCTATATTTTGGTGATGCAAATAAGTCAAAATTTTGGTGATGCAAATAAGTCAAAATTTTGGTAATACAAATAAGTCAAAATTTTGGTGATGCAGTATTGATGGTATAAGTCAAAATTTTGGTGATGAACCCCAGTGACTAGGTGGATTGGTAAGTGTGGGTGTGGCTGGGCACTTACCAATAAGAGACCTAGGTTCAAACCTTGGGGGAAGCCAACCCTTTGCAAAGATAATAGTCTGCTTCGAATCCTCTGAGTGCGCACCAGACCAACGATGACAATACAGACCTCGAGCGATCGGTGGTCTTCATCTCACACCGAGTCAAAAACAAAGAGATAGATAGGCTTGTTGGGAGCATTCCATGTGATTTGAACCTTGCACTTGCCAGTTACTAAAAAAGTGGCTATAACCAACTCCCTTATGTAATAAAAACAATTGGTTATGATTGCATCATCAATCTAAAGCACATTAATGAGAATTAGTCCATCATGATGCTAATATAAATATTATCTCAACCTCACATCGATAGAATCTATATTTGAGGAAAAAAGTGTGGATCTTCTTATACCATTCATGAGGAGCTTGCTTGAGTCTATGGAAGGAGTATGGGTTTGTTTGACAAAATCTAGGCACTTGTTGCATGTGGATCTCCTCTTAAAGGTCATACAAATAGAGTTAATTTAAAGAAAAATGGAATATCATCAACCATGTAAAAGTGAACCATGTGCCTCAAGGATCCAAAGTTGGTACATCGTAAAGGTTGATGTTATTGAACTAGTATCATTGATCTTAACCGCTACAACAACAAAACCTTTACAATTGAAGATAGGTAGGGTGTCACAAGCTTAAACATATGATTTTCTAAAATTTAAAAAGCAATTGGACGAAGGACATCATATCTCTTAATGAAAATGATATTAAGTTGTTGATCATGGAAACATAGTAGTATGGGGAAGATGAAAAATATTTTAGAAAGGCAAGCTGGATATGGTCTATTTGATCTAGCAACAAACGCTGTTGTCGTATATTGTTTCAATGGGAGTGACTTCCAATAGGAGCTAAATATAGATTATTTAAAAATTGGGAATATAAGGTACTTGATCCATTAAGGTACTTGATCCATCAAGTGCATGAACAAATTTAGATCTAAGACAACAAAATAGAACTATGACATAGTTATTGTTACGAAGAACTTAAAAATTATGTAATCTAAAAAGGATATGATTTTATTTCCATATAAGTGAGATATGTCCTTCAAAAGATAACCTTTTATATTAATGAAAAATACCAAAATTAATTTTTTAAATATTTGAATGTCAAGCCTTCACTCACGTTATGGTATTTGGAACAATGTGAGAGGTCCACCTTATTCAAGCCTTCACTCACATTATTGTGCCCATTGAAAAATTAGATGCTACCACCTAGTGAAACAAGTGGATATGTTAGTGCTAATGTGTGATTTATGACTCATCATAGGTATGGATATATAGGAAAATATCCTTAATAATTTAGGTTCCACATTGATTAGAAAAATCCACTTGGTGGGTCAACCAAGTGCCACCTTCAATTTAGTCATTTGTTTGTAGATGACATGTTTTAATACTTTTAATTGGCATTCCCCATAGAGTAGTACCCAATAGAAACTATATATTTTATAAACACAAAATGCTTCCACATAGATCAATAATCTTGTATCCTTAATAAAAGCTATATATTTTAAAAACTTAAAGTGCATCCACATGTTGACTATGAAGAATAAAGTAGCTTCTTTACTCACTCTTGAATGAACAATCAACCATATCAAATACATAGTCATTTCATTGTATTAGGTAAACTTCCATTAAAGTTTATGGATACTTTTTTCATGATTGATTAAAGATTGACAACAATACATGTAATCTTAAATTTCTTTTGCTTGTCTTGTTTGTGCTACATTATGTACACCCACAAAGAAATCTTGGCACATATGGTTCCATTTTTTTTTAAGCGAAAAACCCCTTGCGGAGTTGCCTTGGTCTGAGAGACCACGAACAGGGGGTTCTACACTGTCAAAGTCACCCGGGGGTCGCACCCGACCCTTCCTGCACCAACATTATCAATTGGATTTTGGATACCCAATTCAACTTTTTGATAGGGTGGAGATTTGAACTTGGGACCTCCCTTGGAGGATTGCCCTCTCCTCTCCAACTCACCTACAACACCTAAGTACATATGGTTCCATTTAAAGATATTATTTCTAAGTTGAAAACTTTTTTCAATTCTTTAGTGATTGATAGATTTAGAGAAAAGGGCCTCCTCTTTAAGATTAATTTAGTTAGGTGCTTCAATAATCATATATAACTTATGCAACTTGTAAATCCAAAAATCATGAGAATATAATCTAATTTCCTTTAAATAATTCTTTTTAATAATATAATTCTTAAAATGCTTCTCAAAATTAACATCTTTGACATGTTGCTTCTTAAATACCTTATGGATAGATAATTTATGCTACATGATAGTGATTGTGGCTTTAATTTTTAAAATTTAAAACATAGAAAGGCTATCAATTGAAACTAGAGACTTGCCTATTTAAATATTAAAAAAGATAGTGATATGCAAAGAGTAAGTATTTCTTCCCATTAAATAACAATTTAATTTTTTGGGTTGTCTATACCAATATGTTTAATTTGTTTTCACATGGAAGATAGCAAAATACTTCCCTAAAAATATCTTAGAATGATAAAAATCCAATATTCCTTCCATTATAGTTCCCCTATTGCATGCCTCACACTATTTCTCAATCTTAAATATTTTTATAATTAAGTAATCCTAAAAATATAGCATGGTTTAGTTTATACTTCAACTCATCTAATGAATTTTATCTGCCCTATTCCAAGTAAATAACTTACCACTTAATGGCTCCATTGAATACCTTATAGCAAGTGGTAAGTTATTTCTTTGAAAAAAAAAATAACTTACCACTTGGTATAAGGAATTCAATGGAGCCATTATGATAAAGAGATTGTGAAAACATAATGATATTATAATACACCCAAGGATCATTTTGTATCAGTTTTATTGAAAGGTTTAGACTATCTCAAGATTGATTCTATCTTATTTGAAACTATATATCTGTTTCTCCTCTTGCAAATCTAAACATAATTATATCTAGGTTTGCTTTACAAACTTGCATTTATTTAAAGTAAATAATAACTTATCTTAATACAAAATTGCTAATACTTATTGTAAGTGTTTAATATGTTTGTTCCCTATCTTCCTAAAGACAAGAATGTTAAATCCAAACACAATCACAAAGGAAGTGATGACTCTTTAGGGTACATCATTTATAAATCCCATACATGTGATGATGCATCATAAAAACTAACTTAATATGCAAGTCCTCCAAAACCTATTATATATTTGAATAAAGAGTCTTTCATATTTTCTCTTCCTTTAGTTGAACTTTATGATAAATATTCCAACAATTTGATAGGTTTGAAAAAATAACTTATCAATAAAATCATCATTTTGACAAAAACGACCATCAACCTTTTACAATTAATCATTATGGGATTTATATAATCAACATAAGTCCTCCACAACCATTCATTCTTATGAAATAATATCATATGTGGTTGACATAGTCATATATATGAGCACTTCAAAACCTACTATATTTTAAATAAGTAGTATTTTCTATCTCCTTGATGAGGATTGATGTTAGATCTTTCATATGACCCCTCTAGTAGTTCCTAGCTAGGTTTGCATAGTTTATTTCTAGCAAATTAATATTGTAAGTGAGTCTCCTTCTCACATGCACTTGTGGGCACTAGTTATCTTCTAGTTGTCATTTAGAGTGTTAGTTAGTAAGTGTGAACTCAAAGTAGGAAGTGTGTACTTCAAGATAGCTAAAATGGATCTTCTAGTTAGCAATATTCCTTTCTCTTAACTTAGAAGTTTACGTGCATTCTCCTTTGCACCTTTGTAGCTTTTGGTTAAGCATATTGGATCAAATCCATGATTTCATGGGTTGGTTATGTATTTTGGGCCATTAGTGCCTATATATTGAATTGTAAATAATAGAACACTTAGTTGGATTTTCAATCCTTTTCATTGGTATCAGAGCCTAGTTCATGTTTGCACTAGGGCTTGTGAGGTGAGAGGATAGGAGATAGTTTTAGTATGAGAAATATTTTCTCATTGAGGACTCGGTTTAAGCCCAAAGGGAGCTTGAAAACCATTCGGAGAAGGAAGTTCCTTCGCCGACAAACCCCTCGTTCCAACTTTTTGCTTATGCTCAAGAGGTATAGGAAAAGTTTGCCCCAGAGTTCTTCGTATACTGATCCTTGGAAGGGATTGGATCGTAGCTACGGTCCAATTAGGATTAGGGAGCCATTTGACCCTGCTGCCCCCCCATTTTTGAGTACTGAAGAGCTCCAGGAGGTCATCAAAGCTAGGTCGTGTGTCGACTTAGATCTGGGTGCCTTTCAAACGCTGGTCGTGTGTCGACCGGATCTTGAAAGGAGAGCTACTGGTGGGAGCTGGTTGCTCGCATTTTTACAATTTAAGCTTTTAAAATTTTAGAATTAACCCCCCTGGTTAATTTTAAATTTTTTTAATTTGTAATAGAAAAGCTTTAAATTTTAAGTTAATATATTATTTTATTAATATATTAGTGTTGTTGCTGCTGCCTTGTAAAAAAAAAAAAATATATATTAATCGCAGCAATTTATTATTTTTTTTGGCGACCTCGGCCGAGCCTCATTGCGTTCGACAAGGCGGCCAGGCCTCGACGCGTTCGGCGACGAGTGCATTTTTGACAACACGCGGCATGGCCGATAGCCGTCGGCAGCGGCCTTGCTGTCCAGCGACAACGACAGCATTTGCTGCCATCGCTGTCCGCTGACAGCGCTATGCCAGCGCCGTGGCATCAGGCCATCCGCTTGACGCGTTGTTAGTGCTGACAGCGCCAGGTGCGTGGCCTATGGCCGGGACTGCCGACTGACAGCCGCCAGTGCGGTTTCGCATTGGCGCCTCAGGTCCCCGCCGCTAGGCGCTTAGGGCCTGACGTTGCTGTCAGCTGGTAGTCAGACTTCGGTCTGACTACGCAGTCCGACAGCCGCGTCGTCAGGCAGACAGCAACCTGCTGCCGCGTTTGACAGGTCGGCAGGATTCTGCCAGGCCTGTCGCGGTTGGCAGGTTTACCTGCTGTCCGGCCTGCGGCGGTCAACCCAGCCGCACGGCTGAGGGCTGACGCCTGCACAGACGTGCACTCTGCACGCAGGATTCAGGGATTGGTGCAGCCAAGGCAATGAAGAATTGTCTCGAAAATTAAAAATTTCATTTTTGCACATTGCCTTGGGAATTATGCCAGGCAAGATTGGTTTTCTGCACCTCGGGAACCGTGCAACTGAAGACTGACAATTTTCATGCAGGGTACTTGAAGATCAGTTCCAGTTAAGACAGCCAAAGCATGGGTAAATTATTGTAATTTTTAATTTTTTTTTACTATTTAAGGTAGCATGTTAAATTTAGTTTTTATTAATTTAATTTTTAATAACTTGATTAAAATTCATTAATCTTTGATTAAATGAAATTTAATTTTTTAATTAAGTTATTTTTAAATTAATAAATGTTAAATTGCACCTTAGATTAGTTTAAAAATTTCAAAATTTTCAGCCTTAGGAGTAAAATTTTCAAATTTTGAAGCACTCCATTGTAACAAGGAAAAAGTTCCATTTTCTTTCCTTGATTAGTGCTTTCTCATTTTTACTCCTGGCTTATACCCGGGAACACATGGCTTCTGACTTGGCTGCCCAAGTGGCAGAATTGGCCCATGTTGTAAACACTTTGGCAGATAAGGCTAATGACACTACCATGGCTGAAGTCCTTGGCAATCTTGCCATGAAGGTAAATGACATTTCTTTGCATAATGCTTCAACTTCTGCTCATGATTCTCGTCTGAGAGTTCGTTGTGAAGTTCCATTGTATGATGGATCCAGGAACCCTGATGTCTTGAATAGTTGGATTCTTGACATGAGTTCTTGGTTTTCTTTCTCTCAACTTTCAGAGGATGATATAGTGCCTTATGCTAAGCTAAAACTTTCAGGCTTAGCCAAAGTACTTGTTGAACGAAAAAGAGGACACGATGTACTCACTACATGGGATGAGCTTGTACAATGTCTTAAGACCAATTTCTATCCTTCAAATTATTCTAGGGAATTGGTTATTAAATGGTTTCGTTTTTGACAAGGTACTAATATGTCTGTACAAGAATATATTTTCCAGTTTAACAGGTTCAGAATACTTGTAAATGTGGAGGATGATGTTCCAGGTTTGATTCTCAAATTTCAAAGTGGCTTGTTGGAGCATTTGTACAGGGAACTAATGTTTGTTTCTATGGAAACGTTGGATTCAGTTTTCAACCAGGCGCAGCTTGCGGAGGACAAGTTTAAGGCGCAATCGCAGGCATTCCGCACACCTGTTACTCAAGTGGTTGCAAACTCATCAAAAGGGAATAATTCTTTCTCACAAAAGAAGAATTTTGCTCAAAAGAAGAATGTGTCTTCTCCATCTCCTTCTTCTCCTTCCCCTTCCGCTTCTACTCCTTCTTCTTCTTCTTCTAAATCTTCTTCTTCTTCTTCTAAGAAATTCTGCAATTATTGTAAGAAGAAAGGGCATGAGAAAGCTGATTGCTTTAAGCTTAAAAAGAAGAGTTTAGTAATTACTACTCAAGAGGAGGATGCTTCCAAGGGTCCCCTTGAGTCTGTAGGAGAGAGTAGAGTATATACGGAATTACGAGGTAAGCTTAATGAAGTTACCTTAGTAAATGTAAGTTCTTCAGAAGGGGCTCGTGATGCTTTGTTCATCACTCGAGCCCACTTGCTTCATAATTTTGCAACTGATTGTATAGTGGATAATGGCTCGCAGAAAAATCTAATTGCGAGGTCCATTGTCGAGCGTTTGAAGTTACCTATGGAGCCTCATCCTCAACCTTATTCTTTGGGTTGGAAGGATAGTGGAAGAGGCTCAGAAATCACCCACACTTGCACTTTAAAATTTGCACTTGGCCCACATTTCATAGATCAAGTCACTTGTGATGTGACTCCTATGGATTGTTGTGGGATTTTGCTTGGACAACCTTTTCAGTATGATAGGAGAGCTGTTTATGATGCTTTCAAAAGAACCTACACACTTCAAAAATATGGTAAGGTCTTTCTCATTAAAAGCACCAACACTCCTAATATCATTCTAAGTTCCAAGCAAACGAAAAGAGTAATTAAGAAAGGTGGTGATGTTGCTCTAATTTTCATTCGCTCTCAAAACACTTCTACATCTACATCCATTACAAAGCAACACTCTTCAATGGATAAAATATTGCAAAGTTATTCACACATATTTCAGGAGCCAAAGTCTCTTCCTCCAATTCGCACAATTAATCACAACATTGAAATAATTCCTGGTTCTTCTCTTCCTAATGCTCCCATGTATAGACAATCTATTTTGCAAAATGAAGAAATAAAAAGGCAAATAGAAGATTTGTTGTCTAAGGGTTTCATTAAGGAAAGTACTTCCGCTTGTGCCTCACCTATTTTGTTAGTTCTTAAGAAAGATGGCACTTGGAGATTATGCATTGATTTTCGTGCTTTGAACAGAATTTCTGTGAAGAATAGATATCCCTTACCCCGCATTGATGATTTATTAGATCAGCTTCAAGGAGCTAAGTTCTTTTCAAAAATAGATCTCAAAAGTGGATATCATCAAGTGCGTATCCAAGCTGAGGATACATGGAAGACAACTTTCAAGACGAAGATGGGCCTCTTTGAATGGTTGGTCATGCCCTTCGGTCTTACTAATGCTCCTGCAACCTTCATGAGGTTGATGAATGATGTATTTCGTGAAGTCCTTGACAAATTTGTCATAATATATCTTGATGATATATTGATTTTCTCAAAAACTTGGGAGGAACACCTTAGGCATATCCAACAAACCCTTGATCTTCTTGCGAAGAATCAATTATATGCCAATTCTTCCAAGTGTTCTTTTGGCAATACTTCAGTTTCTTACCTTGGCTATGTGATTAGTGAGAGTGGAATTCAGGTAGATCCCATAAAAGTTGATGTTTTACTTAAGTGGTCCCCTCCTACAACTCTCACCGAGTTAAGGAGTTTCCTAGGACTTGCGAATTTTTATCGCAAGTTCATTCCTCAATATTCCACCCTTGCAGCTCCATTGCATTATCTCACTAAGTCCAAAACTCCATTTCATTGGGAGAAAAGCCAAGAAGTTGCCTTTGAGAAACTCAAAAAGAAACTTTGTACAGCACCTTGTGTTAACTTTACTCGACCTCTCTCAACCTTTTGAGATTGAAACAGATGCCTCTAAAGTTGCCTTAGGAGCTGTGCTCAAACAGAATGGTCATCCAGTTGCTTATCATTCAGAAACTTTTTTCGTTGCTAAGTTGAACTATTCTACATATGACAAGGAGTTGTATGCTTTAGTTCAAGCTATTAAGTATTGGAGACACTATATTTTGGGAAAATATACAGTAGTACACACTGATCATATTCCTCTCAAGTTTTTACAATCTCAAAGTAAAATTGAAGAATCAAGACATATGAAGTGGGCCTCTTACCTCCAACAATTTCACTTGGTGATCAAATACAAAAAGGGGAAGAGTAATACTGTTGCTTGATTGTTTGAGTAGGCCTCCGGCCACTCTTGCCTTAACGGTTATGTCCACTTCGCACTTGGGATTTCAGACTTGGCCTAATCGGTATTCTCGGGATCCCGATTTTGGAAAAATATTTGAGCAAGTGAGTAAGCCTTCTTCTTCCAATTTGCGTCCTTTCCAAGATTTCTACATCAAAGAAGGACTTCTTTACAAATTGGACAAGGTTTGTGTTCCTTGTGAGCCTAGAGTGTCACTTCTTAAGGAAGCTCATTCTACACTTTATGGTGGTCACTTTGGGAAGCATAAAACACTTCATCATTTGCAACGATTTTTCTATTGGCCTAAAATGCGGAGGGATGTGTTGAGATTTCTCAAACAGTGTGCAGTTTGTTGTCGCTCAAAACCAGCTAATAGGAAGTTTGGCTTAGGCATGCCTTTGCCCATTCCTTCCCATCCTTGGGAAAGCATTTCCATGGATTTGGTTAGTGGTTTTCCTATGAAAGTGCGCCAACATGATTGTGTGTTCGTGGTGGTTGACAGATTCAGCAAAATGGCTAAGTTTATTCCATGCCGCAAGACAAGTTCTGCATCAAACTTAGCTCAATTTTTCTTTGACAGCATTTGGCGTTCCTTTGGTCTACCTACCAGCATTATCTCGGATCGTGATTCACGCTTTGTGGGTCACTTTTGGCGTTCTTTGTGGAAGATTTTGGGAGTTTCCCTTAACTTTTCTACCGCCTATCATCCGCGATCCGATGGGCAGACTGAAGTGGTAAACCGTACACTTGTGCAAAGTTTGCGAATCTATCATCACGCTTCACCAACAAAGTGGGACTTGAGTCTCACGCATATTGAACATGCCTATAATAGGGCCCTACATTCTTCTAGAGGTCATTCACCCTTTGAAGTTTGTATGGGATTTCAGCCCTTGGCACCTTATGAGTTACCTTTGTCTTTGCCTTCTCCTGTCACTTCACATCTTCGAAGGAGCAAGACAAGGCACACTCATTTGTTCAACACTTGCACAATCTTCAATCAAAGGTGGTTGAGATTTTGCAAAAGACACAATGACGATGAGAAAAAGGCCATGGATCGACATCGAATTCCTCATCCATTTCAGGTTGGTGATAAAGTTTGGTTGCATCTTGACAAGCGGCGTTTCATTGATAAGACTCATAGCAAAATCAAACCAATTTGCTATGGGCCTTATACTATTCTTCGATAGGTGTCCGAGAATGCTTTCCGCCTTGATCTTCCCGCACACTTGGGAATTCATGACGTCGTCAATGTAGATCTTTTGAAGTTGTACTTTGACTCTACATTGGAGACTGCACCAACTATCAGTCATCCTATGGACGTGGTTCCTGAAGCTCAGTTACCATTGGATGCGAGATCAGATCTATGACACGAAGACTCGAAAGACTCGCCGGGGGTCTACCACCTCATATCTTGTGGCTCGACGAGGACAGTTGCCGCATCAGGCTCGTTGGATTTCTTTTCATCAGATGTCCCGTGACTTTCCTATTCTTTTGAAAGCATTGGAGTCCAATGCTTCTATTGTGGGGAGGCATGATGAGGATTGATGTTAGATCTTTCATATGACCCCTCTAGTAGTTCCTAGCTAGGTTTGCATAGTTTATTTCTAGCAAATTAATATTGTAAGTGAGTCTCCTTCTCACATGCACTTGTGGGCACTAGTTATCTTCTAGTTGTCATTTAGAGTGTTAGTTAGTAAGTGTGAACTCAAAGTAGGAAGTGTGTACTTCAAGATAGCTAAAATGGATCTTCTAGTTAGCAATATTCCTTTCTCTTAACTTAGAAGTTTACGTGCATTCTCCTTTGCACCTTTGTAGCTTTTGGTTAAGCATATTGGATCAAATCCATGATTTCATGGGTTGGTTATGTATTTTGGGCCATTAGTGCCTATATATTGAATTGTAAATAATAGAACACTTAGTTGGATTTTCAATCCTTTTCACTCCTCTTCCTTTAGCTAGACTTTATGATAACTTGATTCCAACACTTAGAAATTTTTGAAAAATACAACATTGATAAAATCATTGATCTAACAAAAATGGTCACCAACATTTTATGGGTAGTCGTCAGAGGCTTTATATAATCAATACAAACCCTGCTTCACCATTAATTCTTATGAAATAATATCATATGTGGTTGACATAGTCATGAATGTAACATAATCACACATTGGTCAAAGAGATCTTATCATTTACTTCTTGACCTCTTCAATTTATAAGATAGATTTAAAATATAACTCAATATTAGACAATGAAAATTTAGGTTGTAACTATATTTAATGTCTAGTTTTTATTTTAATTTTTGAGGGGAGAGGAAAATCATTTAATTATTATAAAAAAATTAAATCTATTAGGGTAGAAATACATATGTATATATTTCATTTTTAAAATGTAACATTTAAAAAATTTATATTCAAAAGTTTGAATCATTCACTATACTTTAAAGACCCTCTATATAAGACTTTAGCTAGAAAGTGAAGATTATAATAGTTTTCCATGATATACATAGTTCTAGAAAAAAATTATACCTAATCACTCTAAGAGAAACGAAAATTATGACATTAGCTTTGAAAAATTTCAAACACCAAAAAAACATAAAAGATAGTATTCATTGTTTACACATCAGTCTAAAAACTTGACTAGCAATAAAAACCATAATAACTTTACCCATTTGGAAAAATGTCTCATCTTTCAAGAACCATATCTTTGAAGAACACGAGCTTATACTGAGAGGGGGGGGGTGAACAGTATAAGACCTCTTTTTACTTTTTCCTTTATACTTCAAAATAGTAAAGCAATATACCCAAAGCAATATCAAAACAATGCACAATATCATCCACAAAGTGACACCAATTTTAACGTGGTTCACCCAGAATGGTTAGGCTACGTCCACAAAACTTTTCTCTAAAAGTTATCTCAAAGTTCTTTGGGAATCCTTCCCAATTACAATGTTTATGAGCCTCGGCCCAAAGGAGATACCTTCCCCCAAACAGAATTTATGAGCCTCTGCTCAAAGGAGATACCTTCCCCATCTCGATTTATGAGCCTCTACTCAAAGGAGATACCTTCCCCTCTGCTCTGGAAATGATCCCTCAGAAGATCAACCGCCTCTACCTCTTGCCAAGCACGTGGAACTCCTTTCCATCGAAGACCTCCTGTCCTCAATGCTTAGCCTAAGAGACCTCTGCCTTCTATGATCACGTCCACAGTAGCTCAACAACTCTGTACCAAACACAATCAATCGGTCTAGTACAAGTCTTCCTCTGTCTGTCAGATCTGTCCAACACTTGAACAAATCAATCCTCTACACACAAGCCTTCTCAAAGACTTGCCAAATCTGTCCTCAAGTTCTTCTCAAAGAACCAATGCACCTCTGTCCTCATACAATAGCACTCCACGTTCGTCTTTGCCCTTTGTGCTCTCTACGCCCTCTGCTCTCTTTGCACAATCACAACCGCACTTGGTCGAACTTCAACCTTTGCACTCTCTGCACAATCACAGCGGCACTTAGAACAATTCACCATGACTCTTCGCTCACTCTGCACACTTCGATCGAATTTTGCACTCTACTCTCGACGATCGAACTTCTCACTCTGTGCTCTATCTGTGAACGTCACAACTAACAACACCTCCAACTCTTCAAAATAGCCTGCCTTTTATAATAACACTTTCAAGATCAAAACCTTAATCTTAGTCAGTTGTAACCCTGATCTTTAGTCGGTTGCACAACCCTAAACTTCATCGACTGCAAACCCTAATCTTCGTCGGCTCACATTTAACTTTGTCGGCTTCAACTGCCTCTGTAACTCTTCTGTAGCTTTTGCCGTGAAACTACAACATGTCACGATATCGCGACACCTTTGCAACCGTACACTTTCTTTTGGCTTTTGTCATGATATCATGACACTTCAGCCTTTGTCGACTTCAACTAAGCTCTTGTCATGATATCGTGACACTTCATCTTTGTCAAGACATCAACTTTGCTTTTGTCATGATATCATGACACTTCTCCCTTCGTCGACCTCCTTTCTACTTTTGTCATGAAATCGTGACACTTCCCTCAGACTTCGTCTTCACTTCGTCGTGATATCGTCGACACTTCGTCTTCATAACCTTCCTCTCTACTTTTCTGGAAATCGTGACACTTCTCCTATAAACAATCGTGACATTCACTTCGTCTACTTTCTTTCTGTCAAATCGTGACACTTTCATCCGTACGCATTCTTTGCAACCCATCGTGAAATCGTGACGCTTTCACTTTCACTTTCCTTGTAACCCGTCAGAAATCGTGATTTTTCTTTGTCGAATCGTGACATTTCACTTTCCTTTTCTTTGCTCTTTGAGTCATGAAATTGTGACATGTCACGATATCGTGACACTTTTCTAACTTGCTTTCTCTCTCCTGCTTAAGTCGTGAAAATGCGACATGTCGCGATATCGTGACACTTTTCCTCCTTAGCTCTTTTCTTTCTTTGGGTCATGAAAACCCGACATGTCGCGATATCGTGACACTTTTTCACTGTGAGCTCTTTCTCTCGAACTTGTCAGCTTGGGGTTTGCAAAAGACTTTTGAAACTGTCATGCCGTAACCTTCATCAAAACAAATTATTTGACATCAAATCAAATTCCTTCAAAAGCTTCTTGACATCAATGACAACTTATATACTTGAGCAAAGGCAATGTACCCAAAGTACCCAAAATTGCCAACAATCTCCCCCTTTGTCATTGATGGCAAACCTTTACTGAAAACACTTCTCAAGAGCCAAAACTGAAACCAACTGTGCTAACAACTTAGAATCTTCCTTTGAAGTTTTGCTCCCCCTGACTTGAAGCTTTCCTCTTCACTTTGAAGCTCTCCCCCTTACTCATATCTCTCCCCCTTTGTCATCAATGGCAAAGGGTCACCTTTGGGGCTCGGGACTAAGAATGAGCCTCTTAGCTTAGTCCCTCCCCCACCTCCTGATGAGGTGATTAATTCTGGGGTGGGAGTAAAACTCCCATTAGGCACCGATCATCATCAGCGTCTATAACTTCCTTGTCGGGCCTTCTCTTGAACTCTTTGTCCATATTCCTGTTCTTGTCACTGTTCTTGTTCTTGTTCTCATCCCTGTTCTTGTCCATGCCTTGATCCTTGGACCTGATCATGCCACTGTTCCTGTTCTTGTATTCTAGAATTTCAGCTCTACACTGTCTGATTATGTGACCTTCATTGTTGCACTTGAAACACTTGACGATGTTGTTTCTCTGAGGTAAACCTGATCTTTGAATCCACCAGTTCTGACCAAACCTGTTCTGACCAAACCTGTTCTAGCCAAACCTGTTCTGACCAAACCTATTCTGGCCAAACCTGTTCTGACCAAACCTGTTCCTGTTATTTGCCTTGCAATAAACTGCCTTGTGCCCAAACTGTTGACAAGAGTAGCAATACCCTTGAAAGAAACTAGCACTTCTGAAATTGTCGTTTACCTTCTTCACTTGAGCCATGCAATGTGAAGCCATGTGACCAAACTTATGACAAGCAAAACATCTGCCTTGAAATTTTCCTTTATTTGACCTCTTGGGTCCTGAAAACTTCTTCTTCTCATTCTGAATTCTGTTTTCTATTTCTGTGCATCTATCATTCAAGGACTCATGATCTGAAATACTTTCCTCATCAGAACTCTCTTCCTTTTGGAGTCTCTTACTAGACTCTCCAACTTGTTCCTTGTGTGGCTTAACAAAACCAAGGCCTGTTTTATCTGTTGTCTTTCTTTGACCTTTGATGAGTGACTTAACCTTTTTGGAGCTATCTTGAAACCTCGTAAAGCTTATCCTTGTACTCTTTAGTTTCCTCTTTCAAAGAAGCCATTTTCTGTTCTAACTCACTATACTCAAGAACCTTAGACTCTAACTCATCCTTGAGTTCTTGTGTCTTAGCTATAGAGAAATCAAGATTTTCTATAAGATCATCTCTCTCCATACAACATTCATCTAACTTATCCTTGAGTCTAGCATTCTTCTTTCTTTCCTTTTTCAAAGCACTAAGAGCATTAATAAGTTCACTTTCAAGATCCTTTATTTGTTTGCTTTCTGAATCATCAAACCCTTTTTCAGATTTCTTATCACTAGAGGTGCTACCTTTTTCAAAAACCATACAAGCATCTTCCTTATAGTTTTCTGAAGCATCCTCATACATACTGGAAACCAAATCATTATTTGTACAATCATCCTCAAGGTGACCAAAATTTCCACATCTAAGACATTTCATGATAATGAATCTATGTTTCGGTTCTTCCTCTTTTTCTGATATGAACAACATCTCATTTTCATTATCACTTGAAGAACTTTCACTATCACTACTAGAACACTTACTTGCTTTGTCTAGATAGAAACTCTTCTTGTGCTTGTGAGAATACCTCTTTCCTTGATTGTTGTGCTCATCTTTGTTCTTTCTGTGATGCTTATGCTTTTCAGAAACCTTGCTCATAGAATCCTGTTTATCTTCATCACTTTCATTCTTGGGAACAGTACAGTCAGTAGCATAATGACCAAACTTTCCACAATTGAAACATCTTATATTTTTCATGCTTTTGTGCTTTCTAGAGAACTTGCCTTTCTGTCTGTAATATGCCTCTTCATCACTAGAAGACTCATCACTATCTTGAAGTCTGTTTACCCTTGGATTTCTTGGTAGCCTTGAAAGTCGCCTCTTTCTTGACATCAACCTTCACTTGAGTTCTCAACTCAAATGCTGCAAGTATACTATGGAGCTCATCCTTTTTCAACTTATCCAAATCTTTAGCTTCCTCAATAGCAGAAATATTTTCACTAAATCTATTAGGAAGAGATCTTAAAATCTTATCACAAACATCATTTTCAGCAAGCTCAAGACCTAAGTCTTTCATGGAGTTAACAACCTCATCCATACGAAGCATGTAGTCACTAATATTTTCATCATCATTCATCTGGAGTTGTTCAAACATACCTTTGAAGTGTCTCAACTTGGCCTTTCTGACATTTGTATCACCCGTATGAACCACCTTCAACTGTTTCCACATTTCACTAGCTGTCTTGCAGTGAATCACTTTGGTGAGATCTGCTTTCTGTAAGCCTTTCAGGATTGCATTCATTGCTTTTGAATTGCTGTGATGTAGGAGCCTTTCTTCTTTAGTATTAGGACCATGTACAGGAATAGTGTACTCATCTTCAATCACTTCCCATACCTCATTACCAAGTGCCATTAGATGAACCTTCATCCTTGCACTCCAAAGACCAAAATCTGACCCATCAAGAATAGGTGTTGCATTGCTACTTGAATGATCCATTGTGTTCTTTACTAGCTTTTCCTTCAAGTCGTTAAACTTTTCGAAGGCACCCGCTCTCGATACCAATTGAAGAACACAAGCTTATACTGAGAGGGGGGTGAACAAGTATAAGACCTCTTTTTACTTTTTCCTTTATACTTCAAAATAGTAAAGCAATATACCCAAAGCAATATCAAAACAATGCACAATATCATCCACAAAGTGACACCAATTTTAACGTGGTTCACCCGAAATGGTCAGGCTACGTCCACAAAACTTTTCTCTAAAAGTTATCTCAAAGTTCTTTGGGAATCCTTCCCAATTACAATGTTTATGAGCCTCGGCCCAAAGGAGATACCTTCCCCCAATCAGAATTTATGAGCCTCTGCTCAAAGGAGATACCTTCCCCTCTCGATTTATGAGCTCTCAAAGGAGATACCTTCCCCTTGCTCTGGAAATGATCCCTCAGAAGATCAACTGCCTCTACCTCTTGCCAACACGTGGAACTCCTTTCCATCGAAGACCTCCTGTCCTCAATGCTTAGCCTAAGAGACCTCTGCCTTCTATGATCACGTCCACAACAGCTCAACAACCTGTACCAAACACAGTCAGTCGGTCTAGTACAAGTCTTCCTCTGTCTGTCAGATCTGTCCAACACTTGAACAAATCAATCCTCTACACACAAGCCTTCTCAAAGACTTGCCAAATCTATCCTCAGGTTCTTCTCAAAGAACCAATGCACCTCTGTCCTCATACAGTAGCACTCCACGTTCGTCTTTGCCCTTTGTGCTCTCTACGCCCTCTGCTCTCTCTGCACACTCACAACCGCACTTGGTCGAACTTCAACCTTTGCACTCTCTACGCAATCACAACGGCACTTAGAACAATTCACCATGACTCTTCGCTCACTCTGCACACTTCGATCGAATTTTGCACTCTGCTCTCGACGATCGAACTTCTCACTCTGCGCTCTATCTACGAACGTCACAACTAACAACTCCACCAACTCTTCAAAATAGCCTGCCTTTTATAATAACACTTTCAAGATCAAAACCTTAATCTTAGTCGGTTGTAACCCTGATCTTTAGTCGGCTGCACAACCCTAAACTTCGTCGCTCAAACCCTAATCTTCTTCGGCTCACATTTAACTTTGTCGGCTTCAATCGCCTCTGTAACTCTTCTGTAGCTTTTGTCCGTGAAACTACAACATGTCACGATATCGTGACACCTTTGCAACCGTACACTTTCTTTTGGCTTTTGTCATGATATCGTGACACTTCAGCCTTTGTCGACTTCAACTAAGCTCTTGTCATGATATCATGACACTTCATCTTTGTCGACATCAACTTTGCTTTTGTCGTGATATCGTGACACTTCTCCCTTCGTCGACCTCCTTTCTTTTGTCATGAAATCATGACACTTTCCTCTAGACTTCGTCTTCACTTCTCATGATATCATGACACTTCTTCTTCATAGCCTTCCTCTCTTTGTCTGAAATCGTGACACTTCTCCTATAGAAGACCTTTTTCTGAAATCGTGACACTTCCTTCGTCACTTTCTTTCTGTCGTGAAATCGTGACACTTTCTGCATCCGTACGCATTCTTTGCAACCCGTCATGAAATCGTGACGCTTTCAACTTTCGTACGCTTTCCTTGTAACCCATCGGAAATCTGAGCTTATTTCGCTTGTCATGAAATCGTGACACTTTCAGCTTTCCATTTTCTTTGCTCTTTGAGTCATGAAATTGTGACATGTCACGATATCGTGACACTTTTCTAACTTGCTTTCTCTCTCCTGCTTAAGTCGCAAAAATGCGACATGTCGCGATATCGTGACACTTTTCCTCCTTAGCTCTTTTCTTTTCTTCGGGTCATGAAAACCCGACATGTCGCGATATCGCGACACTTTTTCACTGCGAGCTCTTTCTCTCGAACCTGTCAGCTTGGGGTTTGCAAAAGACTTTTGAAACTGTCATGCCGTAACCTTCATCAAAACAAATTATTTGACATCAAATCAAATTCCTTCAAAAGCTTCTTGACATCAATGACAACTTATATACTTGAGCAAAGGCAATGTACCCAAAGTACCCAAAATTGCCAACAATCTCCCCCTTTGTCATTGATGGCAAACCTTTACCGAAAACACTTCTCAAGAGCCAAAACTGAAACCAACTGTGCTAACAACTTAGAATCTTCCTTTGAAGTTTTGCTCCCCCTGACTTGAAGCTTTCCTCTTCACTTTGAAGCTCTCCCCCTTACTCATATCTCTCCCCCTTTGTCATCAATGGCAAAGGGTCACCTTTGGGGCTCGGGACTAAGAATGAGCCTCTTAGCTTAGTCCCTCCCCCACCTCCTGATGAGGTGATTAATTCTGGGGTGGGAGTAAAACTCCCATTAGGCACTGATCATCATCAGCATCTATAACTTCCTTTTCGGGCCTTCTCTTGAACTCTTTGTCCATATTCCTGTTCTTGTCACTGTTCTTGTTCTTGTTCTCATCCCTGTTCTTGTCCATGCCTTGATCCTTGGACCTGATCATGCCACTGTTCCTGTTCCTGTATTCTAGAATTTTAGCTCTACACTGTCTGATTATGTGACCTTCATTGTTGCACTTGAAACACTTGACGATGTTGTTTCTCCGAGGTAAACCTGATCTTTGAATCCACCAGTTTTGACCAAACCTGTTCTGACCAAACCTATTCGAAACTTCGACCAAACCTGTTCTGACCAAACCTGTTCTGACCAAACCTGTTCCTGTTATTTGCCTTGCAATAAACTGCCTTGTGCCCAAACTGTTGACAAGAGTAGCAATACCCTTGAAAGAAACTAGCACTTCTGAAATTGTCGTTTACCTTCTTCACTTGAGCCATGCAATGTGAAGCCATGTGACCAAACTTATGACAAGCAAAACATCTGCCTTGAAATTTTCCTTTATTTGACCTCTTGGGTCCTGAAAACTTCTTCTTCTCATTCTGAATTCTATTTTCTATTTCTGTGCATCTATCATTCAAGGACTCATGATCTGAAATACTTTCCTCATCAGAACTCTCTTCCTTTTGGAGTCTCTTACTAGACTCTCCAACTTGTTCCTTGTGTGGCTTAACAAAACCAAGGCCTGTTTTATCTCGTTGTCTTTCTTTGACCTTTGATGAGTGACTTAACCTTTTTGGAGCTATCTTGAAACCTGTAAAGCTTATCCTTGTACTCTTTAGTTTCCTCTTTCAAAGAAGCCATTTTCTGTTCTAACTCACTATACTCAAGAACCTTAGACTCTAACTCATCCTTGAGTTCTTGTGTCTTAGCTATAGAGAAATCAAGATTTTCTATAAGATCATCTCTCTCCATACAACATTCATCTAACTTATCCTTGAGTCTAGCATTCTTCTTTCTTTCCTTTTTCAAAGCACTAAGAGCATTAATAAGTTCACTTTCAAGATCCTTTATTTGTTTGCTTTCTGAATCATCAAAGCCTTTTTTCAGATTTCTTATCACTAGAGGTGCTACCTTTTTCAAAAACCATACAAGCATCTTCCTTATAGTTTTCTGAAGCATCCTCATACATACTGGAAACCAAATCATTATTTGTACAATCATCCTCAAGGTGACCAAAATTTCCACATCTAAGACATTTCATGATAATGAATCTATGTTTCGGTTCTTCCTCTTTTTCTGATATGAACAACATCTCATTTTCATTATCACTTGAAGAACTTTCACTATCACTACTAGAACACTTACTTGCTTTGTCTAGATAGAAACTCTTCTTGTGCTTGTGAGAATACCTCTTTCCTTGATTGTTGTGCTCATCTTTGTTCTTTCTGTGATGCTTATGCTTTTCAGAAACCTTGCTCATAGAATCCTGTTTATCTTCATCACTTTCATTCTTGGGAATAGTACAGTCAGTAGCATAATGACCAAACTTTCCACAATTGAAACATCTTATATTTTTCATGCTTTTGTGCTTTCTAGAGAACTTGCCTTTCTTGTTGTAATATGCCTCTTCATCACTAGAAGACTCATCACTATCTTGAAGTTGTTTACCCTTGGATTTCTTGGTAGCCTTGAAAGTCGCCTCTTTCTTGACATCAACCTTCACTTGAGTTCTCAACTCAAATGCTGCAAGTATACTATGGAGCTCATCCTTTTTCAACTTATCCAAATCTTTAGCTTCCTCAATAGCAGAAATATTTTCACTAAATCTATTAGGAAGAGATCTTAAAATCTTATCACAAACATCATTTTCAGCAAGCTCAAGACCTAAGTCTTTCATGGAGTTAACAACCTCATCCATACGAAGCATGTAGTCACTAATATTTTCATCATCATTCATCTGGAGTTGTTCAAACATACCTTTGAAGTGTCTCAACTTGGCCTTTCTTGACATTTGTATCACCTGTATGAACCACCTTCAACTGTTTCCACATTTCACTAGCTGTCTTGCAGTGAATCACTTTGGTGAGATCTCCTTTCTGTAAGCCTTTCAGGATTGCATTCATTGCTTTTGAATTGTCTGTGATGTAGGAGCCTTTCTTCTTTAGTATTAGGACCATGTACAGGAATAGTGTACTCATCTTCAATCACTTCCCATACCTCATTACCAAGTGCCATTAGATGAACCTTCATCCTTGCACTCCAAAGACCAAAATCTGACCCATCAAGAATAGGTGTTGCATTGCTACTTGAATGATCCATTGTGTTCTTTACTAGCTTTTCCTTCAAGTCGTTAAACTTTTCGAAGGCACCTGCTCTGATACCAATTGAAGAACACAAGCTTATACTGAGAGGGGGGTGAACAGTATAAGACCTCTTTTTACTTTTTCCTTTATACTTCAAAATAGTAAAGCAATATACCCAAAGCAATATCAAAACAATGCACAATATCATCCACAAAGTGACACCAATTTTAACGTGGTTCACCCAGAATGGTTGGGCTACGTCCACAAAACTTTTCTCTAAAAGTTATCTCAAAGTTCTTTGGGAATCCTTCCCAATTACAATGTTTATGAGCCTCGGCCCAAAGGAGATACCTTCCCCAAAATAGAATTTATGAGCCTCTGCTCAAAGGAGATACCTTCCCCTGAATTTATGAGCCTCTGCTCAAAGGAGATACCTTCCCTCTCGCTCTGGAAATGATCCCTCAGAAGATCAACTGCCTCTACCTCTTGCCAGCACATGGAACTCCTTTCCATCGAAGACCTCCTGTCCTCAATGCTTAGCCTAAGAGACCTCTGCCTTCTATGATCACGTCCACAACAGCTCAACAACCTGTACCAAACATAGTCAATCGGTCTAGTACAAGTCTTCCTCTGTCTATCAAATCTGTCCAACACTTGAACAAATCAATCCTCTGCACACAAGCCTTCTCAAAGACTTGCCAAATCTGTCCTCAGGTTCTTCTCAAAGAACCAATGCACCTCTATCCTCATACAATAGCACTCCATGTTCATCTTTGCCCTTTGTGCTCTCTACGCCCTCTGCTCTCTCTGCACACTCACAGCCGCACTTGGTCGAACTTCAACCTTTGCACTCTCTACGCAATCACAGCGGCACTTAGAACAATTCACCATGACTCTTCGCTCACTCTGCACACTTCGATCAAATTTTGCACTCTGCTCTCGACGATCGAACTTCTCACTCTGCGCTCTATCTACGAACGTCACAACTAACAACACCTCCAACTCTTCAAAATAGCCTGCCTTTTATAATAACACTTTCAAGATCAAAACCTTAATCTTAGTCGACTGTAACCCTGATCTTTAGTCGGTTGCACAACCCTAAACTTCATCGGCTGCAAACCCTAATCTTCGTCGGCTCACATTTAACTTTGTCGGCTTCAACTGCCTCTGTAACTCTTCTGTAGCTTTTGCCATGAAACTACAACATGTCACGATATCGTGACACCTTTGCAACCGTACACTTTCTTTTGGCTTTTGTCATGATATCGTGACACTTCAGCCTTTGTCGACTTCAACTAAGCTCTTGTCGCGATATCGTGACACTTCTGTCTTTGTCAGCATCAACTTTGCTTTTGTCGTGATATCGCGACACTTCTCCCTTCGTCGACCTCCTTTCTGCTTTTGTCATGAAATCATGACACTTCTACCTCTGTAGACTTCGTCTTCACTTCTGTCATGATATCATGACACTTCTATCTTCATAACCTTCCTCTCTGCTTTTGTCATGAAATCATGACACTTCTCCTATAGAAGACCTGCTTTCAATTTTTGTCATGAAATCGTGACACTTCTGCTTCCGTCTGCTTTCTTTTCTACCTGTCATGAAATCGTGACACTTTCTGCATCCGTACGCATTCTTTGCAACCCATCATGAAATCGTGACGCTTTCAGCTTCTGTACGCTTTCCTTGTAACCCGTCGTGAAATCGTGACATTTTATTTTCTTTGCAACCTATCCTGAAATCGTGACGCTTTCAGCTTTCGTACATTTTCTTTCTCTTTGAGTCATGAAATTGCGACATGTCACGATATCGTGACACTTTTCTAACTTGCTTTCTCTCTCCTACTTAAGTCGTGAAAATGTGACATGTCGCGATATCGTGACACTTTTCCTCCTTAGCTCTTTTCTGTTCTTCGGGTCATGAAAACCCGACATGTCATGATATCGCGACACTTTTTCACTGTGAGCTCTTTCTCTCGAACCTGTCAGCTTGGGGTTTGCAAAAGACCTTTGAAACTGTCATGCCGTAACCTTCATCAAAACAAATTATTTGACATCAAATCAAATTCCTTCAAAAGCTTCTTGACATCAATGACAACTTATATACTTGAGCAAAGGCAATGTACCCAAAGTACCTAAAATTGCCAACAATATTTGCATAAAGTTGTCTGATTCAGACAGTTCTTGCACCAATTTATGCAAATTTTGAAGAGTTTTGAAATGAGTGGTCATACAAAAGAAGCCAAGCAGTATTGAGGGAGATACATATAGGTGATGAAAACCATCTAGAACAAGGGTAGTATTAGGAAAAAAAATTATAAAAATATATCTTTTAGGAGCCATATATTTGTGAAGATGTGTCCAATTTAGATGATTCTTAGACAAATTTATGTGGAATTTGAAGAGATTTAAAATGAATAGTCATATGAAGGGATCCGATCAATATTGAATCGGACCATGTGAAGTTAGCCATATGGAACAAGGGTAGTGATGATTTTTCAAGTCAAGGAAAAATAAAATTGTAGATATCTATTAGCTAGGGTTTGGATGATAGGAGGAGCAATGAAGGACTAGGACATCAATGAGGTAAGATATTTTATCTAGGCATATAATTTTTTAGCTAAGTTTCATTTATCCCTTCATTATCTTCAAAGTTTTGCATGCAAATTATTGTAGGTTTATTTTCAAATAATATAATTACTATAGGATATATTGGTAAATTTCAATAGATATTGAGTTATAGTATCCTTCCCATGGACAAATTTACAACTAAATAATAAGAATCATCCCTAGCGGTAGAGGTTAGAGAGGACCTCATAAAATAGTGATCCTTGATACTCAAAGATAAGACTATCATTGGTAAATTTATTGTGTCTTGACCAGGGAGTTCAACTATTAGAAAATGGATTGATAGGAGATAGAAGTATCTAGAAGTGACCTTATTCTTTCTTTCCAAAGGTCTCTTCTTATACATTTTATTTTTCAAGGAGGAAATATATAATTTTGAAAGAGGGTCCTTGTTTTATGGGAAGAACAAGACTCTTCCTTACCTACTAGTATGAAAGATTTGCACCTAAAAATATAAATCTATCCCTAGTACCAATCTAGGTTAGGATGTATACATTTACCATTGAATTTTAGGAAATTAATACCTTCAAGGAAATTGGAAACACTTGGGTGAATTCCTTAAGGTTTTAGAAGCTATAAAAGATGAATTTTTGGGTATTTATATTTGAATATTAGTCATAATTGATATTAGTAAACCTTTACCAGAATCAATCATTCATAAGTTTGGTGGTAAGTTGTAGACCCGAACCATAGATTATGAAAATGTATCTTTCAAATGTAGAAGATGCCATACGGTGGGGTATATTGAGAGATCATGCCCAAAGAATATTTTAGAAGAAATATTTATGAAAAAATTGCAAGAGAAACTTACAAATGGATATGGATGAGGATGGTTTTCAACCTCTAAAAAATAGATCCAAACACATATAAGTAAATAAACATTTGAGACCAATAAGTAAGCGTAGAGGGGGAAAACCACACACTGCATACGATTCTTGGTTGGATTCATTGGGAGTCGAGGTGAACAAGGTGGTCGTTATATACTCTACACTTGAGCAAGATAAAAGAAGGGTTCACCAGGAATAGTTTTAGGACTCACTCCAAGTTTATGATGAAATATATTTGATGTGTGATTTAAGAAAACACCTATAATTTGGCCTCTCTAAGATCTAAGCTAAAATAAATGAAAAGACAATGCAAGAGAAAAAAAATATACAAGAAAACAAGAGCTAACCCTATAATTATTCTTAGATTTAATGATTTCTAACCTATCTTGCAATAAGAAAATATTTATATTTTAGCAAAAGGACAAGAGAATGCATAAATAGCTTTAACCTAGATGCAAACTATATATATTTCATTTTTGAATACCTAAAAGTTGAATGAAATGATTTTTCTCCTTTTTGTTTGTGAAAATGGGTAGAAAGAAAATAGCAAAAAACCTAAGAAAAATAGCTTTTAATATATTTAGGGCACTTGTCTCTATGGTTGATCCTACCTTTTAACTTGCATCTAGGGTTTCAAATAGCTCTAAAACCTACAATATAGCTTCACAAAACTCTAGAAAACTTTATTAGAATTTGGGAGCATGCTTAGGCCACTATATGATTTAGCTTGGAGGTGTAGTAGTCAAGCCCCATTGGTCCTTTCAGCTGATTGTTCAAAAATAAAGTAAATTGTTGACCTTTGAAAAGCAAAACAAAAAAAAATGCAATAACATGAAATAGTGCGAAAATAGAATGCAAATAGATTAATTACAGTCTAAATACAGTAGATATAGAATAACTAGGGTTTTAGGAAAGCAACTTTGTTTCCAAACCCTAGTGAAGCAAATTTACACCCTAAAACAAGAGAACACAAATCCACTCAGAAGTGAATTGGTGCCCTATAAGAACTAAGCGCAAATTCACAAAAAAGGATTTAAATGTTCAAATTATGCAAAAGAAAAATGCAAAATAAATTTTTTAATGATCTAGCGAATTCAATACAACAAAACCTAGCGAAAGTGATGAAGTAGCAAAAGGATGGGAGCAACTATAAAAATGATAATCCTCTTCTCAAAGCTCCAAAATTCATCCACCAAGAACAACAAACACAAAAGCAACAACAAAGTAGTTCATAGCAGTAGCACACTTGAAATCACTTGAAAGCACTTGTTAGATCACTTGTTCACAAAATCACTTGAAAGAATTTGAGAAGATTTGCTTAGCTTGCATAATTGCTTCTTATCTTACCGTTGGGAAAAAGGGAAATCCAACCCTCTATTTATAAGAGGTTTGGAGGGAAAAAGGAGAGGGAAAATGAAAAGACAACCTTGGCCAAGGACTAACTAAGAGAGCTTCGATCCAAAAATTAGGGTTTCCAAAGAAAAGCCCTATTTTTTGTGAATTCATGTCCTAGAATGAGAAACTACGAATTCACAAAGACCAAGAAAACAAAAAGAAAAAATGAGAATAAGGAAAAAAAGTTCAAACTTTCATTTAATTGTTTTGGGGACCTTTAAGGGAACTACAGAAAAATGACACATCTAGATGGGTCAATTTTCCATGTCTACATTTATCCCCTTCTTTGATGTATTTATGGCCTGATAAATGCATCAAAGAAATATGTAGACACCTATGGGCAAAAAATGACAAACACAGAAAGGGATGGTTGGGTTAGAAGAAAGGGGGTGGTGCAAGTGATGTTATTCCAAATAATTTTTAAATTTTACACATAAAACAAGGTATTAGGAACATTAATACCTCTTAGGCCAAGGTGCCCCCTCGAGTTGAAAAAAGAATTTCTAAGGAAACTCGAAATGATAGACTGAAAAGAAAAATAAGAACAACCAACGAAGGGAAGGAAAAGTAAAAAGCACAAATAGGAGAGAGAAGAAATAAAAAGAGATAAAAGAAAAAAAGAGTGAAAACCTAATTCACTTTTACCACAAAAAATAGAAGAAAGGAGCTCTAAAAAAAAATACCAATGGTGCTTCATGTACACCATTCAACCATTGCGAGGGGCGAAGCCAACACAACAGTGAAGCGAGCACAAGTGAGGATTGAAATTTGTCATCTAGATTAGGCTAGAGTAGGATTTTATTACTTTTATAAATTTTTAGGTATTTTTTAGAGGAATTTGTCATGTGTGCCTCGATGTGAATTCATGGGGTATACCACAAATTTTGGCTAGGACATGGTGACAAGTGAATTCATGCCCCATTACGACTGAGCACAAATTCATGAATTCATGTTTGGAATGAAGAGGACGCGAATTTATAAAGAAAGAAAAAATAAAGAAAAAGAGAAGAGGAAAGAAATAAAAAAGAACATTAGAAAAAAAAAAAAGAGAACAAGAATCCAAAAGCAAGCGAAGCTCTTTGATTTATTATGTGTTGCTTTATCTTACCTTTTATGAGCACTAGTTTAAAATATGATTTTTGTGTTGTTGTTGCAGCATGATGTTTTGGAGAGTAAAGGGCAATGATCAAGCATCCTAGGGGAGGGGTTATGGTAGCTCATAGTAGGAGACTAACAGATACTAGAGATAGTAGGGCTACAACATTTGGTAGATATGCCCTAGGTAGAGGTAAATAGAGCACTACTGATAGTACTAGCAAAGAGGTGGTATCCAGAGTCATCGAAATTTTGGTTACCTATAGGAGAGATGATCATCATACTAGAAAATATGTGGTGCATCTTGTGCATTCTCATTAGAGGGAGGATAATTTACAGAGCACAAGGTTAGCAAGCCATATTATAGAGACTATCGAGGGGTGGGATCCCTGAGATCCAATAGAGTGGTATTCATGTGGATGATTTGTTGGGATGATATGGGGCTAATGCTTTGATGATATGAGGTAGTGGAAGAGTTCTTGGTGTGCCATACAAGTAGGTGATACCTACCATGGATGTTGGTGGGAGTAGTGGAAGACATGTGGGACTAGTAAGTGTGGTTCACATGGGGTCCATTTATGTTGGCCCAATTATATAGAATATTGTATGATGTCATGTATAAATAGTTTATAGGGATAGTGTGCACAACCTTCCTCTAGGTGTGGTCTTGGGAGCACATGGTGGTTAGGAGACTAGATGCATTACCATGGCCATTGCCCAACCCAAAGAGATCAATAGTGTATAGATGGTCAAGGTATCGAGAGAGTCTAAAGGACATACGCTAGTATCTTACCACTATGGAGGTGGGTGATAGACAAGCTATGGGTCCACATGATCATATGGTGATCGTGGTGGCTACACCCTAGTTAGACTGAGGATGCAAAGGAGCTAGCTCGGGTTTGGAGGATCCAATGGGTCACCACAAAGAAGGGTGAATATGAGATATCAATTTGATCAAGTACATCGACAATTTAGTATTATCAAGAAGATACTGGACCTTAAGGACTACTAGTATAGGATAGTGTAGAGGGATCCATCAGGTGTTCGAGGAGACCCTAATGTGGCTAGATGGTAAGAGGAGGACTTGGATGATACATTATATGTCAATCCAAGAGTGGATGATATTGGGGTGGCCCTTGGCTATAGGATATGGTATAGGGGTGTTGTGCCCTCGAGGATATCCCTACTAGTGGCAATGTAGAGATACTAGGTCATGTACCAATGAGTGTAATGGCAACTGCTAGAGGCTACCTGATGTACGTTGGAGCAAATGATAGAGAGCTCTAGATCCACTAAGGAAAGTGCAGATACAGGTTCAAATAGAGATGGTGACAATGATTAGGACCACCATCAACCTCTATGGATTAGGAGGAGGGGAAGAAGTAGGAGGTATCCCCATAGTGACAAATATTGGACCAAGTAGGATAGTAGGAGATGCCTCTACATTGATAACGATGGGACTTGGTAGGATCACAGGTCAAGATGATCCAACAAGGGAGATAGAGGCGTTGTAGGGCTGGCTAACAACCATGTAAAGGGAGATGGACCTAATATTAGAGGATAGGTCCAAGAGGATTGAGGGGCTACAAAGTGCTTTGAGAATAACATTCATATAACAAGACATGACTAGGGTTAAGGTAGACTACCTCACGGGTGAGATGAGATAGCTAGAGCAAGAGCGACAATAGGCTCAAACAAAGGGATGGCCATCATAGCTAGCAACCAACTGAGCGATGGGATCTACCTACTATAGGAGAAACTACATAGGTTAGAGGAGAGGAGGTATGTGTCAATGAGGATGGATATATTCTATTAGACCTTGTACTTTTAGGTGGTGCCAATGGATTAGAGGGTGCAACCACCATCCTTCCTTTAGTCATACAGTTGAACGATATCTAGATCACAGACTATGATGTGGTCTTTGAACATGCCCCCACTAGTAACACCTCTAATATATAGAGTAGAGGAGATAAACTCATGGAGATAGGGCCAAGATCAGGGTGACATGCCAATTTTTATTATGGCATGCATCCCTAGGGAGGGTCGAGTGTGTCGAGATTGGACTGTGGCACACCGACCAAACTGCTAGGTACTCTTTGACTCTCGAGTAATATAATATTGCATTTTACTATTATATTCTTGTGCATGCTTTTTAGTATTTATGTTTTTATGTATTTTTAATATATGCATGATCATGGAAAAAATAAACAAGGAAATGAACTAATGCAAGCAAACAAAATGGCAATGCAAGATGAGATGATTAAAAAGAAGAATAGAAAAGGGTATGGAAGAAAAATAAGAGAAAAAACAACACTCTTCATGAATTTGCACCCCATAAGGATGAGTCACAAATTCGATCAAGAGCAAATTCATGCCCTAAAAGGATAGTGCACGAATTTATAACAGAGAACAAATACGTATATCCTTGTGTTAACGAAAATGAAAAACTAAAAACTTGTAAATGACAAGGATATACAAGAAGAACTATATTTCTTGACTTGAGGAGGATTATGGTCATTGAAAAAACTTTCAAATTTCAAGGAATATAGAAAAAAAGAAACAAAGAAAGATGAATGAGAGAATGCAATGGAAAATGCTCCCTAGGGTAGGGATTCACTTAGCATTAGTCACCTAGCATGGATGCAATGCAAATGGTCTAAACCTAACTAGGTCTCATAACATGCTATCCTAGTGAAGTCCCCAAAATCTATATGATCAAGTAGTCATGCAACATGAGCGAGCAAGCATGCAATATATGATAAGCATAAATGTAGATGAATTAGAATGATAGTCAATCCTTCGTAGAAGATTTTGTTTTATTGTAACCTACAGTGGTCGTGACCTAAAGATATGTCATGACATCACATATTTTTTTTTATCTTGGGCTTCTCTAACATCTACGACTATAAAAATAGGAATATGTCATGAAATCGCACCCTTTTCCTATCTTGAAGCCTCTCAAGACTTGGTATCCATGATGGAGGCTCATGTCATGATTTCATGGTATTCATCTATCCTTTAGTCCTTTCTGACATTCATGGCCATGACATGGCGATAAGTCAAGGTGTCATATCATTTGTTTGCTTTGAGCCTTCTTAATATTTTATGACTATGATAGGAAAATAGTCGTGATTTTGTGATACTTCTCTATATTTAGGTTCTTTGAGCCTTGGCAACCGTGATACCAACTCATGTCACGATTTCACGTCTAACCTTTATGTTTTAGCTTTTTTATTATGATATAGGAACGTGTTATTATGTCCAACATCTTTTAACTCCTCGAATACCTTCACCTTTTGTGATCATGATATTCATGTATGTCGTAATATCATAATTATTTTCTATATTTACATTCTATGAGCAATCATGATTGCAAAACAACCACTCATGATGTCATACCCTCCTTTGCTTCAAGTCGTCTGAAGACTTCATGAGCATGATACAGTGACCAGTCATGATGTCATGATGCCACGTCCTTTTGGGTAATTGAGACTCTTTAGTTTTGTTCCTTCAACCTTTCTTCAAATGCTAACTATCTACCTCTTATCACTAATACAAAATATATCTGGTTGTTGTAGTTACCTCTATTAATTTGTTGTTTCTATTCATATTATTAAATCTTATTTTTATAACAATGAGAGTTGGGTGGGTGAGGAAAGCAAAAAAATCACCCATATTCTTGGTTACTCACATGGGAACATTTCTTGCAAGGTTTGCAAAACCTAGATTACCTTACCATAGAGCCAGCACTTTCCAAAGTAACGATTGGGATCAAATAGAAAAGGATAAAAAGGTAAGTTGAGTGAAGGGGAAGCCATTATAAGGAGAGGGGAAAGTTTATTCTTACAAAATTATACCACCAAAAATAAAGGATATATAGATATAGACAAGGGAAGGTCAAAATGATATATGGAAAATTACAAAACAAAGGCAAAGGAGATGTGTACATGTGACAAACAAATGTATTTACATGAAATGGTGGTGGGAGGCATAAGAGACAAAAAACATGAAGTAAAAGGATCCACTGGAAACAAGGAAGGACATAAAAAAGAGGATGGGGGATGATAATTTAATGGTCGATTAAGAGAAAGCAACACCAAAATGCTAGAGACAAGGAAATAAAACAAGAGAATTGGAGGTACACAAATTAAGGAAACCTCCAACAATATTTTACCTTCATAAATATAATTTATTAGGGCACTAAATTATTTCAATAATAGACATATTGATACGAGGTAACAACTTTGGGGGAAATCATCTACCTCTCTTGTGTCTCTTTATTTCTCCAAAATAGGTGAATATAAATCTCCTCAACCGCTCAGATTGTTTTATGCAATTTTCTATTTGCACCATTGGACCCATCTCATCTATTGAGAGTCTCATCCTTTGATTTTCAAGGGATATCCCATATTTATATAGAGGCAATTCAAGAGAGGGTATCTCATCAACTTGCATCTAGAAAAATATGCTTCATAGATTTTAAATAATCTTTGGTGCAAACTGGCATTCACATGTTAGTTGAGTCTTTCCCGTACGTTTCCTTGTGATATTATATTTTCTGGTGCATGATGCTATTTTTGGTTTGCATGTGTTTCAGCGGTCTTGCCTCTACAAGCATAATATATTTAGGTGTACCTCATGCTATTTCAAAAAAATAGCTTTCCTTTATCCATTGGGCTACAGATTCATAGAAAACATCACAAAAAGAAATGCAAAAAAATGAAAAACACAAAAGGAATAATACTATGTTCTATATTTTGATGGTTGCATCAGAAAACCCTTCTAATTTTACTGCAATATTGATCCTTTGAAACAAGATTTGCTTCATCAACTATCTGCTTACTTGAAATGTATGTACAATGCTTACCTTACCATAGAGCCAACACTTTCCAAAGTAAGAATCGTACATACATGTGCCTTCATCACCATTTCTCTTCTCTATTCTATTTTTGTAGTAGAAAAATATAATATTTTACATGTATCTAACCTCTTATGATTTATTGTTTGATCCTTTTGGAAGGTTTTTTGAACACATGCTTGATTTCTCGGGCTAGTGCCTTATTGTGATGAAGGTAGGATGATAACATCTTCATGGTTCTCGGGTTGAGATACTGTAGGACTTATGTTTTACCAATGTTTATAGTATTGTATTGAATTATGTGTCATTGTATTACCATAAATGAGGATCTTATTCTCTACTCTAAATGGTATCCTCCTCTATAAAAATGAATTTCATTATGGAATAGAGGCTTAATCAAATTTTGACCATTTTTCTATTTTCTATCATTGTCTTGTTCTCCATTTTCAATTTTTTTTCTTGATTCTATGGTTAGCTGAAAATAGTGAGGTCAATATAGTTGATGTACCATAGACCCATAATCATTGAGATCCTATATTATAGTCTCTGAGATCTATCTTTCCATAATTCTCACATTCTCAACTAGTGTTTGAATCTCCACCTTCAAGCCTTTCTCTGTCTGGTGCTTGTGTTCCTAATACTCGGTAGGATAGCCATCTTCTATGATTTGGTATGGGTGCAATATGATTTATTTAGGAGAAGGTATGAAGACTTGGGATTTTTCCTAGGTGGTATTTTCCCTACTTGGATCAAAATATTTTTAGCATGAATGTCTTATTTCAAAATTTATGGAAAATTATTTTCTCTAGATTTTTGAATAATAATTCTTATATCAAGATGGAAAGCATGGATATAATATAGATATGCTTGAGCAGGGGATGGTTGGAACTCATGGGGAATTTTTCTCCACATCCTTTTGAATCGGATATTGAAGTCAAAGATATTTTCAAGGAATGCTTGTTTAATAATTGAGATATGGGTGAGCAGTAGGAAAGGATCTCCAAAGTTGTCAAAGGTGTCAATGAGAGCTTCTGCTAAATCTACCCCCATACAAATACTTTGATCCTCTAATGTTGTATACCACAACAATGCTTTCCCTTTGAGGGAGAGAAAAAACAACTTGAGCATCATATATTCAAATGTGATTATATGCATAGTGGTCAAAGAGGCCACATATTTACAATCCTCAAAGGTAGTCTTCCTTATACCATAAAATATTGGTAAAGTTTTCAAATCAACCTTAGGAATATTATGCATATATTATATATTAAGGGGGCTTGTACCATCCCATTGAGGACAACACCACTGAGCCATTGAACCTTGGTATGACATTGACCTTCTCAATATTTTGGGATTCTTTCTTTAGGAGAGAGTTGTCATATGGTCATGATTTATGCTATTGCTCATTCAATTTGGAATTTTTAAGGGTTTGTTTTAAAGATAACCAGTCAAGGGTTTGGATCTGGGTTCTTAGTAGATTTTCTAGGTGATTTGAAGAAACTTATCATTCCAAATAGGGTATCACCAAACCCTTGTTTATTGTTAATGGTGGGACGTAGGTCCCATCGAGTGTGCCAAAAATTATTGGTCCAAAATATATCTATGGTTTATTATTATACCCAATACTTGACCAACATTGAATGACTATGAAATATGTAGAGCTTAATCGGGTCAATATCTAGAGAAGGCTAGCTCCTATGAAGTTCTAACTAGCTAAAACTATGATGAGGAAGAAAAAGAATGCTAAAAGAGAATAAACATAGTTGAATCTAGAAATCAATATGGTACATATTAGACAATAGTAAGAAGTGCATAAATATGATGTAGTGAAACAACTATTAAATCCTCCTAACAAACCAACTAATTTTTACCTCATGCAAAATAAACTTAGTCAATATTTAACTCAATAGACTATAAGTTCCAGAACCAGAGAATAAACATGCACATGAATCCAAAAAGTAGAATTGATGTCATGCATATTCAACTAGCTAAATAGAAACATTCATCCATTCATACATACATTTTCCTGCAAGTTGTTGAACCAGAGGCCAAACAAAGATTTTTTGTATTGCTTCTTCCAAAAGTCTTTACACATGCAACTTGTAAACACCTAAGAGCCAACCTTTACACAAGAGACCGATGCTCTTATTTATAATACCTCTATGATTTAATACTTAAAATATAAAAATAGATTTATTCAACAATATGCCAGGTGACCAGGCCGGTAAATCCATCGTGCAACATCGTTGGTCCAAAAATGAAATAAAGTGCTTGACTTCTAACTGCATATTAAATACTTTATACACTACTGTTGGCAATTTTGGGTACCTTGGGTACATTGCCTTTGCTCAAGTGTAGAAGTTGTCATTGATGTCAAGAAGCTCTTGAAGGAATTTGATTTAATGTCAGATTATTCAGAGCATGGACAGTGAGTTTCCAGGAAGATCATAGTAGCCCATTTGCAAAAGATCAAAGAAAAAGACAAGTAAGAAAAGGTATGCAGCAGGCAAGAAAAACTGTCGCGATTTCGTGACATGTTAGAGGAGAGAGAAAGTGTTGGAAAAACTGTCACGATTTCGCGACATGTTTGAGGAGAGAGAAAGAGCTGGCAAAACTGTCACGATTTCGTGACATGTTGGCAAAAAAGAAGAGCAAGGTGGAAAGTGTCACGATTTCGCGACATGTCGCATTTTCGCGACTCGAAAAGTGCAGGAAGGCAGAGAAGGAAAAGTGTCGCGATTTCGTGACATATTGCAAAGAAGATTGTACGGACGAAAAAGTGTCACGATTTCACGACATGTTGCAGGAGAGGGAGTCCGAAAGAAAAAGTGTCACGATTTCGCGACATGTTGCAGAAGAGAGAGTCCAAAAGAAAAAGTGTCACGATTTCGCGACATAATGCTGAAAAGAGAGTCCGTAGTGTGAATTGTCACGATTTCGCGACAAGTTCGAAGAGAGAGAAAGTAGCAAGACAAAGTGTCACGATTTCATGACATGCTGTAGAACTCGAAGTGAGAACTGTCATGATTTTATGACATGCAGCAAAGGGAAGAGTCGAAAATGAGAACTGTCACGATTTCGTGACAGGTTGCAAAGAAGACGTATGGAAGCTGAAAGGTCACGATTTCGTGACAGGCTGCAAAGAAATCGTACGGATGCAGAAAGTGTCACGATTTCACGATAGGTTGAGATGGAAGCATTCAGTTGGAGAAAGTGTCACGATTTCGTGACAGGTTGAGATGGCAATCAGTTGGAGAAAGTGTCACGATTTCGTGACAGGTTGAGATGGGGGCATTCAGTTGGAGAAAGTGTCACGATTTCACGACAGAGATAGTAAACAAGTCTTCAACAGAAGAAGCATCATGATTTCATGACGAATTCAAGAAGGAAGAGCTCGAAGGCGAAAGCATCACGATTTCGTGACATGTTCCAGTTTCGCAGGCGTAAGGCAGAGAAAAGCATAAGGCAACGAAAGTGTCACGATTTCATGACATGTTCCATTTTCGCTAGTGCAAGCCGAGAAGAGTGCAAGGAAGTGAAAGTGTCACGATTTTGTGACATGTTCTGCTTTCGCTGGTGCAAGCTGAGAAGAGGGTAAGAAAGTGAGAAGTGTCACGATATCATGACAAGAGCTTAGTCAAAGTCGTCAAAGGCTAAAGTGTCATGATATCGTGACAAAAGCCATAAGATAGTGTACGGTTGCAAAGGTGTCATGATATCGCGACATGTTGTAGTTTCACGGCAGAAGCTACAGAAGAGTTGTAGAGGTAGTGAAGCCGACAAAGTTAAATTTGGGCCGACAAAGATTAGGGTTTGCAGCCGACGTAGTTTAGGGTGTGCAGCCGACTAAGATCAAGGTTTTAATCTTGAAAGTGTTAGTATAAAAGGAGGGTTGCTTGGAGAGTTAAGTATCGATTGGAGTGTGCGTTCGAAGTGCGACGTTCGTAGATAGAGTGCAAAATTTGATAGCAGGGTACAGAGTGCATTTTGTTGAATCGTCTAAGTGAGAGAGATCGCAAGGAATCAGAGTGCGCGAAGACGGTGCTACTGTGTTTGCGAAAAGGAGCAGAAGTTGTTGGCGTTGCAATATTCGTAGATAGAGCATAGGGGGAGAAGTTCGATCGTCGATAGCTGAGTACCGCTGTGATTGCGTAGACAGTGCAAAGACTGGAGTTAGACAAAGTGCGGCTGTAAAAGCACAAGAAGTTGTGTATGTTGTGAAGCAGTCTGGGCAGGTTCTAGTGAGAACTTGCAAAGCAGATCTGAGACAAGTCTTGGTGAAGACTTGGGTGAAGATCAAGCAAGCTTTAGTGAAAGCTTGTGAACCACTTTTGTGAACCAGATTTGAGGACCAGTTGAGGACAGATATTGGTGCAGATTCGAGGACATTTGTGCTAGACCGAAGGACTATGTTTGGTGCAGATCAGAGATAGAGAACGAGGACATTTGTGCTAGACCGAAGGACTGTGTCTAGTGCAAATTCGAGGACCAGCTTGGTGATGATAGAGTTGAGGACAGAGGTCTCCAGCCAGAGCAGGGAAGACAGGTGTCTTCTGTGGATAGAGTTCCATTTGCTAAGGGCAGCGGAGGCAGAGGTCTTCTAGAGGATCACCAGCCAGAACAGAGCTAGGGGATTGGTGTCTCCTTTGGGTTGGTGCCCATAAACTTTGTAATAGGGAAAGGTATTCCTAGAATTATGATTTGATAAAATTTAGTGAAAGATTTTATCCGTGGAGTAGCCCACTTTGGGTGAACCACGTAAATTGTTGTGTCTCTTTGTTGATGGTGTTTTGTGCATTGCTTTGATTACGGCTTTTGAATCTGCTATCTATACACTGCATATTTTTGAATTGAAAGTTGAATTGAAGGAAAAAGTAAAAAGTGGTCTTATACTTGTTCACCCCCCTCTCAGTATAAGCTTGTGTTCTTCAATTGGTATCAGAGCGGGTTCCTTCGAAAAGTTTAACAACTTGAAGGAAAAGCTAGCAAAGAACACAATGGATTATTCAAGTGGCAATGCAACACCTATTCTTGATGGATCAGATTTTGGTCTGTGGAGTGCAAGAATGAAGGTTCATCTAATGGCACTTGGTAATGAGGTATGGGAAGTGATTGAAGATGGGTACACTATTCCTGAACATGGTCCTTATACTAAAGAAGATAGGCTCCTACATCACAGCAATTCAAAAGCAATGAATGCAATCTTGAAAGGCTTACAGAAAGCAGATCTCACCAAAGTGATTCACTGCAAGACAACTAGTGAAATGTGGAATCAGCTGAAAGTGGTTCATACAGGTGATGCAAATGTCCGAAAGGCCAAGTTGAGACACTTCAAAGGTATGTTCGAACAACTCCAGATGAATGATGATGAAAATATTAGTGACTACATGCTTCGTATGGATGAGGTTGTTAACTCCATGAAAGACTTAGGTCTTGAGCTTGCTGAAAATGATGTTTGTGATAAGATTTTAAGATCTCTTCCTAATAGATTTAGTGAAAATATTTCTGCTATTGAGGAAGCTAAAGATTTGGATAAGTTGAAAAAGGATGAGCTCCATAGTATACTTGCAGCATTTGAGTTGAGAACTCAAGTGAAGGTTGATGTCAAGAAAGAGGCAACTTTCAAGGCTACCAAGAAATCAAAAGGCAAACAACTTAAAGAGAGTGATGAGTCTTCTAGTGATGAAGAAGCATATTACAGCAAGAAAGACAAGTTCTCTAGAAAGAGCAAAAGCGTGAAAAATATAAGATGTTTTAATTGCGGAAAGTTTGGTCATTATGCTACTGACTGTACTGTTTCCAAGAATGAAAGTGATGAAGATAAACAGGATTCTAAGAGCAAGGAATCGAAAAGCACAAGCATCACAGGAAATACAAAGATGAGCACAACAATCAAGGAAAGAGGTATTCTCGCAAGCACAAGAAGAGTTTCTACCTAGACAAAGCAAGTAAGTGTTCGAGTAGTGATAGTGAAAGTTCTTCGAGTGATGATGAAAATGAGATGTTTATTTCAGAAAAAGAGGAAGAACCGAAACATAGATTCATTATCATGAAATGTCTTAGATGTGGAAATTTTGGTCACCTTGAGGATGATTGTACAAATAATGATTTGGTTTCCAGTATGTATGAGGATGCTTCAGAAAACTATAAGGAAGATGCATGTATGGTTTTTGAAGAGGGTAGCACCTCTAGCGATAAGAAAACTGAAAAAGGCTTTGATGATCCAGAAAGCAATCAAATAAAGGATCTTGAAAGTGAACTTTCTAATGCTCTAAGTGCTTTGAAAAAGGAAAGAAAGAAGAATGCTAGACTCAAGGATAAGTTAGATGAATGTTGTATGGAGAGAGATGATCTTACAGAAAGTCTTGACTTCTCTATGGCTAAGACACAAGAACTCAAGGACGAGTTAGAGTCTAAGATTCTTGAGTATAGTGAGTTAGAAAAGAAAATGGCTTCTTTGAAAGAGGAAACTAAAGAGTACAAGGATAAGCTTTACAGGTTTCAAGATAGCTCCAAAAAGGTTAAGTCACTCATCAAAGGTCAAAGAAAGACAACAGATAAAATAGGCCTTGGCTTTGTTAAGCCGCGCAAGGAACAGGTTGGGGAATCTAGTAAGAGATTTCAAAAAGAAGAGAGTTCTGATGAGGAGAGTATTTTAGAGAAAGAGTCCATGGATGATAGATGCGCAGAAATAGAAAATAGAATTCAGAATAAGAAGAAGAAGTTTTCGGGACCCATGAGGTCGAATAAAGGAAAATTTCACGACAGATGTTTTGCGTGTTACAGGTTTGGTCACATGGCTGCACATTGCATGGCTCAAATGAAGAAGGTAAACAACAATTTCAGAAGTGCTAGTTTCTTTCAAGGATATTGCTACTCTTGTCAACAGTTTGGGCACAAGGCAGTTTATTGCAAGGCAAATAACAGGAACAGGTTTGGTCAAAACTGGTGGATTCAAAAAGCAGGTATGCCTAAAAGAAATAACTTTGTTACTTGTTATAAGTGCAACAATGAAGGTCACACAGCTAGACAGTGTAGAGCTGAACTTCCAAGGTACAGGAACAGAAATAGTAGTATGAACAGGTCCAAGGATCAAGGCATGGATAAGAACAGTGACAGGAACAAGAACAGGAATATTGACAAAGAGTTCAAGAGAAGGCCCGACAAGGAAATTGTAGACGCTGATGATGATCAGTGCCTAATGGGAGTTTTACTCCCACCCCTATTTTAATCACCTCATCGGGAGGTGGGGGAGGGACTAAGCTAAGATGCTCATTCTTAGTCCCGAGCCCCAAAGGTGACCCTTTGCCATTGATGACAAAGGGGGAGAGATATGAGTAAGGGGGAGAGCTTCAAGTGAAGAGAAGAGCTTCAAGTCAGGGGGAGCAAAACTTCAAAGGCAGATTCTCAGTTGTGAGCACAGTTGGTTTCAGTTTTGGCTTTTTGAGATGTGTTTTCAGTAAAGGTTTGCCATCAATGACAAAGGGGGAGATTGTTGGCAATTTTGGGTACCTTGGGTACATTGCCTTTGCTCAAGTGTAGAAGTTGTCATTGATGTCAAGAAGCTCTTGAAGGAATTTGATTTAATGTCAGATTATTCAGAGCATGGACAGTGAGTTTCCAGGAAGATCATAGTAGCCCATTTGCAAAAGATCAAAGAAAAAGACAAGTAAGAAAAGGTATGCAATAGGCAAGAAAAATTGTCATGATTTCGTGACATGTTAGAGGAGAGAGAAAGTGCTAGAAAAACTATCATGATTTCGTGACATGTTTGAGGAGAGAGAAAGAGCTGGCAAAACTATCGCGATTTCGTGACATGTTGGCAGAAAAGAAGAGCAAGGTGGAAAGTGTCACGATTTCGTGACATGTCGCATTTTCGCGACTCGAAAAGTGCAGGAAGGCAGAGAAGGAAAAGTGTCACGATTTCGTGACATATTGCAAAGAAGATTGTACGGACGAAAAAGTGTCACGATTTCGTGACATGTTGCAGGAGAGGGAGTCTGAAAGAAAAAGTGTCACGATTTCGTGACATGTTGCAGAAGAGAGAGTCCAAAAGAAAAAGTGTCACGATTTCATGACATAATGCTGAAAAGAGAGTCCGTAGTGTGAATTGTCACGATTTCGTGACAAGTTCGAAGAGAGAGAAAGTAGCAAGACAAAGTGTCACGATTTTGTGACATGCTATAGAACTCGAAGTGAGAACTATCACGATTTCATGACATGCAGCAAAGGGAAGAGTCAAAAATGAGAACTGTCACGATTTCACGACAGGTTGCAAAGAAGATGTACAAAAGCTGAAAGCGTACGATTTCGCGATAGGCTGCAAAGAAATCGTACGGATGTAGAAAGTGTCATGATTTCACGACAGGTTGAGATGGAAGCATTCAGTTGGAGAAAGTGTCATGATTTCATGACAGGTTGAGATGGCAGCATTCAGTTGGAGAAAGTGTCATGATTTCGTGATAGGTTGAGATGGGGGCATTCAGTTGGAGAAAGTGTCACGATTTCATGACAGAGACAGTAAACAAGTCTTCAACAGAAGAAGCGTCATGATTTCATGATGAATTCAAGAAGGAAGAGCTCGAAGGTGAAAGCATCATGATTTCATGACATGTTCCAATTTTGTGGGCGTAAGGCAGAGAAAAGCATAAGGCAGCGAAAGTGTCACGATTTTGTGACATGTTCCATTTTCGCTAGTGCAAGCCGAGAAGAGTGCAAGGAAGCGAAAGTGTCACGATTTTGTGACATGTTCTACTTTCGTTGGTGCAAGCCGAGAAGAGGGTAAGAAAGTGAGAAGTGTCACGATATCACGACAAGAGCTTAGTCAAAGTCGTCAAAGGCTAAAGTGTCGCGATATCACGACAAAAGCCATAAGATAGTGTACGGTTGCAAAGGTGTCGCGATATCGCGACATGTTGTAGTTTCATGGCAGAAGCTACAGAAGAGTTGCAGAGGCAGTGAAGCCGACAAAGTTAAATTTGGGCCGACAAAGATTAGGGTTTGTAGCCGACGTAGTTTAGGGTGTGCAGCCGACTAAGATCAAGGTTTTAATCTTGAAAGTGTTAGTATAAAAGGAGGGCTGCTTGGAGAGTTAAGTATCGATTGGAGTGTGCGTTCGAAGTGCGACGTTCGTAGATAGAGTGTGAAATTCGATAGCAGGGTATAGAGTGCATTTTGTCAAATCGTCTAAGTGAGAGAGATCACAAGGAATCAGAGTGCGTGAAGACGGTGCTGCTGTGTTTGTGAAAAGGAGCAGAAGTTGTTGGCGTTGCAATATTCATAGATAGAGCGTAGGGGGAGAAGTTCGATCATCGATAGCTGAGTACCATTGTGATTGCACAGACAGTGCAAAGACTGGAGTTAGACAAAGTGCGGCTATAAAAGCACAAGAAGTTGTGTATGTTGTGAAGCAGTGCAGGCGAGGTTCTAGTGAGAACTTGCAAAGCAGATCTGAGACAAGTCTTGGTGAAGACTTGGGTGAAGATCAAGCAAGCTTTAGTGAAAGCTTGTGAACCACTTTTGTGAACCAGATTTGAGGACCAGTTGAGGACGAGAGATTGGTGCAGATTCGAGGACATTTGTGCCAGACCGAAGGACTGTGTTTGGTGCAGATCAGAGATAGAGAACGAGGACATTTGTGCTAGACCGAAGGACTGTGTCTAGTGCAAATTCGAGGACCAGCTTGGTGATGATAGAGTTGAGGACAGAGGTCTCCAGCCAGAGCAGGGAAGACAGGTGTCTTCTATGGATAGAGTTCCATTTGCTAAGGGCAGCAGAGGCAGAGGTCTTCTAGAGGATCACCAGCCAGAACAGAGCTAGGGGATTGGTGTCTCCTTTGGGTTGGTGCCCATAAACTTTGTAATCGGGAAAGGTATTCCCAAAATTATGATTTGATAAAATTTAGTGAAAGATTTTATCCGTGGAGTAGCCCACATTGGGTGAACCACGTAAATTGTTGTGTCTCTTTGTTGATGGTGTTTTGTGCATTGCTTTGATTACGGCTTTTGAATCTGCTATCTATACACTTGCATATTTTTGAATTGAAAGTTGAATTGAAGGAAAAAGTAAAAAGTGGTCTTATACTGTTCACCCCCCTCTCAGTATAAGCTTGTGTTCTTCACACACATACAAGTGATGGAGATGAGCTTGAAATCTAGTCCATCCTTTATTCTCTGAAACACCTATCATCGTTGATATTGTAACAACCATAATAGACTAAAAAAATTTGTAGAATATTCTATTTTGTTGTAACCTATGATGACCATGACATGGAGACATGTTACGACATTGCATGTCTAGCCTCTATGATCATAAAAATAGGAACATGTCATGATGTCACATCTTTTTTCATGCCTTGAAGCCTCCCAAGACTTGGTATATGCGATGGAGGCTCATGTCATGATTTCACGGTATTATTCTATCCTTTAGTCCTTTTTAACCTTTGTGGCTATGACATGGTGACAAGTTGCAGTGTTGTGTCAGTTGTTCAATTTGAGCCTTCTTAATATTTTGTGACCACGATAAGGAAACAAGTCACAATTTCATGAAACTTCTCCATATTTGGTTTCTTAGGGCCTTGGCAACTGTGATATTGACTCATGTCACGATTTCACATCTAACCTTTCTACTTTAGCTTTTTGATCATGAGAGAGCAGTGTGTCATGATGTCACAACATATTTTAACTCCTTGACTACCTTCACCTTTTGTGATCATGATATTCATGTATGTCATAATATCATGATCGTTTTATGTCTTTATATTCGATGAGCAATCATGATTGTGACACAGTGATCAATTGTGATGTTGCACTCTCCTTTGCTTAAAGTCTCCTAAAGAATTTATGGCTACAACACAATTACCAATCGTGATATCATGATTCTGCATATTTTTGGATAATTGAGACTCTTCAATTTTGTTCCTCCAACCTTTCTGCAAATTTTGACTATCTACCTCCTATGACTGATATGGAATGTGTCTGGTTGTTGTTGTCCTTACCTATGTTACTTTACTATTTTTGTTCATAGTATTAAATCTTATTTTCACAACAATGAGAGTTGGGTGGGTGAGGAGAGCACAAAAATCACCCACAGACCATGAAATGCAAGTCATCCCTCAAATTACCATCAATGTCCAAAATTTAAATATTAAGGTAAGTTGTATAACATTGTGGCTGACATATATCCTTTTGCTTATTGTCAAGCCATCCAGTCAAAAAACCTAAGGGCTCATATTTTTTATTTGTAAAATGCTTCTCATCCTTTCATAAAATTATCTAAAGGTTTTTTCCCCCTAAGGGAATAAGTACCATCCAAGGAATAGAAACTAGTAGTCAAGCCACAACAAAGGGTAAGAAAAAATTTGAGGATATTAACCATATAAACCTCAACAACCAACATCATGAGCTACTAGCTTTAGACCTAGTTATGCTACCCTTGTCACCTCACACTTTAGGAATTCCTTCTAGAAAATTAATGATCGTGTAGATAGGAAGTTGCACCTATTGGGTATATTACATTATTTGGTAAATGTTAAAGTACACCTATGGCACATTTATATATTTATAAATATTATATTAGATAATGTGAGTTATGTTTCTATAAAGTATGTGTCAATGTGTGGGAAGAGCCCAAGTTTCATGTCATAAAGTGTAAAAGTGTGAGAGAATGCAAAGTATCATATAAGTAAGTCAAGATTTATAGATTTAGGTGTCAAATATACAAGTGAAGAGTCACATGATATGTGGCAAGATGTAAAGTGAAGGGAAATGAGAGTTTTGTCATATGTGAGGAATAGAAAAGGATGCATCTATTGGATGTTTGAGGATAGCAATAGTCAAGTATTTAAGAGTCATATTGTAAGGTTATATTATGAAGACAAAGATCCATGCTTTGTAATACATTGTAACATATTGAAGTTGATTGAGAATAATTGTATATTTAATTTCGAAATAATATTATGAGTATTATTATTGAGAAATATTATTGTTATTCTATGAATGTGATTTATTGATATTGGTTAGATAGTGGAATGTTTTATATGATTAATATTTGATCCTTGATAAAAGGACCTATGAGATAATTTAGATAAATTCCCATTAGAGCTACACTCTATCCATTTGAATTTGATAAGTATAAGGCTATGGTCACCCAAATTTAAAAATACTTGATACTCAGTGAGGAAGAAGTGAGAAGAATGGGTTTATTGCACCCTAAGGAAGTTTAAGAGGGGGAGAATAATATTGAAGGAACGATTGATATTTCATCATGAAAGAGAAGGATGGTTGATATTTCATCGAGGAGAAGAAGGAGAAGAACAATTGACATTGCATTGAGAAGAAGATATTAAAGAGGAGAATTGGTTTGATTGCACCCTGTAAATTGTTGAAGTAAAAGCATTAGGAAGAAATTAGAATGAAGGGCATGAGAAATTAGTGCTTATGTTGTGAAGCTATGAAAAATAAGGTAATTGGAATTGTGACAGAGAAGAGTGATTAATGTTGCTAGAAATGAATCTAGAAGAGAATCATTTCATAGACTATGAAAAGAAAGACCAAAAACTTAAATTTCTACTATGATATGAAGATGCTAAGGCAAAGTATGTTGAAGTGTAGAATAGATAGAAAACATTGAAGTGTATTTGTATAAAAAAATTGAAATGAAGCACTCGTGATGAAACATAGAAGGAGTAGAACACCAAAGATGGAGTGTTGAGGAGTCTGAAGAAATTTTGAGCATTTAGGAGTCATAGACGTCACATTGGAGACAACATACGAAATATCAAAAAGCCTAAGGAGGATCCTTAGAGGATATACAAAGCAAAGAGCTCATATACTAGAGGAGGAAGAGAAAATGCTTGAAAGCATAAGTTTTTTAAAACACCTACATATGATGAGAAGTGCCATTGATTCATCCCTGCCCTAACACATCTGAAGATGTTAGAAGACTAAAGCTTAAATTAATAAGGTAAAAAATTTGTGTTAATTTTGGGATGACTTTATTTCAAAATCAAGTGCACATTTTAGGAGTTTTGAGAAAAGTGTTTAAATAATCATTTGATCTTTATTTTGGTAGAAATAAGGGGAATATTAAGATTGATATTGAATGCATGGAATGAATGGTGAAGGAGATATTATTTGGTTAAAGGGAAATTGAAATTTGCTTTGGAAGATATAAGAAAGAAATTTAATATTTAAAATTTGTAGAGATAAGAAGTGAATTAGATGGATGAAAGATGAATGATTGATTGATTAAAGAAATTTGAAATAATTTGAATTTATAAAATTGAATGTGAAATTTTGGGACACATAAGTAGAGATTAAAAATTGAAATTTGGAGATATAAGTGGAACTTGAAATTGATTGCTTGATTGAAGAATTTTTTTTCAAGATTGAATCAAGAGGAGTGTTGATTAAATTGAACTTTGAAGGAGAAATTGTAAGAAAAAATTAAAGTGGGAGATGAATTAAAAATTGAATTTGAAGATTGATGAATTTTGAAAGAGTTCCATTATGTCAAATAGTAAAAAAATTCTTTTTGAATCACAACTTCTAAAAGGACTAGAATTTGCATCATGAAAAAAAATGAAATCAATTCTTATTGTTGCGAAACTTTGGGATATAGTGAATGGAACAAAGGACAAGCTAGAAGATGAAAGAGGAAAACAAAAATTTGAATAAGATGATGCAAAAGCCCTTATGCTAATCACATTTGGGATAATTGATGAAATTCAGCCATATATAAGTGAAGCAAAGACTTCAAAAACTACTTAGGAAAACATATACAAAACATTTGAAGGGAAGAACAAAGAAACTATCTTGTATTTGCAATCACAATTGTATTCATTAAAGCTTAATAGAGGATAATGTATAGAACTCATTAGTTGAAGGATAATAGAATTAAAGTCTAAGTTATTAACTTTGGGAAAAAAAGTAGAAGATAAGCTTCTTGTCCAAGTTACATTAAGAGCACTTTAAAATACTTTCAATCATTTAATCACTTCACTTCAAGTCAAGAATATGAAGTGGAAAATTTAGTCAAAGATGAGATGAGTAATAATGCTTTGATATCAAAGGAAAATGTATCAAGTAACATTGCATCATCATCACAATCTCAGCCTAAATGGAAATGGATATATTATCATATATGCAATAAAATAGGTCATACTACAAGTATTTGTAGATATAATTCTTTGAATAAAAAAAAAAATGAATAGACCTTTTCAAAGATTTTAGCCAAGGCAATATCAGCCTCAATATCAACATGTGCAACAAAAACAATCAAAAGAAGACTATCAAAAAGAAAATTTAGCTCAAGAAATTCAAGAGGTTCAAAAGATAGAAGTTGAATAAAATGAAATAAGAGCTTTTATAGTGAGGATTATAGACACTGAAGATGAAGACCAAATTGAATATAATTGTGAAAAGAATGAAAATGTAATTCATTCATAAATTTTAAAAGGCACTAATGTTTCAAATAATAAAATAAAAAGTAGCTAAAAATAAGACAACGAAAATAGATGAAAGGCACAATTAAAATCAAGATCATTTCATAATTGAAAAATTGTGAAAGAACAAAACAAAAAATATATCACATAAAGAAATTGAGGTACACTATGGATGGATCAAAAAACAATACTAGAACATGATCATGGATATATACAATGTTTTTATGGTCACAAAGAAAGTATGATAAATATTGTAGGAAACAGGTTAATAGATCAATGCCATAACCTCAAGCAGTGCCAATGCCAAAATAGAAGGAAAAAGACCAGAATCAAAGATCAAATATTGAAAGTCTTCAAACCAAATAATATAATACATGGGGATGTTGAAGATATTACATTATATAGTAAATGTTAAGCACCCCATGGTACATTTGTATATTTATAAATATTATATTAGGGAGTAAGATTTGTATTTCACTCTAATATGTGTCAATGTGTGAGAAGAGTCCAAGTGACATGTAATAGAGTATGCAAGTGTACAAAGTGTCATGTAAGTAATTCAAGGGTCATATATGTAGGTGTCAAATATATAAGTAAAGAGTCACATGATATGTGGCAATATGTAAAGTGAAGGGGTATTATAGTTATCTCATATGTGAGGAATAAGAAAGGATGCATCTCCCAGATGTTTGAGGAGAGAAATAGTCAAGTATTGAAGAGTCACATTCTAAGGTTATATTATGGAGATAAAGCTCCATGCATTGTAATACATTGTAACAAATTGAAATTGATTAAGAAGAATTGTATATTTTATTTATGAGTAATATTATGATTATTATTATTGAGAAATATTATAATTATATGAATGTGATTTATTTATATTGGCTAGATAGTTGAATGCTTTTATATGATTAATATTTGATCCTTGATAAAAAGGACATGTGAGATAATTTGGGTAAATTCCCAAAACCACCTTCATTTTTGTAGGGATAACTAATGAGGAGATAATATATGGAACCAATTTATGACCAATAGAATGGAGGTATACCTTGTGTTATCTCTCCAAACTTTACCTTATCCCTAATAAAATTCTTTGTAACTTTGGTTATCAAGGAAAAGAATTAGTACCTCATGGGTAAGGTATAAAGGAGCCTTTGGAACCTAAGGCTTGGCCAGGATATTGGGGTTAGGATACATCCTCAACTCTAATGAAAGGTAACCATACCCATCTTTAGATAGTAACAATAATGAGGTGTATCTCTTCTCCCTCAAATTTCAAAGTGAGATCACCTTGACGAAAGGATTGGATTGGGATGAGGATGAGGATATTGAACCATCTTCTTTTCAAAATTTTGGCCTCTTCTTAAGATTTTATAACATAAACATGATAAGCATTATACATCCTAAGCTTGTTGATGAAAATAGCCAAGAGTTCTATGAAATCCTTAAAAGTAGCCTTGGTAATCAGAATGAGTCAACTTCAACTCAAATAGATGATAGCATTCACCTTTAACCAATACATTTTTCCTTAGAAAATATCAATGACTATGAGATGAGAATTTTATCACACAAATATCCTAGGGATGCTAAGACTAATAATATTGATCAAGAGAAAATCCCTAGTAAAGTTGAAACCAAACAAAAGAGACATTTACACTACAATCCTTCATTCAAAAACCATAGTGATCCACTGCTTTGATATTAAGATAAAAAGGAGAGGTTACAGAGTGAAATCCCCTTTACAATCCTTGCCCTAAAGGCTACAATGGGGTCTTCCCAAAGGAAACCCTCTTAGAAGTGCTCCAAAGATAGCAAGATCTCTCTTTTGGATGTTCCTCAGTGCAGATGGGCTTCTTGCGCATGGGCCACCACTGGTTTGATGTGTTCTTTGTACTTGTTAGACCTACAAAATCTTATTAGTGCATTAGGGGGCCTGCCTCAGTCAAACCCCATGTTTATGAAGATAAAAAGACTCTTAAATCAACTTAAAACATGAAATAACTTGCTAAAAACAACATGAAACACTAAACTAAGCCATATTTACCTATCCGGGTGATTCTGTCTTGTTGTAGCAGAGGTTCGCACAGGGGGTGCGAACCTGGTTTGAACCAGGAAGTTCACACGGGGGCGTGCAAACCTATATTTTTCTGGCCGAACTTGCAAGATGTGATTTTTGGGCTTTTCTGATGTGATTGCTCCTTGATGAATTCGATGGGTCACCTTCAGATTTTATCTTTTGATGATGATAACCTGTCTAGACCACAAGGAATGTTATGAAAGTGACTAAACTACTATTGCAATATGAGTGTGATGGATGTGTGATGGATGCTATATGTCTGGAGTGATTTTTGTAGAGTTTCTGTAAGCTAAAGTTGATATCTCTAAAATGGTGAAAATGGCCTTCTATTTATAGACTTGGCCAAGGTTAGGGGAGGGGATGAGGTGTCCCTTGTGAGGTGTATGTGGTGAGGTGTCCACCTAAGAGGTGTCCCTTGAGGTGTCCTAGCTCATAAATGAGATTGGGTGAGAGAATCCCTCACCCATCTACAAGTCATGATGACCTGGATGAAAGTCTCCATTTGGCATTTATTGAAACCTTTTTGGAAATATCTTCTAATTTGAAATTGCCTTTTTGTGTGCAAAAGTCTCCATTTCTCATTTATGACCCAGGGGAGTGTGAGGTGGAGAAATATCTGGGTGAGAGGTGGCAAGGCTAGGCTAGGCTAGGCTAGTCAAAGTAGACTAGGTGAGGTGGCAGGGATTAAATTAAGCATGATTAGATCTAATTAAGCATGTGTTTAGCCATAAAGCATACTTTGACCAAAATTGTTGACTTTTTGCCCATAAAGTGCTTTTTGACCATGGTGGAGAATTCAACCTTAGTTGAGTTGTGAATGAGGTCACATGAGGACCTAGAGTTAAGCGTAGGAAGGGGCTTAGCTAGCCCAAGGGGGCTAAGGATGATGAATAGTGATTTTGATAAATGAATAGTGTTTTTAGCCAATTTATGCAATTTTCATGGGTTTTGCAAATTGATTGACCATGATGATGTGAGAAGTGGAAATGTGCGACTTTTGGGTGTCTACATTTTACCCCTTTTTGTACTGGATTGTGTGAAAACATGGTTTAGTACAAAAACTGATGATATGCTTTGATGGATGAATTGGAAGGCAAAGAATTTGTGATCGATGACTTATGGATGATTACAAGAGAGACACATTGATAAAAATGGTTTGTGATTGGGTACAACACTTTGAAATGTTGTAATGATTGCTTTTGAGGGAAGGCATAAGATTGCCTTGCATTATGATCAACTTGAGATGTTTCAATTGTGGAAGGAACAAATGCCTTTGCTAATTTTTGCTTTTGATTGATTGATGAGCTCTTTTGACAACATTTGACAAACCGTTGGAGTCGTAGGGTAGAACTTTCAGGTGCTTCATTCGAGAGTGGTCTTACACCTACCACAATGAAGAAGGGAATCCATGAGATGTCTACAGTCAGAGGTATTTTGAGATTTATCAAACATTGATTTGTTTTGGATTGGAGTTTTGATTGAGAAGAGAAGTTTCACTTTTGTATCTGTCCTAGCATGAGGACTTGAGATAATCTTCAACAAAAATTTTCTTAGGTAATTGTTGTATCCATGATTGGATGTTTGGTTGTTTGATCATATGCTTGGTAGTTTTTGATGTGTTGGATGACTACCCCCTCAAGCGATGAGTTGGTGATGGAGGAGATAAAAATCGATGATGAAACGATTGATAGTGATGAGAAGGAATGGCAAAAATGTGAATGGAAAAATAGAAGAAAATGAAGATTTGTAGGAATCCAAGAGGAATTTAGAGTGAGAGCAATGAATTTGACTTGTAAAAAGAGGTTCGCATGTTGGGGTGTGAATGAGGGTGGTTCACACGGGGGCGTGCGAACCGGTCCGTTCACACGAGTGGGGTGCGAATCTACGAAAAGTAGATATATGAATTGAAAATGATATTTTTAGGGTATTTTTGTACGATGCATGGAGGAAAAGTAGGAGTGAGGGAGAAAATGTTGAAGTGAAGTGCTACCGAAATATGGAACGAATGATACGGAATGGTGAGTGCATCAACGAGCACGAGTGTGGGGGTGGTGATGCTAGAGGTAAGCTAATTATGCTAGCTCAAAATGTGTGTGAATTGCTAGGGTAAATAGAATAGTGTGAGTGTTTGAAATGGTATGGAGTGTGCTTGCATGTTATATCTGAGTAAAATGTGTACACTTTGTGAAAAATAAGCCAAATGGGTATCCTAGGTTGTTGTTTGTTTTTGGCCATGTGACTTTTTAGGAACCTCGTAGAGTGTGTAAAAGTGTGCATGATGGCATGTGATTGTTTTTGCTATTTGGATGCATGTGGGATGAAAATGGGTGGGATAGTGACAATGTGGGGCCAAATGGGTACCCAAATCTGCAAGTAGGTGACTATTTTGACTTGACATGGTTGACCTCATGTTGCATGCTTGGTTGTGTGAAAATGTGCATGTGTATGTTCTCATTTAATAGCGTAGAATTATGTAGTGGCAAAATTGGTGGGACCACTACATCGATTGACCCAATGGGTCAGACACATGTCCCAAGAACTGAGGTTCGCACGAGGGTGTGCGAATGGGAGGTTTACGGGGCTTGTGAATGGGGTGTTCACACGGGTCATGTGAATCAGTGTGTTTTTGCTTGTTTTTTTTTTGATTTGTACATGTGAAAGGTGGGATAAATGTACATGATGTGTTTGCAATACATGAAATTGAAATGCGATGGATGAGATTTATTTGACATGAAATTTATGTGACATGTGAATGCAAAAATTTAAAATGTATGAAATGATGTTATTTGCAATGTGATTTGGAAGTGTATGGATGATATCTGATAGATGGTTCAAAATTGGATGCAGGTGAAGAAGATATTCGCTCGACATCGACTACAAAAATTTAGGATGAAGCTATAGGATGTATGGTGCATAGAGGATGGAGAGTGGTTGCATGCAGTGGGGCTTTATGGTGTATGGGAGATGCGTGAGGTGCACATGAATCATGCATACATATCCACATTATGTGAGAGGTGGGATCCTGATAGGAACACCTTTCATCTTTCGACAGGAGAGATGATAGTGACCTTGGAGGACATATATCACATCTATCGGCTGCTGATAGAGGGGATTATGGTGATGACTACTGAGAAAGATGCACGAGATGGCATCTTGTAGAGGGTGTTTGGGCATAGGTGGAAGAGGGTGGATGCGAAGGGTGGAGTAGACTATGCAAAGTATTGGGAGAAGAAGTTCTTGTCTAATCACCATGTGATGGCGATGTTGATGATAGCCAGCCATGCTTTGCTAGATACTTCAGGGGTAAGATTCCCCTGGAATATGATGGGGATAGTATGTGATATGGTGGAGCGTAAGATAGTATATGCATGGGCACCTACATTACTAGCGTAGGTGTATAGAGAGCTCCATGGAGTAGTGAGGATTGAGCGGATAAGCATCAATGTTAGTCCACTATTGTAGGTGTGGGCTTGGGAGCACATCATGATATTGTGACCATCATTGTTGTCGCATGATGCTCATACATTGGATGGTCATGATGTACCCTTCATGATGAGATGGAGGGTAGATATGGAGAAGAAGGTGAAGAGAGTGCATGAGGGTGATTTGATGTACTACCAAGAGTAGCTGGGAGGCTTGAGGATGGAGGAGGTGAGATGGAGGCCATGGCGAGGAGCACTTGAGTGGGCTGAGGATGTAGAGCAGTTGATCCATTTGAGATGAGGGTGATGGTTGGTGGGGAAATACCTATGGTAGATAGAGTATTTTCCATTCTCATGGGTGTTGTGATAGTTTAGGTTGTGATAGGGGTGACCAGATCCACCCGTGGTGATCTATAGAGTGCTAGGTGATACAGGGCTAGAGCTAGTGGTGCCACCACTAGATTTGATACTTGATGAGCTGATAGTTGTTCTTGATGTGGACAATATGGGGACCACACCAGATTATGATGTATGGTGGTCCAGGAAGTGATGGGAGCCTATGCTCGGGGTGGTGGATGGATGGGGTGAGGTAGTAGGAGTGTTTCCAGGTGGAGCATTTCTAGGTGGGGTGAGGGTAGCATCACTAGGACATGCAGGAGGATATTGAATGACTGGAGGGGATTAGGATGAGGGATCACCTGAGCTTGGTGAGGAGGAGGAGGTAGAGTTGGATCGGTTGATCAGGTGGGTGAGACCATACCATGATGATCAGGATCGATTGGTGAGTGATAGCGGTGTAGGACCATCGATGGAGGGTGGGGAATGGATGATAGAGGGTACAATGATGATGGAGGATGTGCTAGTGATGGATGTTGATGATGATCTATCAGATGATGAGGGTGCAATGGAGTTGGATGAGTCACCCATGATGGAGGAGGGTGATGTTGGTGGGGATACGATGGTAGAGCCAACAGATTTTGATTTTGTGATAGGGTTGTAGGAGATGATAGTAGTGTAGGAGGAGATATGATAGCTATGAGTGGAGGTGAAGAAGCTTAAGGATAAGCTACTAGACATAGAGTTGGATTGGGTAATAGATTTCTCAATGATAGAGGAGGAGAAAGTATAGTGGAGGTAGAGCTTATGGTCACCTTGAGGGAGCGAGATGAGGTGAGGGTGAGATTGGAGTAGGTGACTGAGGAGAGGGATGCGCTTATGGGTGAGTGAGGATGCATGATAGTGGAGAGGGATGAGATGAGGGGAGGAGTGAGAGAGATGTGACTCATTGGTGAGATGAGATGCTATGAGTTGAGCGAGATGAGATGATTGAGTTCTAGAGTGATTATAGAGTTTCTAGATGAGGTGAGGGTAGAGATAGAGGTCATGAAGGCTAGTCATATAGTGAGGGTCATGGAGCTAGAGAAATGAGTGCATGATATGGAGGCTATTGGAGGGTAGGTGGCTATGGAGATTGAGGGTTTGAGGGTGATAGTGCTACTATTGGAGTAGGTGCGAGTTGAGGTGGAGTGTTTGTAGTAAGAAAATGCGAGATTGATAGCAACCCACATGAAAGAGGCTATGAAGAGGGCTAAGTGTGAGGGTGAGCTGATGATGCATGGGTTAGCTATTCCTACTTATTTGGGATTAGTGGTATTATCATAGACTCCATCATGATGGAGCCAATGGAGTACACCTTCGATAGTGAGGAGGAGCCAATAGATAGTGGTACCCATAGCATCATAGGTAGTGGGAGTGGCACCAATGGTGTTGATGGAGGTACTAGTAGCATAGGAGATGGGTGATGTACAGTCAGTGCTAGGGGTGGTAGAGCGAGTGATAGTAGATGAGGGGAGTGGAGAGACTCCCATGGGGTAGTGCACATGATGGAGCTGCGAGGGTGGTGATGGGGGGACTACCTATGATTTTGTATTTTTATGGATGTATAGATGATGATTTGTTTTTGTGGTGATGTACCCACAAGGGTACACACCTTATTGTAGTCGTATGGTATTTTTGATAGATATATACATGATATGGACATGTGGTGATGTGCCCATAAGGGCACACACTTTATTGTAGCTTGATGGTATTTTTGAGATATATACATATATATACATGATGTTCTATGACATTTGTATGAGATTGCATTTATGTGTATGTTTGTTTCTGCTTTGGATTATGTATGAGTATGAATGGTGTGATTGTGGTAGAGTATAGGTGTGTATATTTATACATGTGGAGAATATGATAGATGTGTATATGCATGGAATGCCTAAGAAATAAATGAATGTAAAATAAAGTATGAAATAATTTGTGATGAGTATGTACTACATGAAAGTGTAAGTGATTGAAAGTAATGCTTGAAGAGAGCATTTGCATCTTTGCAAAATCATATAGTGTAATCCATTCCATTTTTTCTAAGAAGTCGGATATGAAGATGTTGTTGAAGAGATTCGAACATTACAGTTTTAAGTAATCAAACCCATTGAATAACTGAGCAAAATTTCTTTGACAAATCTTGGCTATCTTGGTAAACAAGACCTCAAGCATGGATTAGTGTGTGTGAAGTGATGTTCATTTGACCATTTTGAAAAAGGATGGTTTCAACTGCATGTTAACTTAGCCTGTAAGCTAGCTCATCCACAAGTGTGATGGTGGATGTTAATATGGACCTGAGGACCTCAGGGATTCAAGCTTTTTGATAGTACTCTTTTGCTTTGCTTTTCTTTTGATTTTTCTCTTTTTTTTTGTAATATTTGGTAGTGCTCTTTTTGGGCGTTTGCTTTTGTTTTCTGCCCATAGTATTTTTCTGTTAAGCTTATCCTTTTTTCGATCCTCAAGTTTGATTTAGATCATGCAAATGATAGGATGAGCAAGGTGACTTTCGCTAGGTGGCCAATATGCATACAATGTTGCCAATCCTATTCTCAAAATTTGCTTAGTGTGTAAGAGGTGCAATTTAATCCATGAATGAGAGCAAGTCAACCAAGGGAAGTCTTAAAATGCATTTGGAATCTACCAAATTTGGATGGTGGTTGATTGAAATAACTATAGATGGGTGAAGCGCTCAAAATATTTCAATAATCCTGTCTCATGAAAATGGGATTGGGCACCAAAACTATTGTGCTAGCAAGTGCATATTTAATTCTCCAAGTATGGTATTCACAATGAATATGTACAGATGCATGTATGAATAAAATTTATGAATATGCGAGGATGCATGAATATGGAGCAAAGTGTGGAGCAAATGATGTGATGTTGTAATAGATGAAGGGGGGAATTTTTGTACAAGGTTGCCCCAGTATTATGTCCAATGAAATGGGGCGATGAGGTGAATGGAAAGATGATGGTAAAAGAATATGAAAGAAATAATTATAGAAGAAGAAGAGGAGGGAGGAAAAATAAGAATAAGAGAAGAGAAGAAATGAAATAAATCAAAGGTATGTAGCCTCTCGAAGCGTGACCATACAACATTGATGAGTAACAATAAGAAAAGAAGAAAGAGAAGGAGAAGGGAAAGAAGAGAAGAAGGGGAATGAAAGGTATGTAGCCACTCGAAGCGTGACCATACAACATTCATTAAAGAAGAAGAGGAAGAGAAAGAGGAAAGAAAGGATGAGGATGAAGCAGATTTTGATTAAATGCAATTTGATATAATGTCGTAGAATGCCAAAGATGTATTTTGTTTGTGTTTTGTTTTTTTTGTTTGTGACCATGATGGTATGTACAAAGAATGATGAGTTGTGATGCCAACACTTAGGCGTAAAATGCTTGAAGATGAATAATGTTAATGGGCTCAAGGTCAGCAATACCTTCCAACGTGGCAAGGTGATATGCCCCAGACCCAAACTTGTGAGTAACCATGTAAGGACCTAGCTAATTGGGTGTAAATTTATCATGGAGATAGTGCGGTTGGCTAGTAAGTTGTTGGTTCTCCTTGAGGACTAAGTCTCCAACTTGAAATTCTTGTTGGTGTACCTTAGAATTATAGGCACATCAAAGATGGTCTTGATAAACACGTGTATGTTCAATGGCATGAATGCGATGTTCATCCAAAAGGGTCAATTGGTCTAACCTAGCTTGACGAGCAGTGTCATCATCAATGAATTCTTGCATAGAGACCCGTAATGATGGAATTTTGAGCTCCAAGGGCATGATGGCTTCAACACCATATACAAGAGAAAATGGGGTTGCCCCAGTTGGAGTATGAATGCTTGTGCGATAGGCCCATAAGGCTAGTGGCATTTGATTGTGCCAATCATGATGTGATTCTACAACGGTCTTGCGAAGAATGGTGTAAATGGTTTTGTTTGTAGCTTCTGCTTACCCATTACCCTGTGGGTAGTATGGAGTGGAAAAGCTATGTTGAATATTGAATTTCTCACATAATGCATGAACATTCTTGTTCTTGAATGGTGTACCATTGTCAGAGATGATCTTGGATGGGATTCCAAAATGACAAATAATGTGTTGAGTGATGAAATCTACAATTTTAGGACCGGTCATTTGGACTAGAGGGATGGCCTCAACCCATTTCGTGAAGTATTCTATTGTTGTGATGATGAACTTATGATTTTTGGATGAGGCGGGAGTAATTTTACCAATAAGATCCAGACCCCATTGTGAAAAGGGCCACATTGATTGAATGGGTTGAAGAGCTTGAGAAGGCAAATGCGTAAGATTGGCATGGTGTTGGCATTTGACACATTTCTTGACATAATCACAACAGTCATGCTCCATTGTGGGCCAATAGTAGCCCATCCATAAAATACGTTTGGTAATGGCCATGCCACTGAAGTGGCCACCACAAGTGCCATCATGAGCCTCTTGGATAATGCATTGGGCTTCGTGTGGTTCAAGACAGCGCAGTAGGATGTCATCGTAACTTCGCTTGTAAAGGATATCTCCTAGCAATGTGTAGTGAATTGCTCATAGTTTGAAAGCTCATTTGTGAGTGTGATTCAAATCTGGTGGGAGGATACCCAACTTGATGTAATATTTGACCTAGTAAAACCATGGGTCGTGTGGTTCAACTTGAATGATATGAATCCCATCATCTTGAGAGGGTGGGATGGGAAAGATGGTAGAATGGAAGAGGGTGTGGATGGACACATGAGTGGTGTCAAAAAGTGGATTTTGTGGAATGAGTGATCCTAGAGAAGCCATAGTGTCAATGAATCGATTGGTGGAGCGTGGAGTAGCAGTGATGTCATACCACTCAAATTGAGCAAGTAAGTGTTTGATGACTTGCTTATACTATTGAAGGATAGGGTAACGACATTGCCATTCTCCCTTAATTTGATTTACAATAAGAAGGGAGTCACCAAATATGTCAAGGCATTGGATGTGCATTGAAATTGCTTGCTTCAAGCCAAGGATGAGAGCTTCGTACTCGACATTGTTATTGGTGCATGGAAAGCCTAATTTGAATGAAAAGGGGAGGGGCTCCCCTTGTGGTGTGAAAAAGACTATACCTGCACCCCCTCCATGCTCACAATGAGAGCCATCAAAAAAGAGGGTTAAATCAGTGGTTGACTCAGGTTCCACAAGTTCTTCAGCTTCAGTAGTATGAAATACAGAATCATCAGGAAGTTGAATGAGTAGTGGTGCATCGCTTGGTAAAGGTGCTTCAACCAACTGATCAACAATGACCTAGCCTTTGATGGATTTTTGACTAATGAATTCGAGGTCAAATTTCATGAGAAGCATGATCCATTTGGTTGTGCGACTATTATGGTAGCTCTTACCCATCATGTAGCGAAGTGGATTATCATGGGCTACTACATAGGTAGTGTGATTGATCATGTAATGTCACAGCTTCTGTGTAGCAAAAACAATGGCAAGGCAAAGTTTTTCCATGTAGGCATACCATGTCTCGTAACTAATCAATGTACGACTGATGTAGTATACGACCTGTTCTTGGTTCATTTCATTCTTTTGGGCAAGAAGTGTGCCCAATGCGAAATCGGTAGCAAAAATGTACAGATGGAAAGGTCGATCTGGATGGGGTGGTGATAGAACCGGTGGAGATGTAAGGTATGATTTGATGGCATCAAAAGTAATTTGGCACTGATTGTCCCACTTGAAGGGGACCCCCTTTTGAAGAAGATGATTGAATGGTTGACACTTGTCAAAAATTTGGGTGATGAATCACCGGATGGATTGGATTCTTCCTTGCAAGTTGCGTAGCTATTTGAGATTCGTAGGGGGAGGCATATCAATGATAGCCTAGAATTTTTGGGGATCAACCTCGATACCTCTTTGTGAAATGATAAAACCCAATATTTTGCCTGAGGTAACACCAAAGACACATTTTTTTGGATTTAATCGTACATTATGTTCTAGGAGGTGATCAAATATTTGGTGAAGGTCCTCGAGATGTTGACCACGTGTTTTGGATTTGGCAATGAGATCGTCAACATAGTATTCGATAGTTTTGTGCATTAGATCATGAAAAATGTATGTCATTGCATGTTGGTAGGTTGCCCCAACATTCTTAAGGTTGAAGGGCATGACCTTGTAACAAAATGTCCCCTAGGGGGTTGTGAAAGATGTCTTGTGTTAGAGTAGGTTGTTTACCTTAGCTCATGTTCACCTAGGTAATTTATTTTCCTTTTATTTAGTTATTCCATGTGTTTTCCCCACACACTTATGTGTCAATATTTCATTTATCTTATTTAGATATTATGAGATGTTACATATTTATTTCTTAGATATTATGGGGATATTTTTAGGTTTGACTATTCCTAAGAGTTATGGGGATATCTTTAGGTATATTTGGAGGGTTGATATTCTTTCTCCCCATAGCGGTCACAGATCTATGGACCATATTACTTATTCATTTTGTACGATGGATATTTATCCTTAGCTTGATCCTACCGCTATGGTTGATAATCCTTGCCTATATAAGCAAGGCACCTTCATTGTACTCGGGGTAGAGGAAGTTCATTATTCATGTATTATATATTCTATTGTTGCTCATTGTTTTGCATATCCATTTGTAAGCTTATGCTATTAATTTATTTTTAGATTCTTTTTTTGGTTGAATGTGGTGTTCTGTTAACACTTGATATCCTTGCAGCTTGGAATGATCTGATTATCATTCCTTTCATGGCATCAAAGCAATAGGTGTTGTAGTCATCCATTTGTGAGTGTTGTGCAGTTGTTTCTCTTGCAGGTTTGAAGAATGGTGTGGAAGCTTCGATTTTTGTGATCGAGTCCTTGGTGGAGTTTTTGGGCCAGTTTGTGTCACTCCTTCCATTTTAAGATCATCACTAGCCTCCTAAAATATCTTTTTCCCATATTGCAATAGCCTCATTCCCTTGGATCTATCCTAAGCATTTTTATCCTTGAGCATTTTATTTTTTGGAAAGGTCACCAACCCAACCTGTTTTTATATTTTGCATGTATATCCTGATAGAAATACCATTTTTCCATGAAATTTCAGCTCATTTGGATCAATATTCCTCAAGATATCTTGATTTTACAAAAACCTGTAATGTTTTAGTAATCTGCATATATATTCATCCAAAATTATTATTTTTTGTAGATTTTTTTATATAATGTGTAAAATCATATTATAGACTGTCCCATAAAATTTCAGAGACTTTGGAGTTGTATTTTGATAGTTACAACTATTTTACTATTTTTAGTAAACTTGTTATTTTAGGATAAATATTGGGAGTTGCTTAGCAAAATTTTTTCTAGGCCTATAAAATAATGTTTTTGATATGTCTGTAAAATTTCAGATTTTTTGGATTTGTATTTAGATATTTATAATGATTTTATGACTGCACTCTCAATATTACATTGTGAAAAAGGATTTTGCACTTGAACCGATATATGGACTACTGTTATAAAGTCCCATATTCCTTCATTTTATGTTTGTACACTTAGTTTGAAAATTTGCGATCAGCTTACTTGGTGTTAAGTTTTTGTGGAGCCTACGCATTGTTGTTCTTGAGGAGTCCTTTGTCTTTGACTTCCCTTGCTTTGTTGTGGTGCATCCTCTTGTGCTAATCTTCCTCATTGAGGCACTTAGTTTGAAGGAGGGGATTCTTTGGGGAATTACTTTGGATATTTTTTAATGTTTAGAGGATTCATTTGTGCATTGGTGTGATTTTATGGTATTTTTCATCATATTGTGACATCACACTAGACCTCTCACATTATAATGGCATTTGATTTTTGGGGGCCTCTTCTACTTTTGAGGACATCTTGGAAACTTTTTGTTTTACACTTAGCATAGAGGCGAATGCTGAAAATTTTGAAGTATGGTTTAAGGTAATTTGCTCATTATGTCAAATTGAAGGTTTGGATACTTTGTTCATAACTCCAAAACCCAAAACAATGGTGAAGGATAAGAAGTATAGGACATGGTTCATGAACAATTTAAGGATATCTAGCATGCTTTATTATTTAGTTTGTGGAGAGCTTCAAAATTTTATTGGAGTTCACAAGAACACACCTCACCTTGCTTCTCATATGTTGAAAATAAATTTTTTCCCAAGGCACCTTCTCTTACAATTGCTTGCATGGAGGACACCATTTGTGATATTGCACATTTGTTTTTGGAGTCACTATCTCATGATGTTTTGGATGATGAGGTTGATGCTATAGTACCTGCTTCAGATATTTTACAGGATACATCTCCACACTTGTCGTATGTGGATGATCATGTTGATGTTGTAGCATATACAATAGAGATTTCATGGCATGTTACATCCTTACATACATATGACTTCTTGGATGGTGTTGCCTCTCTCTTCATTGAGAGTCACACATGTGATTTTATTGACATGTATGAGGACCTCACTCATTTATTTGATGATGATGTATACATTGTATCTCCTCCATGTACTTCCTTTGTGGACTCTTTTTTGGTGTGCCATCCCTCTTTGAGTGAGCCACCTTTTCCACCATTTTCTTCTCCTGTTTCTTTCACATTGGATGATGTACTTCTACAGGAGTTGGATACAAATATTTTGTCTTCGTTTGGACTCTCACTTGGAGATCCTGAAGACCATGTTGATTCTTTTGAGGCTTCTAAATCTCCACTTATTTATCTTGTTGCTTCCATTGGATCATCATCACTTATACAACAAGATATTGGTGATTCTTCCTTGATGGATGCTCTTCAAACATCTCTTCCACTTTTGCACACTCATAATTTTGTGCATATTGATCTTTTGGATGTTGATTGGGATTAAATTCTACCCTATTTTGGTGTTGATTTGGGCTTCTACATTCCTGGAGATTCATTTCATAATTCATTGATGATATCTTATTCACTTTAGCTTGATTTGAAGGATTCTACGTCATAATTCTATATTTTATTCCCATCTTCTCACATTCACTTGGAGTGGGAAGACATTCAATGGATTCTTCATCGCTACTTTCTTCCTCGTGGGAGACACATTGTTCATCACAGAGGCATACACTTCTTCATAGGACTTCTTCATGGAGCTTGTCGTACTAGGGGGGTGTTGGGAGCACTCCTTGTCTGAGGGTGTGATAACCCTCATAGAGTTGATCGAGGGTGGGGATGAGATGGAGATCATCAATGACATAAAGCAATTCGAATTCATCATCTAGATAAAAATTGATATGACTGATCCAAGGCAAATGGGGTGGAATGGAAGGGAAAGGTGCATTAGAAGACCACAATACTTCAGGTTATGGAAGGAACTCAACTGGTGATGGTGGAGATGAGATATTATCAACTTTGACAAATTTAGTAATGGGAGGTGGGATGTAGGTGGGATTATTTGGATAGAGGAGTGGAGTGTATAAGTCAACAAAGATCATGTTTATAGAAGCATTGGATATGATAGAGGTTGATGATGAGGGTGGTGAATATTTAACAAATGGTGATGGTGCATCAAGGTATGTTTGGTTGTGTCCTGGAAGCATAACCATGGGTGGCGAATGATATCACTGGTGGGTATGGGAGATTTGGTGTCATTCACGAAAAGGGATGCATGGAATGGCAGGTGGAGGAGAGGAAGGTTGATCGACCCACAAGGGTATGTTCAGAGATAAATTAGTGAACTGATCGATAAGAGCCTCAATATTATAGGAAGGAGAATGTGGATGTGATAGATATGAATGCAAGAATGTAGATGGAATGTAAACTATATATTGAGGAGATGAACAATCAATAGAAAAATTGAGCTCAAGTTCCTCATCCGAAAGGACCTCGAGGGGGTCAATATGGAGATGATACAAATCATCCTCGAGGATATTACTTGTTACTAGATGATAACTAATTCTAGACCTATCATTAGGCAACTGTATAGGAGGAATGACTAGAGTGCAATACCCCCATTTGCACCTTCCTATTCTGAAGCCATACCAATTGTATCAAAAAAGATAGTATTAAGCAAAATTTAGATTTGACATATGGTCAAGATTACCATAAAATTGAGGTTGGGGCTATGGAGGCACTGGAGGCTCTACAAAAGAATCAAGTCCTCCATATGTGAAATTTGTGTAATTAAATATGGATTAAATTGTATGGTGGATGAGGGAGGTGAGGATTACACCTATAGTATGGATTAGAAGGTGGTGGAGGGTTAAATTGGTATGTAGTTTGTGGTGATCAAGGTGGTGCTGATTATGGGGGTTGGGATGGTGCAAATTTAGGTGGTGTAGATGGAGAAGTGAGGAGCACCTGATTGGTCTGAGTTGGTTTGGAAGTGGGTGAAACATATGGATTATGATTGTAGTGGTAGTTGGATGATAGGTTTGCTTTGGATAGAGCTTGATCTAGACCGTATGGACCTTGATGCCCTCAATAACCTTAGCTTGAGCAATAGCTTCCTCAAATGTGACTCTGATGGATTTGCAAAGTTTAGAAATTTTTCTTGTGATAACTCTTGGCAAATAGTTTGGTGAGATCTATAGGTGGAAGGGTAAAAACAAGATCATGAATGACCACCCTCCAGTAAGAGATAAAATTAGTAATAGGCTCATCATCAAATTGGTATAAAACATAGACATTTGATAATGTAGTCTTGATTTTGATGTTGATCGAAAAGTTCTCAAGAAAGAGAATGACAAACTATTCAAACTTGAATAAGCTATGACGAGGCAAATGGTTGTACCAATCTAATGCTTGTCCCCCAAGAGAAAGTGCAAATGTGCGAAGCATAAGGGGATCACTACCATGAAGTTGGTAACAAGAAAAATGATAATTGCTAAGATGCTCTCTGGGGTAAGGATAAGGGTGCATAGGAACAGACAGATGAATTGGTTCATTGTAAAACTCGTCATATGTGGGTTTTTGAAACCCATAACCAGTCGTACACAAATCTAAAGTATGGATATGTTCCTGCATAGATTTAAGTTAACTATAGAGAACCATGGTGGTATCCAATGGAGGTGGGAATGGATGTAAAGAAGAATATGGAGGTAGTGGCTATGATGATGCTTGTGAATAACCTAGATGTGGTGGATATTGCAATTGTTGTTCTTCCCATTAGTTGTAGTAAGAATCCTGCTATGGATTAGGTACCAACATGGCTTGGTACTATGGGAAAGGAACATGAGATGGATGTGGTAATATGTATGAATATTGTGCTACATGTGGTGGTTGTTGATCATAGTATCCAATAGTATGCTAGTTAGGCATGGAGGTGTGCTACTACTGTGCATACTAGAAAGTGGGTTGGGCCTGAGTGGTAGTGGTATAAGACCAGGTAGGTGGTAAAGTGAAGAAAGAAGGTGGTGTAGAATATGGTGGAGGAATTGAGGAAGGTGTAGCGAAAGAGAACTGGCTAGAATATGGGATGGTGATCGATGAGGACTATGGAGGCACATAAGGGGTGGACAGTGATGAATCTGGATGGGCTGAATATCAATATAGATTGGCGAGATAGGATGGATAATTTAGATTATATGATGAAATAGGAATATATGGTGGTGGTCAGAAAGGATGAGGTGGAGGTAAATAGAAAGAAGAAGAAGAAGAAACCAATGGGGGATCATATGATGAGAATGGTGGATAGCTGGTAGGGAACTATGGGATGCAGGGAGGTGGTTGTGGATATGGGATGACTTGCTACTATGGAAATTGTTGAGAAGGATGATATTGCTACTGTGATGGTATCTGATAGGACTGAGGTGGATATTGATATTTTTGAGGTGGAAATTATGAAGGTGGTTGGGATGGAGGCTAGGAACTAGATGAAGTTTGCTATGAATGTGAATGTGGTGTGGAAGTAGGGGGAATATAAATCATACCTACTATCTAGGCAGTAGTGATGACATCAAGAATGATTTGAGAGATGACAATGTTATAGTCATCCCCAAAGAGTGTATGAGAGGAATGTTATAGAAAGATATGGGTAGCATATGGTGGAGGTGGAGTGAGCTCATTAGAAATGATGATGGGCATAGGATAACCATGGGTGTAGATGAAACGCTGACAATAAGTTGATGGAGTATTAGAGGAGGAGAGATCATCTAAAGGAGAAATATCCTCATAGGTCTCATCAAGGGTATGATATGGAGTGAAAGATGTGGCATGGGATATGGGACTTACCCTAGGTGCTGAAGACCCTGTCAAAAAATTAGGTGGATTAATGAAATAAATTAGGTGGAGCAATGAAAGCAACCTTCTCAGACTCAAAAGGTGGATCAACGGTCTAAGAAGAAGAGGCACCTATAGTCATGATGGTCTGGTGAGAAGTATTAGTGGCACAGTGAAGAGCCTCATGCATCTAACTACATGTAAATAACATGGTGGTGTGTGTACTAGTGCAATAATAGCAAAAAAAATATGAAATTTGAGCTCTAGGGATTTTTGTGACTGACTCTGACAATTTTTGTTTTAAAGAACATAGATTCACATGGTAGGGTGCGAACTACTCCTGCAACCAAAAAATTGCACAAGGGATAGATGATAGATATGTGTTGTTTAAGGTGTCTCTATGTTGTGTGAAAGATCTAGTGTTACTCTATGACCTGCAAAGTAGGTTCGTATATGGGTGTGTGAATGTATTTTGTAATCAGGTGTTTGCACAGGGTCATACGAACCTCAAGAAATAGAGATAGAAGGTGGATTTCTACTGTGTATATTCTATGTTTGTTGTGTGGAACTATTCTATGTAGTTTTATATCCTGGAAGCTATGTTCACATTATGGGGTGAGAGTTTATCTATGCCCAATAATTTCTCACAAGGGAGTATGAGCCACCTGAAAACAGACTGTGCAGTGTTACATGAAAATAAAACTGTGGAACGATCAAGCCAGTGAGTTATGAGTAATTTTGATATATTATTGTAGCCAATTTTTTGAGACTCAACAATAAGCATATGTTTTTCTTTTGATTTTCATGTATTTTGATGAGATTACTGTATCCACCCTAAGAAAAAACCATAGGAATGTATGAATTCTACTTGAAATAGGTATGTCGTAGCATAGAACCTCCTACAACACCCAAAGGCACGCATAATATAACTATGTTTCCAACGGGTGAATGATAACCTAAATGGAATCCGGTACAGTAAAATGGTATCCAAAGGGGAGACTCAAGATGCTCAAATGAGTCAATATACTCTCACGAAGAGAGGTTACACTGTCAATGTGGTGCTATTGACCTTAATCAAGGCTTTCACTTAACCCTTATATTTAACGCATGCACAATAACGATCAACTACACCCACTAATTATTTTTAAAAGCTTTGTGGTAAAGGGGATTTCTAGAAATAGCCCACTTCAAAGGCACCTTCGAGTGATTAAAAGGGATAACCAACACTCAAAAGTGGGGGATCACCCAGGGATTAAGGTCGGAATGATCACTCCTGGGGGGCTACTATGGTGACTATACGGGTAGTGAGCCGGTGGAGGGTAGAACTCCAACCTCACCAAACTCTAGTGGGGAATTGGTGATGAAATCCAACCCTTACACTATTTTTTGGTATGTGAGTGTGTGGTGTTTGTTTGATGCAACTATTTCATAAGAAAAACTACCCTAAGTGCATTTTTGAAATAAATCTAAGCTACGATGCCTTTTCGAATGGAAATATAAGCTAAGATGCCTTTGAATTGAAAGCTAGCCGAATATGCTATTGAATTAAAATTTGACTAAATACTTTTTGAAATTGAAATATGACTTAAATGCCTCCTCAAAAAATCAAATCTATTTTTATGCCTTTTGAAATTAAAATTTAACTAAATGCTTTTGAATTTGAAATCTAATTAAATTTCTTGGAATTCAAATCTAGACTAGGGTGCTTTTGAAATTTAAATATAGATTAAATGCTATGAATTCAAATCTAGATTAAATATTGGGAATTCAAATGACAAGAATTGAAATGATGGGAATTGAAACTAGTCTAGAAAGCAATTGTAAAAGACTAACTAGAACAAACAAGCGTATGTGATAGGTCAATTGCCAATCCAAACGATAAGATTAACCTCAAAATGTAAAGATAGACATTGTACTAGCATAATACCTATGTCCAGGTGCATGCAGAGTCCTTTGTTTTTATCTCCTCTCCAAGGCTATTTTTTTTGTGGTAAGTTCACATCCCAAGGTGCAAACATGTCCTCTTCTCAATAATTTGCATAGGTGCATGCAAACATATCGTCCAAAATGGGTTTGAATGACTTTGTGATCCTAGTGATTGTTTTAAAGTTTTGGGTGGTCCTGGGATAGTTACCTATACAAAAAAGGCCCAAAAATAAAATATTTATGCAAAGGGGAACACAAAAACCTCAATATACTATGCATATACCTAGAATAAACAAATTATAGAGAATTAAAACTAATTAGATGCCGCACAAAAATAAAAGGAATGATTTCACCTTGCATACACCATGGTGAGAGGCGGTTTGGGGTCTAGGTATAGGGACACACAATCTTTAGGAACATGAGACTTTTGACCTCCATTGAATTACCTTACCAGTTTTTGGGGTGTTTGAAATCAATACCTATGCTTTAGGGACCAATTTTGAGGTAGATTGTAAAGTTCACACGCCCAAGTGTGTACTCTCAAACCTCTGAAGCTCGCTGGTGCACCAATGAACTTTTACGATGTGGCTTGAAATGTGTCTTAGGGTATTTTGATGTGGTATTTCTTCAAAAATGACTACTACCTACCATAAGTAAACATTCCACAAGATGTGTTAGAAGAAAATTAAGCTAGTTCTTGGTGGGGTCCCACCGAGCATGCCAGAATAAAACCAAGAAAAAGTGACAATTACACTATAATCCTTCATTCAAAACCATAGTGATCCACTACTTTGATATTAAAATAAAAGGAGAGGTTAAAAAGTTAAATCCCTTTACAATCCTTGCTCTGAAGGCTACAATGGGGTCTCATCAAAGAAAACCTTCTTAGAAATGCTCCAAAGACATCAATATCTATATTTTGAATGTTCCTCAATGCAGGTGGGCTTCTTGAACACGGGCCACCACTGGTTTGATGTATTCTTTGTACCTATTATATCTATAAAATATTATTAGTGCATTAAGAGGTCTACCTCAGTAAAACCTTATATCTATGAAGATAAAAAGACTCTTAAATCAACTTAAAACATCAAATTTGCTAAAAACAACTTGAAACACTAAACTAAGTCATATTTACCTATTCGGGTGATTCTATATTGCTGTAGCAGAGGTTTGCACGGGGGGGTGCAAACCTGCTTTGAAATGGAAAGTTTGCACAGGGGCATGCAAACTTGTATTTTTTTGGATGAACTTGCAAGATGTGAATTTTGGGCTTTTTTGATGTGATTGCTCCTTGATGAATTCGACGGGTCACCTTAAAATTTTATCTTTTGATGATGATAACCTATCTAGACCATAAGGAATGTTGTGAAAGTGACTAAAATACTATTACAAGATGAGTATGATGGATGTGTGATAGATGCTATGTGTCTCGAGTGATTTCTATAGAGTTTCTATAAGCTAAAGTTGATATATCTAAAATGCTGAAAATGGCCTTCTATTTATAGAATTGGCCAAGGTTAGGGGAGGGGATGAGGTGTCCCCTATGAGTTGTATGTGGTGAGGTATCCACCTAATATGTGTCCCCTGAGGTGTACTAGATCATAAATGAGATTGGGTGAGACAATCCCTCACCCATCTACAAGTCATGATGACCTGGATGAAAGTCTCCATTTGGCATTTATTGAAATATTTTTGGAAATATATTCTAATTTAAAATTACCTTTTTGGTGCAAAAGTCTCAATTTCTCATTTATTGCCCAAGATACTGTGAGGTGGAGGAAAAATATGGATGAGAGGTGGCAATACTAGGCTAGTCAAAGTAGACTAGGTGAGGTGGCAGGCTTAGATTAAATCATGATTAGATCTAATTAAGCATGTGTTTAGACATAAATCATACTTCGACCAAAAATGACTTTTGACCATGGTGGAGAATTCAACCTTAGTTGAGTTATGAATGAGGTCACATGAGGACCCATGGTTAAGCATAGGAAGGGGCTTAGCTAGCCCAAGGGGGCTAAGGATGATGAATAGTGATTTGGAGCCAATTTATGCAATTTTTGAGGGTTTTGCAAATTGATTGACCGTGATGATGTGAGAAGTGGAAATGTGCAACTTTTGAGTGTATACAAAAGGGTCCCTTTATTTATTTTCACATCCTTCATAGTCATCAAACCTTGAGGAATGGACTTAAGGGCTTGAAGAGCTTGAAAGTCTAGGGTTGTTACCTACACCTCCTTAGCTAGAAGATGAATTTCACATCTTGATAGAGGAAATTATTGACATCAACATAGGTTCCAAAGATGATCCAAATATTATAAAGCTAGGATAATGTTGGGCTTTAAAATACCAACTTATATGGTACCCCTAATTTTCAAACAAGGATAAAATCAAGAGTCTAGGTGATTATAGGTTGTGATAGTAAAGGTCAAAGGTGAAAAGTTTCATAAAATCATGAAGTTCCAAAAGAGTCTCCATGGTCATGAAGGCAGCTCTAGGTCATCTTGTGCATAATTCATTCAAAATTATCCTTCATAAATTCATTCCTATTATATCCATTCTTCCATAATATTATCATTTCATCACCCATTTTTATTAAAGCCTCTACTCCATCCATCTAAAGTAATAATCCATAAGTCAATTGGATTAATCATACGACATCACCTATTCATATTTTAATCTGCACCCAGATCACTCAATTAATATAAAGTTTACCACCTTAAGCCTTAAACCATGTTGTAATTTTAAAGCCCACAAATGTTTCCCTAAGTTTAAAATATTTTCTAAGTCTAATGATGATCAATATTGTACATTAAATTTACCTTGATGTATATGTATTCACTAAGGTGCAAAATGTGTCTTTTTGAGTCAAGTGTCTTTCCCCTTTCTTGAATTATTAAAATCCTAAGATTCTCAAAGTATAAAAAAATGAGGAAAAGTAGCTACCCCAGCCTATGCCCCCTTTTCATCTCACCTGACCATCCAAAGATCCATCGGCTATCGCATCTAATCAAAAGGTCATCGTCCATCATGTCCATCCTAAGTTTTCTATCGATTATATTACCCAACACATCTTCACCTTTACTTGATGGCCCATGTGTCCTCCAGTTAATCGTGCACGCCCAAATCCAATCATGGCTATGTCATCCAATGTTGTATCTCCTATCATGTACCTCAATCGATTGCCCTCTCATTCACCTGATCGCTTAATTGCATTGGATACCTTAGTCAATAATCAATCTTGCTATGCACCCAAGTCAAATGTCATGCTCGATGGTATCTTATTGATGGGAAGTCCACTTTAAACCATGTTGTCCTCACCTAGGTCTTCAAGGGTTTCACCTACATAACTAATGCACCTCCTTTTTGGTACCATGGTAATTTAGCCCGTTTAAAGGTTTTTGTAGAAAATGAGTGGTCAACCCGCTCGCTCGATGGCTTCTCATTAATCAAATATTTCAATCGATGCCCATTGACCATTCAAAAAAATTGATGGTGTGGATGAGGTCAGATGAATCAAGTGATAATTTCCCATTGTTCAGCTCCCTCATTCGATGGTTGCTCCACTTTGTGCCTAGGTGGATGAATCTTTCGATGATGCTTGATAAGCTAAAAATTAAGTTACTTTACCTAAGTCACACAGTTAATATCTGATTGGTTGATCGAATAACCCAATGTAAGTTCATTGGTTTATTTATTCTCCTACCAACATCCCATTTGTTGAGTATAAATTGGCATTCCTACCAAATCCATCAATAAAGTTGCATCGTTAGCAATGAATTTCATTGGCCTTCTCATTTGGCCAAGCACACAAATCATTCAACAAAGTCAAGCCAAGAAGATATCTCATCCGATCAACCAACATTAAAAATTAAAGATCACCTAAATTTAATCACCTTTCTGTTGGATATTTGATGCACCTTGTCGGAGCCATAACTTGTGAACCGTACGCCCGTTTGCCTTGAAATTTAACAGGTGGTTCCACGTGCGTGTTTTTGGGACCCTAAAAAAATCATGTTTTTGGGACCTAACTCCGACATCTAGTGCCCCAAAATTAGCTTTTAGAATAGGTTCCCGGGTTTTTTGGGTTTTTTTGGTTGTTAGAAGATTATTATATTTTGTTATACCATAAGTTGAGACCTAATATTTTAAATTAAGGTTCATTATTGTAAGAGGGATGTGTGCACCAAATTTGGACACAATCTGGCTCATTTCTATTTTTAGCACTTTTTTAGGAAAAAGATCTATTTTTAGCAGTTTTTAGAAAAAAATATTTTTAGGGTTTCTTTGGTTTTTGGTTGCTATATGATGGATTGTAATATTTTGTAGAAAGGGTGTGAATTCAGGAATGAGAAGAATATCAATTGGCAATTTTCTTCCATTATTGCATTTGTGTTATGTGATTGGAGTCCATTTTGTTGGTCTCTTGTAGCTGAGTTCACACCATTTGGTATCAGAACAGGTGTGATCTCGCTAGTGAAGGGAAGATGCCACCTAGAAGATATGCCTATATGAATAGGAAGATCAAGGATATAAATGCAGAAATAGCATGACTGACTGGTGTGATTGATCACATGGGAGAGAGACGTCCCAGGGCACATGCAGATCAAGGATCTGATGATGAAAATATACCTGAGCAACGTGGATTTGAGGTCCACACAGAAGTAGAACTAGAGGGCCCAGAGGAAGAAGGGCACGGTTTTGAAAATTGACTGATATGAGCTCTAGAGGAGCTTAAGGGGAATTGAAATGGGATTAAGATCAAGGTTCCCGAGTATCCTGGTGGGATGAAACCAGAGGAGTTGATTGATTGGATCAATAGCCTAGAAAAATAATTTGAATGGAGTAATCTTGTTGAAGAGAATAAGGTTAAGCTCGCATGCACAAAGTTGAAGGGACATGCATTTATTTGGTGGGATCATTTACAGACTACACGACAGAGGAATGGAAAGGAAAAGATCAGGGATTGGACAAAGATGAAGAAGAACTTACAGGAAACATTTATACCTATAGATTACTCCCAAACCCTATTTTGTAGATTTCAAAATATTCGACAGAAGGATCAAAGCATTAAGGACTATACTAATGAACTCTAAAAGCTATCCATTTGAGTGGAGCATAATGAGATGGAGGACCAAAAGGCTTCTAGGTATGTAAATGGCCTAAGTTTTGTTGTTCAAGATGATATGAGCATGCATCACACTCTTACAGTGGAGGATGCGTATCAAATGACCCTCAAGACAGAGGAGAAATTGAAAAGGATTAATAGAAGAAGTAAGAAGGGATTCACACCCTCTTCAGGTTGGGGTCAAAGTGGATCTAATTTTCTCAAGGGAGAACCCTCAATACCTGCTAAACAAGAAGAAGATAGACAAAATCTGAGAGGAAGAGGATACCAATGAGGTAGAGGTTACGGTGGTGGAAGAAATGGGAATGATCCAAGGATGTCGTATACCTGTTATGGATGTGGTGAGGAGGGGCATAGATCATTTGAGAGTCCCCAATGTGATGTCCAAGAAAGGGGTCAAGGAGGACAAGGAAGGGTCAATCTAGTTGAGATAGAAGAGCAAGATTATGATGAAGTTGTTGCTGACATGAGGGAAGCATTTATGATAAGGCGGATGTTGATTGCTCCTAAGAAAGATATGGTGTAGAGCAAATCAAAGGGGTAGACCATGGATGGTTAAAATTCTTGGCTGTGAATGAACATATTTCGAACAAGGTGTACATCAGGAGGGAAGGTATGTAACATTGTCATTGATGGTGGTAGCTATGAGAATATGGTGTCAAATGTCATGGTTGATAAAATGAACCTGAAATGTTAAAAACATCCTTATCCATATCGCATCTCATGGGTTAAGAAGGGGAATGAGGTAACAGTAGATTAGAGATGTTTAATTAAATTTTCAATTAGGAGCACTTACAAGGATGAACTGTGGTGTGATGTGATCTTGATGGATGCATGTCACATTCTATTGGGAAGACCTTGGCAGTATTGCAGGGATACTAACCATAATGGGAGAAAGAATACTTATACATTCTAGAAGGATGGTGTAAAGGTAGTTCTTGTACCTCTAAAGGAGGATGGGCCGAGTGAGAGCTTGTTGACGATGAAGGAGTTTCTTGTAGAGATCAGGGACGCTAGCTTCTGTTATGCCTTAACAGCTAGGAAGTTAGAAACAGAGGAAGTGGTTATGCCTACAACAACAACTAAGTTTCTAAGTGAATATAAAGATATGACATCAGAGGAGTTACCAGATGGGCTACCATAAAAAAGGGATATCCAACATCACATGGATTTTATTCCAGGATCAACGCTCCCAAATTAGGTATCTTATCGGTTGAACTCGACATAGAATGCAGTGATTAGTTAGGGAGAGTATGAGTCCATGTGTGACTCCAGCATTGCTAACCCCGAAGAAAGATGGTGACTGGCAAATGTGTGTAGACAGTAGAACCATAAAAAAAATCACAATAAAGTATCGGTATCCTATGCCGAGAGTGGATGACATGATGGATGAATTGGCTGGAGCTAAATACTTTAGTAAAATTGATCTACGGAGTGGCTACTACTAGATCATAATTCGAGAAGGGGATGAATTTAAGACAACTTTTAAGATAAAATATGGATTGTACGAGTGGATGGTGATGCCATTTGGGTTGTCTAATGCACCCAGTACATTTATGTGGTTGATGAACAGAGTACTACGAGAATATAATGGTAAGTTTGTGGTTGTGTATTTTGATGATATTTTGATTTATAGTAAAAGTGAAGAAGACCATTTGTTACACTTGAAATTAGTGTTAGATGTGCTTAGGAAGGAGAAATTGTATGTCAACCTAAAGAAATGTAGATTTCTTCAAGATAGTTTAGTGTTTTTGGGATTTGTAATATTGAGAGATGGCATGAGGATGGATTATGAGAAAGTGAAGGTGATTTTGGAATGGCCTCTTCCATGATCTATAATAGAAGTAAGGAGCTTTCATGGACTAGCTACCTTTTATAGGAAGTTCATCAGGAACTTCAGTAGTATAGCTACCCCTATAAATGAGTGCACGAAGGGGAAATATTTTGTATGGATTACGACAACAATAGAGAGTTTTGAAATCTTGAAGAATAAGGTGTCAGAAGCCCCTATTCTAGTGTTACTAGATTTCAGTAAGGTGTTTGAGGTTGGTTGTGATGCCTCATTTGTTGAAATTGGTGGTGTCTTAAGTCAAGAGGGCCGACTTGTAGCATTTTTTAGTGAGAAGCTGAATGATGCAAGGAAGAATTATTCTACATATGATGTGGAATTTTATGCAATTGTGCAAGCATTGCAACATTGGAGGCACTACTTAATCTCAAAGGAGTTTGTGTTGTTTACTGATCATGAAGCATTGAGGTATGTCAATTCTAAAAAAAAATTAAATAGTAGGCATGCCAAATGAGTTTTATTTTTGCAACAATATACATTTGTACTAAAACACAAGTCAGGAAAACAGAATAAGGTTGCTGATGCATTGAGTAGGAGAGTCTTGTTGTTGACCACTATGGAGAATGAAGTGGTAGGATTTGAAGGGATTAAAGATCTGTATGAATCTGATGCAGATTTTGGGAATATTGTGCAACAATGAAAAAGTGTGGTAGGAGGTGAGTCCCGTACCATTTTTGAAGAGTATTTTTTATAGAATGGTTACTTGTTTAAGGGTAATAGATTATGCATTCCCAATGGGTCTATGAGAGAGAAAATCTTGAGGGAATTACATAGTGGGGGTTTGGTTGGTCATTTTGGAGTAGCCAAAACTACCACTCTTATAGAGGAGAAATACTATTGGTCAAAAATGAAGAGAGATATAATCAAGTTTGTCTCTAGATGCAGAGTATGTCAAATGGCTAAGGGCCATGCACAAAATACAGGGTTGTATATGCCACTGCCAGTTCCTATAGGACCATGGAATGATCTGAGTATGGATTTCATGTTGGGATTGCCCAAGAAACAGAGGGGTAAGGATTTAGTTTTTGTTGTGGTAGACAAATTTTCTAAAATGGTGCATTTTATTGCTTGTCAAAAGACTAATGATGCAACTAGGACTGCAGTCTTATTCTTTGATGAGATTGTGCGGTTGCATGGTGTTCCAAAGACTATTACTTCTAATCGGGATACTAAGTTCTTGAGTCACTTTTGGAGGACGTTGTGGAAAAATTTGAATACCAGGTTGTAGTTCAATAGTGCTTACCACCCACATACCGATGGGAAAACAGAGGTAGTGAACAGAAGCTTGGGAAACCTCTTACGATGCATAGTTGGAGAAAAACCAAAACAATGGTATTTAGCCTTGTCACAAGCTAAATTTGCATACAATAGTTTAGTGAACAGGTCAACAGGTAAATCTCCTTTTCAAATTATTTATGGTCAAAATCCTAGGGGTATATTAGCTTTGGTTCAGTTACCAATTGGGGAACAAGTTAGTGATGATGCAAAAGCATTTCTTGAGCATATCTAGAAAGTGCAAGAGTTAGTGAGGGAAAATTGGAGAGTAGTAATGATCACTACAAAGAGTCTTCTGATGCACATAGAAGGGTGAAAGTGTTTGAAGAGGGTGATATGGTCATGGTTCATCTTAGGAAAGAAATATTTCCTAAGGGGACATATAACAAACTAAAACTTAAGAAAATTGGGCCATGTAGGATTTTGAAGAAGATCAATGATAATGCCTATAAAGTGGAGCTGCCTGATGAATTTGATATTTCACCCATTTTTAATGTTTCTGATTTATTTTAGTATCGTGGTACTACCGAGGATGGTGAATTACATGAGACAATAAATTGGGCATGATAGATGCCTAAGAAGAAAAAATATAGAGTTGCATAGGTGCTCAATAAGAAGGTGATCACCACCAGACATGGGAGCTACAACAAATTCTTGGATCAGTGGGAAGGATTACCATAATCAGATAACACTTGGGTTTCAGAGTTAGAGCTAAAGAAAATTGATAACCAGAAGCTACAGGATTTCAATTCAGTTAAACTCGCAGGAGCTGAGTTCTTTTTCACCAGAGGAGAATGATGCACCTTGTCGGAGCCATAACTTGTGAACCGTACGCCCGTTTGCCTTGAAATTTAACAGGTGGTTCCACATGCATGTTATGCTTTAGGCTCATCTTTGATGCACCTGACCCTCCAAAAATCATGTTTTTGAGACCTAACTCCGACATCTAGTGCCCCAAAATTAGCTTTTAGAATAGGTTCCCAAGTTTTTTGGGGTTTTTTGGCTGTTATAATTCTATTATCTTTTGTTATACCATAAGTTGAGACCTAATATTTTAAATTAATGTTCATTATTATAAGAAGGATGTGTGCACCAAATTTTGGTGCAATTCGATTCATTTCTATTTTTAGCAGTTTTTGAGGAAAAATATTTAATTTTAGCAGTTTTTAGAAAAAAGACATTTTTAGGGTTTATTTGGTTTTCGGTTGCTATATGATGGATTGTAATATTTTGTAGAAGGGGTGTGAATTCAAGAATGAGAAGAATATCAATTGGTAGTTTTATTCCATTATTGCATTTGTGTTATGTGATTGGAGTCCATTTTGTTGGTCTCTTGTAGTTGAGTTCACACCAATATTTCGCCCACGTACATCTTCAGTAGTGACTATGAAATTTGACCTGATGACATGGCGAGAAAAGACAAGGAGAGTAAGTGACTAGAATAATATTGGCTAGCTATTAGTCTACTGATCAAATATTAGGAAGGGAATGCCTGAGAAATTTTATTATTGGCCCATCCAACACCGATGTCACTCTATAGTTAATCAAAATCAAAGAGAGTGACCAGTCACAACTGATAGAAACTCACTAAGGTTGATAAAAATAAAGGGAGCTAGTTCTCACGAGTGTTCCAATGCATAAAAGAAATTATTATTCATCAGTACATCTATGCCATCATATATGAAAAACATGAGAATACTGATAGAGATAATCCAAGCATAGAGGTTATCATGACCTAGGAGATGATCAAGGCACCAAAAAGGAAATATTAGACCATATGAGTAAATCTACCATACAAAGTGAAAAGCTTACGGACTATATTGATAAGAGCAAATTGACGAAGCAAGCAATACCAATAATAGATTCAATGATAATTCAAGCAAGATGAATCCTACCATATCTGCAAATCCTGATCATATCATCATTAGTTGATGATATACATATTATTAACATAAATCTATATGAAGGTGAGCACCCAAACAAAGATCATAGAAATAAATATAGGCCAAAGTGTGCAGTAAGCAGAGATGAACAACTTAATAAAATTTTGTATAAGATATGCAAAATATGTAACATAAGGAAACAGATGCCGAAGCTTCATCAATATACCTACTCTAGAATGATACAAGCACCTCAATAGAGCATAGTTACAGAGGAAACACCTTGATAGATTATAGTTATGGAGGTTCAATATTTTCACTATTGCATTCATATTTGTACCTCCAGATCTTGTTTTCCATTCCATTTTCCTCCCATCCTAGCACCTTAGTGCTGCTTCCTCCTTCTCACATGTAAACATATCATTTCCCCTTCCTTTTTGGGTATTCTATCTTAACAATTGTTCCATTTTGTTCCATAAAGCGTCATCTCACCACCATTCCATGTAAAATACTACATCCATTGTATTTGATGATATCCACACTCATCCATAATGTTTCCCATTCTATTTCATTTTATCATATTTTCTCTTTTCTCCCTTCACTATCACGTTGGGTCCTCCTGTGTTTCACATAAAAAATATAATTGTGTCCAACCTAGTCCATGTCCAGCTAAAGATAAAAATGGATGACTAGGATCAATAGGAATATAAATAAAAATATATATGTAATATTGTTTTCCTAGCCCACCAAATGATCAAAGACAAAGGTCAAATGATATCTTGTTCAAGATAATCCAAGAAATCCCTTCAAATCAAATAATAGTTAGAGTTTGAAAAACTTGAATCGGTGATACACATTTTCAGGTAAATGGTAGTTTTAAAAAATTTTGATAGCTTGCACCCATTGATACCTGGCTATAAAACACCTAGGAAGGGACACAAAATTGAAGGAGATACATGTGGATAAACCATCACCAAGCAATTGTAATATATTTTGGGCAAGCCAACTACATAAGAAGTTGAAGTACCGAAGAGTCATCATCAAGCATCCATTGTAAAACTTTGTAAGCAAGGTATATTGTGTGTCCTATTTTAGGTTATCGTATTCCCCTATGTTAGTCTTCCTATGTTCCACTCTCATTCTTCCCATGTATGCAAGAATTTGTGAAGGTGTATCCAACCATTGAGATCATTTTTTGTGACTAGATCAAAGATCGAAGGCTCTCGATTACTTCATTAGAATAGAGATTTGTGTTCTTCTATTACAGTATTTGAATAGAAAGAACCATTGTATTGAGTTTCATTGATCCTTGAGACTCTGCTAGATCTATACTATAATTTGTATATGGAACTTAATACAAATCTAGGTCGCAGCCTTCTTGCAAATTTGCTATATAAATGTATGCATTGTCTGTTTATGTGTTACATGATTTGAACATATGAATAGCGCTTTCTTTCACTGGTCAATGTTTACATGCATTACATTATTCGAATGTATGTTAGTAAACTAGTTATTTTTTTTCAATCTTTTCATAAAGATCTTAATTTTTGCTACGATTTCCCAACGGACAAGGAACCGGTCTACATTCTTGAAGTGTTATATTAAGTTTGGTCATCATAAAAATTTGATTCAAACCCATATGATCTAGAATATATAAAGAGATAGAACATCCATGTTTAATTAGGCTCTTATTAGGTTGTCTAGACATGACATAGTATTTTATGAATCTAATTTAAACCCCATATAGGTTGAAGTGAAAAGTCCACCAGAGCTTGCATATTGTTGTGATTCTAAAAATTTTGGTAGCATGACAACCATTAAGGATATCAAATTTTTACACAAAATTTTTTGGCATCGTTGCTGAGGATATACCATTTGATTTTTATGTGTTCTTGTAGTCTATCTTCTCACAATATTTTTTTTATCTGTCAACATCACAATTTTATGGAAATAGATTTTATCTTTAACTACAATATCTAAAAGTATGTGTATTTTGGGATTTCTCTGAGCATACCTAAGAGTTTGAAATATCTTAAAATTCAAGCAATATTAGCCTAAGTGAGATTCTATTACACCAAAGTGCCGACAACTCTGAAAAAACCCATAATAATAAGAAGAATCTAACTTGGTGCATACTAAACGTAGTGGTAAGGATATATTTCCAAAGTTTAAAGACCCATAGGTATTTACGCATACTCAAAAATTCTCAATTCCTAATAAATCTATATATCAAAGTAAATCTTATGTTGCTGGTAGTAAATATGCTAAAAAGTATACTTTTGTAGTTAATTTTGCTAATAATACGCCTTCTATTAGCACTCCTATGGTTAGTACCTCGGTCCATCCCATAATAGTCAATGTGGCACAATCGAATAATTAAAACCTTCAGGCCTGGAGGACCAGTAGGTATAGAAATTTTTGATTACCCCAAAATTTGCATTTCTTGTCATCCAAAGCTCATAAGTATTTACCTAGATTTCAAGGCGATGCTTCAATGATTGGAGAAGATCATGTTAAAGGATTCTTATATGTTCTAGATAGTCTTAAAGTTGAACATGAAGATGTGGTTCTTAGAATGTTCCTACAAACACAAGAGAAGGATGCAAGAGATTGGTTAAATTATCTCCCATCTGATCATATTCCCAATTTTCAAAATATGGAGGAAGTCTTTCTAAAGAAATACGAGGAAATAAAAAATGAACAATCCTTATTAACTGAACTCACAACTATAAAGACAAGAGAAAATGAATTAGTAGAAGATTTTAATATGCAATTTTATAATACCAAAAACAAAAATCCTGTAAATCTGAGGTCAACCGATCATCAAACCATCTATTTCTACAAAAATACTTTCCTTAGTGAAATCAACTATGAATTAAGTCAACACAACACTAATACCATTGATGAATGCATGGAAAAAACCCTTGAAATAGAGAGAAACATGTTAGATAGTGGTAAAATGAAGTCATAATCATTCGAGTCAGGATCCAGTCAAGTGGATAAAAATCCTAAGAAAGTTGGATTCTCTTTGTTAAAAAAGAGTGAAATTGACCCCATAGAAAAGCTATCTAACCAGCTATCCAAGATATTCAGCAACATGAATAACATGTTATCTAAAATAGAAAGGGAGAAAAATGAAAACACTAAACCATCCCATAATAACGAAATAGATAACCCTTTAAGAGGAGTGTAATAGAAATTAGAATAGAAATTGTTGGCAATTTTGGGTACCTTGAGTACATTGCCTTTGCCTAAGTTTAGTTGTTGTCATTAATGTCAAGGAGCTCTTGGTAGTTGTTGTTTTTGATGTCAAGGAGTTCTTGGAGCAATTTGTTTTTATGTCTAAGTATGTGTTTTGATGAAGGTTTCAACTGGTCAGTAAGTCTCCCAGAAAATCAGAGTAGCCTAGTTGCAAAAGATAAAAAAAAAGTTAAGTTAGAAAAAGTTCATAGGCGGTTGGAAAAATTGTCGCGATTTCACGACATGTTTTAGGAGAGAGAAAGTTTAGGCAAAACTGTCATGATTTCGTGACAAGTTGAGTTGGCAGCGTTGAGTTGCAGGAAGTGTCATGATTTTGCGACAAGTTTGAGTTGGCAGCGTTGAGTTGCAGGAAGTGTCACAATTTCGCGACAAGTTTGAGTTGGCAGCGTTGAGTTGCAAAAAGTGTCAGGATTTCGTGATAGGTTGTGTTGGTAGCTTGTAGTTGGCAAAAGTGTCATGATTTCGTGACATGTTTCAAAGAAGTTGTACGGATGCAAAAAGTGTCACGATTTTGTGACGAGCAGTTGGCAGAAAAGAGCTTAAGGCAGCGAAAGCGTCACGATTTTGCGACATGTTCCAGTTTTGCGAGCAGTTGGCAGAAAAGAGCTTAAGGCAACGAAAGTGTCGTGATTTCATGACATGCTCCAGTTTTGCAAGCAGTTGGCAGAAAAGAGCTTAAGGCAGCGAAAGCGTTGCAATTTTGCAACATGTTCCATTTTCACTAGTGCAAACCGAGAAAAGGTTGAAGAAGCAAGAAGTGTCATGATTTCACAACAAAGTTGCAGATGATGTCAGCAAGAGGCAAAGGTGTCACGATTTCACTACAGAAGCTGAGATGAAGGCTTTGAAGTCTAAAGCGTCACGATTTCATGATAGAGTTGCTGATGACATCAGCAAGAGGCAAACGTGTCGTGATTTTGTGACAGAAGCGAAGAAGAAGGCTTTCAAGTCTAAAGCATCATGATTTCATGACAAAAGTGAGATGATGTCAGTGAAAGGCAAAAGTGTCATGATTTCATGACAAAAGTGCCAAGGGAAGCAGACAAAAGCAAAAGCATCGCGATATCCTACAGCAAACTATAGAAGGTGTATGGTAGGCAAAGGTGTCACGATATCGTGACATGTTGAAGTTTCACGCCAGAAGCTACAGGGAGGCGATTGAGGATAGAGTTAACTTTGAGCCAACAAAGTTAAAATCTAGGCTGACGTAGCACAGGGTTTTGCAGCCGACATAGTGGAAGTATAACAACCGACTAAGTTTGGATGTAATAACCATGGATCTTACTCTATAAAAGGAGGGATGTTTTGATAGTTTGGAAATCGATGAAGTGTGCGTTCAAAGTGTAATTTGCACAGAGAGAGTGTGAGGAAAAGATCTATCACAGGAGTGCATTAGTAGAAGCCTGATCGTTTGTTGTGTTTAGAAAGAGGTTGCGAAGATAGTGCTATCGTGACTTAGAAAAAAAGTGAAAAGGAAGTGCTGCTATATTTGCGAAGATAGTGTTGCTGTATTTTGCAAAGAATGTATTGCTATGTATACGCAGAATACGCACAATCTGTTCTACTGTGTTTCTGATAAAGAACTGTAGTATTTGCGAAGATAGTAAAATATTGGTTTCAACCAAGTGAAGAAAAAGAACAGAGGAAGAGGAACAATATTGTGCCAGACCGAAGGACTGTGTTTGGTGCAGAGAAGAGGACCAGCTTTGCTGTGACAGAATTGAGGACAGAGGTCTCCGACCGGAGCAGGGAAGACGAGTGTCTTCTGTGGACAAAATTCCACTTGCTAAGGGCAGAGGAGGTAGAGGTCTTCTAGAGGATCACCATCCAAAGCAGAATTAGGGGAAGATGTCTCCTTTGAGCTGAGGCTCATAAACATTGTAATCGGGAAGGATTCCCAGAGGAATTTGATACAACTTTTAGAAGAAAAGTTTTATCCATGGAGTAGCCCACCTTGGGTGAACCACGTAAATTGCTGTGTCTCTTTGTGGATTGTATTTTGTGCATTGTTTTACTACTGTTATTACTGCTCTCTTTATTTTACATGTTAATGGTTTGAAAGATGTATTGATAGATAAAGTTAAAAGTGGTCTTATACTGTTCACCCCCCTCTCAGTATAAGCTTGTGTTCTTCAATTGGTATCAGAGCAGGTTTCTCCAGATATAGCCTAACAGCTTGGAGAAGGATCTATCAGAAGAACATACAGTTTTAGAAAAAGGTGAAAAAGATAAGTTCTATTCTCAAGCATCATGACAGGAAGAAGAGATAGCAAGATCAATCTTCAGCCTGATGAACGTTGGATTCTAGTTGGGCACAAAAAGAACAATCATCAAAGGTATCAAAACAGGTTACATAATACCTTTCATGGCTACTATTTTTCTTGCACGAAATTTGGTCACAAAGCTATATATTGCATTAAATCTGTGAATAGCCAAAGTAAGGAAAATGTCAACTTTTTTGCACCTCTTTTGGATAAAAATGTCATATGTTACAATTGCAAGAATGTTGGGCATATAGCAAGGATGTGCTAAAATCTGTGGTAAAAGGACTCTTAGCTTGGATGGAAAATTTAGACCTAAAAATGTGCTTTTTGTAGAAGGTTTAAGACATAATCTTCTAAGTGTGAGTCAAATTTGTGATCAAGGACACATAGTATCTTTCTTTTCGGATCGATGTGAGATTCGTAAAGAAAAAAATGGAAAACTCATTGCAAGTGCTACAAGGACTCCAAACAATCTTTACATGCTTAGTGAAATAAAAAAGGAAAAGTGTTTCCTAACTCAAGAAGATGAGAGTTGGTTATGGCATAAAATATTGGGGCATTTGAGCTTTGATAATCTTGTCAACATTAGTAACAATAAAGCAGTTAGAGACTTGCCCAAAATAAAAAGACCTCATAACACCATTTGCGGTCCTTGTCAACATGGAAAACAGACCAGAATCAGTTTTAAATCAAAAGGGTATACTTCTTCAAAACCATTAGATCTCATTCATATTGATTTATGCGGTCCCACAAAAACTCAGAGCATTCAGGGAGAAAGCTACTTCATGCTGTTTATAGATGATTATTCTAGAATGACTTGGGTGACTTTTCTCAAAGAAAAATTTGAAGCCTTTGAAAAATTTAAAGCTTTGAAAGAAATGATTGAAAATGAGTCTGAAAAGAGAATCAAATGTTTAAGATCAGATAGAGGAGAAGAGTTTACCTCTAATGAATTTGTGAAATACTGTGAGCATCAGGGAATCAAGAGAGAATATTCAGCAGCAAGAACTCCTCAACAAAATGGAGTAGTTGAAAGAAAAAACAGAATTATTGAAAATATGGCTAGAGCTATGTTGAATGAGTCAAAACTTTCAGATGGATTATGGAAAGAGGCAGTCAGTACAGCAGTATACATTATCACCAGGGCCCAAATTAGAGTAAATCATCATAAAACTCCTTATGAGTTGTGGAAAGGAAGACCAGCTATAGTCAAACATTTCAAAGTGTTTGGGAGTAAGTGCTTTATCAGAAGGGAAGATCAAAACCTGGGTAAGTTTGATCCTAGGTGTGATGAAGGAATTTTTCTTGGCTATTCCAGCAGAAGAAAGGCATATAGATGCTTCAACAAAAGAACGCATACAGTCGTAGAAAGCATAAATGTAACAGTTGATGAAAATATAGGAATAAGAGAACCTGTCAAGGAAATCAGTGATGAAATATGTCAAGAAGAATTCAGAGAGATTTCAGATGAAGAAGAGGAAAAATAGCAGCTGCTTCCCAAAACACCATCACGATATGTTCAGAAACATCATCCCAAAGATTTGATCATTGGTGATCCAAATAGCAGACAAACTAGAAGAAGAATCATTTCTTCACACGATTCTACAAATATTTCTTTATTATCTCAGATTGAGCCAAGAGATTTCAATGAAGCATGTGTAGATAAATTTTGGGTAAAAGCAATGGATGAAGAGTTAAATCAAATAGAGAAAAGTAAAACTTGGGATTTAGTTCCAAGACCTAGGAATAAGAATGTCATTGGCACATAATGGATTTTCAAAAATAAACTCAATGAGGATGGAAAGATTGTCAAAAACAAATCCAGGTTGGTTTGCAAAGGTTATGCCCAAGTAGAAGGTGTTGATTTCGAAGAGATGTTTGCTCCTGTTGCTCGTATCGAAGCCATCAGAATATTTTTGGCTCTTTCAAGTTTCAAAGCATTCAAAGTGTACCAAATGGATGTGAAATCAACCTTTTTAAATGGAGTTTTGGATGAAGAAGTCTACGTAGAACAGCCAGAAGGCGTGTCTCTCTCAGATCAATCGGACTATGTGTGCAAATTGAAAAAGGCTTTGTATGGGTTAAAGCAAGCACCTAGGGCTTGGTATTCAAGACTAGATAGGTACCTTCATGAGCAAGGTTTCAGGAAAGGTGTGGCAGATATCAATTTGTATATAAAAGATAAAGGTAATGATATGCTGATTGTAGTTGTCTATGTTGATGATATCATTTTTGGGGGAAATAATACCCAGATGTGCAAAGATTTTACTAACACCATGCAAAAGGAATTTGATATGTCTATGATTGGTGAGTTATCATTATTTTTGGGTCTTTAGATTGCTCAATCAAAAGAAGGTATATTTCTTTCTCAAGGAAAATATATCAGAGAGATGTTAAAAAAATTTGGGATGATGGACAACAAACCTGTATGTACTCCAATGACTACAGGATGCACGATGAGTAAAAATGATGAATCTCTAGCGACAGATCAGAAATTGTACAGATCGATGATAGGCAGTTTGTTATATGTTATAGCTACCAGACTAGATATCATGTAGGCTGTTGGGTTAGTAGCCAGATTCCAAGCTGCTCCAAAAGATTCTCATGTTATAGCGAGTTAAAAGGATATTCAGATATCCGAAGGGAACTATGGACTTTGGGCTTTGGTATCCCAAAGATGATGATTTTACTCTCATAGCCTATACAGATGCAGATTGGGCAGGCAGTAATGATGACAGGAAAAGCACCAGTGGTGGAGCATTCTTTCTAGGAAAGAGTTTGGTTTCTTGGCTAAGTAAGAAACAACCTTCAGTTTCTTTATCTATAGCAGAAGCTAAATATATAGCAGCAGTGGCTGGGTGTACTCAAGTTCTATGGATGAAAACCACCTTGGAGGATTTCAAATTCAAGCATGAACAACCCATCTCCATATTTTGTGATAATACTAGTGCCATAAGTATTTCCAAAAATCCGATAATGCACTCAAGAACAAAGCATATTTCCATCAAGTATCAATTTCTAAGGGAGAAAATGCAAGATAAGTAGGTCAAGGTAGAATATGTGTCTACTCAAAAATAGATTGTAGATATTTTCACAAAACCTCTTCCAAGAGATACATTTGAGTATCTAAGGGAGAAATTGGGAGTTGTACTCCCACCCTAGTTTTAATTCACCTCAATAGGAGGTGGGGGAGGGACTAAGCTAAGAGGCTCATTCTTAGTCCCAAGCCCCAAAGGTGACCCTTTGCCATTGATGACAAAGGGGGAGAGTTTTGAGTAAGGGGGAGAGATATGAGTAAGGGGGAGAGTTTCAAGTAAAGAAGAAAGCTTCAAGTCAGGGAGAGCAAAACTTCAAAGAGACTGATTTCAGTTTTGGCTCTTTAAGATGTGTATTTAGTAAAGGGTTGCCATCAATGACAAAGGGGGAGATTGTTGGCAATTTTGGGTACCTTGAGTACATTGCCTTTGCCTAAGTTTAGTTGTTGTCATTGATGTCAAGGAGCTCTTGGTAGTTGTTGTTTTTGATGTCAAGGAGTTCTTGGAGAAATTTGTTTTTATGTCTAAGTATGTGTTTTGATGAAGGTTTCAACTGGTCAGTAAGTCTCCCAAAAAATCAGAGTAGCCCAGTTGCAAAAGATCAAGAAAAAGTTAATTTAGAAAAATTTCGCAGGCGGATGGAAAAACTGTCACCATTTCGCGACATGTTTTAGGAGAGAGAAAGTTCAGGAAAAACTGTCATTCGTGACAAATTGAGTTGGCAGCGTTGAGTTGTAGGAAGTGTCGCGATTTCACGACAAGTTTGAGTTGGCAGCGTTGAGTTACAGGAAGTGTCACAATTTCACAACAAGTTTGAGTTGGCAGGGTTGAGTTGCAGAAAGTGTCATGATTTCATGATAGGTTGAGTTGGCAGCTTGCAGTTGGCAAAAGCGTCGCGATTTCATGACAGGTTTCAAAGAAGTTGTACGGATGCAAAAAGTGTCACGATTTTGTGACAAGTTGAGTTGGCAGCCTGCAGTTGGCAAAAGCATCACAATTTTGTGACATGTTCTAGTTTCACGAGCAGTTGGCAGAAAAGAGCTTAAGGCAGTGAAAGCATCGTGATTTCGTGACATGTTCCAGTTTCACGAGCAGTTGGTAGAAAAGAGCTTAAGGTAGCGAAAGTGTTGCGATTTCACGACATGCTCCAGTTTCATGAGCAGTTGGCAAGAAAAGAGCTTAAGGCAGCGAAAGCGTCATGATTTTGTGACATGTTCCATTTTCGCTAGTGCAAACCAAGAAAAGGTTGAAGAAGCAAGAAGTGTCACGATTTCACGACAAAGTTGTAGATGACGTCAGCAAGAGGCAAAGGTGTCATGATTTTGCGACAGAAGCTGAGAAAAAGGCTTTGAAGTCTAAAGTGTTGTGATTTCATGACAAAGTTACTAATGACGTCAGCAAGAGGCAAAGGTGTCACGATTTCATGACAGAAGCAGAGAAGAAGGCTTTGAAGTCTAAAGCATTGCGATTTTGCGATAGAAGTGAGATGACGTTAGCGAAAGGCAAAAGTGTCACAATTTCATGACAGAAGTGCTAAGGGAAGCAGAAAAAAGCAAAAGCGTCGCGATATCGCTACAACAAACTATAGAAGGTGTACGACAGGAAAAGGTGTCATGATATCATGACATGTTGAAGTTTCGTGCCAGAAGCTACAGGGAGGTGGTTGAGGACAGAGTTAACTTTGAGCCGACAAAGTTAAAATCTAGGTCGATGCAACACAGGGTTTTGCAGCTGATGCAGTGGAAGTATAACAGCTGACTAAGTTTGGATGTAATAACCATGGATCTTACTCTATAAAAGGAGGGACGTTTTGATAGTTTGGACATCGATGAAGTGTGCGTTCAAAGTGCAATTTGCGTAGAGAGAGTGCGGGAAGAAAATCGATCGCAGAAGTGCATAAGTAGAAGCCTGAGCGTCTGCTATGTTTAGACAGAGGTTGCGAAGACAGTGCTATCGTGACTTAGACAAAAAGTGAAAAGGAAGTGCTGCTATATTTGCAAAGATAGTGCTACTGTATTTTGTGAAGAATGTATTGCTATGTATACGCAGAATATGTGCAATCTATGCTACTATGTTTCTGATCGAGAACTGTAGTATTTGCACAGATAGTAAAATATTGGTTTCAACCAAGTGCAAAAAAAGAATAGAGGAAGAGAAACAGTATTTTTCCAGATCGAAGGACTATGTTTGGTGTAGAGAAGAGGACCAGCTTTGCTGTGACAGAATTGAGGACAGAGATCTCCAGCCAGAGTAGGGAAGACAGGTGTCTTCTATAGATAGAATTCCACTTGCTAAGGGCAGAGGAGGTAGAGGTCTTCTAGAGGATCACCAGCCAAAGCAGAATTAGGGGAAGGTGTCTCCTTTGAGCTGAGGCTCATAAACATTGTAATTGGGAAGGATTCCCAAAGGACTTTGATACAACTTTTAGAAGAAAAGTTTTATCCGTGGAGTAGCCCACCTTGGGTGAACCACGTAAATTACTGTGTCTCTTTATGGATTGCATTTTGTGCATTGTTTTACTGCTATTATTATTGCTATCTTTATTCTGCATGTTAATGGTTTGAAAGCTGTATTGATAGATAAAGTTAAAAGTGGTCTTATACTATTCACCCCCCTCTCAGTATAAGCTTGTGTTCTTCAAAAATAACGTATATAAGGAAACCTTAATAATAATGGTTGGAAGAAAAGAGAAACACAAAAAGATGTAGACATTTGTTCCAAACCCTATACCCTCCACCAATGTGATACATGATTATCCCTTCTATCAAGCCTGTGATGGTCCTCACAATCTTGTAGATTATGCCATATACCATAACACATATCCCAACATTAATATAGAAGAATATTCTAATGAAGAAATAATAATAAATGTGAGTTGGACACAAGATGATAAGGATAGAGAAATACAATTTGAAAAAGAAATGAGTGAGTTACCCATATCAAGAGAGACACCCAAGGCTCTTGTTTTATAAAATGTAAAATTTCTAAAAATATCCCTAGATAAAAGGTATGAGAGAATGAAACAAGGTAATATATTATCCATAACTAAGGAGGTAGAATTGTTAGAAAGGATACATGTCGTTCACCTAAGAAACAAGACCATTTCGGATAAAATTAACAGTAAAGAAAATAGAAAACCAGAAGACCTAAGTAAAGAAAAAATAATCAAGAAAATGAATAAACAATAAATAAACCTTGGATTTGAAGTAGAAAGTGATCCCTTGAAGCAATTGAATCCCAACAAAAATATAGAAACCAAGAAAGTAGAGTTCAATGTTGGCCAAGAGTTAGCCAAATAGATCAACATTACTTTTGGTGAATTGATGACCATTCCTAAATACAGATATCAGGTATGCAAAGCCTTTGGTTTGATAGACTAGCTCAATAATTACATATGACACACTTTAGTAAGAGACAAGCTTTTACCAATACCCAGGAATCCATATTCAACTAGGCCTTTTTACATATCCTTGAGATATACTTCAGAATTGTGAGATCAATATGTGATACATAACTATATGTTAGATAGTGGCGCATCCCAAAACATGTTAAACTTACAATGGCACTGAGAGGGGGGGTGAATCAGTGTAGCTAATTAAAATCTTAAATCTATAATTCTTAATGTTGAAGTAATGCAAACTTAAAAATAGATATAGCAATTATGACAAGAGAGCATCACACAACGCAAGATTTTAACGAGGTTCACCAATGTGGCTACTCCTCAAAAATTGATTGCTTGGACTACCATCCAAATCTAGCCTTAGCAAAGCAATCAATTTTACAGCAAATTTACCAACACCTACTAGAAGGAGCACCAACTCTTGATTTATCTGCACCAACAGAAAGGAGCACCAACCCCTGATTTACCAGCACCAATAGGAAGGAGCACCAACCCCTAATTTATCTGCACCAACAAAAAGGAGCACCAACTCCAGATGCCAAGCAACAACTTGGACTGCAATTCTAAATCTATAAATGTTATAGAAAAATACCTTTGCTTCCACAAGACCCTGACTGGTCTAGAACTTACAGTTTGTAGGACACTCGCATCTGCTATACTGCTGCAGCCGAGTTTTGTGATTGACTTAGCCTTTTGTGCACTCTTGCACACTCTTCTTTCTTTGTATACACACTTCGCATAGTCTACACCGTAACAGTCAAACAATCATCTCTGCCTTCTGCGTTCCCTACTCTCTGTGCGCTCTTACTTTGCACTTAGCTTGATTTTGACATGACTCGCTCACTCTACGCACTCCAATCAAATTTCGCTCTCTGCATACTATCATCGAACGTCGCACTTCACAACACACATAACTCATCAAACCAGCCTTCCTTTTATAATCACATTTTCATGATCAAAAACTTGATTCTTTGTCGGCTGTAACCCTAATCTTAGTCAGTTGCAAAACCCTAGACTTCATCGGTTGCAAGCCCTAATCTTCATCGGCCAATATTTGACTTTGTTAGCTTCACTGCCTCTGTAACTCTTCTATAGCTTTTGTCATGAAAAAACATGTCACGATATCGTGACACTTTTGCCTCCGTACGCTTTCTTTTGGCTTTTGTCACGATATCGCGACACTTCTGTCTTCGAAGTCTTCTATTCTACATTTGTCGTGAAATCACGACACTTCTCCCTTTGTAGCCTTTGAATTTCTTTCTATCACGATATCGCGACACTTCTATCTTTGAAGCCTTTGTATTTCTTTTTTTCATGATATCGCGACACTTTTGCCTTCATAGACTTCGTCTTCGCTTTTGTCGCGAAATCACAACATTTCTGTCTTCATAGCCTTCCTCTCTGCTTTTGTCATGAAATCATGATACTTCTCCTATTGAAGACCTATTTTCTATTTCTATCATGAAATCGCGACACTTCTGCTTCCGTCTGCTTTCTTTTTTTCCTATCGTGAAATCGTGACACTTTCTGCATCCGTACGCTTTCCCTTCATCCTGTCACGAAATCATGACACTTCTTATTTCAAACACTTTCCTTTACTGCATGTGACGAAATCACGATAATTCTCACTTGGAGTTCTACAGCATGTCACGAAATTGTGACACTTTTTCTTTTGAACTCTTTCTCTTACAACATGTCATGAAATCGTGACACTTTTCCGTTCGTACAACCTTCCTTGCAATATGTCATGAAATCGTGACACTTTTCCTTCTCTGCCTTCTTGCTCTCATCAAGTCGCGAAAATGTGACATGTCACAAAATCATGACACTTTTCCTTCTATGCCTTCCTGCTCTCGTCAAGTCGTGAAAATGCGACATGTCGCGAAATCGTGACACTGTTCCTTCTATGCCTTCCTGCTCTCATCAAGTCGCAAAAATGTGACATGTCACGAAATCATGACTTTTCCAACTTACTCTTTTTCTTTGGCAACCTATCGTGAAATCATGACAGTTTTGTCTATTGTTTCTCTCTCCTCCATTATGTCACAAAATCATGACAGAAAACATGTCGCGATATCGCGACAGTTTTCTTACTTGTCTTTTTCTTGATCCTTTTGCAAAAGGCCCACTATGGTCTTCTTGGAAACTCACTTTCCATACTATGACTAACCTTAGAACTCTTGTCCTCTACACCTGAATGGATTTTGAACTGCCTTTCCACTGCATCATGAGATCTAACTGACTATGTTGACAACAATGACAATACTCCTGCTGCACCTTGCTCAACAATCTTCCCCTTTGGAATTGTTGGCAACACATGTGTAATTTCTTGTAATTCTTCTCCCCCTTTGTCAATAATACCAAAGGGCTATTGCAGACTCCCCCTGAGTCCATGCACAACATTCTCAGGAACAATTTGTTGCACTTAGCACAAATTATGATTATGAGCAACAGAATAATCAAATACTCAAATGCTCCCCCTGTGAAAGTGATCCCTATAGCTAGTCAATTCTTGGGAAGTGGGATCACTCCCAATTTGTTTCGAAGATACTCAAACACTTCCTTGGGCAATGGTTTTGTGAAAATATCTGCTACTTGTTCTATAGTTGGAACAAAATTCGGCTTAACATCACCTTCAACAACTTTCTCTTTTAAAAAATGATATCTAATAGCAATGTGTTTTGTCCGTGAATGCATTACTGGATTCTTAGAGATGTTAATTGCACTGGTGTTGTCACACTTAACTGATATTGGCTCACTGAAGTTAATACCAAGATCTTTCAAAGTTTGTTTCATCCACAAAACCTGTGTACAACATGTTGTTGCTGCAATATATTCTACCTCTGTTATTGATAAAGAAACTGACTCTTATTTCTTACTATGCCACGTGACCAACCTGTCTCCAAGATAGAATGCACCTCCACTGGTACTCTTTCTATCATCGACACATCCTACCCAATCTGCATCTGAAAAAGAAATGAGAGTGAAGTCCTTGCCTTTCGAATACCATAACCCATACTCCATAGTACCCTTGAGGTACCAAAAAATCCTCTTTACCACTGTCACGTGAGTCTCCTTGGGATTAGCCTGAAAATGAGTGACCATGCAAACTGCCTACAAAATATCTAGTCTGGTAGCTGTCAGGTACAGTAAGCTCCCAATCATAGATCTGTATGTGGTTTGATCAACAAGTGGAGATTTGTCATCCTTGCTCAACTTACAGCCTGTCGTCATGGGAGTGCTCACTGGCTTACAATCCTCCATTATGAACCTTTTTAACATCTCTTTCACATATTTGATTTGGGAAATAAATATGCCCTTCTCATTCTGATTAACTTGTAACCCAAGAAAGTAAGACAGTTCACCAATCATAGACATTTCAAATTCTTTCTGCATCTTATCTGCTAAGTCTCTGCAAGACTCATCTTTGCTGCTGCCAAATATGATATCATCTACATATACAACAAGAACAATAAGATGTCCATTTTCTATTTTGACATACAAATTGCTATCCACCATACCTTTCTTAAATCCTTGATGAGTGAGATAGTTGTCTAGTCTTGCATACCATGCTTGAGGTGCCTGTTTTAATCGATATAAAGCTTTCTTCAACTTGCAAACCAAGTTGGGATCATCACCAAGTTGAAAACCATCTGGCTGCTCAATATAAACCTCTTCTTCAAGTTTCCCATTTAGAAAAGCTAATTTTACATCCATCTGATAAAATTTGAAGTTCTTGTAAACTGCTAGGGCCAAAAACATTCTAATTGCCTCAAGTCTTGCTACAGGTGCAAAAGTTTCCTCAAAATAAATACCTTCTACTTGAGCATAACCTTTACATACCAATATTTCTTTATTTCTGATTACCTGTCCGTCTTAATTCAGTTTGTTTCAAAAAATCCATTTAGTACCGATTACATTCTTGTTTGCAGGTCTAGGTACCAACTCCCAAGTTTTATTTTTCTCAATCTGATATAATTCTTCATCTATAGCCTTCATCCAACTTTCATCTTTGCTTGCTTCATCAATATTTTTGGGCTCAATACTAGATAAAAGAGAGTAATTACTTACTACTTTTCTTCTTGTTTGCACACCAGCTGTGGGGTCTCCAATTATTTGCTCTCTAGGATGGTTTTTCTGCCAGCTGCCTATTTTGAATTTCTTATTTTCTACCTCTTCTGAATCATAATTTAAATCATCTGAGACATTCTTTTGATTCTGTTCAGTTTTGTCTTCCTCATCTCCTTCAAACACTTCTTCATAAATTGGGTAGTTTTCTTCATTGCTAACTACCCTTTCCCTACCTTCATCAAATGTAACACTGGCACTGTCCACAATTTTCCTTAGCTTTTTGTTGTAGCATTTGTAGGCTTTGCTTGATGGTGAATAGCCAACAAAAATACCTTCATCTGCTCTATCTTCAAATTTACCAAGATTATCTTCAGTTCTTTTGATGAAACACTTACAGCCAAAGACTCTGAGATATTTTGTTGTTGCCTTTCTACAGAACCACAACTTGTAAGGAGTTTTGTTTTCATGTGTTCTCAGCATGTACCTATTTTGAATGTACACAACAGTATGGACTGCTTCTTTCCAAAATCTATCTGCTACTCTGCTCTCAGTCAACATAGTCCGGGCCATTTCCTATACTGTCCTATTTTTTCTTTCTACCACACCATTTTGCTGAGGTGTCCTAGCTGCTGAAAACTATCTCCTAATGCCATATTTATCACAGTACTCTGTAAAATCAGCTGAAATGAATTCTCCTCATCTATATGATCTTAAGTTTTTGATCCTCTTTCTTGTTTCATTCTCAACGTGGTGTTTGAAAGATTTGAACTTTTCAAAGGCTTATGTTTTTTGCTTCAAGAAATATACCCATGTCATTCTGGAATAGTCATCAATACATAGCATAAAGTATTTATCACCATTTATGCTTTGCATTCTCATAGGTCTACATAAATCAGTATGTATTAGTTCCAATGGTTTACTTGTATTGTACTCTTTTGCTTTGAATGTGACTCTAGTTTGCTTCCCCTTCTGACATGAAGCACAAATGCTATTTGAAGGTTTGCTGATAGTGGGAATATCTCTGACTGCCCCTTTTGAGCTGATTTTCACCAGATTATCAAAATTGATATGACCGAGCCTCTTATGCCACAACCAATTTTGTTCTTCCTGATCGATGAAACAGGCTCCCTCTGAATTCTCTGAAAGCGTGTACAGGTTGCCAGTAGTCCTTGACCCAGTTGCTATCAGTTTTCCACTGCTTGTTTTTCTAACTTCACAGCCCTGCTTCTTAAAAACTACTTCATGTCCTTTGTCATAGATTTGACTGACACTCAATAGGTTATGTTTCAGACCATCCATGAACAACACTTCTTCTGACTTGATTTTTTCATTAATAATCTTAACTGAACCTTTCCCTACTATCTGAGCTCCATCATTATTCTCGAATTTTACTGAACCACCTTCATATTTCTGAAACTTTTCAAATTTTTGTTTATCACCTGTCATATGACTTGAGCATCCACTGTCAATTATCCATGGTACATGTTTATTCTATGCTTTGAAAGCTGTTTACACTATCAGAGATTCCTTAAGCTGCTCTTTCTGTTTCCATTCTATTTTGATTACCGTATTGGGCTCTAATTTTGATTTTCCTTTTTCAGTATCTCGTGCATGTTTTTCAGGAAGTTTTCTATTTAGTTTCATCCTATTTGATTGGAATTTTCTTTCCTAAAAATGATTTGAAGTAAAAGCACTTCGACAATTTCTTGCAATGTGTCCAAAATTATGACAGTTAAAGCATTCTACTTGTATAATTCATCAGAGGTGAAAAAGCATTTCTACTTGTGAATTTTCTTGGACCTACATTATATTTGCAGTCTGCAATCTTATGACCATAACCATTGCATTTAAAACATAAACCAGAAAAAGGATAATTGAACCTAGGTGATGGTCTTTGCCATGCTGTCATAGGGGCCATGCATCTTCTCTTTATTTGATGCGTGACCTTGGTGAATCCATCATTATCAATATTCTTTTTGTGCATGGCATTAACGTCATGAGTCATTTTACCTTTATCAACCTGTTTCTTATCTTCAATTTTTACAGGTTCTACATTTTTGGCCTTAGAACCATTTGAATATTCTCCTTCGACGAAGCCTAGACCAAATTTGGTGCTTGTAGGTCTTTGATCATTTAAAATCTTATCCAATTTCATAGAGCTTTCTTCGCATTTGTGATAATAGCTAATTTTATGCTCCAAATCTACTATCTGCATACAAAAAATAACATTCTCTTCTTCTAGTTTGCAGCAGACATCTATTTTCATGGTAATCTGAATTTTAAGCTCTTCGGTTATCTTATTGTATTCTTTTGTCTGTACTTTCAAACTAGTTATGATGTCGTTTGCATCCTCAAGCCTCTTTGAAAGTTTTTTATTCTTTTTCTTCTCTATTTTCCATTCTTCAAGTGCAGAGGTCAACTCACCTTCTAGATCAACCTCAGCCTCAGATTTTTTACCATAAACATCACAGATTACTCCTACTTTTTTTGATTCTTCTTCTTCAAAAGCCATGAAAAGAGCTTCACCTGTTTCATCTTCAGAATCCTCACTCGAGTTGTCTTCAGATGAACTGGCATTCCTTGAGATGAAGCTTTTCTTTTTGAAGTTGCCTTTTTTGAAGTTTGTTTTCTTCTTCCAATCACTTCTCTCTTGGTGTGATCCTTCATCATTTTTGTTCTTTTCATTCAGAGGACATTTAGTCGCAAAATTTTTGACACCTCCATAGTTGAAACATTTAAAAGGTAGCTTTCCTCTATATTTTCCTTTTTCTTTCTTTAGTTTTCTAATGAAGTTAGCTTCTTCTACATCTGATGTCTCTTCTTCCTCAGTTTCTTGTTTTGTGTTTTTATTTTTAATGGCTTTGAAGGTCGCTTCTCGGTCTGTGGGTTTAGCTCTTCCTATTCTCATCTCATAAGTAGTCAAAGAACCATGCAACTCATCCATACTAAAGAAATTTAGATTTTTTGCTTCTTATATAGTAGAGACTTTAGAATCAAATCTGTGAGGAAGAGATCTTAATACCTTTTTCACGATAGCAGAGTCACTTATGTCATCACCGAGTCCTCTCATTGCATTTGTGACTTCATTAACTCTCAACATGTATCCCTCTATGTTCTCATTGTCATTCATCCTTAAAGCTTCGAACTAAGCTCGATGTATTTGTAACTTGGCTTCCTTGATCTTATGGTCTCCTTCATGAATGCTCTTTAGTTTGTCCCAGATTTCTTTTACCGTTTTATAGTTTATGACTTTAGCCAGTTCACTATCTACTAATCCACTCATGATAGCATTCTTTGCTTTTGAGTTATTTTTATATAGTTTCTTTTCTTCAGCCACCAATATGGATCCACAAACAGTTACTGAAGTAGATGCAAAACCTGATAGAGTATTAATGATTGAAATGTGGATTATGATATTTGATGATGCAAAATCACAAACTGGAGTAGAAGCTAGGATTAACCTAACTGATATAAAAGAAAACTAGTTGGGCATACCCTGTAGACTACAATTCCACTACAAAATCAATGTAGCTGAGTATGAAGCCTTGCTATTAGGGTTAAGGAAAGCTAAAAAATTTGGAATAAACTATCTGATGGCATGTGGAGATGCAAAACTAATCATGCAACAAGTTAAAGATAAATATAAAACCAAACATCCTAGATTAAAATAATAGAAAAATATTGTCCAAGATGAAATAGACAGGTTTCTAGCTTTTAACATAACATATATACATAGAGAATAAACCAATATAGCAAATCGATTAGCTATCAATGCATCAGGAGCCGACTCCCCAAAAATAGATATAGAATATCAAGAAATATTTCTCGCTATCTCTGTTTATCATCCTTCTATTATAGATAACATTGTCTATTATAGGTTTTCCAATATGATGTTGATATTAAAGATTTCATGACTATGTAGAACCATTATGTTGATGTTTTGTGTGATGAGTCAAACAAAAAAAATTTGAAGGAGGTCATAGGGGAACCTGTGGAGGTCATACAACTTAGAACCAACAAGATCCCAAGAGGGTTGGTTTCTTTGGAAAGACTTTTTGATGATTTTGATAGAGCATATAAACTTAATATGATGGAGTTATAAGTGGATGCTATTAATATAGGGATAGAAAAAGATCCCAAAATAGTAAAAATCAACAAGGTCTTTCCAGGAAAAAATGAAACAATATGTAAAGTTCCTAAAGAAAATTTTGGATTCTTTTGCTTGGAGTTATGAGGATTTCAAAAATTTCAACACTGATATAAAGAGTCATATTATCCCATTAAAATAATGAAACAAATATCATAGGCAAAAGGAAAGAAATTTTAATCCTACTCTGCACCTAGTGATGCAAAAGGAAGTTCAAAACTGTTGTATGCCAAAATCATAAGGAAGGTTAGGTTCTCATCCTGGATAGCTAATCTAGTTTTTATCAAGAAAAAGAATAGAGATATAAGGCTGTGTGTTGATTTCAAAAATTTAAATAAAAAATCACTCAAAGATAATTACCCATTGCCAAACATAGAACAATTGTTGCAATCTATGGTAGGTTCAGCTAGGATGTCTTTTTTATATGGATTCTAAAAGTATAACCAAATAGTAGTAAATCCTAAGGAGAGATTTAAAATTGCTTTTACTACTCCTTGGGGCACATTCAAATACTTGAGAATACCTTTTGGGTTGATGAATGTTGGAGCAAATTTCCAAAGGATAATGGACTTTGCTTTTAAAGACCTCATGTTCAAAATAGTGGTAGTTTACCTAGATGATATAACTATTTTCTCTCAAAATCTAAAAGATGATTTTGGGCATCTGTCTCAGATATTTGAAAGGAGTAAGGAATTTGGTATTTATTTAAATCCAAAAAAGTGCATCTTTAGAGCTACACAAGGCAAGATACTTGGCCATATTGTTTCTAAAGAAGGAGTCAAAATTGGTTTAGAAAGAATTAAGGTAATTGCAAAAATCCCACCACCAAAGAATCTGAAAGGAGTCAAGTCATTTTTTGGGAAGATCAATTTTTTTAGACGGTTTGTCTCGAATTTCACCCAAATTGCTAAACCATTTAACAAAATGATAAAGAAGGATTGGATTATCAAGTGGACAAAAGAGAATTTAGAGGTATTCCAAAAGATTAAAAATGCCATTACACAAACCCTTGTGTTAACATGCTTAGATTATTCAATATATTTTAACATCTATTCATTTGCCTCAGAAGATACCATTGCTATCATTTTATCTCAAAAGGACCAGGAAAAAAATGAGAAGCCCATTGCATTCATGAGCTTTGGGATGAAAGAAGCATAGCTGAAATATACCATGATAAAAAAAAAACCTTCTCCTTAGTAAAATCTCTAGATTTTTTTAAAGGGATTATTGGTTCCAATAAAGTAATAGCGTGCATACCATACATAGTTGTTAAAGAAGTATTTACTCAGAATGAACCTATAGGAAATTCAGTTAGGTGGATGGCCAAGTTACAATAGTACGAGCTTGAATTCAAGGTAATAAAAACCATTAAGAGACAAGATTTTTCAAAATACATCACCACCAAAGGAGGAGAAGAATTCAATAATACCATCACCATAGCAAATGTACAGCCTGAAAATACTACGGATGGCCTCGAAGATGAATGGTATAAAGAAATAATATTGTAATTAAAAATGCTTTATTTTCTAGCAGGTATAACTTATAATAATATGAGAAGAATTAAGCAACATGCACAAAAGTATTATATCCAGAATGATAAATTGTATTGGAGGCACCCAAAAGGAGTATTATTAATCTATCTTTTTCAAAAGAAATTTATCGATGTAATTGAAGAATTTCACATGGGCTTTTGTGGGGGGCATTTTGCACCTAAAGCTACTATTAACACCATAATGAGAGTCAGTTGTTACTGGAAATCCATGTTTAGATATGTACATTTGTTTGTAAGAAAGTTCCAGAATTGCCAAATATTTGATGGTAAGAAAAAGTTGCCTGTGATATCTTTAAAACCTATGGTAGCAGAAGCTCCTTTCACTCAGTGGGGTTTCGACCTGATAGGAGAAATTAATCCAAATTCTTTAGGTGGCCATAGATGGATAATCACAACAATTGAATATTTCACTAAGTGGGTAGAAGTTGCTCCATTGAAGAAATCAACCATCGAAGTAATTATCAAATTCTTGGAAGAAAATGTCTTGACCAGATTTAGAGCACCCAAGAAACTAGTCACTGATAATAGAAGTAGTTTTAGCTCATATGAGATGGTAGAGTTTTGTAGTAGATACAACATTAAATTGGTACATTCAGCTAATTACTACCCTTAGGGTAACGGTCTAGCAGATTCCTTGAACAAAAATCTCATTACCAGGATAAAGAGATCCCTCAAAAAAAACAAAAGAGGCTGGGACAACGAATTGAAGTTTACCTTATGGACTAACATGATTTCTATTAAAAGAGAAACAAGGAAAACCCCTTATGAATTGGTGTATGTAGAAATGGCATTACTTCCTCCATAGGTAGAAAGGTCTACCTTAGCTTTATTACTTCAAGATCACAAGAAACCAAATGGTTTGCAAGGAATAATGGACCAAGTTGTCAAACTTGAAGAGGACAAAAGAAGTGCCTTCGATAGAATGGTCCAAGAAGTTCAAAAAATAATTCAAGTTATTTGATGAAAGAGACATAGTACTATACTAGGATCCAAATAATGACAAGCCAAGAGACAAAGGCAAATTGGAACCAAAATGGTTGGGTCCTTATTTGATCATACAAAAGATAGGCCACCATACTTATAGGTTGCAGACTCTACAAGGAAAAGAAATACAATTTTTAATATATGGCCAACATCTAAAAATGTACCATCTCCATCATGGGGATCAATTGATATGAACCATTTATGTCTTACACAACAAAAAAATATATCTTTTGAGTTGTTATTTGTGTCTGCCTCTATAAAAGTTTATGTTTTAATACATTTTACTCTGTTTCAAAGATAGGTGAGTTTTATTTTCAATATTTTCAGGTTGTTACTTCATTTAGTCTTACAGGTGACTAGGCTAAAAGTTTTAGGCAATTAGGCTAAATAGTTGTAGGTGATTAAGTTTTTTTCACAAGTTAAGTTTGAAGTCCTGAATTAGTCTCTATATGTCCTTATGTAAGTCAGGCAAATAAACATTGTTATAGTTAGCTTGGATTTGTAGATTAAAGATACAACGCCAAACAGAAATAAAGAAATCACAATAAAGGAATGCAGAACAGTTGTACAAAATGAATGATTTTTATTAATCAATGGAGTTTAGAAACTCCTTTTAAGTACAACGAGGGCTCGTAACCCTTTTCGTGATACAAAGTTACAATTTGTGCTAGGGTTCTCCGAAACCCTAGGCGGCACAATGTGGTGGCGTCTCCGAAGAATGTATCCTTAACCTCAACGGAATGAGTGGGCTTCGTTGTATCCTTTGGCTCGGACCACTCCGGCTTAGCGACTTGCTATCAACAAATCAGATCTACCACTAGAATCCTGCACACATTAAAATTATCAAAGAGTTAGAAACTAATAAGAGGGCTCCACTTGTGTGAGCCCTCAGAAACAGTCTAAAACCCTAGATTTATGAAATAAAAATAAACAGAATGCAGAATTCAACAGCAGATTAATACATAAAGAAAGATTACTTGCTTTAGACGAATCTATACCTTTTCCTGTTAACGCGGTGAGACCAGGCGGCGGCGATGGATGCGACGAAAGGGTTTAGTTCAGACTTAGGGCCGTAGAAGACTCAGGATTAACAACAATAGCCAACTCCAGACTTAGATTGGAAAGATAGGTAGGTTTAGCCGAAGAGATAGATAGGGTTTGAGCCATCAAGGTGACTCAATTTATAATCTACTCTTAGGGCACACTTTAGGGTTTTAACGACACTTTGAACGTGTGGCTAAGATTAAAGTGGATCCAAGGGTAGAGAATAAATCTAGGTTGTGAAACGGATTAAGATGGATGGACGGATGAGATTAAATGAAGGATGGACGGCTCAGATTAAATCACTTAAACTTTATTTATATATATATATATAAAATATTAAAATATATATATATATATATAAATATTAATTTAAATAAATTTGGGGATGAAAAATGGCGGGAAAAGTGAAATTGGGCCAAATAATGGTGGGAAAGTGTGGATTTGGGCCAAATAATGGCGGGAAGGATGGATGACTGACACGTGGCTGGCGAGGAAGGTATAGATGACTTACAAGTGGCTGGATTTTGGTGTCTACGAGATGCCCCTTTTTGAGCTGCTTTGTGTGAAGACACAATGTAGCACAAAAACTTAAGACACCTGAAAAGCTGGATCAGACGCAACTCTCTCTCAAGACTAAAGCACAACTTTGAAGACCAAAGAATAAAAGAATATTTAAAAGGTCAAAAAAAAAGAATTTTTTCCCCAAGGGGGAAAAAAGGGTTGGTGCATGCACCATATGTTTATGTCCCAACAGAAAATGGGTTGGTGTACAAACCAGAAAAGAATATGATTGAAGACGATATGAGTGATGTGAAAGATGGACCGTTTTCTGCCCCAATGGTTATAAAGGGATTTTTGCCAAACTATAAATTCCATGATCATGTAAGATGAATTCCACTATAGGAAAATTAGAAATTGATAACGGATGCCCCAACTCCCGTGTGTGAATCCATACTTGTTGATGAAATTGCCTTGTTGGCGCCATTGATATGGAGAGATGAAAGATGCATGAAAGAGTCCAGAAACTCGAGAGATGCTCCTAGTGACTTGTATGGATAATTCCTCGGGTCGGAACCAATCAACCTAGGTAGCCACAATCTCTAGCAAGACTTAAAATAATGACGATATGAAAGATTGTCCATGTTTATGGCCCCATGAACTAGGCCATCAATGACAAGCTGTTGAGCAAATTAATCTTGGTATGAGGTCACTTGAAAAGTAGAATACCCAAAATTGATTTCCAATTTTCAAACAGTGAAATAATTGATGATGATAAATGGTAAGTGTCCTTATGGTGGTTTAATCCTCTTACCGAATTGCATGGATTCAAATCGCTGCAATCGCCAAGGTGATAGAATATACCACTAGATACGAGGTTTACTTTAATTTGATTTGGCAAAAATATGCATGATGAAAGAAGAATGAAGAATTGACGATAGATCAGAAGAATTGATGAATGTGGTTAATTTTGTGAAGGTTTTGAATATTTTTAACCCAATTTGTAAAACAATGATGAATGATGCGCTTTTTGAGCGAAATGACAAAATTTGTGTCCAAAACTGTTGTAACCTTCACAAAATGTTTTATTATGATAAGAAGAATGGATGAATGCAATTTGATGAAATTTGGAGGAGGTAAGCTTCAATTTTGTAAGTTTTGTTCCTTTATTCAATACTGACACCAAACGTCGGTCTGCGTTTGTGGTTGGCATAGACGCCCGTCGGTGTTTAGGCGCTCTGCAGATGCAGGACTGCGTCTGAATCCGCCATGAAACGCCCAACTGCGTTTCAGGGCACCAAAATCAGCTATTTAAATAGTTTCAACGAGAATTTCGCTCATTTGTGCGTTCGAGCTTGAGAGAAGTGCGTCTGAGGGAGTGGAGTGAAGTGGAGTGAAAGGTTGTGTGGGAGAGTGAAGCACGCGGGAGCTATGGCGGAGATGGGAGCGGACGCGCCAGTGCAGCCAGCTGAGGTATTTGTTCATTTAAGCAAGTACTTATTATGTGTTTTTTTTTTTTGAAAAATTTGTAACAAATTTTTGTTTTGTTGTTTTGCAGCTTAGGGTGTTAGAGGCACGACACCGATTCTCCCCTATCATTCTAGGGATGAGGAGGTCATTGTCCCAGGCAGACTGGGAGATATTGGAGGCAGTGGGACTAGCGGAGGCATCCCGGTTAGAGGTAGTGAGTCTAGGCACACCACTAGGTCTAGGGCTCCTACTAGGTCTCGGGGTCCTCTTTTGATGGTTAGCTTAGTGCTTAGATGCACTCTTTATGAGCCTTGGTGCTCTATTGTATATTGTAGCCTTTTGGCATTCATTGTACAGTTTGACCTTTATACATATATATATACATGGCTTTTATTTATTTGGTGTTTTACTCTCTTTTGTGTGAATGCCTATGTTTTTGTGATGCATGTTTTTATATGTTTTAATGTTTTTGATGCATATGTGATGGAATGGTATGCAAACTTATAGATGATTAATGCGAGACTAAGTATATAACATACAAATCTATGGATGATTAATGCAAGACTAAGTAAATGATATATGCACTAAGAAGCACTCATACTTTTAGATAGTTAGATTTAGCCAATTGTTATCATAATTGTTTAATCAGGGGCACCGAACTTGGTGGCTTGTGAATGGATGACGTATGGAATGACATGAATATGGAAGAAGATATGGAGGGTGATATGGAAGAAGATATGGAGGAAGATATGGAGGTTGATATGGAAGACTGTTTTACAAAGACTCAAACATGCTAGTGGTATCAAACAAACTTACTAACACTGCCTAATTCAACTAGGACCAAATGTGTGTGCATGCGAGTTCATTAACCAAATCAAAAGCATGGTAGTGACTCTAGGCAATCAAAAACCTGTGTGTGTGCAAGTGTGTTCATTAACCTCATCTTGCATAAATTAGGTAACCCTGTTATGGAGAAGACCCCGAAGCTAGTTTGTCCGTATGAGCATTCAGAGGTCTCTTTTTGAGGAGAGACATGTCGCCACGCAATGAGTATACTCCATTGCCAGTCAAGCGTCTATAGCCCCGGTGAAGGTTAACTCCATAGTCCATGTTGTTTTTGACCTTTGTAAGCCTTGGGGATGACTACCTATCCGTCATGATGGACAAGTAGTACGATCCTTACAACTTATTTGGGATCGGTGGTGTGTGAAAAATGTTCATTTCCTTAGAGCTTTGGGGAATCGGATTCTCAACCGAAGTATGATGAGAATTTTACCCTATCCTTACTACTCTGTTTATATTTATATTTTGTGATTGCTTGTGATAGTGGTAAGAACCACTTGTTTTATGGACTATGTTTGCATGATAGGACAAACGAGGATTACCCTTTTCACTTCAAGGCACAACCCAAGGATGGTGTTATCTCTCTTTGACACAAGATGTTTTTAAGATGTGAAAATGTGATAGGTTCAAGACCGCTTTTGAAATCATTTCCCAATACTCAAGATTTTATTTAGTGTAATTTGTGATATGGCCCTAGAGAACTTTGACATGCATTTCGAAGTTTGCTTAAAACACTAGGAATGGTTGAGTGACTGAAAACATTTTGGCAATGTAAATATGTGCAAATGGAAAATGGGTGTACGAATGACAATTCGGTTTGATGGATTTTATGAAGGTGCCCCTGATTAAGGCAACATGACTTTTGCTTGACCAAATTTTATATCCAAAAGATAGAATGGTCTCTAACATGATATGCAACTATGGCTGAAAATGAAATGTTATGGTTTTGAATGAGATGTATGCACATGAAATGCAATGTTTTTGAATGAGATGTATGCAACTAACAATGAAATGCAAATTCTTTTTATTTTATTTGTTTTTTTTTTTTTTTTTTGTTGTACAAGCCATGTATATATGTACATATAAAATTCAAACTATGCGTAGAATGCCCTCAAGTGTATAACATTAAGTGGTTCGGGTTCTTCCTCTCCCTCTAAACTGGCAAGTCTATAAGTTCCATTACCCACTCTTTCGGTGACCATATATGGACCTAACCAATTAGCCGCGAATTTATCTCGAAGATGCGGCAATGCATTGGTGTTTTGTTGATTCTCTTTAAGGACAAGATCCCCTACTTGAAATTCTCTTAGATGAACTTTGGCATTGTAAGCACGTTTCAATCGGTCTTGATCAACTCACACTCATAGATGAAAAACGAATCAATGCTTATTTTGTTCATTCTTTTGTGCAAGCATTGTCCCTAAGGCAAAGTCCGTTGCTGAGATATAAAGATTGAAAGGGACCCCTGGACGAGGCGGAGCTAAGACTGGCGGAGACGCTAAATACTGCTTGATGTCATCAAAGGCTTTCTGACACTCATCTGTCCATGAAAATTGTACCCCCTTTTGTAGTAGGTGGCAAAATGGCCTACATTTATCAGAAAGTTGTGCAATAAAGCGACGGATTGAATTAATCTTTCCTTGCAAACTACGCAACTCCTTCAAATTAGTTGGGGGACACATTTCCATAATGGCTTTGACCTTGTTTGGGTCCACCTCAATACCTCGTTTAGAGATAATAAAACCTAGGAGTTTGCCCGAGGTAACACCAAAGACACATTTCTTAGGGTTCAACCTTACTTTATGCTCTAGAAGTCTATCAAAAACTTTTTCCAATACATCAAAATGCTCTTGTCGAGTTTTAGATTTTGCCAATAAATCATCCACATAATCTTCGATAATCTTATGCATATAATCATGGAAAATATAAGTCATGGCTCGTTGATAGGTTGCACCTGCGTTCTTAAGGCCAAAGGGCATCACCCTGTAACAAAAAGTTCCCCAAGGTGTGGTAAATGTTGTTTTGTGTTGATCTTCAGGGTTTATTCGAATCTGGTTGTATCCTGAAAATCCATCCATGAACGAAAGCATTTCATGACCAGCGCAGGTGTCGACAAGAGTATCAATGTTTGGAAGAGGAAAGTCATCCTTAGGACACGCTTTATTTAGATCTCGAAAATCGGTGCAAACACGTATCCCCCGTTAGGCTTGCGAACGGGTACCATGTTAGAAAGCCACTCGGGATAATCAATCGGGACGACAAATTTAACATCCAAAAGTTTCTGAATCTCCGATTTAACTATGAGGGCCACGGTAGGATGCATTTTCCTAAGTTTCTGTTTGACAGGTTTAGCATCTTTTTGTAAGGTGAGGTTATGGACAACCAAATTAGGGTCTAGGCCTGGCATGTCTTTGTAAGACCATGCAAATATCTCCTTCTTCCGCTTGAGTAGAGCAATCATTTGCTCTTGTTCCTCCGATGATAGACTTTTAGCCGGTTTCACAATTTGGGTGCCATCTTGGCCTGGACTAAGGTCTACATCGATAGTTTCTTCAATAGACATGTGGGAACCTTCCTCAAGGCGATGGGGAGTAGGGATCGGATTTATGTCATCTAAAATGTCATCAAGCTCCTGTGCCTTGCTCTCGTCTATGTCTGCCTGGAAAACCTCTGGCTTAGAAGATGAAGGTGAATGTGGAGGTGAAGGAAGAATGTAGTTGGCGGAAGCCCTTAACAATTCCTCGAAAAGGATGAACTCCGAAATAGATGGAGAGGATGAAATCCGATCCATGTCAATCAAGCTTGGGTTGATCGGGATTGGCTTATCCGGATCATATGGATTATGGAGCGGGGTGAATAAGTCTTCAAAATTCATTGTCGACTTATGGAAGAAAGGATGGGCGGAATGGAAGGGAAAACCGGTGAAGACCTCGGAAGACCTGAAATGCAAAACAACATAATTTTTCAGTTTTTTTTTTTTTTTTTGTAGTTTGAGTTTTTTTTTTTTTTTGGTAGTGGTGAAAACCACTATTTTAGTATATACATATAATACAGGTTTGGATTATGGCTTATGGATGTGGCGGAGGGGGTGGTTCACCTCGTTCTTGTGGAAGAAGCAAGCGAAAGATGGCCTCTTGGAGAGGGAACAATTGGAGATAAAACTCGTCTTGTTCGGTGAGGGGAACAATGGGCGCCGACTCTTCTTCGATTCATCACCATTTGACATGACGTCAAATTCTTCATAGGCTTCATCTTCGGATTCGTCGGGGTGGAGGATTTATTCTTCCGAATTAAGATTAATGCTTTGAAAAGCTTGTTCAAAAGAAGAAAGGGATGGAAGTGGTTGGTAGCCCAGACCAAAACGCTCAGTGGGTCTCTGGTATGGCATATCGATGCGTTCAGTTACCCCTTGCTCGTATCGACCTAGGCCAAATTGCTGCCAATTATGTCTGTGGAAATAGCGAGAGGGAAAACCCTCCATCCTTTCGATATTGGCAAGGACTGGATGCTTGGGTTCTAGTATGGTCGTAGGACTAGAAGATGACTCTATTCCCCCATATACAAAATTAATGGAATTTGGCATAGAACCCATGTTATAAACCGATCCAATGGATAAATGTTGGTCATGTGGACGACCAAAATCTTTAACTTGTTTGCACATTGAACGGTGTGATGTGGACATCTTGGATGGCATACTCACCAATACCTGCATCAGTGAGATGGACCTTGACTTGGGAGGGAGATGGACTAGATGATGGAATAGAAGAATGTGGGATAGAAGAATTGGAAGGATTTGGTTGGGTTGATGCTTCATTGACTTGTGAAACATCAGTGGTGATGGTTGGGAAGATGGAGGAATAATAGGTGATGTTGAAGAAGGTGTAGAAGAAGGGGGTAATGACGTGGAAAGAGATGATTGGTCATGGCCACATGTGCATGTGGTCATTGATGAAGAAGAAGGAAGATTAGGAGATGAAGAAAGTGGTGAATGAGATGGAATAGCGGAAGAGGAAGATGGTTGCGATATGATGGGTAGCTCCTCAGGAATGGGAGCTTTAGAAGAAGATGGTATAGAAGAAGTAGATGGGGTCAAGAAAATATGAGTGGATGGCAACACAATCTCATAAGGATTTGAGACATAGTTGCAATGTTTGAAGGGTTCGGTGTCAGCAGGTACACAATGAACCTGTCCCTCATATACATACTTCAGACATTGATGCAGTATAGAAGGGACACATCTCATCTCCCTAAGCCAAGGCCGTCCAAGCAATACATTGTATGCCATGGACCCTTCCAAGATGTGAAACAAGGTATGCAAAGTTCGGGCCCCTACCTCAATGGGCAAGATAACCGTGCCAACCGTGGAAGATAAAGCATCATTGAATGCTTTAAGAGTAAAAGTCGACTTGGTGATAAGGGATGGCGACAGCTCTAGATGACTCAACGCCGATGTTGTAATGATATTGATTGAGGAACCGGTGTCAATTAAGACTCTCTTGAATGGCTTGTGATCGATCTTGGCCATGATATGCAGTGGAGGATCTATACTTTCTGTTGACAAAGGTTTGATTTCAAAATCATAGAAAGTGATGGAGGGCTCCATGCATGTTTGAATACTCCCCACAAAGTTGTTGAAGGCATTAGTATCTTGAGTTTGAAGCTCGATTGACTTTAATATTTCCATTAATGCCTCTCTATGCGGGGGAGATTGTTGAATGAGGTCATAGATCGATAACTTGGCGAAGCCATTTTTAAACTAGTAGTTAATCGGCTACTCAATGACATGATGGGTCGTTGGCGTTGAGTAGAATGATTTAGCGGTTGTTGAGAAGTACTAGCACGTCGTTGGGTCACTGTTACTTGAGGTGGACTGGGGGTTTGTACAGGTGGGCTGTGGTTCGACCTGATTTGGTTGGTTCGCCCTTTGACCCCGGGTTACTACGTTAATAGTACCCACAAAACCTTGGTATTGTTGTACATGGTTGACTTGATTAGGAGGAGTTACCTGAGTTACTCCCCCTGAAGTTGTTGGAGCTTCCTCCCGATGTGGAAGGGGTGTTTGAAATACACCAAGATTTTGATTTTGTTGGGCTAAGGGGCTATCCAATTTAATGGCTCCAATCTCAATAAGATCTTGGATCACATGTTTGAAATCTGTACAATTATTGATATCGTGCCCATTTTGCCTATGATAAGGACAAAATAGGTACTCCTTGTAATACTTCCCCCTTCTAGATGGTTCTAAAGGTTTAAACTCGGGTAAAGTTAAGCTGATTTGTGCTATATAACTTGTTGAATATGACCGCATATGGTTCATCTAAAGGTGTGAACTGTCGCTTGGGATGATTTGTTTTCCAAGGTCGAGTTTCCATGGTTGGCTGAATATTGTGAGTTGGTTAAGGAGGGGCGGGTACCGCATGATAAGCAATTGGTTGCGGTTGACTTTGCATTACTTGTTGTTGTTGAGCCATTACGGGGTGGCTCGCCACCACTTGATTAACTTGGTTAACATTTGAGGTTGTACTAGCTTGTGCTTGTTTGTTTTGGCCATAATTATTATTTCGTTGTTGGCCCTTTTGTTGCCATTCTTTTCTACGGGGTTTTAAAACACCCTCTTGGACTTTAATGTCTTCTATGATACTTGCTTGGGCCAAAGCCTCTTCAAAAGTCCTGTATTGTTGTAATTGGAGTAACCAAGAGATAGGTTTTAGACAACTCTGGGTGAACATTTTGGTTAACTCCTCCATTGGTAGGGAGAATGGCAATTTATTAATGATAGCCCTCCAACGGTTTCCAAAGTCATAAACAGTCTCATCGTCATGTTGCTTGAGCTTGTATAAGTCGGACAATGAGACTTTCCTTTGTACATTTAGGGAGAATCGTTCTAAAAATAGATTAATCAATTGCTCGTAAGCATAAATGCTATGGTGAGGTAAATGATTGTACCATTGTACAACATCTCCTCCTAATGTCTGAGGAAAAGTTCTGAGCATAAGAGCGTCATTATTTTGGATTCTAAAGTAGGCATGCATGAATGAGCTCACATGTTCATGAGGATCCTCAGTTCCTCAAAATTTGTCAAACTTCGGTAATGTGAAATCGGTCGGATATGGCGGTGAAGGTACCGAAGGATGAATTGGTTGATTGATCAACGACCTTAGCGTAGGTTTCGACTAGATGAGCCGGGCATGTTGAGCATAAGGTTGTCAATCTGTTGTTGCATAGCATGGAGTCGAGAATCTTCATGAAAATTTTGATTCGTTTGATGATTATGATGATGCAATGGAGGAGTGGAAAAATGATGAGATGGGATGAAATTGCCTGGATTAGGCGGTGTGGAATGGACAGGTTGTTGGTATGGATGATACCGGAAAGAAGGTGATTGGGGTGAATGATGAACTAGACTGGGTTGGGAGAAAGGTGGGGTAGGAATGGACACCACCGAAGATTGGGGTACCCGAGTGGGGCCTGAGCTAAGAAAAGCTGGTTGGGTAGAAATTGGTTGGGGTGTAGGATTTACTACGACGGGTGGTTGGGCATTTTGTTGTTGTTGTTGCTTGAAGCAACTTGTCGAGGTACTCCCTAACCTTATTAATTTCTAACCCAAGGGATGTGGGATGATTGGATGAAGGTGGAGGGCGGGCTGCCATGGTAGTCACAGGAGGCTGCATAGCGAGGGCAATGAAGGTGGCTGAAGTAGGCGGTACACGGGAAGAAACGATGAGCTGTGCCCCGGGTAGGGTGAAACCATAAATGGTTTGGGAAGAAGAGGGTTGAAATTGGTCATGGCTAGAGGAGGTTCCACCGGCCTCATAGAGAGAATTGGTGTACACCCGGGTAAATGGAGGAGAAAGTGGTCGGGAAGACACTACATTTGTCTCCAAAGGAGGACAATTGAGCATCTGGGAAGATGTTGGAGATGAAGCCGGTGAGCGGATACAACATTAGCCTCAAAAAAAGGGTTAGTGTAGACCTGAGTGAAACCAGCGGGTATGGTTGATGCAATATCCTGCTGAAAAATAGAATCTTGCATAGGGGAATCTTGGATTGGCTCAAGGACATAACCAGTGCCATCTCTTAAGTGAGTTTGCACTTGGGCCATATCAATGTGGGTAATATGACAGGAATTGTCTTCCTCCATGGGCATGGCCATGCGATAGACGGTAGAAGGACGTGAAAGACCTACAGGCGAACCTGCCTGAAATTCACTAGGATAAGTGGTCATGTTGGTGGTGGGGATGTTATGTGAATTATTCATTTGATTATTTAGATTTAACACTTTAGATTGATTCCTTGTTAAGACCATAACGCAATAAATCTAAACAAATTCAGAAAAGAAGAATGCAAAACTTGAATGATAAATTTACACTAAAGAAATTATGAGAAAACAGTCACAACCTAGGTTTCAACCAATGTGTCTTACCTGCGGTTAATTACTTATTTTCTGATCTTAATCCGTAGTAAATTTTAAGTGTCCGGTTTATGAGTTTTGCATGTGATCTAATCTTGAATTATTCACAAAAAAAGGTAAAAACTATGGCTAGGAAAGGACAACGAGATTCTTCTTGGTGATGAAATCCGACAAGTTTGCTCGGGGGTGACCTATGGTGTACGAGGCAGAAGTTTAATGGATGGAGATGAATTCCACCGTCACTAAACTTCAAGCAATACACGGTGATGAAATCCAGGATATTATTGTTTTAAATGCAATATGAAATGCAGTGAATTTTATTTTAAGTGTTTTAGTTGTCTAATGTATACATACAAAGCTATAAATCAAAAGTTCTAATGATATAAGCAAGAGGCCACTGAAAATATGCCATTTCCTCCGAAGAAGTGGAGTACACCGTTTAAAACCCCCCGCCTACCAATGATATCGAGATATCAAAGGAGCAACCGGAAGGTTCGTCCACTTCTCTGCTGGAATCACCCAATGGCGGGAGTACTATTGACATCCAATCAATAGTCCTACTTAGATAACTAAAACAGATAATTCGTAGCTATTCTAATATGCAACTAGGTATGCAATTTTTTTTTTTATGCAAGCAACAACCAATAATGCAATGCAGAAAAATGTAACTAAAAATGTAACAAAAAAAAATGTATATACGACTTAAGCTGTTCTTTTCCAGATTACTTAGTTTTTGTTCATTTTAAAGCAATGATCCGAAAAAGAAACAGAATACGACGAGAAAAACCAAAAACGTAAAAAGTACGGTTTAACAAAGAAAAAAAAAAACGCACTTACTCGGAAGCCTACGCTTTTTACGTAAAGCGCCTTCAAACGCCCAAGGGAGTCTGCGCAGGCTGAAACGCACCTCTGCGTTTCGGATCGGACTTCCAGACGCCGCTCTGCGTCTGCTGCGTTTTTTGCAAACTCCTCAGAAACCCTAGTTCGCTGGAACAACGAATTTCATGATTTTCGAAACCTGCAAAATAAAACAAAAACAGGAATAGATCAGTAAAGCAAGTATTAAAAACATGAAACCCTAGGGGGTCCCACCGTGATCGCCATTTGTAGATTAAAGATACAACGCCAAACAGAAATAAAGAAATCACAATAAAGGAATGCAGAACGGTTGTACAAAATGAATGATTTTTATTAATCAATGGAGTTTAGAAACTCCTTTTAAGTACAACAGGGACTGTAACCCTTTTCGTGATACAAAGTTACAATTTGTGCTAGGATTCTCCGAAACCCTACTGGCACAATGTGGTGGCGTCTCCGAAGAATGTATCCTTAACCTCAACAAAATGAGTGGGCTTCGTTGTATCCTTTGGCTCGGACCACTCCAGCTTAGCGATTTGCTATCAACAAATCGGATCTACCACTAGAATCCTGCACACATTAAAATTATCAAAGAGTTAGAAACTAATAAGAGGGCTCCACTGTGTGAGCCCTCGAAAGCGATCTAAAACCCTAGATTTATGAAATAAAAATAAACGAAATGCGAGAATTCAACAGCGATTAATACATAAAGAAAGATTACTTGCTTTAGACGAATCTATACCTTTTCCTGTTAACGCGGCGAGACCAGGCGGCGGCGATGGATGCGGCGAAAGGGTTTAGTTCAGACTTAGGGCCGTAGAAGACTCAGAAGACTCAGGATTAACAGCAATAGCCAACTCCAGACTTAGATAGGAAAGATAGGTAGGTTTAGCCGAAGAGATAGATAGGGTTTGAGCCATCAAGGTGACTCAATTTATAATCTACTCTTAGGGCACACTTTAGGGTTTTAACGACACTTTGAACGTGTGGCTAAGATTAAAGTGGATCCAAGGGTAGAGAATAAATCTAGGTTGTGAAACGGATTAAGATGGATGGACGGATGAGATTAAATGAAGGATGGACGGCTCGGATTAAATCACTTAAACTTTATTTATATATATATTAAAATATATTAAAATATTAAAATATATATATAAATATTAATTTAAATAAATTTGGGGATGAAAAATGGCGGGAAAAGTGAAATTGGGCCAAATAATGGTGGGAAAGTGTGGATTTGGGCCAAATAATGGCGGGAAGGATGGATGACTAACACGTGGCTGGCAGGAAGGTATAGATGACTTACAAGTGGCTGGATTTTGGTGTCTACAGTCCTTATGTAAGTCAGGCAAATAAACATTGTTATAGTTAGCTTGGATTCATAATGCACCATATTAAGAAGTCATCATGTATGGTCAGTAGAATCGGATATTTTGAGGTTCTCAAGAAAATTTCTTTCCTTCAAAGTCAATCGGTTCTCTTCTCCCAGACAAATCTTGTGTTGGGCTTTAAAATCCCAACTTATATGGTACCCCTAATTTTCAAAAAAGAATAAAATCAAGAGTATATGTGATTATAGGTTTGATAGTTAAAGTCAAAGGTAAAAAGTTTCATAAAATCATGAAGGTCAAGAAGAGTCTCCATGGTCATGAAGGTAGCTCTGGGTCATCTTGTGCATAATTCATTCAAAATTATCCTTCATAAATTCATTTCTATCATATCCATTCCACCATAATATTATCATTTCATCACCCATTTTTATTAAGGCCTCTGCTCCATCCATATAAAGTAATAATCCATAAGTCCATTTTATTAGTCATCCACCATCACCTATTCATATTTTAATCTGCACCCAGATCACCCAATGAATATAAAGTTTACCACCTTAAACCTTAAACCATGTTGCAAGTTTAACGTGCACAAATATTTCCTCAAGTTTAAATTTTCCCTAGGTCTAATTATGATCAATATTGCACATGCAATTTGTCCTGATGTATCCATATTACCTAAGGTGCAAATGTGTCTTTTCAAGTCGTGTCTTTCCTCTTTTCCAAATTATTAAAATCCCAAGGTTGTTGAAGTCTAAATGCCTTAAGTTGTCACACCTAATAATACCCCATTGACTATCTCACCCAACAAAATGAGAAAAAGTAGCTACCATAGTTGACACCCCCTTTTCATCTTGCATGACCATCCAAAGGTCCATCGGCTATCGCATCTAATCAAAAGGTCATCACCCATCATTTTTGCCCTAATTTTTCTATCGATTATATTACACAATGCCTCTTCACCTTTTCCCAATGTCCAATGTGTCCTCTGGTTAATCATGCATGCCCATTCCAAATCATGGCTAAGTCATCAAAATCCATATCTCCTATCATGTACCTCAGTTGATAGCCCCCTCATTCACTCGACCTCTTAATCACATCAGATACCTTAGTCAATAATTAGTCTTGCTATGAACCCAAGTTGAATGTCATGTTTGATGGTATATTATTGATGAGAAGTCCACTTTAAACCATGTTTTCCTCACCTAGGTCTTTAAGTATTTTACCTACGTAACTAATGTGCCCCTCTTTTTGGTACCATGGTAAGTCAACCTGTCTAAAGTTCCACCCACTCTCTCGATGCCTTCTCATTAATCAAATTGCTCGATCGATGCCCATTGATCGTTCAAAGAAATAAAAAATGCAAATGAGGTTGGATGAATCAAGCGATAATTTTCCATTGTTCGACTCCCTCATCTAATAGTTGTTCCACTTTATGCTCATGCAGATGACTCATCTGATGACACCCGATAAGCTAAAAATTAAGTTGCTTTACCTAAGTCACCCAATTAATCTTCAATTATTCGGTTGAATAACCCAATGCAAGTTCATTGGTTCATTTCTTCTCCCACCAACATCCCATTAGTTGAGTATGAATTGGAATTCCTACCAAAGCCATCAATAAGGTTGCACTGTCGATCGTAATACCCAAAGCAATAAATTTTATCAACCTTCTCATCCGTATAAGCGTGCGACTCATCCAACGAAGTCAAGCCAAGTGAATATCTCATCTGATTCGTTAGCATTAAAAATTAAGGGTCACCTAAATTTAATCCTCTTTCTATTGGATATTCTACCCATGTACATCTTCAACAGTGACTGTAAAATTTGACCTGATGACATGGCAAGAAAATACAAGGAGAGAAAGTGACTAGAATAACATTGGCTAGCTATTAGTTTTTTGATCAACTCTTAGAAAGGGGACACATGAGAAAGTTTCTTACTGGCCCATCCAATGTCGATGCCACTCTGTAGTTAATCAAAATTAAATAGAGTGACCAATCACGTCTGACAAAAAGTCACCAAGGTAGGTAAAACTAAAGGGAGCTAGTTCTCATGAGTGTTCCAGCCATAGAAGAAATTATCATTCATCAATACATCTGCACCATAATATATGAACAACATGAGAAGACTGATAGAAGTAATCCAAGCATAGAGGTTATCAGAACCTAGGAGATGATCAAGGCACCATGAAGGAAATATCAGGCCATATGAGTAAATTTGCCATACAAAGAGAAAATCTTACCAACTGTACTAATAAGAGCATATTGACGGAGAAAGCAATAATAGTAATAGATTTGATGCTAATTCAAGCAAGATGAATCCTACCAAATCTACAAAGCCTGATCATATCATTATCAGTTGATGATATGCATCTTATCAACATGACTCTATATGAAGGTGAGCACCCAAACAAAGATCATAGAAATAAAGATGGACCAAAGTGTGTAATAAGCAAAGAATGAACACCTTAAAAAATTCCTCTATAAGAGATGTAAACTATGCAACCGAAGGAACCAAATACCGAAGCTTCATCAATCTGCCTACTCTAGAAAGATACAAGCATCTCAAAAAAGCATAGTTACAGAGGAAACACCTCAACGAAGTATAGTTATGGAGGTACAATGTTTTCACTATTGCATTCATATTTGTACCTCCAAATATTATTTTCCATTCTGTTTTTCCCCTCGTTACTAGCACCTTAGTGTTGCTTCCTCCTCACCTATAAATATACCATTTCCCCTCCTTTCCATTTTGTTCCATAAAGCATCATCTCAGCACCATTCTATGTACAACACTATGTCCATTGTATTCAATGATCTCCACACTCATCTATTATATTTCACATTCTATTTCATTTCATCGTATTTTCTCTTTTCTCTCTTCGTCGTGACATTGGGTCCCAATCTGTTTCACATAAAAAATATAATTGTGTCTAATCTAGTCCAGGTCCAGCTAAAGATAGAAATGGATGACTATGACCAATAGGAATGTAAATAAAAATATATATGCAATATATTTTTCCTGGACCACCACATGACCAAAGATAAAGGTCAAATTATATCTTGCTCAAGATAATCCAAGAACTCTCTTCAAATCAAAGAATAGTTAGAGTAAAAAAAGCTAAATCGGTGATACACAGTTTTAGTTAAATGGTAGTTTTACAAAATTTTGACAGCTTGCATCCACTGATATCTAGTTTTAACACAGCTAAATGAGATACACATGGCTAAAATAGTACTAAGAAAATATAATAGATTTTGGACAATTTGACTACATAAGGAGCTGAAGCAGTGAAGAGTCATCATCAAGCATCCATTGTAAAAATTTGCAAGTAAGGTATACTATGTAACCTATTTTAGTTTATCATATTCCCCTGTGTTAGTATTCCTATGTTCCACTCTCATTCTTCCCATTTATGTAGGAATCTATGAAGGTGTATCCGACCATTGGATCATTTCCTATGACTGGATCAGAGATTGGAGGCTCTCGATTACTTAATTAGAATAGACAATTGTATTTTTATGTTACATTATTGGAACATAAAGAACCTTTGTATTGAGTTTCATAGGTCGTTGGCACTCTGCTGGATCTATACTATAATTTGTATATGGAACTTAATACAAATATGGGTCTCAACCTTCCTGTAAATTTTTTGTATAAATGTATGTGTTGTCTGTTTATGTGTTACATGATTTGAACATATGAATAGCACTTTCTTTCACTGGTCAATGTTTATATGCATTACGTTATTCAAATGTATGTGAGTAAACCAATTATTTCTTTCTCTTTTTAATATTTTCATAAAGATATTAATTCTTGCTATGATTTCCCAATGGATAAGGCACTAGTTTGCATTCTTGAAGTGTTATATTAAGCTTGGTCATCATAAAAATTTGATTCAAACCCATATGATCTGGAAGAGCTAAAGAGATAGAAAATCCATGTTTAATTAGGCTCTTATTAGGGTGTCCAAACCTGACCTAGTATTTTATGAATTTTATTTAAATCCCATATAGGTCAAAGTGGCAAGTCCACTAGAGCTTGCATATTATTGTGATTCTAAAAATATTGGTAGTGTGACAACCATTATTCTGAGGATATCAAAATTTTCCACAATAGACAAATCCTAACTTTCAAAGAATATAAAGAGTATACAAAACTTTTGATAGAATTCCATGACATCTTTGCATGGTCTTATGTTGGTATTCTTGGATTAGATCCAACTCTAGTAGTCCATAATTTGGTCATTAAACAAGATGCTAAACCAGTAAAGCAAAAATTGAGGAAAATGTAACCTAAATTTGCTTTACTAGGTAAAGAGGAACTCTAAAAACTTTTGGATATCAAATTTATCAAGGCAATGGAATTTTCTAATTAGATTTCCAATATAGTACAAGTAGCTAAAAATGAAGGTGTCATGCATGGACAAACAAAGCTTGTCCTAAATATAACTTTCCTTTGTCAAACATAGACATGATCATTGATTTCATCATAGGTTGTGGAATGTTGTCCTTAATGGATGAATTTTCTAGTTATATTCAAATTTGAATCACATTGAAAGACTAACCTAAGGCAACATTAACTACCTCCTAGGAGACCTTTTGTTATGAGGTCATACCCTTTGGTTTAAGAATATGGGAGAAACCTACCACTGAACCATGACATAAATATTTTATGATATAATGCACAATATCATTAAATATTATGTCGATGATCTTATTAGATGATCTATTAGAGGGGAATATCACATTAGGGACTTAAGGCATATCTTTGGGTTACATAGAGAATACAAAGTCCACCTAAAACCCTTCAAATATATATATTTAGATTAACTATAGGTAAGCTATTAGGATTTATTGTCTCTTGATGCAACATGGAAGTAGACCTAGACAAGATATTTATTATCATTGAAATTCCACCATTGAAAAACATAACCCAACTTTAAATCATACAAAGTAGATTGAAAGATATTCAAAGGTTCATATCTCAATTTGTGGATAAATGTTAACCCTTTTACAAATTTTTGAGAAAAGGTACTGAATCCATTTAGGAAAAATAATTTCAAAGGATTTTTATGTCTTGAAGATATATCTCCTATCTCAATTGGTTATTGTTCTACCTATTCGTCAAACAAGTACTTTTATACATAGTAGCAACAATTCATGCCTTGAATGTCATGTTGACAAAATATGATTATTAGCATAGGGAAAGGGCAATTTAATATATTAGTAAAACCCTTATTAGCTATGAAACTAGATACACTCCTTTAGAAAAAGTGTGTTTGAAAATAGTCTTCGCTTCTAAAAAACTAAGACATTACATTTTTAGTCACAAGACTTATGTCATAGCTAAAGTTGATCCTTTATGATACCTTATGTTTAAACCCTATCTCTTAGGTAGGAAAACTAAATGGGTAATGGCCATTAATGAGTTTGATTTTGAATATCATCCACCAAAAGTTGTTAAAGGAGCAAGTAATAGTTTACCAATTGGTAGTAGCCCCTCTACTAGCTATCCATCCCCTAGTAATCAAGTATTTCAATGAGGTGGAAGGTAGCCTTTATATATCACAACAAGATTCCTATATCCTTTAATTTGATGGTGCATGATGTGTCAACGGTGCAAGGGTAGGAATTATCCTAGTTTCACTCCAATATATTATTATCCTTTTATCCTTCAAGATTATATTCTTGTGTAACAACAACATTGTTGAATATGAAATGCTTATCCTAGAGCTTCAAGCAAACCTCACATTAAAGCTCAGAACCCTATCGATATTTGGAGATTCATAGTTGATTGTCAATCAGATTAACAAAGTTTATTAGACTAAATATGATAAAATCAAACCATATAAGGATATTGTAAATAATTTAAGGGATTGCATTGATAAAGTCACCATCGATATAATTTCATGCTCTAGTAAACATCAGGTGAACGCTATGGTTGCATATGCCTCACTCATACCTCTAGAGATGGAAGATGAACAAGCAACCATTGTCATTATCAAATAAGGCAACCTACAACTTCATAGTCAAGTCAAGAACCCCCTAGAAATCTTCACAATAAAATAATCTCCTATCCTTAAACCTTGGTACAAGGATATTTACACCTTCTTTAAGAGTGCCACTCTATTGGAAGGTCTAAATTAGAATGAACCAAATAACTTAAGACAAAAATCTTGTAGATACATAATAATTGAAGACATCTTGTGTAGACGCTCTTTCTACAACATACTTCTAAGGTGCCTAAATTTTGATGAAAATAAATGAGTGGTTTGAGATTCCCATAAGGGAGCATGTGATGACCACTTCAATGGAAATTTCATTTCTAGAAAGATCATTTGAATGGGATATTATTGGCCAACCATGAAAAGGGACACTCATAATTTTGCAAGAACATTCAATGTGTCAAAAACATGATAATATTATGCATGCACCTTTTCAAGAGCTTCAATCCATGACATCTCCTTAGCCCTTATCCTCTTAGGGGCTAGATATTTTTGGAAATATAAACCTAGTTTCATTTAATGGACAAAAGTTTATCATTACTACAATTAATACTTCACAAAGTGGGTAGAGCCTATACCCTTATCCTCTTGCACTAGAGTTTAGGTTTTAAATTTTATCATAAACCATATTCTACCATAGTATTGTATTCCCAACAAGATCATATTAGATAATTGCACTTGCTTTAAGAACAAGGATGTTTCTAATATCTATGTAAAGTTTAAATTTTGGCATAAATGGTTGATTCCATATTATCCACAAGGTAATGGCTAATTTGAACCCTCTAAAAACACTTTAATAAAAATATTTAAAAAAATAGAAAAATAGGTTATTATTGGCATCTGTAGATATACCCTACCTTATGGGTGTATTGTACTTGTGTTCAAACTCCAATTGGTGCTACACCCTACATCTTGATATATTGAATCAAGGCCATTTCCCCCTTTGAATTGGAAGTTTCATTCCTTTGAATCCTTTTGAAGAATATTTTTGTTAGCGATGAGTATCACCACACATCCCTTAGCCAATTGGAACTACTTAATGAAAAGTGAATCCATACCTTAGAGAACCTATAGGTCTATCACCAATGAATTAAGAAATCCTATGGAAAAAGAGTGAAACCTTGTTCCTTCAAAGTAGATAAATTGGTTCTCAAAGAAAACACTAATGCCAAAGAGGACCTAAAAGATAAATTTAATCCTAATTGATTAGATCCATTCATAGTGATAGCTAAATATGTGTTAAGCGCATATCGTTTGGCCATATTAGATGTTAAAGAACATAAAGAACCTATAAATATAATGCAGATAAAAATATAGTATGCTTGAATTTACATATTTTCCTGCTCATGTGCCTAATTGCATGGTTGATTGCATGCATGGTTTCTTGTAAAACATTTTACTTGCTTTCAGGTGGCTTATTGCATGTTTACATGGGTTTACCTGTTCATCCATAATATCATGAGGGGGAGCCTGCAATGAGGTAATGATGATCCTAGATAGGAAATAGAGTCACTTGCATTGCATTTTTATTAGGTTAATAAGCTAGTGGACCTCCTCAATAATTCCTCAAAACTCTTTTACATCCTATTGATCCTTCAAAATCTGGAGTAGGAACTGAGGTCTGGATAAGTGCAATCTCTAGTACAGTCATGATACAATACCTCAACTTCTCATTCAAGATTCCACAGTGATCCAGGAACCTATCTCGACCAATCCAAATATCAAAGCTCTACTTTTCCTACTATATTCCCAAATATTATTAGTGTTATTTTGCATCATGTGCTTGTTTGCATCAATTGCTTGCCAAATGCTAATTCACTTGCTTGTGTTCATGTGCTTGTCACTTGCTTGTTTCTTACATACAAATTCAAGAGGTTCATTGTGACCCATGATGATCCTAGTTAGGATAGATCACATTATAGATTGTATTTTAGCTAGTATTTGAGGTAGCAAATATCTTTAGCGACTCTTTATAAATGCAAATATCATTACTTTCTTATCCACTATCTTGTTTTGATAAGGAAAGGCATAGGATTTTAATTAATATTAGTTTACTATGTAGAGCATTCCAAATAAGAAGCTTTTGATAATGATATGGGAAAATCCCAAATAATATTTTATTCATTATCAAAGCAATTTATAAACATACAAATGATATCTAAATCAAAATGGAAAACCAATTTAGGATATTACACCCTTGAAGATAACAAATAGCTAATTGTAGCTATTATTAGCGGATCTTCCTACCTAAAAATTGATAACTTATCTAAGAGAAGATTATTATTAGAAGCCTCTTATTTGGAATGCATTACATATTAAGTTAAAATTAATTAAAATCATATGCCTATCATTATTATTCGACCCCAACATACAAGCATTGGACTCTAATGCTTTTACAAGAAAGTGGGAGAAAATATGGGAATGTGCACGTTTCCAAAATGCAATTCTCAAAATGATGAAGAATATAGAGACCATTTCAAAGGGTATACACATAATCACCTTAATGGAATCACTAAAACTCATATAAATGGAGTACCCAAAATAAAACAATGCTCAAAAGGGCCATGGTAGAAATTTTCTTCAATCTTCTCCATAAAATATTGCATGCTCTTCACATCATTCATGCTTCAAAAATGGAAGCATGTACCTCATACTAACAATCATACCCTCATTCCAAGAAAGCATATTGAAACTGGAGTTGATTCAACTATGACGAAAGGTTGCAACAAAGAGAGGAAAATGGCAAAAATCCTTGTGAGAAAATACATGGAAAAAATTCTTGTGATTAGGAATGACCAACGTCTCATCATGGTACCCACTAAGGATGATACACTTGAGGCCAAAGTCAAGTAAATATAGAAATATAAGGTAAATAATGTCACCAAGAATGAAGAACATCTTGTCAAGACACCCACCATGACTAAAGCACTTCAAGTCAAGGTTGAAGTAATCATAGGAAGACAAGACAAATATGCCAATGTTGAAGGTGGAAGTGACTCACAAGGTGCTTTTTGAATGTCTGAAAGAAGGCATGGATTGGAGTGATGCCTTCAAAAATTCACAATACTGACTTCAACTCCTACTGAGGGAGTATAAAAATACCCAAATGGAATTTATAAGTGGATTAAAACAATAGGATGGAGTGTCAGATACCACCGAGCTTGCACTCCATTTTACAAATCCATAATTGTGAATATTTTCAAGAAGGTTTCTAAAATCTAATTTGGAGGGTAGCAAATACTTAAAGGATTCAAATGATCCAAAAGTTAAAATAGCTTAAATCAATTGAGAGACAAGCCACTAAAGGGCTAAGACAACTCTAATTGTAGGAGTACCCATGTGATATTCATGATCACATAAAAAGAATCATGGTCAAAAGAAGAGACAATGACAACTCCTAAACTGGAGTACCTGAAGGATTCCCATCATTGGAAAATAATACCTCATATTGTAGGATTACCCAAAATCATGATGGAATATCAAGAGTGTCATGGTCATGTCTACTTCCAAAATAATATCTGAGAATGAAAGTAGATTTAGGAGTGCTGGGTTCAACCAAAAATGTACTCTATATTATAACAATTTGTGTTTGAAAGTAGGTTTGAATAATCTAAACTTTAGAAAACCGTAGATCAAGGTAGACCTTTACAAAACTATAAAATAAGGGTTATACTAGAATCAGCTCGAAAAGAGATTTTCTATGAGTATAAGAAAACCTATACTTGGGAAATATGAGTGCTTCAAAAAGTGATAAATACAAAGGTCTCATTAGGAAAAAAGAAAAAGGGGAAATTGTTCCTCCAGGAAAAATATTTGTGGAATACTCCATACATTAAAATTTGTGTGTGGGATAATGAGTTGAATGCATTTTGGGCACATGGAACTTGTAAACACACTCATAAAAATCAAGATAAGCATTCATGGTGCCAATTTATATCTAGCTTAGTTGGTTATTCATTAATCACTCCAAATATAGTTTTAAACAATTGAAGCACCTTTCACCCCCTAGATGTAGGATTTTTTTGAGGTAAGTATTGGTCAAAAATTTGTCTAAGAAAAGGTTTATGTGCCCATAGACCTTGACCACCATTGAATGACCCTAAAATTATAAAGACTTTATGGTTAATATTTGAACAATATTAGTTCCTTGGGAGTCCTAGTTAATTGCTAAAATTAATGGGGGGTGAAAAGGATACTAAAATAAGGAAATATAGCTAAAGCTAGAACTTATGAGGGTACAAATTTAGCCACATCAAAACACATGCATTGTTAAACTTAAACCATCACAAGAAACAAAACAAACCACCTAACAAACTAGCCAGTTATGATCTCAATCAATATTAATCGCATCTACTTGAAAGTAAATTCTAGAACTACAAAATGAAGTGCCTAGAATCTAGATTGTATAATTAAAGCTAAATCATTCAAAGGTATAGATTTCTTCCTTCCTAATGGTTAGTATTAGAAATATATACTAGTTGACATCTTGATTAATGAGCAAAAAAAAGCATATATTTACCTTTCTAATTTATTGCGTCTTTGCGTCATTCCCTCCTCCCCCTTGGAAGATTCTCTTCTTTGGGCTCCTACATAAAATGTCCTATTTACAGTTAAGTCTACCTATTCCCTCACTAAGAACCTTGGTCCTCCCTAGTTCCCTTCCAAGCTCATCTAGAAACCCCATCTCATTCCCAAAATCAACTTTTTCTTTTGGCTTGCTATCCAAGATAATATTCTCACCATCCCAAACCTTCATCATCATGGCATTCCTCTGACCAACCAATATTATCTCTACCATGCAAACTGTGAGTCTACCTAACATATCTTGTTATCCTGTCCCTTCCCCCAATTCATCCTGTTATCCTTGTTTCTTTCCATCAACATTTTATGGGTCCTACCTTCTCTTCTAAGTGATATGTGTGTCCAATGGTCCAACCTTTTCAAAGGTAATAACCTCAAGATATTTTGACCTTTCTACATTCCCAAATTCATATGGAATATTTGGTGAGAATGTAATACCCGTGCTTTTAATGAATCAATTCATAATGAGAAGTATGTTCTTTCTAGAATCTTTGTTGTAACTACAGAAAATGTGTTTGTCACCCATGGAGATGATGATCCTAAGCTAAAGTCTGAAGCTCTTCTAACATCTTCCCTTAGGATTCTCAATGGCAATCGTAACCATGTTTTTACTAGGACTGATCGTTCCCTTATTAAATGGACTCCTACCCCTAGGTTTCCTAAAGCTAAATTTTTATAGAGCAGCTAGAGGAAATCCTAGGCCTGCTAGCATGGGAGGAATTATCAAGGACCATTTAGTATATATCATTTTGGCCTATAATGAGAACTTAGGCCACAATTCTAGTCACTTCACTGAAGCCAGGGCTCTCTACCAGGGTATTGCTATTCTATAGAGTATGCAAATATCCAATATTCTAGTGGAAGGGGACTCCAAAAATATCATAGGATACCTTTAAATAGAAAACCTCTCTGTTTCGTGGAACACATCCAATATGATCAATAAAATCAATCATCTCATACTTTATTTCTTGAATATTAGGGTGAATCACATATATAAGGAAGGAAAACAGGTTGTAGACCACTTGGTAAATATGGGAATCTCTGAACAAGGCCTCACATTGTGGAGAGATTCCTTTAGTCCATCCATAGATGATGTCAATAATGCTGAAATAAACCAACAATAGGCACGAGAGTGGACAAATTAGTAACCAATATTTTCAAATTTGGTCTCAAGTTTACTTTTTTATCACCATTGTGATTGGTCAATCTTTGATTGGCAAGTTAGATTCCATATATTGGTTACAACTAGATCTTATCTCTCTCACACAAATATCATGCAAGTTTTGTCATGGAGGGAAAGAGGTTTCAAATGTAAGGCAAATTTCAAATTGCACCACTAAAGAGAATGATGGTCAAGGTTCGAACAATGCCAATGTTTAAATTTATCCCCTTGTGTGAGGTCCTATTGTAGTCTGTGTTACTACCCCTGCATGGGTTAGTTTATCCTTTTTTTTAGCTTGGCTGTTGTCTCTGCCCCTACGTGGTTCTAAAAGATTTTTTGTGATTTTCTAATGATAGTCTGTTACTGGATTCCCATATAGGGTTGTTTCTCCTATTGTTTTTTGTCTCCGTGGAGCTTATAAAATTATTAATCTCTTTGTAAAAGGTTACGGGTCCTTTCAAAACTTCTTTTTACCAATAAAAAAATCATTAAACCAATTTTAATATAAATAAGCAAAAAATATTCATACATACATGAGAAAAAATGGAGGCTAAACAATAATTCACTTGCATTTCTTGAACACCAAAATATTTACATGTAGGTTGTAAAATCTAAAGAGCCAACTTCTTTGAATGCCAAACATTCTACTATATAGATTTTTACAATAAAATAAATTCAAATAATCATTATGTTTGATCATGGAATGCTTCGATGTCAGGGGAATGGTCAGGCTGTATTTCCTCCTTCCACCCTACACATTGTAACCAAAGACTCATGCTAAATGCGAGTGGGTTGTGTTGGCTGCATCTGATCTCTTGATTCATCTAACACATCTGACAATTCTATCACTTCATGATTTCTTCCTACTTATACCTAAAGGTAGTGGGTTGTTAACTCATGTAACCTAAATCATGATGATCATTCTTATGATGCTAAAGTATCATCTACCTCCTATCGAATGAAATTTGAGTTTCCTTTTTCCAGTCAAATGCTGCAAATTCAGGGTATTTTGATTCTTAGATTCCTAGCTTCTCTCTCCTTGGTGGATTTTATGTGCCTTGATGAAGAGTGACATTTTTTAGCATTGATATAATTTTGGGATCCATTGAGATTCTGGTAGCGATCCAGTTCTCCACAAAGCCCCTCCATGACTGGTTTTTGGGCTCCATTTAGAATGTTAGTATTTGACAAGAATTTGGGACCCATCCATGTTTTCCATATGTGGTAGAATTTTATAACCCATCCAAATTCTGGAGGATATCCACTTCTTTTCCAAGCTTGATACTTGACCATTTTTTGCATATATCGATGATGGGTCTTCGAGGTTTCTTTAGAGTTTAATTTCAATCCATATTTTTGCCAAGTGCAGCACTTAATCAAAATTTTCCATTTTTTCTATCCTTCATCAAATTTTCCGCTAGGCAACTCTATCATTCCTTCCCAATAAGTTTTTGGAACACAATCAAAGCCTGGTAGCTATCCATTGTTTACCACTTCTGACATACTTATTTTTATATGCTTTTTGTGATGCAATTTTAGCACTCCTTCGAAGTATGACAATAACCCATTTCTCTTCTAGGATTGATACTTAGTTATTTTATTGCAATTAAGATCCTTCTATTTTTCTTGAATGTTGAAGCAAGTGGATATGAAGAAAATTACCCACTACAATGGTCTGTTGGCAAAGTAAACTACCTTTCTTAGCTATAAATCATCTTGTTTGCCCAAAATATTCATGTGGGTGGATACAAATAAAATTTCACCCACATTCTTGGTGACTCATAGGGGATTTTCAATTTGTGGAAACAAGGAACTATGATGGTTGCTTACAGTTTTAGAATTTTCTAACAAGAAGGGAAGGGAGGAAGGAACTAGAAGAAAAGACATAGGAAAAACAACTAGCACCTGTCGTAAGATAAATAAGGGTGGTTGGTGATGGTAAAATGGGGAAGGGCAAAAAAAAGAGTGGAAAGGAAAAGGATGGGGATAACAACAAGTTGAAATAAAAAAAACTACACGAAGAAGGAAAAGAAAGAGAGGAGGTAAAAGGAGCATTAAAAGTGCCACCAACTCAAGGAATTTGTGGTATAGTTAACGAAGGAATAAAAGAAGAACTAGAATTTCCTAAAAAAATAAAAAAACAAAAGGACAAGAAATTCTAGAATTATCCCACCAAAATGATAAGGGGTCTTACCTAGTCCACAAGACACCCCCACAAACTGCACTTTCATGAGCACACTCAACTATTTCTAGTTGTTTTAAGAACAAATAGATTACCAATATCATATTTTGTCTTTGCATCTTCTTCTCTTTCTTACACAGTTTAATAGGAACCACTTTTGCAGATCCCATATTTTCATGCACTTATTTAGCTTTTCTTTCAAACCTATCCTTATTCCAATAGTAATTCTTATGTGTTACACTTATCATATTATATAGTGTAGCTCCAAAGGATGCTTTTACCAATTGATACTCATGGAACTCATGACTCTATATTGGGTTTTTTTTTCAATAGATTTGGTTTCACATGAATCATCCCTTGGTATCATTTTTATGTCAACTTGGGTTCTCCATTTTGGTGTTCTTTCACTCAATTGACATCATCTCCTTATATGGCATGGCATATCACTTTGCTTGCACAAGTTGTGATAGTTCCACTTAAAACTACTTCAAAACTTTAGATGTATATCCTGTAGACTTTGTATTGTTCTACTCTTGTCCATTGGGCTATGGAGTCAAAAAAATAATATAAAAAAAAAAGTGAGAAGATAAGGGAGGAGGGGAGAAAGCACTTTAATAAAAACAACTAAATATACTTGGGATTTATTTTGCATCCAAAAATTCTGATGATTAGGTTAGCCTACAATAATTTTCCTTTTAACTATACTTAAATCCTTTGTACAAGATGATGTCACATGTTGAGCAACCATGTACCCATCACATGTGCTTATTTATTGGTTGGATATGTATACAAAATTATGGCATGGTTGACATGCTTGAGCTAGGAGATCTTCGATATGTTATCCCATGAACTTGCAATATCCAAACAATATGATATCAAACTTGAGATACTCTCTATGGTTAGTTTGCCATAGTTCCTAAGTATCATCATCCTTAACCAAATTCCATTATGAATTTATCCCCTACTCTAGAAATTCTCTATTCTAGGCACAAGTGACAAACACATAATCTAGTCTTGTTTTGTTGGCCTTGTATCTAAATATTAGTGCCTGTGGTAATGAATACAAGCATCGTCCCTCCATAGGTTCCATTTGGTTTTTCATCCACACTCTATTTCCTTCTATTATTTCCATATTCTGAGCGATCCTCCAAAGGTGGTTGAATTTAGAACTTTCTTCATCTCGGTGGACTTGAAAGCCGACCATTGGATTATTATCGGGTAACTAGGTACGTGATCAAAAATTTAATCTAGGCTTAGTTGACTATTATTTTGATTGATTGAATAGGTCTACCCTTATTTTGCATATGGTTTCCTTAATAGGGCTTGTAGTTTGCTCTTCATATCCTTCGATGCAAAAAAGGTACAATCCTTGATTTAACACCATGATGGATTTCCCAGCTAATGGAATTAGCATCTGATCATGCTCCTGGTTTATACATCCTCCCATATATTTCAAAAATCTAAGGATAAACATATCCCAAATAGCAAGGGTACATCAACAACTTTTATATCTTGGATGATAGGTAAGTCGGGATGCCCACATATTGGCATCAGGACCTTGTGTAGTGTCTCTACCCTCTTTAAATGATCTCCCTAGAAAAAAAACACCTATGGATTCTACACATATGGGTTCAAACCTAAAATTCTAGAAATTCCTGCTAGCATGATGATACCTGGGATTTTGAGTCCACCACACAATTATGTAATATATGATTTTTTTGATGAAAAAGATAAGTAGAACAAAGGATAATGATCTCTTGGAGAATTGAGGAGGGATTTTTTTGTTGGTTGATGTGTACCATTAATATTTGGTGATTTTACAATGGAAAAATTAATTAGGTCTACTTTTTTTATAACAATAAATCTTTCCTGAATCCCATTGGTATAGGGATAGAACTCTTGAATAAGTTGTAAAATTGTTCTATCCTTTCTACTCTCTATTCAGTATTGATAGTTAGGAAGTATAACTTTTTATATGTCACCAACCTTTTCTAGCATAGTGATGGGATTTTTGAAGGATAATTCTATAGAAGTGTTCTATCTCTTGCACTTATACCTGGGACTGGTGGGAACATAGTGCCACTATCTATATATCCCTTCAGTTGATATGTCATCAGGTTTATGTCCTTCCATTGTTTATACTTTTGCATTGTGTTGCAAGAAATTATGTTATTCATCATTGGGAATCTCCTCACTTTTTCATAATGATTACCATCTTCCTCAATCTAAATATTACTATGGGATAGAGGCATGATTGAGCTTGAGATTTGATTGCTCATTTTTATTTATCCTTACCCTATTCGGTAGGGTTATGCACAAGGGGTTGGACTCAAAATGTACTTGTAAAAAAATGGTGAATCCTAATTAAAATCAAGGTGAATAATGGTGAATCTTAAGCAAATCAAATCAATCATCTTCACACAAAAATTTAGGGCATTTGAAGCCCTAAAATATAATTCCACCTTTGTGGTAATTTTGACCTATTAAATCACCTTATAACTTCATAGAAACACCACCATTAGATCATGCATGAAAAGATCTTTCCAATGAGTACAAATATGCCTATGTTTGGATATATATTGTGGCAAATTGACCCTAAGAAAAAATTGGTCCTAAAAATTTTAGGCGAATGGGTTGACGTCGAGGGTCCTCATATTCACCAATTTTCAATTTTAGAAATCCTAATATTCACCCAATTTGTGAATATTCACCACTGCACATAACCTTACCCTGTTGTACCTTCTTATTTGATCTTGTTAACTGAATATGGGAAAGTTGTTGAAGTTGTTGTGTAGTCAGTCCACAACTAACAAGATATTATCTCTTATTTTTTGAGAGCTATTATTTCATGTTTTTAACTTCTTTAGATAGTCATTGAATCTTTATCTTTAGTTATTTTTCTGTTTGGTGCCTATCCATATGGGAATTGGAAAAATATCATCCTCTATTATTTGATATGGGCACGATCTAACCTTCTCAAGGAATGGAGCATGAAATGCACTTGTGAAGGGTTGAAGAGGATACACAACTTCCCTAGGAGGCATTTTTCCTACTTGAATTAGTATATTTTTGAATCATATGGCCTCCTTTAAAATTTAATGAGAATATATTCTCTTTGGATTATTGAATAAGAATGCATATATCATAGCTAAAAGCTCGAATATAATACATGTATGCCTGGAAAAGTGATGGTTTGAAATCATACGGAGTCCTTCTCCACATTATTTTGAATTATACATTGAAGTCGACAATACTTTCATGGGGAGCCTATTTGATAAATTGTAGTTGAGTAAGCAATAAAATGGATGTTCAAAATCATCAAACGTATCAATGAGTGCTTCTGCCAGATCAACTATGTACAAATGCTTCTATTTTTAAGGATCTATACCACAACAATGTCTTCCCTTTGAGAGAGAGTGAGTAACCTGGTCATCGCATCCTCAAATGTAATATTATGAATATTAGCCAGAGAAGCCACATATTGACAATGCTCAAACGTAGTCTTTTTGTACCATAAAAGCTTGGTAAATACCTTAGGGTAGCCTTGCAGATGTCATGTTGATATGGGATATTGAGGGGGCCCATGTCATTCCATATTGGATAATGTTTTTGAGCCATAGATCTCTATTGAGATAGTGATATTTCAAAATTTTTGGATCCTTACTTTATGTTAGAGTCACTAGATGAGCATAATTTCTTTGTTGATGAGGTCAAGACTACTCATAAAATCTTAAGTCCTCCAGAAAAAGTAAGATCCAACTGGGATTTAAAATACAACCTATCATGGATCTAGGTTTTTATTTCACACAAAGTCACCAGGTGAATACAAGAAATAATTACTTAAATATGGCATCACCAAACCCTAATCTATTCAAACTATAGGACTACAGGTCCCATCGAATGTACCAAAAATTGTTGGTAGCATGGTGAGTTTATGATTTATGAGTTGAGGTAAAGGCAACCTATCACGAATCTACATTTTACATTCATACATATTCACGAGGTGATTACAAAAAATAATTACTTAAAAATGACATCACCAAACCCTGATCTATCAAGTTGTGGAACTACAGGTCCCACCAGGCATGCCAAAAATTGTTGGTCAAAAATAATTCTAAGAAAAGATTTGTGTACCCACGGACCTTGACCAACATTGAGTGACCCCAAAACTATGAAATATTTTTGGTCAATCTTCAGAGAAGGTCAGTTCCTTGGAATTCCTAGCTAACTGCTAAAAATTAATGGAGGGTGAAAAGGGTGCTAAAAGAAGAAAATATAGCTAAATCTAGACCTTATGAGGGTATATATTTAGCTGTATCAAAACACATGCATTATTGAACTTAAACCATCATAAGAAATAAAAAAACCACCTAATATACCAACCAATTATGTTCTCAATCAATATTAATCACATCTACTTGAAAGCAAATTCTAGAACTAGAGAATGAAGCACCTAGAATCTAGATTGCATAATTAAAGCTAAATCATTCAACTAGTTTTCATAAAAATAAGCAAACACACATTCATACATACATTAGAAAAAATGGAGGTCAAACAATAATCCACTTGCATTTCTTAAAAAACATAAGATTTACGTAGAAGTTGTAAAAGCTAAAGAGTTGAACTCTCTTAATACCTAGCATTATACTATATATAGATTTTTACAATAAAATCTATTACAAATAATCATGATGTTTAATCAAGGAATGCTCTGGTGTCAGGGGAGTGGCCATGTTGTATCCTGCCACTCTACACATTCTAATTGAAGACTTGTGCTAAATGGGAGTGGGTTGTACTATCTACATTTGATCCCTTGATTAATCTGATGTATATGATAATTCTATCACTTTATGATGTCTACCTATGTGTACCTAAATATAGTGGGTTATTAACTTGTGTAACCTAAATCATGATGTTGATCATTCCTATGATGCTAAAGTACCATCCAACTCCTGCTAGACGAATGTTGGGTTTGCTTTTTCCAGATGGATTGTTGCAAATCTAGGGCATTTTGATACTTAGATTCCTAGCTTCTCTCTCCTTGGCATATTTTAGGTGCCTTGATGAAGAGTGATATTTTTGATGTTGATGAACTTTTGGGATCCATCAGGAGTTTGGTAACAACCCAGTTCTCCACAAAGCCCATCCATGATGGGTTTTTGAGCTCTATCTAAAATGTAAGTATTTGATGGGAATTTGGGACCCATCCACATTTTCCATATGTGGTAGACTTTTCAGACCCATCTAAAGTTTGAAGGATGTCCACTTCTCCACCAAGATTAATACTTGACCATTTTTCGCATATCTTGGTGACGGGTCTTCAAGGTTTCTCCAAAGTCCGCTCGCAACCCATTTTTTTGCCAGATGCAACACTTAGTCAAATTTTATCCCTTTCTAATATCATTCATATGCTTTTCCACAAAGCATCTCTATCATTCCTTCAAAATGGATTTTTGGAATCCATTTGGAGTTTAGTAGCTACCCATTTTTTTGCCACTTCTAACACTTAGTTGTTTTTTGTATGCTTTTTGTGGTAAACTTTTGACACTCCTTTGGAGTCTGAAAGCAATCCATTTATCCATTAGGATTGACACTTAGTCATTTTATTGCAATTAAGAGCCTTATATTTTGCTTGAATGCTAAAGCAAAAGGATATAAAGAAAATTACCCACTATAAGGATCCATTGGTAGAGTCTCTATAATTGCCTTTCTTAGCTATAAATCATCTTGTTTACCCAAAATATTAACATGAGTGGATACAAATAAAACTTCACCCATAGTACGAGAAAAAAAATAGTGATTAAGCCTAAAAAATTTTCAATGATAAAAAAAATATTGACCCACCAAGAGCCCAATGTGTCAATTGATAACAACATCAACTGCACAATTAGGAACTTTTTATGGACAATGCTCATTGGCCTAAAATTCTATCCAGGAAAAAGGGTATTATAAACACCCAATATTCAACAACTCCATGAATGTGGGATTATGGATTTTACATGTTGTGACCAAGCATAGACAAAATGTATGTGGTTGAAACATTACACCTTTGTGGTTTGTTAAGCTAGCAAGCAGAACCATGGACTAGTTGGGTAGCAAATTGAGAATGTGGCTTGTTGGTGGCAAGTGGAAGCCCTAAAATGGCATGTGATAAAACATGATTAAAATTCCAAGAACACATATGATAATAGGAAGACCCCATAATTGTGCTAGTTGGAATTTCTAGTTGCCAAGTTGATGAAAAAATACAACATTCTTCCAAGGGTCATTTTATTGTCATTATCATGTGTATGACGATATTTCCAATAAGCTTAGGTATCCTAAAAGATCTATGAATGCATGAGAATAAATTGTGAGAGCATGATACAAAGGACATGGAGAAAGAATTAAGTCAATGGCCTAATAATTGTTAGGTTATTTTGACAAGCCACTATGGTCTTTAGCCATGCAAACAGTTACCTTAAGAGAGTAGCAGTAATTGCATTTTTTATTTTCAAAATCAAAGGAGATTAACAAAATATCAAGTTCATTATTAATGGAACTCTCCTTACTTGCTATGACATTAGATCCATATTCTCAATCGATAGGGATGGCGATTCTCAAGATAAGGATATGCGATCAATAATTCTACCTCCATGCTAGAAGTGGCTCAGGTGATTATGTAGGGAATAGTGATGATGGTGAGCCATAGATAAATCTTTGCCATTATTCAATAGAACTCCTTGTAGTAGGGGTATGAATCCCATGATAGAGGAGTTCGATCATATGAGGTAGTTTTCCATGCTATTCACATACGGTTGAGGTGTGCAGGAGTAGAGGAATGTGGAGTTGCAATAGTGGTGAGGTCCACAAGTCTTTAGCAGCTAGCCACATGCTTCATGTGTGGATGAAAATGATCCAACAATAGTATTTCACATGTTGTTAGTGAGCTTTGTTCTTGCCATATTTGAACGTATCCTACAAACCCATCATCATCCATGTGGCAAAAGTTGCATCCATAGTGTATTTTGGAATAAGAACACATTCGATAAAATTATATCATGGATTGCTAATACCAATGTGGGAGGTAGTGTAATAACTAATGCTTGGGGTTATAGAGCCCACTACAAAACCATTAGATCTTAGTTGTGTTAGAATTATTTTATCATTATTGTCAAAGGTTGACTTGGTTGCTAGAAAACAGTGGTGTGTTTGGGCAAATTACTCAAGGGTAAGTTTGAAATATTTAACATTAATATTTAATATTAATGTTAATGTTGAAAAGACCAAAATTTTGAATATTTAAATATTATAATATTTAAACATTAGATTTAAATATTATAATACAAAAGTGATTTTAAAAAAGAGTGGGCCGACCTCTTGGGCGCCACATGAAAGAGTGTATATATAGATAAAATATTTAAGTTCATTTTGGGTATCAATCTTCAATTGAATATATTTGAAAAGGATTTCACTGTCCAGTAAGCAACACAAAGGTGAGAAGAGTTTTACTCAGAATCAATGATCGAGAGTCTGAGGAGCTTGCACATAGGACAAGAAAAAATTAAAGGTGCTAGCTACCAACCTATGAAAAAGCTTCCAAAAGTAGGAGGCATTTATTAGAAGATAAAATACTCCATTTGAAAGTAAAGATAACATGTGGGATTGAATCAAAGTTAAAGCAATGGCACTGGTTTATGCGAGGTGAACAAAATTTTGGCTACAAATGCATGATGGAAATTACAAAGGTTTTTTGGATCCCTCTAATGCACAATCGAAGGACAATAAGGTACGTGTACCATATTATAGGGGAATTTACTAACAGATATCCTTATAACTGAATATGAGCAAAGTTGTTCCAATTTATACATGTGACTAGATCTCTTAGGAAAGGACTCAATTTTGTAGGTGACATATAGGTTGTTACAGATTCATAGAGGTCAGTTTGGTTCAAATATTTTGAAATAGTACATCTAAAAATTTATTTTGAGGTATACAATATGAAGAAACAAGCATCTAGGAGCATGTAGAGGAACATTTTTGATTCACATGAAAAGAGAAGCAACCACCATCTCAATTGGTGCACCATTGTACTTACCTTTCACAAGCTCAAAGGTCTTTGATGTATAAGAACAAATGAGCACAAAAATATCCATGAGAAGTGAATCATTATGGAAGATACAACATCAATGAGTCATACAACATGGACATAGAGGAGGTCCTTGGGGAGGTCAACGGTGATAAGCGTGGTGTTGTAGCCCATGCCCGTGATGGTTATATAATATCTTGGAAGGATATGTTGCATAAGAGCATCCTTGAAGAGGAGTTGTAGAAACAAGTAAGTTGGGGTGATTTGATGATATCTGAGTGGACCTATGAGCAAAAATTTGATAGCTAAGTTGATTCGTGCAAGAAGAGCTACATCATCTAGGACCATGCACAAAATATTTTTATGCAAGCAAGATATTCATTATAAAAAAGATCGATCAAACAACCATGGATATTGACCCAAGAAAAAACCTGAACATTGAGTAAATTGATCAAGGAGTGAATTGAGTTATTACATGTGGAGCATTGTTGTGTAGAGGAGGTGACGAGGTCAAACAGTGCCCAAGGCATCCAAAGTAACTATTGCAAACATTGGACACACGTGGCTGCCACAAGATCAAATTCAATAGAGATCATGGAACAAAGTGACAAGGAGCGCAGGTTTTGAAGTGGTACAAGTTTTCCATGATTTGGTAAAAGTAAGGTAATACTTTGCATAGTATCTTGTAACCCTAATATAGGAGATATAAGTGAAATATTTATTGTTAAAGGAAAGAATGAATGTTACTATATTGCAAGTTTGATTTCCAAGTGCATAAGTAAAAAAGCAAACTCAAGAAAAGAGAAGAATTTAAAGAGAGTAAAAGCAAGGTACAATAGGGATTATAATGATCAGATTTTTGAGTAGACCAGAGCAAATGTTTTGGATCAAATTTTTGAGTAGACCTAAGAAGAGTTAGGATCAAATTTTTTAGCATACCCGAGCATAGTTTTGGATCAAATTTATGAGCAAAAGGTTGGTGCCTTCAGACCTAAGTTTGGTACCTCAAGGGGATTGGTGTCTCCTATGGTTTGGTGCCCATGAATTTGTATAAGGGGATTGGTGTCTCTTGTGGGTTGGTACTTACAAACTTGTAAAAGGGGATTGGTGTCTCCTATGGGTTGGTACCCATAAACTTAAAAAGGGGATTGGTGTCTCCTGTAAGTTGGTGTCCATGAACTTGAATAAGGGGATTGGTGTCTCCTATGGGTTGGTGCCCATAAAATTGTATAAGAGGATTGGTGTCTCTTGTAGGTTGGTGCCCATGAACTTGTATAAGGGAATTGGTGTCTCCTGTGGGTTGGTGCCCATGAAATTTATTTAAGAAACATACGCTTATACTATTCACCCCCCTCTTAGTATAAGTGTGTTTTCTTAAATTGGTATCAGAGTGGGTTCCTTCATGAAAGCCTAACCACTTGAAGGATCTTACAAGAACACACATGGATTACCAAGAAGGTTTTTCATAAAACAGGGCTCCATTATTCTATGGAACTAACTATGACTTCTAGAGCATGAGGATGCAAACCTATTTTATGGTACATTTCTAAGATATATGGAAATATATTGTGGATGGGTTCAAACCACCTATAACCCCTCCCATGGATCAAAATGGCAAGAAACCATTTGAAAACAATGCCAAGGTAATGAATGCAATATTAAGTGGGTTATGTGAATCAAAGTTTGTGAAAGTCATGCAATGCACCTTAGCAAAATAAATATGGGACAAGTTACAAATAACATATGAAGGAGACGACAAGGTTAAAATGGCAAAACTTCAAAGCCATAAGAGAAATTTTGAAGACTTGAAGCTGAAATACGAGGAAGATATTACCAGATATCTGCTCTGTGTTGATGAAATTGTCAACACCATTCGTGGACTTGGAGAAATTATTGATGACTCTAATATTGTTCAAAAAATCTTAAGGTCACTTCCCATGAGGTTTGATGCAAAGGTCTCGATGATTGAAGAAATGAAGGATCTTAAAACCTTAAGCATGGATGATCTACATACAATTATTACAACCTATGAGATGAGGACTAAAAAAGATTAAAAATCCAAATGAGAGACTGCATTTAAAGCTTCAATAAGACAAAGAATAAAGAACCAAATTCAAGTGAAGAATCAAGCAAAAGAGAAGAAGTTAACTTTGTGCGAAGAAATAAGAAGGGACAAAGAAAAAACAAAGGTAAGCATACTATAAAATATTTTAATTATTGTAACATTGGTCACTATGCAACTCAGTTCCCACAAGCTAGAAGTAGTAGCAGTGAAGAAGAAGAGGAATGCAAGAAAATTAAGGAAAATAATTTTATCATGAAAATAAAAAGAGGCACGATAAAAGCAAGCATGAAAAGATGATATTTCAAAGGCACAAGAAGAGTCTTTATGTTGAGGAAGCAAGTAGTTCTTTCCAACAGTAGTGATGAAAGTCTCTCCGATAGTGAAAGAGAAGAAATCATATTTTTGGCCATGGAGGTGAAAGAATATGCTCCTATTGTTGAAAAACAAGAAGAGAAGAAAGATCCATAAAATGAAGAGGAAGCCATAGTTGACATAGAAGAGGAACTTGTTTTTGCTCTTGAAGAGTTGAAAAGACTTAGAAATAAGAACTCAAGATTGAAGACTCAAGTACAAAAGGATGAGAAGACAAAGGGAAAGCTTTCACAAGATCTCACCAATTTAAAAGTGAAAATTGAAGAGGCAAAGTGAATATAAGAAGTTATGACTAAGCAATTGAAGACAAAAGAGTTGGAATGTGAAAAAATGGAACATGAAATTGTCTCTGTTAGAAAATCTAATGATGAGCTATAAAAAAATATTAGGTTTGAGATAAACATAGAAACCTTGGATGATATTATCAAAGCACAGAGATCTTCGATTATAAATATTGGACTTGGTTTTGAAGAAGGTCAAAAGAAAAAAAAGGAGGAATCAAACTCAAAAGGAATAGAGGCATCAAATAAAATAATTAAAGAAGAGCGTAAGACCTATGCTAATGTGTTGAGAAGTGGAAGCATCGAGAAGGAAATAAACAAAGAATCATCAAGGAACAAGGTCCATCACAAAAAAAACAATGAGATAATAAGGTAGCCATATCCTCTAAGGCAATTAGACAAGTTTTAATATTTCTTCTGGTGTTATGGTAAAAATAATGATGTTTTAATATTTCTAAGGCAATCAGACAAGTTTTAATATTTCATGTCATCAATTTGTTCATAAAGCTATAAATTGTAGGGTTTGTGCTAAAAATAATTTTGGCTTCACCAAGAGAATTTTCAATTTATTTGCACCTCTTATGGATTACAACATCATTTGTTACAAATGTGATAATTTTGGGTATACATCTAAATGGTGTAGAATGATGTTCCCCAAACTTCCAAAATCAAGAAAGAAGGAGGATGATCAAAATGTTTAAGTGATATGACCTCCAATGTTTGGAAAAATAAAATAGAACAATAAAAGGAGCATTGTAATTTGGGAGTAGTTTCACTCCCATATCATCATTGAAGTCTCAAGAAGAGCAGGTAGTAAGGGGGCATTGTCAAGTGTCTTATCCTTCAGCCCCGAGGAGCCTTTGCCATTGATGTCAAAGGGGGAGAATTTTAGTAAGGGGAGCAAAATGTAATTTTAGTAAGAGGGAGTAGCTTGTTAGGGGGAGCAACTTGTGATCCTATTGCAATAAAGGATAGTTTCTTTGCATGGTTGCCATCAATGACAAAGGGGGAGATTGTTAGAATTATTGAGTTGTCATTGATATCAAAGGTCAACTTGGTTGCTGGCAAACAATGGTGTGTCTGGGAAAATTACTCAAGGGCAAGTTTGAAATATTTAACATTAATATTTAATATTAATGTTAATGTTGAAAAGGTCAAAAGTTTAAATATTTAAATATTATAATATTTAAATAATAGATTTAAATATTATAATACAAAAGTGGTTTAAAAAAGAGTGGGCCGACCTCTTGAGCACCACATGAAAGAGTTTATATATAGATAAAATATTGAAGTTCATTTTGGGTATCAATATTTGATTGAATATCTTTGAAAAGGGTTTCGTTGTCTGGTAAGCAACATAGAGACGAGAGGAGTTGTACTCAAAATTAGTGATTAGGAGTCTGATGAGCTTGCATGTAGAACAAGAATGAATTAAAGGTGTCAGCTACCAACCTATGTGAAAGCTTTCAAAAGGAGGAGGTATCGATTAGAAGATAACATCCTTCATTCAAAAGCAAAGATAACACATGGGATTAAATCAAAGTTAAAGTAGTGGCACTGGTTTATGCGAGGTGAACAAAATTTTGGCTATAGATGCATGGTGGAAGTTGCAAAGGTTTTTTGGATCCCTCTAATGCACAATCAAAGGATGATAAGTTATAGGTACCATATTGTAGGGGAATTTACTAATAGATATCCTTCTAACTAGAGATGAGAAAATTTGTTCCAATTTATATAGGTGACTAGATCTCTTGGGAAAGAACTCAGTTTATAGGTGATATACATGTCATTGTAGATTCACAAAGGTCAGTTTAGTTCAAATATTTTGAAAGAGCACATCTAAAAATTTGGTTCAAGGTATTCAATACGAAGAAACAAGCATCTAGGAGCACGTGGAGAAACAGTTTTGATTCACACAAAAAGAGAAGCAACCACCATCTCAACTAGTGCGTTGTACTTACTATTCACACACTCATAGGTATTTTATGTATAATAATAGGTGAGCACACATATATCCATGAGAAGTGAACCATTGTGGAAGATAAAGCATCAGTGAGTCATACAACGTGGATGTGGAGGATGTCTTTGGGGAGGTTTATGGTGATAAGCATGGTGCTATAGACCATGTTTGTGATGGTTATAAAACATATTGGAAGGATAGGTTGTAGAAGAACGGAATTAAAGAGAAGTTACAGAAATAAGTAAGTTGGTGTGTTTTTATGAGATCTAAGTGGATCTACGAGTATACATTTGATAGCTGGGATAATTCGTGCAATAATATCTACGTCATCTAGGCCCATGCATAGAGTATTTTGATGAAAGCAAGATATCCATTATGAAAATTGATCGATCAAACAACCACATATATTGACCCGAGTGAAAACCCGAACAGAGTAAACTGAGCAAGGAGTGCATTGAGTTATTACATGTGGAGCATTGCTGTGTAGAGGAGGTGACAAGGTCAAACAGTGCCCAAGGCATCCAAAGTAACTATTGCAAATATTGGACACACATGACTACCACAAAATTGAATTCAATAAGAGATCATTGGAACAAAGTGACAAGCAACGTAGGTTTTGAAGTGGTACAAGTTGTCCATGATTTGGCAAAAGTAAGGTAATACTTTGCATAGTATATTGTAACCTTAAGATAGAAGATATAAGTGAAATATTTATTTTTAAATAAAATAATGAATATTACTATATTACAAGTTTGATTTCCAAGTGCATAAGTAAAAAAAGCAAACTCAAGAAAAAGGAAGAATTTAAAGAAACTAAAAGCAAGGTACAATAGGGATTATAATGAACAAATATTGATTGAATTTTTTAATAGACCAGAGTAGAGTTTTTGGATCAAATTTTTGAGCAAACCTAAGTAGAGTTTTGGATCAGATTTTTAAGCAGACATGAGCAATGTTTTGGACTAGATTTGTGAGCAGAAGGTTGGTGCCTTCATACTTGAGGTTGGTGCCTCAAGGGGATTGATGTCTCCTATGGGTTGGTGCTCATAAAATTTTAAAAAGGGATTGGTGTCTCCTATGGGTTTGTGCCCATAAAATTGTAAAAGAGGATAGGTGTCTCCTATGGGTTGGTGCCCACAAAATTAAAAAGGGAATTGGTGTCTCTTGCTGGTTGGTGCCCACAAACTTGAATAAAGGATTGGTGTCTCCTATGGGTTGGTGCCCACAAACTTGCATAAGGGGATTGTGATGGGGAGCCAAATTTTAACACAAAGAAAAGACTCAATTTTCATTCAGAAGCATGGAAAGATTACAATTCCGAACCATGGAAGATTTACAAAGTACAAAAAATGCAAAAGAAGCCGCAGTCTTCGTCTTTCCAGCCTCCTCAATCCTTCGAACAACCTCTTTTTATAATGACAGGTTCTTGCTGCAACCGCCGTTCGTAACTGTCCCTGTAACCGCTGCAACGGTCCCTTGGAACTACCATAACGACTTTTGGTAACTATCAAATGTCGTTCTGTAATGGTCCGTGAAAAAGTAGCATGTCGCGATATCGCGACATCTCTTCAACCTGCCCTTCTCTCTCCTAGCCGGGTCGCGAAAATGTGACACTTTTTCCCTTTAGTCCATCTGTCGTGATATCGTGACATTTTTTTGGCTTTGGTCGTTCTTTGCCAACATGTCGCGATATCGCGACACTTTTTTGGCTTTTGTCCTTGTTTGCCAATGTGTCGCGATATCGCGACACTTTCCTTTGCCTTGGCTTTTGTTTAAAACCTGTCGCGATATCGCGACACTTTCTATGTCGCGATATCGCGACACTTTCTTTTGCTTGCTTTTGCTCAAAACATCGCGATATCGCGACACCTTTTATGTCGTGATATCGCGACACTTTCTTTGGCCCTTGCCTTTGTTCAAAATACGTCGCGATATCGCGACACTTTCTTTGGCCCTTGCCTTTGTTCAAAATATGTCGCGATATCGTGACATCTTTTATGTCGTGATATCGCGACACTTTCTTTTGCCCTTGCCTTTGTTCAAAATACGTCGCGATATCGCGACATCTTTTATGTCACGATATCGTGACACTTTTCAGCACTTAGAATATTTTTCAAAACATGTCGCGATATCGCGACATCTTGTATGTCGCGATATCGTGACACTTTTCAACACTTAGAATATTTTTCTTTTCTTTTGTTTTTGGTGATGCAAGATTGTTGTGCTGCCTTTGGATGCTCCTGCATCAGACACCCGGGGTATATTGAGAAGTGATCTTCACTTCTGGATGGTCAGAGGAAAACCCAGGTGATCAACCTCTGTTTTGGACAACCAAGTTGCATCTTCGACAGGTCGGCCCTTCCACTTGACCAAATACTCCGAATATTGTCTGTTTCGGGTACTTCTGCCTTCGCGAGTGTCGAGTATGTCTTCGATTTCCTCTTTGGCTGGAGTAGATGTTGGAATACTCCACAAATACGGACTTGGTGTCTCGCTGCTACTTCCTTCATGATATTCGACCAAGTCTAAAATATTGAAAATAGGTGAAATATTCAGCTCACTTGGTAGATCTACTTCATAGGCATTTCTTGAATCTCGTTTACCTATGATTCTGCATGGTCCAAACCTCTTCATCTTCAACTTATTGTAGGTTTTTCTAGGAAACCATTCCTTGCACAAATGAACCATGACTTCATCTCCTATCTAGAATTCCTTGAAACGCCACTTCTGATCTGCTCTGGCTTTGTACGTAGCATTCATTTTACTGATATGCTGCTGGACCTCTTCATGTAAATTCTTCATGTGTGCTGCAAAGTCTTCAGCTTCAGCACTGCGCTTTTCTCCTTTATCTATCGACCTCAACTCAAAAGCGTTTCTCGGGCTGTTCCCATGCACTATCTGGAATGGGGATTTACCAGTACTACGATTGACAGAATTATTGTAAGCAAACTCTGCCTGTGGTAAAATCAGATCCCATCCCTTGGGTTTATCTCCTACCAGACATCGTAGAAGATTACCCAAACTTCTGTTGACTACTTCGATCTGTCCATCAGTCTGCGGGTGGTACGTAGAACTGAACTTCAATTCTGTTTTCAGCTTCTTCCACAGAGTTCTCCAGAAATAACCCACAAATTTGGTATCTCTGTCCGAGACAATGCTTTGGGGTAGACCATGAAGGCGTACAACCTCCTTGAAAAACAAGCCTACAATATGAACAACATCACTTGTCTTCTGACATGGAATAAAATGGGCCATCTTCGAAAACCTGTCAACGACAACAAAAATGGCATCATTTCCGCGTTGTGTCCTTGGCAGACCAAGAACAAAATCCATACTGATGTCCTCCCATGGTCTCTCTGGTATAGGCAATGGCTGATACATTCCTGTATTCTGGCTTACTCCTTTCGCCATCTGGCACACTCTACAACCCTGCACAAATTTTGTCACATCCGGCTGCAACTGTGGCCAATGGTAATTCTCACTAACTAGAGCAATGGTCTTATCTCGACCAAAATGTCTTGCTAGTCCTCCGCTATGTTTCTCTTTGATCAGATTTTCCCTCATGGAACTCCTAGGAATGCACAACTGGTTCTTCCAAAACAGCATCCCATCTTGGATCATAAAATCCAACCACTTAGTGCGATCCACAGTAGTAGGAGACAAACATGCCTTCCATGCCTCTACAAAATCTGGATCCTCTGGGTATAAACTCTTAAGTTCATCAAACCCAACAACTTCCACTCTCATTTCTATCAACAAATTATGCCTTCTACTCAAGGCATCTGCAACTCTATTAGATTTGCCACTTCTATGCTTCAGGACAAAGGTATAACTCTACAAGAATTCAACCCACTTCAAATGTCGTTGGTTAAGTTTACCTTGACTATTTATATACTGTAAAGCTTGATGGTCAGTATATAAAACAAATTCCTTGGCTAGCAAATAATGTCTCCATTTCTTAAGAGCCTGAATTATAGCATAGAATTCTTGATCATAAACAGAGTATTTCTTTCGAGCATCATTTAATTTTTCACTAAAGTATGCAACAGGTTTACCTTCTTGGCTCAATACAGCTCCAATGGCACTGCCACTGGCATCACAGTCAACCTGAAACACTTTATTAAAATCTGGAAGTGCCAGAATGGGTTGTTCTGTCACTTTCTTCTTCAATATGTCCATACTGGTACCTGCCTTGGCAGTCCACTTAAATTCTTTCTTATCCCCTCTCATAGTTTCTGTTAGGGGTGCACAAATACTGCTAAAGTTTCTAATAAATTTTCTATAGAAACTTGCAAGACCATGAAATGATCTTACCTCTGTTACATTCCTTGGGGTAGGCCATTCAATGATAGCCTTCACCTTCTCAGGATCCATTTTTAGACCCTCCTCTGAGATGACAAATCCCAGGTATATCAACTCTTTCTGTACAAAACTGCACTTCTTTAAATTTATCAACAACTGCTCCTCTCGCAGCTTTTCAAAAACTGTCCGAACATGCATCAAATGCTCGTCCAATGTTTTACTAAAAATTAAAATATCATCCAGATAAACTATCATGAACTTTTCTAGGAAGTCATGCAATACCTCATTCATCAGCCTCATGAACGTACTGGGTGCATTAGTCAATCCAAATGGCATAACTAACCACTCATACAAACCCTCTTTGGTTTTAAAGGTTGTCTTCCATTCGTCACCCTCTCTGACACGTATCTGGTGATATCCACTCTTTAAATCAATCTTAGTGAAGTATTTAGCTCCACTCAAACAATCCATTATATCATCCATTCGAGGTAATGGAAATCGATACTTAATGGTAATTTTGTTTATTGCCCTTGAATCAGTGCACATTCTCCATTCTCCACCCTTCTTTGGTGCTAGTACGATAGGTACTGCACAGGGACTTAAACTTGCTCGAATTAATCCCTTCTTCAACAACTCATGAACCTGGCGGTTCAACTCTTCATTCTCGACAGGGGACATTCTATGGGCGGCCTTATTGGGTAAGCTAGATCCTGGCATTAAGTCAATCTGATGACTAATCTTCCTCATTGGCGGCAAACCCTCAGGCACATTGTCTGATATAATATCAGGAAATTCTGCTAACAGATGTTCAACTTCTACTGGAATGTCTATAGTTTCTTCTCTCTTTATAGTAGGAATTAATGCATAACACATTGAATCCCTCTTTAGACCATCCAAAATTTTTTTGCCATCTACTAAACAAATTCTAGCATTATTGCATACCTTTTCCTCAACCTCCTTCAATGGCTTCAGTTTGTGGCGCACTCCATATTTTGTCAGGGAATAGGTATTTGCATGCCCATCATGCGCCGCACGTCTATCAAATTGCCATGGTCTTCCCAACAACAAATGGCAAGCATCCATCGGCAAAATATCACACAGGACCTCATCCTGGTATCTTCCAATTTGAAACTTGACCAAGCATTGTTCATTGACCAATGCTCTATGGTCCTTCTGCAACCACGCAATCCGGTATGGATGCGGGTGCTGCCTTCTTTCTAGCTTTAACTTAGTCACCATATCCTCAGAGACCAAATTATCTGTACTACCATTATCAATAATAATATTACAGATTTTACCTGAACATTTGCACCTCGTGCGAAACAGGATTTTTCGTTGGTCTGGTTCCCTCTCTTCGTTCAACAAGGTTCTCCTTGTGACCATCACTTCTCCTCGCTCTGCTTCTTCAGAGTGCTCAGATTCAACACCATCATCAACAACCGCAACTCGAGCATTTGCTTCAGGCCTTCTATTCGGTGCCTCTTGGTGTTGGGGACACTCATATGATCGATGCCCCTCTTCCCCGCAATTGAAGCAAGTTCCACGAAATCTTCCTCTTCCATATCCACGTCCACCTCTACCTCTTCCCCTTTGATAATCATTGTTCTGATTACGGGGCCGGTATGCATTCTCCTCCTTCTATTCCTGGTGATTGCTTGTTTCACCAGTCTTCTTCTGGTCGTCATATTTACCTCCACTGGTTCTGCCACCAGTTCTTCCACCATGACCTCTTCCTCTCTATTTACTGTCAAATCTTCGGTTCAGTTTCTCTTCCACCTTCAGAGCAAACTGGTAAGCATCTTCAATGGTGCTCATTCGAACCAAACTCAATTCTTCTTGCACGCTGGTTCTTAACCCATTAATGTAACGGGCTACTCTCTCTTTATTTGCCTCTGTATGGCCAGTTCTGATGGAGATTTTGAAAAACTCCTCTGTATATTCTTTAACAGACTTGCTGGACTGTCACAAACTCTGCATTCTTCGTAATAGATCTAATTCGTAATCTGCCAAAATAAACTACCGCTTCAGCTTTTCGACCATTCGATCCCATCTGGTGATCTTTTCTTTTCCTCTTCGATTTCGCTCCAGCTGCACTCCTTTCCACCATATGCCAGCATGGCCTTTCAACTTTGTTCTTGCAAACTTGATCCGATTTGGATCTTCAATCTCCTCATATTCGAAATACTCCTCCATATCGTTGATCCAGTCAATCAACTCTTCTGGATTTAGATTCCTAGAATATGTGGAGACGTCTATCTTCGGCCTTTTCCCAATTTGAGAAATGGCTTTAATCATTCGAGCTTCCATAGAACTCATTACTTCTTCTTCTTCTTCTGATGGGTCATCAACTCCGCAAGCTTCATCATCGCTCTGGTCTTCTCCTCTTGGCTCTACTCCTCTTCGCAATTCTTCCTGCAGGGCCTGCACTTGCCTCTGCAATGCTCGAAAGTCTCCTTCAGGAACCACGTTCCTTCCAGCACCATGATTTCTTCGTGGCGGCATTCTTCTTCACTTCTTCTCAGAACCCTTAACCCCAGATCCTGGTGCAAGCTGCCTCACGTTCGGCGCTCTGCTTACACACTCAGAATCTTCTCGCTCTGATACCACTTGATGGGGAGCCAAATTTTAACACAAAGAAAAGACTCAATTTTCATTCAGAAGCATGGAAAGATTACAATTCTGAACCATGGAAGATTTACAAAGTACAAAAAATGCAAAAGAAGTCGTAGTCTTCGTCTTTCCAGCCTCCTCAATCCTTCGAGCAACCTCTTTTTATAATGACAGGTTCTTGCTGCAACCGTCGTTCGTAACTGTCCCTGTAACCGCTACAACGGTCCCCTGGAACTGCCATAACGACTTCTGGTAACTGTCAAATGTCGTTCTATAACGGTCCGCAAAAAAGTAGCATGTCGCGATATCGCGACATCTCTTCAACCCGCCCTTCTCTCTCCTAGCCGGGTCACGAAAATGCGACACTTTTTCCCTTTAGTCCATCTGTCGTGATATCGTGACATTTTTTTGGCTTTGGTCGTTCTTTGCCAACATGTCACGATATCGCGACACTTTTTTGGCTTTTGTCCTTGTTTGCCAATGTGTCGCGATATCGCGACACTTTCCTTTGCCCTTGGCTTTTGTTTAAAACCTGTCGCGATATCGCGACACCTTTTATGTCGCGATATCGCGACACTTTCTTTTGCTCCTGCTTTTGGTAAAAACACGTCGCGATATCGCGACACCTTTTATGTCGCGATATCGCGACACTTTCTTTGGCCCTTGCCTTTGTTCAAAACACGTCGCGATATCGCGACATCTTTTATGTCACGATATCGCGACACTTTCTTTGGCCCTTGCCTTTGTTCAAAATACGTCGCGATATCGCGACACTTTCTTTGGCCCTTGCCTTTGTTCAAAATACGTCGTGATATCATGACATCTTTTATGTCGCGATATCACGACACTTTTTAACACTTAGAATATTTTTCAAAACATGTCACGATATCGCGACATCTTGTATGTCACGATATCGCGACACTTTTAAACACTTAGAATATTTTTCTTTTCTTTTGTTTTTTTGGTGATGCAAGATTGTTGTGCTACCTTTGGATGCTCCTGCATCAGATTGGTGTCTCCTGTGGGTTGGTGCCCATAAAATTGTATAAAGGGATTGGTGTCTCCTGTGGGTTGGTGCCCATAAAATTTATTGAAGAAAAAAATGCAATCTATTGTTGTGGTTTTCTCTCAAAAGGGTGTTTCCATGTAAAACCCTTGTCTCTTATGTGTATGGATTTTGTGCATTGATTCATTATTACATTTAGATTATTGTAGTTGTTATTTAGAAGGAATTTTTTTATCTTATATTATTCACCACACCCCTCTCAGTATAAGCACATTTTTCTTCAAGTCGTTCCTTGCAAGGAGCACCATTGAACGTCAAAGAAAAATTATTTATGCTCATTTAAACATTCTTGTTAGACTTCAACGTTTACAGTTTAACATGAAAGGATATCAAAGAACACAATGTGCACTCCTAGAGAATCCTTATATGACTAAGAATAACTTTAGAAATTCAAAGTCTACAACATCATTTTGTTGCTTCATTTCTATTGGGATTCTTCTATGAGATCATTGAACCATTGCAATAGTGCATCTAGTGCACTATGACTGTATTGTGGTATGTTGCTTTGGACGTGGACATAGAATGGAAATCCATTGATGAGTCACAAGTTGATCAAGAATTTATGAAAACATTCACATAATTCTCCTAAGCAACAAAGGGATGCTCATTCTCCTGAGAAAGGAGTCATCTATATTTGTAGTGATAAATTTGGAGAAGCCAATTGCTCACTCAACTTGCTCATGGATAAACCTGAATGAAATAGCATCGTATTAAAAGCCAAAGAGAAATTCAAGAGCAAAACCAAATGAATGCATGGATATTGACACTTCTTATGAAACATTTTACAAGCAAAGAAAGAATAAAATTTATCAAAGGGGAGGGGATAATTGTGGAAGGAAGAGGGGTACTTTCCATGAGGAAAAATCCCCCCATATGTCAAGAGCTAAGAGATTATGATATCAATGGTATGAGAAAATCCCAGATAAAATTTTATTCATTATCAAAGCACTTTATAGACATACAAATGATCTCCAAATTACAACAAAACTTCAAATTGGGAGATTACACCCTAGAAGATAACAAATAGCTAATTGTAGCTATTATTGGAAGATCTTCCTACCTAAGAATTAACAACTTAGCTAAAAGAAGCTTATTATAAAAATATTCTTATTTGGAATGCTTTACAAAGTAAACTAAAATTAATTAAAATCCTATGTCTATCCTTATCATGTTTACATCATATTTTTCTTGCAACTTGCTAGCACTCTATGGTGACTTTTATACTATAAAGCAAATTTACATATATCATATAAAAAAGGTAGTCTAAGCTAGCAATTTCCTCCCTAAAAATTTGATCTTATATGTTTTATCATGTACCATATTTCATATCTACACTTAGGAAAATTAGATAAAAGAATCATTCAATGACTAGCAAGTGCTTATAAATCCTAAAGCATCCAACAACATGGGATAATTCTATAAAATTGTTTTTTCTCTATGTAGGAATCTATTAGAAATTTCAAAAACCATCAATATATCCAAATATTAAATTAGTACAATGCATGCTTACACCTAAAAAGTAGGTAGGGTACAATCATTCAATGCTTGACAAGTGTTTAGAAAACCTATATACCCAACAAGTGAGGAATGATTAAGTTAAATCTCCTCCTTTGGTATAAGGGTCTATCAAAAATTTAAAGTGACAATATAATATCATCTCTTTATTAAATTCACCTTTGTATCTAAGATGGATGAATGAAATGATTACCCAAAACTTGGAAAACTTTCAACATACCTAATGATATTAGATAATTGGGTTAGACATCCTACCCCTGTATAAGCATCTATCATAATTATTAGACAACCTTCTTCTCCTACTAAACTAGGGCAATATGATGAAGTATAATATTTGAAAGCCCTATACCATAAATTCTTAATCATAAAATACTAGACAAAATTTATTCCAAATCTTTCTAATCATCTTACATATATGATGTATTGCCTGCATAGCTAGTATAATTACAAGTTGCATATATGTTTTATTTTTTGATGCATTTAGAAACATAGGACTTCACAATTATGTAATTATGATAACTATTTAGGTTAGATCGTATGCATTACACTTGCACTAGGTCACTAATTCTACTAGGTCCCCATCCTTAGGACTTTGGATTGCCTTGTACACAACTTTTTTTATCGATCAAGATGCAAGAATTACCTCTATATCAGGAATCATGTGCTACCAGACTTTATTTTTACATTGTGTGCTTGTGATGCATCTTTCCCTAAATTATGTTTTTTGGGGTAGGGGATGATAAGAAATATTTCTTGATTAATGGATTTCATTCAAAATCCTGAGAAGTCAAAATCCTTAACAAGATATAACCCTCATTATATTCCTTTCCTTGAAAGGCATACAATATTTATTGTATACATCATATCATGTTTAACAACCAATACTACTTTTGCATAGCTATTATTATCACAACTACATTCTTGCATAGTTGTATGACTACTTGATGAATTTAGAGTCAAGGAAATTCAAAATTATGTGATGATGACAAATAGTTAGCATAGCATCCACTTGCATTGCATTTGCACTAGGCCTCTAATGCTAGTGGATCCCTACCCTTAGGATCATATGTGTGTTGTTTATTCAAACAATATGATAGAGTAATTTACATAAATTTACTCCATCAAATTTATCTCTTGTAATAGCTTTGACAAGAACATTATAACCCTTGAACTGTATCCTAAAGCTTAGGAACAAATAGGGTGTTATTTGTTAGGTTGTTGGTAGACAAAATCATGGTTTAAATCACTCCTATTCTACCCCATTTCTCTAGGCACTCCTTTTTGTGATAGTAGCATATTTTCCAAATCAATGCAACCTTGTTATACTCACAAAAAGAGCTTCCATGGCTAAATATGGGATAAAAAACCATCGAGATGCAGTAAATAACCCAAACTATGCATATAGTTATATGCATTGGATATCGAATGCTAGCAATAATTTTTATAATACATATTGGCTTGAATATTTTCATATTTGAATTGATTGTTTATGTTGTGGATCAATCCATGCATGCATTAGCATTCATATTTTAACAAGTGAAAACTAGGACTATTTTTACCCATTGACCAACGTATGATGGACATGCACCTACAATCAATAAAAATCAGACCATAATTCTCAAAGGCAATAAATTTGTGTAGACACCAAATCCTAGCCACTTGTCATCCACACATAATCCAATCACCACCATCCATTATTTATTTATGTATATATATATATATATATATATATATATATATATATATATATATATATATATATATATATATATATATATATATATATATATATATATATATTTATTGAGAGGGTCTCACACAACGAAGCCCTTGTAGATTCTACTAAATTTCTTTGTGTTGTGATTTATGTGTAGGTTACAGGAAACATATTACTTGATGGATGTTGCACTTGATGGATGTTGTAGCTAGGGTGGTCCCATAGGGATATTCAAACCCACCCACATCTTGTTTGGAGTAAAATATGATGTAGAAGACACCAAATATTATTTATAAACAAGGGTTTTTAAACCCTTCGATTGTAACTATTATATCAACACACATTATATTGTAACATTGGAGATCAAGACTCCCACAATATTAATACAAATTTATCTCTTTATTTTGCAATGTTTGTTGTGTTATTTTTTGTATTATTATATTGGTGTTGTCAATTTTTACTTTATAAAATAGCAATCATAGTGGGATCCCAAAGTGTTTCTTATGTTAACTTACCTTGTCAAAATTAATCTATATTTTTTGTTTTCTTGTTGTAGTTTTTTAGAGATTTGATCGCACGATAATCATGAAACTAGGGTTTATGGAAGTAGTAGGATTTGATCTTTGGTCACATGGATGCCTTAATGCATTTGAGGGATGCCCTATAGTGTCCAAGAGATGCCTCAACATATTTAGGAGACTCTGCATTGTGTCCAAGAGAGTTGGAAAGAAATACGTAGGCTTCTTGGTAAGTCTGGATCAAACACCACCTCCATTTTTTCTTTGTTTTTTAAAGAGAAATAAAAAGAAGATATTTATATTATGTTTAAAAAGAAACACATTCTACATATTAGGCATTCAAAAACATAATTTGATATAGTTTGCACATAGGATAGATTCACATTCGTGCATTCATGTTAGTTACATTAAAACATACATTAAACTAGAATTCAATTTTTGTTGTGTTTTTACTTGTTGCTTTGAGTTGTTGTTTGCAATAAATCAAGAAGAGCATAGTAGTTGCATTGTAGGTTAAAGTTTTCTGCTTTCTACTCTACTAGTCTCGAATAAGTCATTGGTATTAAAGTCTCTCCGACTATTGGAAACATATTTAATGATTCAGAGTGGAAGGACTAGGAAAACCCTCCACTGTTGGAATCACTTATTGATTTAGGGTGGATTTTAAGAGGTGTACCCTAGATTATTTTGAGGGGCTTGGTATTGATGTTTTTGGTCACTAACTTGGTTGAGTGTAAGTAGGTTTATTTGTAGTGTGAACACAATAGATAACATAAAAATAAAAATAATCACACATGATTGCATGATTCACTTTAAACATCAATGAGTTGGACTTTATCACCAACCACTGATCGAGATCAATGACAGTGGGTTTCATATCCATCTGCTATATCACCCCATAGACACATTAGCATCTCGTGAGTAATTTTTTTGGATTTCATCACCAGGAAAATTCTCATTTGCCATCCACCTTAGGAATCCACCCTACATAGTAGTCTAGGTTTAGGCACATCAAAACACACAAACTAAAAATAAAAATAAAAATAAAAATAAATATAGTTTTAAGACATAGGATTCAATTATTTGTTTTATTTCATGTGCTTTACATGTTCATTACACTTTTCCACACACATCCTTCACATCCACTACCCTTGCTTGTTCATAGCTTATGGTATTGACCAAAAATTAAGCCAAAGCCATGAATCAAGCACCAACCTCATACATGGAGTGCTCCACTTCTTATTCAACCAACCCAACATAGATAAGTCATTTTGGTTTGTATGCAGGACCTTCACATATAGTATTCACTTCGAATGTTGATGTGATGCACGAAGCCACTCACACATCCATCCTAAAAATAGAACCTTCCACACCCACTGATACCTGCATCACATACATAGATATGGATAAAGTTGGTGCTTACTTGAGATCAATAAAACCAATATTAGAACAATTTAACATCCCACATAGCCAATTTTTTTTCCCCAGTTGGAACTAAATCATTCATATCCCTCAAAATTTAGCCAAGTTTACACCAACCCTCTTTTTGAGGTATCTTCTTCACCTTCACATCAAATCAATCCACCATAATGCAGCCAAATAACTTCCATCCCATAGACCTATCTTGTTGCATGTGAGACAAAAGGGAAATATTTTAATGGTGCATTATGTCTAAAATAAGATAAAGTATTTTTATTGGTCGGTTGAGCGGTTGACCTTGTAAAGCTCTCAAAGAATTATTTTTAGGATGCATTATTTTAGGAAATTTTTGGTTACATACACCTAAGGATTTTTATATTTATCCTTCTGGTGAATGGACATAATTTCAATAGAAGAATAATACCTGTGTATGAAATTACTATAATAAATCACGTTATGTGATTAAAAATAGATCGATCTATTATTGTAACAAGATCTGACTGCATCTTATATAAGAACGCAGACCAGATGAATGAAAGACAGGATCAATTACACAAAGAACTATTTTAATCATTTTTCTATATAATTTTTTAAGAGTTGCAAATAGTCTTATTTTCTTAAAGCAAGCTCTACATAATTAGTCGGGCAAACTATCTGTGAGAGCCTGGACCCACTCCTTGCAGTAGTCCTCCCCTATTTTATTTCTATTATTTGTTTTCAATAGATTAGATTTGTTGCTTTATTTAATGCTTTATTTTAGTTTAGCTGTGTGTTTCATTTTCCTGCACTGTACTTTTATTTTCAGTATTTTTATTTCTAGCATTTTAATTTTCTACATTTTATTTTATTTGGTTTGGCTGAAATCAAAATGCATAAACATTCCCAACCAAATTAAATAGTTACAAAAGGATTCATTCCCCTAAACTACAGGAATATACTGTGCATGACACTCGTATGTTTACAAACTTACTGGATTGATAATTTATGGAAGAGAAATGATTGTTTTCTAAAAATAATTTATGCTCACTATTTTTGCACCATTACCGAGGAGTGTCAAAACTATAGTGTTATGATTTACAGGTCAGTTAAAAAGTCCATGTAAAATTACTTGTATATCTTCTACCTGAGAATCATGAGTCCACCAAGGGCCTTTTTATAGGGCCAAATAGTTTCTAGTACAGTCAGAGCCAAATCCCATAGGCAACGGTTTAAATTTACCAGTTTCTTAAGTAAATACGGGAATGAACCCAATGTACCATATTAAGTGTAGAAATAAGAAATAATTTGTGTTGTTGAAAAATTAGAATAGGCAAGAAGGATTTCCATCGTATCTTGAATGGTTTCAAGAAATCAAAGAAATGACAACCCAGGTCTAATATAGTTGAAAATATTTAGGGATGTGTTTTTACAAGAAACCATTTAAGAAATTATACCTCAAGAAGCCTAGTTTTAATGGTAAAAAAAATTGCAGGTTTAAAAATTCTCAACATATTGGTAAATTATTTTAATGATGACATCCGTAGCAGGAAAAATAACAAAGCAAAATTTAAAAAGAACATCTTGTTATGGAGTATGCTCTTCACTTGCACTTAAGGCGACCTGGTGAATCAAAAACTAGCACGTGTTTTTAAAATATTTCTACGCCATGTTTTTTTCAAGTTTCTAGCTCACAGATAGTCATTTGCCAGTTTGCACATTTTACCATTACATTGAAAAAGTTTGGTTTTGAGGCCATGAAGGAAAATGCTCTATACATGATACAACATATCAAACTAGTTGATAAATAAGGAGATGATTTTTAGAAGACTAGTTCAGATGTAGGTATGGGGGAGACCCCACCTTCATCATTGCCATCAATAGTGCAATGAATGCTATTTACAGTGTTCATAAATAAAAAAACATTCTTTTGGAGAGTTTAACAACTGGAAAAGATAAGAAGCCTTATAAAAGTGCTAAAAAGAAGCTGTAGGCCTTGAGAAGAGAGCTACATACCCAGTTTATACCCAGAAGTGCTCTAAATTCTTCTCCCTAAGATAGAGGTGCTTGTTGTTTAGTGTGGGACCTGATGTTTAGAGGGCTGTAGACCTGTTGCACAAAGGGACCTGTTACTGGCAATGAGGGTATCACAAATTTAAGTGGGGGAGGATATGGGTGAACCTGAATCTCTTGCAATTTTTTTTTTCTATTGATAAGGCTTCCAATTAAAATGCAAATCAGAAACAAAGCTCTATTTTTTGCTATTTTTTGGAAGAGAGTATCCTTTTTCCCTAGGACCAGCTTGGTCCAAAAGGGAAATGAGAAATATCCAACCAGTAACAATAAAATAAAATAGGGGAGGAGCATGAGCTAGTATCCATATTTTATGGTAGCACACTCACCCTTAAATGGAGAATTGTCATTGTACGATAACACCAATAGAAGAGGGCTCAGGTTGAAGCTTAAAAAAAAATAGTGGTAAATTATGGTTGCGATGTTGGACTTGTTAAAGTCCATACCTATAGAAAGAATACCTCAATGGGTAAAATTGAATATAGTGTAGCTGTATGTGCAATATAGTTCCCCTATCTATTTTATTCAAGGATATGACACTTACTTTCATAAAAATATTTCCCTTGTTTTCTAGACATAATTTACACTAAAATATGGTGCATGACCCGCATAGAATAACTAGACCTCATCATTATTTGCTTGAGGAGAACACCATAGAAAGAATGCCATGGTTTATTTATTGTTCTCTGTTAGCAATACATATGGGCACAAAATTTTATACTTTATATTTTCCCTTTTGGAAGCTGAATAGAAAAGATCTATTAACGAAAATTCAAAACTACATCATTTTCCATATTTTCACGCTCACAAAAAATGATGTCTTCATTGATTATTGAGGGCTATTGAGATGGAACCTAGTTCATTTTATATTTTATTTTAAATTGAGTAAATTGGTTGCGGTGGTGGAATCCATGTAGCTATAGTAAGAATTCAAACGGACCACATACATCATTGCACAAACACTGCCATCGTAGTTTTTAGTATACACACTACTAGCTATGTTTTGGGTGAGCATTACGAGTTTGAATCCTAGAGAAGAAAAATACCTCACAATTTTTAGTTGTGACTATGATTTGATTGTTTACCCATAGTTTAATGGTTGATCATGATGTGTTCAATTTACTAGCTTCACTGCTAGAGAAAAAATGCTTAGAGGAAGAATAACCGGATGATTAGTGGTGTGGATTATGAAGGTAGCCAGAAGAAAAATAATAATAATAATAATAAAATAAAATAAAATTCTCCAAGATGCACCAATGTCACAACAATCACATTTTTGAGTACATCATGATTACAGGTAACATGAAAATATTTCACATCATTAGTATCATACACATCAGGTTCTGCAAAATTCACCCAGGTATATGCTAAGTTTTATATTATTTTGGTAAATTAATTTTATTTAAAATAGGGCATTTGAAAGGCACCCCAATGCCTTGTACATCAGCAAAACAAAAAGGAGCACTAGACTTTCAAGAGGAACACAATAGAGAGGCATTAAGCCTAGAACATCAAAAGGAAAACGTCCTCTAGGACAAAGGAATAGAAAGAGGAACTAATAACCATCAACCCAGACAAAAATCAAACCTACTGTCCTTCAGACCAAAGGACCAAAATCCAAAAAGAAAGGACAGTAGTTGTAGCAAAAGGATAACAATCACACTCAGAGACGAGCGTTAGTTTGCATTGGAGAAATAGTAGCGGTGTCCAAAATGGTGTCCTTCGTAGCATCCTTCAGAATATCCTTTAGGTTGTCCTTCAGAGCATCGAGACAAGCTTCCTTGGTGATTTCAACCACATATTCATCTTTGACACCCCCTTTGGCATTAGAAGGAGCTTCAGCAATAGATATTATAGGAGTATCATCAAAGGTATCAAAAAATAACAGAATGTGAAGAGCCTGGTGCTGTTCTTTGAAACTCACAATAGCTTTGCTAATGGATGAGTGGGCAATCTCCAAGTGATCAATAGTTGTAGAAGTAGCTTGAACGACCAATTTGTAAAGGTATTTTTCAACTAGGTCAGGCGAGTTGGAGTGATAATTTGAAAGTTTAACGGAAGTAGAAGGAGGTCAGCTAATTATTTGAGCTTAAGCCTCTAGGAACATTTGAAAGGAGTGTTTTCAAATTTTACCTTTTTCCTAATGTTGAATTCAGGATGGGGCTTATCATTCTTGTCCCTCTTCTTAGGTTTTGAAATTTTGGGACTGGGCATAGAGGAAGATTTTTCCTCCTCAGACTCAGGGGCAGGGATGTTACCTCTAAGGAATTTAAGAAGGAGGAATCTATACAAGACATTAAAAAGCCCTTGGTGACATGGTAAACCTTCCTCCTTTTTGGACCGGGTGGACACAATGGTATAATCGATAGACCAAAATATAGCGGCAGGGATGTTCATCGTCTTGGCATCATGGAAGTGATTTACGTAAGCTAGGTGGAAATAACAAAGTTGGGCCTCAAGGTTGTCATAGGTTAAATATTGCATGATAGGTTTTAATATTTCTTGCCAAGGAGTGGAAATATGGCTACGATGTAAACCACTTCTATACATTTTGTGGATCACCAAATTATTTTGAAGAACACTAGCTCCACTTCCTAGTTATGCTTGTTTCATCAAATAACCTTTCCATCCAAAGGTTGTCCTGTTAGGTCTGCCAGTAGCTCAATAATGACGTGGAATTCTACCCCTTATTCCAGGTTTTTGCAAAGGCCTTCGTTACTTCCTCATCGATACTAGCAAACAACTTGAAGAACTCAATTAGCGCACATTTAGTTTTATCCTTCCACAAATATCGAACCATTGGATCAAGTTCAAACACTTTAGGTTTGATGAAAATGGGTTTGCTTTCCTTCATAATGATAGGTAGAAAACGGTAAAGAGGAAAGCAAAGAACAAGGATTAGGTTGAACATGATAGGCACAATGGTAAAGAACTGGTGATTAAGCAGAGCATGCAATGAGTTGTTTAAAAGGAAAGCGTTGTCATTGCTCAGAGTTCTGCAAGGAGGCCAAAAAGGCTACTTTAAAAAGTAAAAACCCCTTTAGAAAAGAGGATTGGCTAGGGCAAAGGTCGAAGCAGATTTTTAGGCATAGAATGTTGCACTAGATAAATGAGTAGATTAATGTCAGATGAGATGGTTTACCATCGAGGATGCACAAAAAACGTAGCTAGTAAGAGGCCCTAGCATGAGATACAGAAAGTATGGGGATGTTCACCATACAAAGTATTGGAATGAAGCAATTGGTGAATTGGTTGAGGATGGTTTTCGATGAGGTAAAATTACACAAATCAATACAAATGAGAGAAAAATGATTATTAATCATGCTCAATTTTACCTTGGGAGAACAAAGGTATTCGGTTACCAAAAAATAGGTATGAACATAGATTAAGGCGGTGGGTATTTTAAAAATGAAACACAAAGAGTCATGCGATCAATCACCAATGTAAAGCATAGAGTTTGAAGGAAGGTCTAACAAAAGGATTGAAATGCGAGCCCTATGCTTCATGTGGAATAAGGAATATTGGGGAATGAACTAGAATAGATTTTTAAGCCTTAGCATGAGTATCATTACTTTGATCATGTTTAATAAATTCATCCACCTCAGGAGGTAGAGTATCAGTCCATGTCAATAGCCCTTGGGTGTTAGCCCCAATATTAGCTAGTTTATCAGCAACTGAATTGGCCTCCCTGTAGGCATGTTGGACAATGGAGTTAAACTACTAACAAAGGATTTGCTTACTTTCCTCCATGATTGTTCTGATCGTCCAACTACTAACTTTTGAAGTCTTTAAGTAGTTGATGATATTTAGAGAATATCCTTCCACTATAATGTTCCCTAGAATATTTTTAAGGAATTGGAGGCCTCTCCAAACCACCTTGGCTTCTATAGAGTGATTGGACATGATGCCAAAAGGTTCGGAATAAGAAAAAATAGAATTTCCTAAATGATCTCAAAGAATTCCTCCAGCCCTAACTTTTCTTGGATTTCCTTTGGTAGCTCCATCAAAATTAAGTTTGACCCACCCAATTGGGGGAGGGAACCATTTAACATTACTCCTTGAATTTGAAGGATTACCAGATTTTGAAGTATCAGGGAATATGTTACAAGAATTAAGGATGGCTTTCTCAAATAGAGGACAAGGAAAAGGATCAAAAGGAGCAACAAGGACATTTTATTTAGCAAAGAGGATAATCTTATGAACAATGATATCTGCATGAAGAGATTTTTTTTCAAAAATCTTTCTGTTGCGTTCAAGCCAAATTTGCCAAAGGTAGTGTTGTAGAAAAAATTTCCAGAGTCCTTTGAGTACCGGATTTTTAAACGGATTGGGCCACTATTGGAATAGTGTAACAATGGAAGGAGGAGAAGCCCAAACCAACTAAAAATTTAGAAGAAGCCTGTTGATCACCATTATTGAAAAATGACAGAATAAGAAAAGTTGAGAAGTAGACTCCCAATAAGAAAGACAAAGATAACATCTGTTAGGAAGAGGAATGCCTCTTTTTATGAGATTTTTAATAGTAAGGATATGGTATTGAATGCAAAGCAAAGAAAAGGAAGCAATTTTGGGAGTCAGGTACCTGGTCCAAACTAGCTTAAAAGGAATAGGAGTTTCAAGATTGTTTAGGGAAAGTAAGTAAGCTGATTTGATAGAAAATTTTCCAGAATCAGTGGGTTCCCAAATGGGTTGGTCCTTGAAATCACCAACTGGGATTTTGATGGAAGATAGTTGGGCATTCAAGCAAGAAATTTCATCATTAAAATTTAGGACATTAAGTATTTTCCAGTTCATGATACCATTAGAAGAATATATGAAATTAGCCACAAAAGGACCAATCAATTATTTAGTAATGTTGATAATCCTTTGAAACATAGGAATATGACTAAGAGGAGTATCACCAATCCACTTATCCTCCTAGAAAAAAATAGAATTATCATATCCAAGTTGCCATTGAATTCATTTTTGCAATAAGGAACGAGCTTCACAAATGGATTTCCAGAAAACAAACCCGTAAGAAGGGACCTAGTCATGTAAAAATTCAGAGGCCTAAAGATACTTCTTTCTGATGATTTTGACCCACTCAACATTTTCATCGGAAATGAGTCTCCAGGCTTGTTTGGCAAGGAGGGAAAGGTTGAGAAGAGAGATCCTTATGAGACCTAAGCCTCCTTGATATTTGGGTTTACATACTTTGTCCCAAGCAACTAAATTGAATCTATGTTTATTTTTAGATCTTGTCCAAAGAAAGTGTTTTTGAATTTTCTCCATCTTTTTATAGACAGTAACATGAGCTTTGAACAAAGAAATAAAATAGACAGGAATGATTTGGAGGTAGGCCATGGTAAGAGTGATTTTACCTACTTGGGATAGAAGATTACCTCTCCAAGTGGATAATTTTTTTTGGAGTCTCTTAATACTGCCTCTTTTGATTCCAATATAGACCTTCCAAGAGACTCTGCTATAATTATGAATAGGAGAGGGGACAAAGGATCTCCTTGTATTAAACCTCTACTGCTCTGAAAATAACCAACAGGCGATCCATTAATAAGGACATAAAACCAAGCAAAAGAGATGCATCCTTTAATAAGGGAAATACAGTCAGAATGAAATCCAAACTTTTGTAGGATAGCAAGGAGGAAATCCCAGCTCAATCTGTCATAGGTTGAGTTTTATATTAATTATGTGTACATTTATTTTAAAAATCATTTATATGATAATACTAGTAGATGCCCCCATAAATTCTCTATGTCAAAATATCCCATTAGATTTCAGTCACATGACATGCCTCAGATATGAGAAAAAATTTCATTACCCCAGGACCATTTAAAAAAAAATTATATACGGGGGGCGCCTTACTCTTGACGACGCCTTACTTCCGATGCCTAACTCCCATGTAAAAATAGGAGGTACCTAACTCCCGTATAAAAATAGGAGGTGCCTAACTCCCATATAAATGTGCCTTACTCCCGACGTCGAACTCCCATATAAAGGCACATTACTCCCATATAAATGTGCCTTACTCCTATGAAATAAAATATCTCGGGGGGCTTAGGATGTGAAAATATTTAGGCATAGGGGGATGATGAGCACTAGAAATTCTCATCATCCCCCTATAAGATAGGGATCAAATGAGCAATTAGGGATCAAATGCTCTTTTTTGGGAGGATTCTTGGGATTTCCACCCTCCTATATTGAATCAATATCCTAGGTTACGTTCCCTAAGCATTTTTTCTTGGAAGTAGGCTGGTCTCGTGTGGAGGACTTTAAAAAAATATAGTATTTTGGAAATATGGAGATGTATAGGTGGAAAGATCCACAAGAATGGCCCTAGGGGGACTAGCCAAGGAAAAAGAGGTGCTTGCTCTTATTCTTACGAGGAGGCCTTGTTCTTCATTGAGGGGTAAAGATATTCTAGCTTGGAACCCTGATACTAAGGGAACCTACTCAGTAGCCTATGGTTATTAGGTTCTTGATAAGCAAAAATATGGGAGTCTTCTTGTCACTTGGTGGAAAAATGTGTGGAACAAATTTGCCTGGCCAAAATGTAACTTCTTTCTCTGGTTGGTAGCTCATAATAAATGCCTCACGGGTAATGTGAGGAAGAGGGGATTTCATGGTCCCTCTTTTTGTGTCCTTTGCAGTAATAATGAGGATGAATCTCCTCATTTATTTTTCCAATGCTCCTTTGCCAGAGACATTTGGCACCATTGGTGGAGTACATGGAACCATCCATGTTTTCATGTGTTGTCCCTGGTGGATTTTTGGAGTAGTCTAGGCAAACCTCATACCAAGGCCCCCTTCCTTTGGGTGGCTTGGAATTTGGGCCCTTATTGCATCATCTGGAAAATTTGGCTCGAACAAAACTAATGCATATTTTAGGGTAGTTATTTGGCTATTCAACAGATCTGGCAAAGGATCCTGTATATGGTTTAGGAAACCATCCATAGCAAATGTGATGTGGACCCTCTTTTGGATTCTAGGGAGGAGAAGGTACAACAAGCCCTTGGTCTCTTTGGGTATGGTGTGAACTCTTCTAGCCCTAGTAGGGTTCCTCAACTTAGTAAGAAGGTTAGGAGAGATGGTAGGTGGAGGCCACCCCTAGAGGAGTTTTAAAAATTAATACTGATGGATCATCTAGGGGTAATCCTGGACATGCTAGCATTGGCGGTGTTGGGAGAGATTCTATTGGTGATGTCAATTTTTTCTTTTCCATTTATAAAGGTGTTCACTCCAACAATTTTCCATTTATAAAGGTGTTCACTCCAACAATTTTATGGAAGCTATTACAATTCTTGAGGCCTTGCGAAGGGGGTTTTCTCTTAGCTGGCATAGGATTATCTGCGAGTCTGAATCTCAAATTGTGGTTAATATTTTAAACATTAAAAGGGTGGAGGAAGTTAATTGGTAGTTGGCCTCTGTAGCCATTCAGATTCTTAGAATGAGTGAAGAGTTTGAATTTATATCCTTTGTGCACATTCGAAGGGAATGGAATGTGGTTGTTGATTACTTGGCCAAAAGGGCTTCTGAGCTGCTTGGATCCTTGGAGTATCGATAATTGGGAGAGTCTCCCATCTGGGGACTCTCAACGCCTATGGGAGTTGATCCACAAGGATGTACAAAATTAATGTGGTTTATTCTTGTTGTCTTTTTCGGGTGTCATTCTAGTCTAGTGGTTTTAGCCTGTTTGGCTATTTATTTGAGTCTTGGTTGGAAGCTTAGTTGTACTTTGTAATCCAGAATTTTTATCAATAATTTTTTATCCCTTTATTTAAAAAAAAAGATAAATTATTTTTATTGGCTGGTTGAGCGGTTGACCTTGTAAAGCTCTCAAAGCATTATTTTTAGGATGTATTATTTTAGGATTTTTTTTGTTACATACACCTAAGGATTTTTATATTTATACTTATGGTGAACGAATATACTTTCTATAGCAGAATAATACCAGTGTATGAACCAACTGTAAAAAATCATGTTATGCAATTAAAAATAGACCGATCTATTATTGTAACGATATCTGGATACATCTTATATAAGAACATAGGCCAAATGAATGAAAGAGAGGATCAAATACATAGAGAACTATTTATTAATTTTTTTGTATAACTTATTAAGAGTTGCAAATACTCTTATTTTCTTAAAGAAAGCTCTACATAATTAGTCGAGAGGACTATCTATGGGAGCCTAGGCCCACTCCTTGTAGTAGTCCTCCCCTATTTTATTTTTGTTATTTGTTTTCAATAGATTAGATTTAGTAATTTATTTCCTACTTTATTTTAATTTAGTTGCATGTTTCATTTTTTTGCACATTTAATTTCCTGTACTTTTATTTTTAGTATTTTTATTTCTAGCATTTTAATTTTCTCAACTTAGTTTTATTTGATTTGGTGAAATAAAAATGTACAAACATTCCCCACCAAATTAAACAGGTCCAGAAGGATTCATTCCCCTATATTAGAGGCATATACTGTGCATGACACTAGTAAGTTTATGAACTTACTAGATTGATAATTTATGGAAGAGAAATGATTTTTTTCTAAACATAATTTCTACTCACCAAAAATCAAGATGCTTTGATGCTCAGAACGTTTCCTAAGACATTGGAGGAGATGCTTTGGACTAGTATAATCATCTACCACACCATAGCATTTTTACATTTGAACAATTGGTAGATCAATTTTTGGAGAGATTTTCCATCAATGTTCAAAAGAAAACCACAATGACTGACTTATACAATATCAAACAATTCGAAGAAGAGTCAGTCTATGATTTTAGAAATCATTGGAGGGCAGTTATCACTAAGTTGCCATTCTCCCTACCAATGGAGGAATTAAACAAAATTTTTGCAAGGAGTTGCTTAAAACCCATGTCCTTGTTATTGCAACTATAGCAATATCAAACATTTTATGAAGCTCTTACCCAAGCCTATGTAATTAAAGAGATAAAATCCAAGAGGGTGAGATAAAACCAAAGAAGAAAGAATGGCAAAACAAGAGCCAATCAAAAGGTAATTATTTAGGTCAATCTAAGCCAAGTAAATAAAGTGGTACTGAGTCAATTGACAATGAATCAACAACAATAACAACCAATGCAACAACAATTGCAACAAGTATCCTATCAAGCGGTTTACCCACCCCAATAACTTTACAACACAATGCCAACTATGGAAAATTACCAACATTGATAATATGATTGAAAAGACTGCATCTTCACACCAATTTCTAAATCATACACCTTCCTCTTTCATAGTTTATATTACACCAACACTATCACCTTACCCAAAATCATACTAGAAGATCAAGTTAAACGTGGCAAGAGCTATAAGGAACACTTATTTTATCCTTGTAGACATGGAAAATTGAATTGCTTTAGTGGGCAATCTTCCCTAAGTCTTCTTGGGATATCCCTTAGGCTTGCCTAGGGCAAGGGCTAGGTCTCTCTCCCCTTTTTATTTGTTTTTCCTCCTTTATGTGAAATCATGATCACCCTCGATGGGGTGCGATTTTGCATAAGGTGAAATCGTGATCAGCCCTAACAGGGTGTGATTTCACATTTTAAGTTTTCTTCTAAGGAAACCCTAATTTCTCAAATTTGGTGTGTTTGGTGTCGACTCTCCTTGGTTTGCTCACCCACTTCACTTTCAAATATGCTATATAAGGAGGGTTTTGAAATCATTTTTTAAAAATGATGAAAATAAGCAATAAGACATCAAGTGATTTTTAAAGGAACTCACTAAGTGTTATGCATTCTTCTTCTTCTCTCGCAAGAAAGCTAACTCATAATTGTGAAGTGTGATTTGTATTTTGTTGCATTAGATTATTTTTTGCTATTTCTCGCTTTGATGGATTTGTGTTGGAGCCCTAAGGAGAGATCAACTATTTATGAGGTCTTAACATTTATGTCTACTTCTACGCTATCTACCAGGTGATTTTACTCTTTTTCATGCATGTACTAATTTTTTGAATGACATAAGTGAGTTCTCACATATGTATTTTATTTTTTGCTCATATTCTATGAAATTGTTCCTAGGTCTCTACGGGGTATGATTTCGCTTATGTAAAATTACGGTCACCTGTTACGGGGTGTGATTTTGTCCAAATTGCATTTGGAGTAAATCATTATTCTCAAATCCTAGATCTGCATCATAGGCTGCATATAGGATATATTATTGTTAGCTTTTGATACCACATACATTGGAAGATAAAATTCACATGATGCAGAAAGAAATAAAATAGATATGTGAGATGACTAAAATATTCTATAAATAGAAATGGTAAAAATATTACAATAGTATAAATGGAGGAAATGGGCACTCCATAAGATATTCTACTGCTCCATGAGAGAGTTCTGAGTTTATAGCTCACACACACTACCCTACTACCTATCTACTACACACACTGTTGCTCTACCTTATACTTTTATGATCTATCTATGGCCATTATATAGGAAGATAAGTTACTTGGCCGACACTCTATCTAGTTGTACAAGTGGACACCTTGCACATTACATCTTGCACATTGACAATTGTGCATTTATTACATTGCATGAAGTAATTGAAGAACACAAGCTTATACTGAGAGGGGGGGTGAACAGTATAAGACCTCTTTTTACTTTCTCTATTTAACTTCAACTTCGCAAAGAAATGAACCAATAGCAATATCAAAACAATGCATAAAGCAACACACAATGAGACACCAATTTTAACGTGGTTCACCCAACATGGGCTACATCCACAAAAAGTTTCTCTAAAAAGCTTTCTCAAAGTTCTTTGGGAATCCTTCCCAATTACAATGTTTATGAGCCTCAGCCCAAAGGAGAAACCTTCCCCTACTCAAGTATTTATGAACCTTTGCCCAAAGGAGAATCCTTCCCCTCCTCACAAATTTATGAGCCTCCTGCCCAAAGGAGAATCCTTCCCCTCCTCATGAATTTATGAGCCTCATGCCCAAAGGAGAATCCTTCCCATCAGCTCTAGAAATGATACTTTAGAAGATCACCTGCCTCTTATTATGATAGCACGTGGAACTCCTTTCCATAGAAGACCTCATGTCCTCAATGCTCAACCTCAAGAGACCTCTGTCATCACTTATCACCTCCACAACAACTCATCAACCTATACTAAACACAGTCAGTCAGTCCAGCACAAGTCTTCCTCACTCTGTTAGATTTGTCCCAAGCTCAACTCATAAAGCTTGAACAAATCAATCTCTGCTACACACAAACCTTCTCAAAGACTTGTCAAAAATGTCCTCTGGTTCTTCTCAAAGAACCACTTCAACTCTGTCCTCAAGTCCTCTACTAGGACCTATCCAAATCATCTCACAAGTCCTCCCTAGAACTTGTCCAAATCAGCTCACAAGTCCTCACTAGAACCTATCCAAATCAGCTCACAAGTCCTCACTATAACCTGTCCAAATCAGCTCACAAGTCTTTACTAGAACCTGTCCAAATAATCTCACAAGTCCTCACTAGAACCTGTATAATTCAGCTCACAAGTCCTCACTAGAACCTATCCAAATCATCTCACAAGTCTTCACTAGAACCTATCCAAATTAGCTCACAAGTTCATCAAGAAAAACTTGCTTAGCATGAACCCACAAAGAGAATTGTTAGAGACCCAATGTGATTCATCAACCTCATAGAAGCATAAAGAGAATTGTTAGAGACTCAATATGTTCTATAATTAACTCCCAATATCAATCTCAAATCTCATAGAAACATAAATAGAATTGTTAGAGACTCAATATGTTCTATACTTAACTCCCAATCTCAATCTCAACTCAATCTCAATATCAAAATAATAAGATAGATGTAGTATGCTTTTCTCAAGAACATGAAACACAACCCAACAATTTCCAACCATGCAATAACTCATATAACAATGATACTCATGTTCTTTCCACAACCAATATATTTTCACTACCAATTAGGGCTTTAACAACAATGCTTATAGACAAGGTTTAACCAACATCATTCAACTCAACATTAACCTTGAAGCATTCAACCAATCACTATATGAAAATGAAACTAGTAGACATCATTTTCCCTTCAAAGGTATTTGAACAAAACAGCCACCAACATAAATCACCAATGCAAAGAATAACTTGCTCAAATCAATCTCAATGGAGTAAGCCCAAATCATGTATCAAGTAAAGCATTAACTTGATCAAAAAAACCTCTATGGAAGCAACTCAAAAATCAATCTCAAAACATCCAACTAAGGGTTTCACCAACTCAATGCAAGTAGCAAGACTTACTAACATAAACCCTAGTGCAAAAATGCTTCCTCTTCCTCAACTAGAATTATGCATTCACCCAAAAAACTCATCAATGATTTTAATGCATAAACAATCTTCAATATCCAGAAAATGGGATTTATTCCAACAAGAATACCTGGTAGACAACCTTTTCACTCCAAAATAAATTTCAAAAAATACACCATCAAAAATATACATGGAAGAAGTTGCCCATACCTTTGTTTGAGGAAGAAGAGAATAGTTCTTCAACCTGTTACCAACACCACCCTCAACTTTGCCACCAAGTTAGGGTTAGATCATAAAAGTAACCACAAAAATATTTATTCCATAAAACACCTTATGAATCCAATCCTTAGAAGTCAACTACCAAAAAATATAAAGCATACAAACAATATATCCTTTTACACCTTATTTCTCCAAATTAATTAAACCATGCTCAAGGAATAATAGCTTCTAAGCAAATCTCACTCAACAATCAAGCCAAAAATCTCAACCACACACTATCAACCTTATATCTCCATAGAGGCATTTAACCTTAAAAATAATTTTAAATAAATATGCCCAACCACTTCTTCTTTAACAAAATGCATATTTTATTTAAAAAACCTTACCAAAAAAATGCTTCCAAAAATCGCGGGTCAACAGTGCCTCCGAAAAAATCGGAGTGCAAAAACTCTTCTCACACTCCACAGTGGGAGTCAAACGCTTGACCTCCCTTCAAGAGCCTTCGTAGAATAGTCGTTGCCACTAGGCCAATGGCACTAGCTTGAAGGCTAGCAAGAGTCTCCTTCTCCTTAACCCTTTGGTGACGGATAAACGTGGCAAAAAAATGATAGCCGTAGCTTTTACTTCCCAAATTTTGTGCAATTCAAATTTCTTTCACACCATTGCTTTGGACTATAGGTTATGGCTTATATAGCCAAAATTCCATGCTATGCATGACGTCGACGAGAGGATAATTTGAACTTTTTGAATTAATATTATTTTGGCACCTTCGAAAAAACTTTAGGGTTTATGAAACCCTTTTGATTATTTAAAAAATAATCAAAGGTATTTTAGACCTTAGACCTTAGGTGGAGAACCCATTAAATTATTAAAATAATTTAATCACTAAATCAAATAAATAATTAATTAAAAAACCTTAAATTTTTTTTATTAATTAAGTTATTTAATTAATAAGTGTCTCCAGCCTTTGCATTAAGCTGAGAGTGGTTTTGAGAAAAACCCTTAATGCATCCACCTGGTTTTAATAAAAACCCTTAAACCTACCATGGTTTTGATAAAAACCTTTTCATATGCCACATGGAATCTCTTCGGAATCTTCTAGAAAATATTCTTTGGAATCTTCAACCTTTGAAGCCAATAAATCCTCTTGACATTAATGCCAGTTCCTTTTGACATCAATGACAACTCATAGACAAGGAGCTAGGATCTGAAACCCAAAATTGCCAATAGTAATTAGATAACTTCCCCCTAAAGTAACCTAATGTCCTAAGTATGTACCAAGGAAGGTACATTTACATGACCCAAATAATGTAATATGCTCTATTTTCTAACACCCCCTTGTATTACAATATTTGGGTATTGAAGACTTTAGTCTTCAATGTGGATCTTCTTCCATCTGATAGCTTTGAATTGGATCTTTATCTTCAAAATGGAATTCTGCTTCTTCTCTAATTTTTGTAACCTGTTCAAGCAAGATGTTAGTATCTTCAAAAGTTGTCATTCTTGCTGAAAGAGCTTTGATCTCATAATCATCAGTAGGTTCTTCCAGTTCTTCAATTTCTTCTATCCTCTCAGCTAGATGTCCTTTTTGATTTCTTTTATGATACTCCAATTGGGGATAATTGGATGAACGCTAAAATTATTGCTAATGAGGATTTTGATATTGTCTCAACTGAAATTGGCTCCCATTGTTCATCTGATTTCCTTGATTCTGATTCTTGGGGTTGAACCTACAATAGTTGGTACTATGGCCTTTTCTCTTGCATATCTGACAATACCTGTTGTACCATGGTCTTCATCCTTTTGATGAAGAGGTAATGTTTCCCTGTGGATTATCTTTAGATGTCAATGCAGTGTTAGATATCTCATATTTGACTGTATTTTCCACTTCATATTCCTGTAGAATATTGACTAAGTCATCAAAAGTAGTATCTTTACTTAGAACTTGTAAAGATGTTACCAAATGTTTATAGTTGTCTGGAAGTGCTCTCATGGTTACTTGAGTAAGAAGTTCATCCTTAACTATTTCTCCTAAGGTAAATAATTTCCCTTTAATATCTGCTACCTTTCTTAGGAACAGTTCTATGCTTTCTCCATTGTTCATTTTTAATGAATGAAGTTGGCTTTGAAGATGGAGAATAGTTGCCTTGTTCTTTCCTTCAAATATTTTCTCTAGACTTGACCATGCATCTGAGGATGATTTTGCTGAACTGATATAGGGTTGTATTTCATCAGTGATAGCAAAGGTTATTATCATTAGAGCCTTTGAATCATTTTCTATAAACTTTAGGATCTCAACATCATCTGTAGTAGGTATTAGGGTTTTCCCTTTGACTATGTCCCAAAGTTTTTCATATACCAAAATGGCTTTCACTTTATTCTTCCAGGAGAAATAATTAGGACCTTTAAGAAGCTGAGATTCTGCTAAGAAGAATTTGTTTGAGGCCATTTGAATTCCCTAATATCAATTCTTAGGATTCGTAGAATGCCTTATGACTCCCTAGTATGAATTGGACAAGATATGAAGTGCTTTTGAGAGATATAGTTCAATATTGGTTGATTTTGTAAAGTTATGAAAATGCTAAAAATCAACTTCTATTGTCCTTATTGCTCCTATTGAACTAAGCACTTTTTCTAGATATCAAGAGGTTTTTAATGTTGGATATTTTGTCTCTATTTGAGAGGATTTGAGACAAGTAAATATTATAATGTCCAACCTTTATATGATATTGATAAACCTCTTATAATGGCCCTTTGGAATTTGATTTCAATTTTTCTAATTTCCAATAAATCAATTTGTAGTAGTAGACCTTATGACTCCCAACTTTGGAAAATTAGAAAAGATAATAATATTTGCAAAATATTTAAATGATTCAACCTAAGTAGAAGGCCTTATATCTCCTAGGTTAATTTGCAAATAGTATTCTGATTTTTAGGTAAGTTATCTCCTACGTCTTTGCTTTCTCAATCTTAAAATTTAATCCATAAAATATTACCTTATAACTCCAATGTTTGAAAGCAATATTAATGAGATATTTTTCTTACCTTAGCCCTCTTAACTTCACACTTGGATGGCACTGATTTGGTTGAAGTATGATAGTCCTCTACGTACCCTTTCTATGGTGCTTGATTTGATGAGGCTGAGGAAACAAGTGTGGTATGGCTGTTGGGCTTCTTCGTTGATGCTTGGAGAGTAGACGTTGGTCCTTTCAATGGAGTCTTTAATACTCCTATGTTCTCCTTCTTCCATGCTTGTTATGGCTGTCGAGCTTCTGTGTTGACGTTGGATGAATAAATGTTGGACCTTTCAATGGAGTCTTTAATGCTCCTATTCTCTCCTTCTTCCACATTATGGATTGACTAGACTGTGCTTGCTTTTCACACTCTATAGATATTGGACATGAATGCTATCTCTTCGTTTATCTATGCTACATATATGGGTAGTATTTGGTGGACAAATGGCACTCGATTTGCTTAGTAACATTACCTCCTCTTCTTGTAACATTGCTCTGCTAGCTAGGTAGTATTTGATGGACAAGTGGCACTCAATTTGCTTAGTAATGTTGCCTCCTCTTCTTGTAACATTGCTCTACCAATCGTTATATATCCTTCTTGCTTGAGCACTCTCAACGTTCATCTCTTGAGTGTTAGAGAAATGATAGTCATGAGGGAATAATGTGCCAAGTGGCACTCAACCCTTTTGCATGGAGTTTCCTATGTAACACCTCCAAGAAGGAGATTATAACTCCTTCCAAGTCTTTCTCCTTAGCTTGCATTGATTTCTTGGAGAGCAAGCAATGTATTTCCTTCTATAGGTGATCTGTGAGCCATCTTGGAGCTTGGGATGAAGATGTGGTAGCTCTCTTGCTACCCTTTGTTGATGCTACTCTCAATGTAGCATCCACCTTGTTGTTGTGCACTTATCCCTACGTTGTGCTCCCTATTCACGATGATAGAGGTGAAGCTTGATGCTTCTGAATGCTGAAATATGCTCTATATTTTATTTTATGTAGATAGCTTTACTTCCTTGCTTGTGATTTACGTAAATATGCATGATAGAATTCCTTTGGCTCCTTTAGCTTACATAAGTAGCCTTTGAGAGGCTTGCTATCATTTACGTAAAGCTTCCTTTGACTATAGGTTCAATGTTGGAGAGAATGCCCTTTCGGTGATGGAGAATGTTTGATATTTTGGCCCTTCCTTTGGCCTTTCCTTTGGCTACTTCTTCCCTGTACCTGTTGTGCCTATTGTGGCACCTTTAAATCTGCTCCTTTACCTACATTTGATGTAATGTAGAAGTGCAACACCATGTAATATAGAATCCTTATATTGCACCTTTTTCTTGCACTCTTTTGTAGGTCTGAGATTCTTATTTTTGTAGCAGATTGATGAGTGCAAGAAGAGGGTTTTAAGGAAGTCTCTTTGGCTAGACTCCTTACCCTTTTTGCTTGGATGATTGATGGTGAATCCAAGCCTTGTAAATGTTATAGAATATAAGATTTATTTTAGTTGCACTAACCCTAAGTGCTTGGATTTGAGACTCACCAAGTCTCAATCTTAGAAGCTTCTTTTTGGTTAGATTTTTTTTCTTTTTCCTTTGCTTGTACTAACCAATTTTGGTGGCTTCTATTGGCCACTCTGAGTTGCAGGTTTCTATGCTTTAAAAAGTGTCTTTAGACACTTGATCCAAACTAGATTTTGTAGCCTTTATTTCAAAGCACAAAACTAATTTCTTTTGAGAGTAATAATAGTGCAAATAGCTCTAACAGATTCTACTTTTAATGCACTAACAAATTACACCTTATCACTCCAATCTACTCTCAAGAAAATGCACTTAATCAATTCACTGCAACTAATCAAGAATAATCTCAAATGAACCTTCAAGATTTATTCTATAAATTCTTTACAAGCAAGATATTAGGAGATAGTCTTCTTTTGCTTTCCAAAGTAGATAATAGGCTAGTTGATAGATTATTAAAATTTTTGAAATCTAATCAACTCCTAATGTGCAAATGAACCTTAAAAATAATCTTTCTTTTTGCACACTTGAAGACTATAATACAAATCTCCTTTTTGCAACTTTAATCAGGATGAAGGTGCTTTAATAAATCTGATAAGTAATTCACCTAATGAATCTACTTGCACCAATAGTTGCATACCTTTTTCTGAACACTTTTGTAGCTCCTTTTCTGCTTCTGTAGAGGATGTAGATCTTGGTGCCTAAGAACACCAAGTTGCTACCTTGAATAGGATCTTGCAACTCTTTGTAGACTATTTTTGAATAGTTCCTTCTTCACCAATTTGATGGTCTCAAAATTTCTTTCACGAGCCTAGGATTTGGTGACTTTGATCTCCTCTTGTAATCTCCTCCTTCTGTTATAGATTTGGAGAAGTTTGTATCTCTGAAGTAGTGACCTCTTTCTGTAGGAGGTAATCTTCAAATCTCCTAGATTTGATAAGTGTCTTCTACTTTCAAGTCTTCTTGTCAAATTCTGACTTCAAGCAAGATCTTCTCCTCAAGATTTTGAATATCTTGAGGTCTTCACTAGATTCTTCTTCTACTCATATTTGGCACTCCTTGCCAAATTCTCCTCCTCTTGGGCTTGTTGTTGGATGGCGATAATTGTCCCAAGTCCTTCACTATCATGGGCTTCTCCTTGGTAGTGGATTTCTCTAGTGAGTTCTTCTTTGAGGATTTCTTTAGCAAGGCTCTCCTAGCCTTTTATTGGATGCTCATCAAGACCTAGTCAAGGTATTTGATCTTGTAGCTTCTCCTGGTCTTCCTAGAGACCTTATCTTCAACCTTCTACTTCTGGAAGTGTTGGTGTTGAGATCTTCTCCTAGATCTCTGATTCTGCTACTTCTGGATACGAGCAAGACTCTCCTAGTCCTTCTTCTTCTTATTGCCTAGAAGTTCTTCAATGAGATCTCCTCTTGATCTCCTTTTTGCTTCAGGTACTAGATTGATTCTGAAGAAGCTTTTCTTCCTAAATTTCTTGTAGGAAGCTTTCCTAACTTACTGGATCACCTATACCTACAACAAAAATATTAGTACTAAAATATTCTTCTAAATTAGATCCTTTCCTCTAGAATATTCTTTAAGATAAAAGGCACCTAAGGCCTATTTTAGTATCAAGACTTCTATGGCCTATTCTTCAATTTCAAGGCTTCTATGGCCTTTTTATCTAGATCAAGGCTTCTATGGCCTTTTCTTCTGGATCAAGGCTTCTATGGCCTTTTCTTCTGTATCAAGGCTACTATGGCCTTTTATTCTGGTGAAGTTCTTCAATCTATCAATGGAGATCTCCTATCTCCAGACTTCACCATGATTCTTTTCCAGAAGATTCTTCTGAAGTATTCTCCCTTCTACAACAACTAATATCTGCACTATGAAGGCACTCCGACCTTCGGGTAATGAAGTTGAGGTCTCCTAGATTTCTATTGTAGGAGGTATCCCAATCATCTGAGTATTAATTCCCTACAAAAAGAAACTTTCAGGTAAGTATTTCTAGATCTCTTAGCTTCACTAGTTGATTCATCAACCTAGTGGATCAAATGTTGAGTCCTAGTCTTCACGAGTTTTCCTTCAACTCTATGGAAAGACTCTAGCCCTATGCAATCTCAGTATTTCTAAAACTAATATTTTAGTCCTCACTTGTAACTCTCCCTAATTCTACCACCTAGACTCTTCTGAGAAATTTTGATAGTGACTGGTCCAATGGCGCATCAGGTTCTCAAAAAACTTAGGATCAAATAATGGTGGTTCCCTCTAGACCTACTGTGGCTTGATCTACCATAGCTCTGATACCATTGTTAGCTTTTGATACCACATACATTGGGAGATACCATTCACAAGATGCAAAAATAAATAAAATAGATCTACGAGATGACTGAAATATGCTATAAATAGAAATGGCAAAAATATTACAATAGTAGCAATGGAGGAAATGGGCACTCCATAAGATATGCTACTGCTCCATGAGGGAGCTCTAAGCTTATAGCTCACACACACTACCCTACTACCTATCTACCACACACACTGTGATGCTGCTCTACCTTGCTTTCTATGATCTATCTATGGCCATTATATAGGAAGATAAGTTCCTTGGCCGACACTCTATCTAGTTGTACAAGTGGACACCTTGCACATTACAACTTGCACATTGACACTTGTGCATTTATTACATTGCATGAAGTAATTAGATAACTTCCCCCTAAAGTAACCTAATGTCCTAAGTATGTACCAAGGAAGGTACATTTACATGACCCAAATAATGTAATATGCTCTATTTTCTAACAATTGCTACATTTTAGGTCCAAGGTTTAGACTAATTGGTTTGACTAAATCTCGTAAGGGGAGTGGAGGTACAAGGTTTAAATATCAAGCCTCACAATATTGAATACTTGTCCCTTTCTTTGTGCTTTCAATGGCGTAAAAGGTTTAAAATGATTATGGCATGGTGGTTATAGGGGCGGACTACGCAAAGAACTATGTGACGACTTCCAGGACAAATAGCGCAAATATTTTGGTGGCCATAAAATCTATATAGCCTACCCAAATTCATGGCAACTATCAATTCCATCATGTAAATTCAAAAAAAAAAATAATTGCTATATTTTATTCCATGATTTTGTCATTTTATTCTGTTGTATTGTGATATGCTTGTTTTCTCCCAAAGGTCAACTTTCACTTTCATTTTCAAAGGTTAGCTAAAAGGATCTAGGGGGATTAACTGCTATGCCTCAAAACATTATTTTACAACATCCTAAGCAATCCCCCTAACACTGATTATATTTTCCAAGTGTTTTCTAAGTTATCTTGTAGGAACAGGAATTATTGATATCACCAGACAAAGGATAAAAGCTTGGATCAACCATTGGATAAGATAAGTGCCCTGAATAGTCTTCAGGCTATTTTTTGAGTGTTTTCTATTTCTATTATAATCCATAGATCTTATTTAAAAATATATTTAGTTGATTTATAGGCATTGAAAGGAAATGAACATATAGTGTGCACTTAGGGTTAATATTGTTTGTGCATTTTATCTTGAACCCTTGCTTGAAGGATCTTTGCATTGAAAACCTAGGGTTAGAAAAGCATTCAAAGAAAGAATCATTTTAGGGTTAGCTATTGTCTTCTTGCATTATTTTTTCTTCATTGTCCTTTATCTTTCATAACATAAATCTAGAAAGGCCAAACATAGGTGATTATCTTGAATCGAATACATTAAAACATTCTTGAAAACTAGGGGGCTTGGAGTGAGTCCTTAAATCATTCTTGGTGAACCCTTACCCCTTTTTTTACACTGAGTGTATAGAATAACATAGCCCCTATGGTTTACCTCAAGGCTTTCTGTCTTTGCAGATCCAGCCTTGAGAATTATATGTGGTAGGGTGGTTTTCCCCTCTACAGTACTTTTCATTGACATAAAGGGCATGACACTAACACCTATTGGTCATTTAAACACATGATGCAATATTTTATAGATCTAGGGGCCATCAAGTTGGATAGCCCCTTGACATAGCAAAATTAAAACCTTGGCATTTATCAAACACCACTTCCTCATCATGAGAAACAATAATAGATAATAGGGGGATCAAACACTATGAATCCTAACCAAGTTAATAATGTACAACAATACCAAGGTTTTGTGAGGGCTATCCATGTAGTCACCTGAGGTCAAAGAAGCACCAATCAACAAAATAAACAACAACATGCAGTTCAACCTCCTATAGCACCACATGTAAGTGTATCTCCATAACTTGCTAATTCATCATCACCCATAAATTTTACCTTAATTCATATCAACCAATCCATATTCCAAATCGCTCATCTCAACCCACTCATATTCCAACCTGTTCACAAAGACCCATCATTTCCTTGAGGAAGTGACTGACAACTAGATTTAAAATGGCTTGAGCCAAACTATCTATCTATGAGCTAATACAAAAATATCCCCTACATAATGAGGCATAAATGGAAATTCTAAAGTCCATTGAACTCCAATCCCAAGATACTAATTCCTTTAAAATTTTTGTGGGGAGTATTCGAATGTGTATGGAGATTTCCATCACATTCTATGATTTTGAAATTAAATCAATTTCATCAAAATCATTGGATCCTCCATTACACATTATAGCTCAAGTGGATAGGAAGCCATTTAAATTATTATTAATTAATATTGACTCCTCCATCAATATCATCACCACATCCACCCTTCAACATCTCAATCTTCCACCTTCACACATAACCAAATCCACATTCACCTTGAAAGCATTTAATGATGCTCTTTGTTCCACAATTGGCATTGTCATGTTACCCATAGAATTTGGGGTAAAAACATTGCATACCATGTTTCACATTTTGTAGGAGTCCATGTATTACAATGTACTCCTTGGGCACCCTTGGATTAGGGAGATGAAGTGTGTCCCCTTAATTTTGCATCAATGTTTAAAATATGTACATGAGGAATAGGTCCATTGCATATTAGCGGACATCAAACCATTTAAGTACTACAACTTCATTTCAAATCCCTATGAATTCACACTTCCATCCACCCACCTATTCCTAACCCCATAAACCACACCATCCACCACTTCTTCATCCAAAGATCCTATTCTTTAGGAGCTTCCCATCACTACCCCACATCAAGATTCCACTTCCACACCCATACCTTCATCACAGTCGACTTCATGTAAATGTGGTCAAACCCAATCCACACCATCCACATCATAAACATAAACATCACCCATTACCACTAACTCATCATCACATATCCAACCTACACCCATTACCATTCCATACTCATCAAAACCATCAACCATTCATTTAATCCCTCAACCAAATCCATCCTCATCCACACCAGTAGATGTCTCACAAGTTGATCTAATGAACTATGAGATGCCATTCCACCATAAATCCCTCCAACTACCTAAACTACAAGTCATCCATGAGTCTTCCACCTCCACATCCACTCCATCCACTTCCACATCCTCACAAGTTGTTGTCCACCTCGCCAATCCTAGCATTGGAAAATACGTGGTCCAAGATGTCAAAGCTATACCGCTAAACATCCAAACTATGAGGAATCACAGTCATCCACATGACCCAAATTTATCCATAGGAGCAGTGTACAATATGGGTTCAACACCTAATAAATTCAATTTTGTGTATGGGGGGGTCGATTCTTCATTTGATCCACCTTCCCTAGATGAACCCAACCAACCATCCTCTACCAATCCTGAAAGCATGATAATTTTTAATTTTCCATCATAATACTTTCATCGATTTAATTGGAAAAGACATGGCCTAGGATGATATGAATAGGTCATGCACAAAATAATTGAGCCTTAATATCAAGAAATGCATGACCATTCAATACTAGGATACCACTCACCATCTATCTATTCCTCTTTCAAGCGAGCCTTTCAATGACTCCATCTAGATCACAAAGAGGATAATAATCATAATGATGAATTTGAGGAGTTTTATGAAGAATACGACATCATGTAGATAGCTTCTAATGAATTCAAAGAGGAATCAGTCCCAATAATTCAATTCACTGAACATGATGAGCATTATCTCATAATGTTATCAATTGATCAGTCCATATTTCATTTACTTCTTCCATAGAAGTAAGCTAAACCAAATGGTGAACCACCACTACCACATCATCCTTCCTAGTGAGACAACATGATGTAACATATGTACATAACAAAATAAAAATAAAAAATACACAAAACAAAACAAAAACAAAATATTTTGCATCACATGTGCATGGCATTTTCTATTTACATTTACACGTGTTGTTTTATGCTATCCAGAGGAACATATAGTTTTCCAGTCTAGGGGGAGTAGAAGAGACTAAAAAATGAACATTCTATGCTTAATGTGTTTCATATATGTATATACATACATTGCTAATACACAAAAATATCACTCATATACATTGCATTTTACACCATCACATTCATTATCATTCTAATGCATTTCATCCACCATACTAGGGTTAATTTGTTAAGTTTTGACAATACTTGATCCAATAAATATTTTTGCCTTAATTAGGGGCACCCTCATGTTCAACATACATTTCATTGCCTTTTCATAAGTGGATTCATTTACAAAAACAAACTTTCCATCATCCCTAGGTGTTTTCGATCACTCAACTACTCCTAGTTTTTCAAGCAACCTCCAATACATGACAAATTCTTTAGGACCAAGACACATTTTCACTAAGGAAAATCTTGAGTTCTAGTATTGAATCTAACAATATTCAACCAAATATAGCTCACACATATAAAAATATCTAGTGTCAAAGAGAGATAATACAATGATTGGGTTGAACCTTGAAGTAAAAAAATCATCTTTGCTTATTCCATTATGCACATAGTCCAAAATCAAAAAACAGTGGTCTTAACTACTATCAACACTTCCAAAAAAAGAATGAGTAGTAAGTATAGGGTTAAATTATCATCTTACCTTAGTTGAGAATCAGATTCCCCAAAGCTCTAACTCTTTTACACATCACACACCACATATCCAAAAGTCATAAGGATAGAACTACATTTTAATCCAGATGGTTAGGTTGTCTAAATCCCCAAAGCTTAGAGATCATATCATTGGAATATGGAGCTAAAATCCACCAAGGTTATAGATGCTTGGCTGGTAGTGGAGTACGCTCATGCATGGCAATATGTCTCTCTTGAAGAGACCTCTGACCGCACATAAGGACAAGCTAGCTTCTTGGTCTCCTCCATGATATGTTTCATATCAATTTAATAAAGAAGGGTTAATGAACTCACTTCCATACACATGGGTTATTTATTGCCTCGAGTCATCACCATGCTCATAATTGGGTGAATAAATATTTTATTGCACACACATTTGGTCTTAGAGAAACTAAACAAAACCTAGAGAGTTTGGTTGAAAACACTTCTATGTCTGAGTCTCTGTAAAATAATTCCAAGTCAGTTATCCATAAGCCAAATCACAACATCTATGATATTACCACATCATTACATGAGTTTTCCATATTACATAACACCATTTTGGTGTATTTAATTAAAAAACAATGATAATAATGATCAAGCAACATCTAAACTACCAGTGATCATTAAAGTGTCAGTTAATTTGCATTCATACACGTCATCATCACATTGTCATCCATCACATATACACATGCATTCACACAAACATCCACACAAATTCATCACACAAAAGTAAAAACCATGTATATATAAATCGCATGTACAATGAATGCCCTAAGGCTATATATAATGGAACACCATGGCTCATATCCAAAAAGTGCATCTAAGCACTAGCTAACACCTGTAGGTAGACCCTTAAGACCCTGATGGAGTTCTACACCTAGATATACTATGCCTAGATTCACTATGCCTAACAGAACTCACTATAGAGGAAGAGGGTTAATTTGGTAGCCTAATGTGGTGCTGCATAAGTAGATCCTCTAAATATTGGATATAACTATCCCAAGATTATAGGTATAGTACATCATACCTCTATCAAGAGTCTATTTGTACTAGCTCTACCTGGAGCCTCACTATCATATTTGTATCTCCACCTACCACCACCTATGCTTGATCTATCTCTGTATATCACTCTCCCACCATCTACCTAATATGGTCCTACTCTACCTTGAGCCTAGCCCACTCCTCCTCACTCTGACCTGGAGGTCTCTTTGGAATCTCCTCCATATCAACTTTACCACCATAATTACCTCAAATATTTGGAGGCTACTTTGCTACATTCTTTGCATTCCTCCCTTGATTTCTAGATTGATTATGTCTCTAACATCAGAGAGTCTCATCAACCTCCTTTATGGACCCCTTATCATCCCTACTACCATCATCAACCACTTGAATCTATATCCATGGTATTTGTGAAGTAAACCATGCATCATACTTTACCATAGTCTCGACATCATCCACATTAGGGAGGTACATCTCCTCATCATCCTCGTACTCCACTCACCACTCATCCATACAAGATAATATCAACTCATAATATTGATGCATATGGAGCACACGAGCCTCAAGTACCCCCTAACTCAACCTAAACTACTATGGTACCCATGAGAACTAGATCAGCTCCACCTCACTCTCATGCTACCCAACCACCCATATAGACTACTGGATCCTCGGTATTTGCTCTCCATCACTAGGCCACCTAGCCTCCCATCATGGCCTCCAATACACTTGACCAGGTGTTAATCCTACCCATATATCCCTGAACTCTTGGCAACTACAACCAGGATGACTTGGTTGTACCTCCTTAGATACCTACCATCTCAAAAAATAGGGTTGATACCTATCCCACTCCTCACATGGCAAGCCCACAGGATGAGCCACACTAAAGTGCTCCTAGTATAATTAATATAGTAGTACACTATAACCCAACCCCTTATGCTTTCACTTACTCACCTCATACATATCTATATACATATGAGCCAAGAGAGTAGGTTCCCATGCATACTATCGAGGCTCATCGATCATGTCAAATACCAGACTAATCATGTTCCATGGAAACCGATACCCAGTGTTGTTACCAATATATTGACCAACAAGAACATGATCAAGGTAGGAAATACCTCCAACTCCTACCTCACATACATGACCAAATATCTTATCCATACACCTTGGATATTCGTTGTAGACACTAAAATATGGTTAACCCGATTAAGCACCCACAAACAATGATCAAATTGACATCATATGGCCCCTTGGGCAGCCCTCAGGAGGCTCACAGTGGTTCTAGCCACTCTAGAAAGGTTTTTGGAGGCTATTGGCCCAATTTTGGGAGGTTTTGGCCCAAAATTCACCACCATCCCACCCTGGGATGGTGGTAGATTCCCACCATCCCACCCTGGGATGGTGGTGAGCCATCGTCCTAGGGTGGGACGATGAGCAGGTTTGACCCAAAAAAAGTCAAATATGGGACATTTGGCACCCAAAAACTACCATTTAGCACGCCATATGGAGCATGCAGGTCAGAGGGCACTGAATCCTTATGACACACTTCTTAATGGAGGCCCAAATTGGAGATTATCTTCCACACCCATTGCATGCCTCTCGTTTGACAAGTGGCACCTCCTGCCATGCATGCCCTTGCATGCCTTTTTGCACATGAGCCCCTTTGGGCTATAAAATGGATACAATATCCACAAAAAAATAAGGAGAGGAGTTCTAGGATATGCAATGGAGTGCTACCGAGATTTCTCCCCAACTTATTGAGCTTTCTTGCCCTCGAAATCTCCTCTTAGCGAAGGAGGTTACCGGGTGACTTCAAGAGGGCCTTTTGAGCGTAACTTTTCCATCTGGGTGAATTTCTTCACAAAATTTGATGAAAACACCCCCTATAGTGTTTAGGATCATTCCCCAATGATATTGGTAGCAAAATATGGGCAGAATTGGTGGGTATCCCCTCCCAGGGTGCCCCCCAATTAGTTGTAGTCACCATCGCCCCCCGGGATGAGGACAAATCCTTGCACAATTTTATTACTATTTTTTAATGATATTATTATAGACCCTCATATTATTTTGTGGTTTAAATTTCATGCAATTTGGAGTTAAATTGACCAAGTTATAGCATTTTTAAGTTTTTGTAGGTCCGTAGGGCCCATCCGGGCACCCTAGTTGTATGCAGGTGGATCTGGGCCTCAATTTGAAAATATAACCATATGGGTTGTCTTGAAATGTCTATTTATACATTCTTTCCAAATTTCATGAGTTTTGGATATGTTTAGGTTTGGGATTTGCTTGTCTTGGTTTTCATAGGTTGCAGGCGAGCGACGCAAAATCGAGGGGTCTATGGATGCAATTTCAGATATGTTTTTGGTGATATCCTCTCAAAACATCCTCTTTGACATCTCCAAAAATTTTCAAGTCATTATGAGTTGATTTGATTTAGTTTTAATATATGCGTTATTTTACCCCTGTGGGGATTGCATGTTTTCCACCATACACCCTTGCTATTTGACCCCTTTGGCTTCCTTGTGTGCAGGTGCATGTTCTTAGAAGGCATTGGGAAGGAATATAAGACATCAGATATTGAATATACAAGCAATAGTGGCATTGGCCCACCCACCTCGATTGTGGGTATGAGGAAAAGCACTGGATGTGCACCCTGATTCCTTGGAGGAATTGATCCTTGGGCACCCAAAAATTTGTAAAAATTGTATCACATTTTGAGACCTCAAGGGGACTACTATGTAACCTTGGATCTTATCCACCCAATTAATAAATAAGACACTCATTTCATTTCATTCTTTATTGCTTGGTATTGCTTCATTTTCATATGCATGCTTTCGTTTGATGCTCATGTGCAAGATGGGATAGATACACATATTTTTTCTCTTCATTAGGTGCACCTATTTTCCCTACTTCAGTGGTGATCATGGTGGGACCCTTTTCCCTTATGATTTGGGTGAAAATATGACCTCAATTTTGCAATTTTTGCCCTTTTTGTGTTGTAGGTGCTCCCCTCCCCACCCTGGAACGGTGGCAGAGCCTTTATCTGGAACACCCTAGGATGGTGGCTTCACCATACCACCCTAGGATGGTGGTGAGGCTTCTAATCATCCCACCCTAGAGTGGTGGTGAAACAGAGAGATTTCTGCCCAAAAATTTAGAATTTGGAGAGCTCAAAATGGACAAAGTAAGTGCCTAAAACCTCTGTTTTTCTGCTACATTTTCAGAGACTATCAAAAATCAGTTTTCTTGCTTCACTTGCTTGCATAGAAAGGTTAAAATTTACATTTTTTCTTTTCTTATAACATCACATAGCAAAAGGAAGAAGAAAAATCAAAAGAAATTTAAAGTAGCAATGCATCTTTGTGGCTTGATTGCTTGTGGCTTACCCAATGGGTGAGCTAGCATTTAGGATTTGCATTCATAAGTTGCATTTGTAGGTTATTTATCCTAATTTTTTGAAAGTAAAATGCACTTATTTGCATGCATTTAGTGAATGATCATTGATTGCTTCTTTGCTTACTTTCTTGGATAATAAATAACCACACACACCACGATTCATGTAAATGCTAGTGAGGTGGACTTCATTACCATCCACTAGTAGAGCGCAAGTGATGGTGGGTTTCATCTCCATCCACTTGGCTCAAATACCACGAACCCGATCCATCTTTCCAAGGCTAGTTCCAAGATCCATCATAGCCCGTGGGTTATAGCACGCATCACCCTTTGGGGAGGTGTATCGCAGACTATGGGTGAACTGGGTGAGGAACTGGTAGGACCTGTGCTCCCTGGCCATGTGTGGACCTCATCACCACACATTATAGGTGGGATAACGCAACCTGGATTTCATAGCTAGGTTGTTGAGCTATGAGTATACAGGTGAAATCCAATTGAACATGATATTACAATCCAACAATATTTCAAACACGTGATATGAGGTCATTATTTACAAAACAACACATATGAAACACATGAAATAGTTTAGGGATTCACACTTAAAACTTAAAAGAGATAATCATCTATCTTATTGAGTGTTTCCTTCTTGTATGTTGTTTCATTAAAAATTTATAAAGAAGATAATCACTTGGGGTACTGATAGAGGAGCGCGATGGTGCGCACCCATAGCCAAGCCCAAACATGGGTGGAAGCTATAGAGAGTGGATTAGGAGACATAAATCATCTCTGATATAGCCCTAGGGACTTGGTTATACCTCCCTGGTGAGCTTCTACTCCACCTAGCCCCAAGACAGTAGGGCATGAGCCTCATCTCTGAAGGGATCCTCTCCAAGACACCCCGAGGGATGATGAGCATTACTTGGGAGAGTGTTCCTAGTATGTAGATATTTCATAGGCCTTCCTTGGTGAAAGGCAACTATGCACTAAGGTGCTAATAGATAGAGTGGTGCCATGCATTTGCATACCCATCAGGGCTGACATGCCTAATCCTAGGTAGGAGCATGACTTCACACATTGGTCAAAGCAAGTCGACATGATTCTACCTCTGTGATGCCTTGATAGGATACAATAGCTCATGCATCCCGATGGGAATGACACTCATCGGTCGGGGCGAGCCAATTCTGCCCTACCTTTCCTGGTCCAAGAGGGAAGACATGAGGAGATCCCAGAATTTCCTCAAGAACAATATTCCACGCATGCCCGATGTGCCTCTGCACCAGCTGAGTATAATGAACACATGTTCCAACCCGAGCCTCAAGTCAATGCGGTGAACCTCGAGAGAGGCAAGCGCCCTATGGAGAACACAGATTACCTTGGACAAGGTCAACCCTAGGGTGAGACTCCTAGGCCCCCTAGGCCTCACACTATAGATCAAATTAGGTAAGCGATTGCGAGATATACAGAAATCCAAGCTCAGTTCAAGCAGCTTCAATGGGATAAAGAGCAACTAGACCACTTGCACCAGCTTGAGAAAGAAAGGATTGAATGGTAGACCAACGAGTTGTCCCAGAAGACTTTGAGAGAGAGGGTCCCTACCCCTAAGACACATAGGCAAGAATTCCACCCAAGGAAACCCATGCTCATTCGAGAGAGGTCCTCGAGACCTTATCAAATGTTGCCTCCATGACCTCCTAGGCCAGATCGGGAGATGCCTCCTAGGCCAAACATAGGGCACCCACTACGGGTAGATACCCCCATTTATAGACCGACTCAAGAAACACCTTACGGGGCCTATACTAAGCATGAGCCAAAATTAGAGTATGTTGAGATGCCTTACCGAGGCATGGGGTGACTTACCACCACCTCGCCCTAGGTTGGAGGATCCTAGACCTCCATCGTAAGATGTGAACAAGGATGAGGAGATCAAGTCCTCAAGCCCTTATAAAGCATTGCTAGAATGCCTGGAGTCAGTAGAGAACAAGACCTCTAGGTTGGGATCTCAAAAGCCCACTATGCATCAATTGCATAGTCAACCCATCCATTTGTTAGTACCTATGCCTCCCTATCCAGAGCAATTTAAGTTGCCTCAGTTGGCTACCTTTAAGGGAGAAGAGGATGCACAAGAACATGTCACTAGGTTCCTAGGTCAATGCTTCGGCATTCATGACGACGATGCTTTTATTTCAAGGATATTTGTGACTACCCTCATCGAATCCACCTCTCGAGTGGTTTTACCAACTCCCTAAGCATAGCATCCATAATTTGGACCAACTTATGGATGCATTCCTAGAATGCTTTGCCTTCAATACCAAGAGGAAGGCAACGTTGGCTGATGTAGCTGGGTTGAAACAATATGATGATGAGTCAATAAAAAATTATGGCAATAGATGGCGAACCCTGCTCGCCAAGCTACCTTATCTTCTCCCCATGTTGGAGTTGACTCAGATGTTCTCCAAAAGTTGCTTAAATCCAATATCCTTATTATTGTAATTGCAACAATACCCCACTCTTGAAGATGCCTTAGCACAAGCTAGGATCATCGAAGAAATCAAGATTCAAGAGGGTGATATTGCAAAGCCTCACAAGAAGGAATGGAGCAAGAATGCTAAGAACACCCCAACATAACCTAAGTCAACAGTAGTAAATCAGGTTGCCATTAGTGTCCCGGGGCCAGTGCTAGCCACACCATCTAAAAGCCTAATTATCAGGCCATCCCTAGGAACTATGCCAAGGATAACCAGAATGGTCAAGGGAAAAATCAATAGCATCACCCCAAGTGACAATTCACGCCCATTGTAGAGTCTATGGACTCGGTGTTTGATCACCTCTTGGTGGCCAATGCGATCCATCTACCTGACAGTCGACCTATCGACCCTAATGCACCTAAGCCCAAAGGATACAAAGAAGACCTATATTGCAAGTTTCATAGGCAAAATGGGTATGATGTGCAAATGTGCTACAAATTAAAACACTTGGTGCAAGACCTAATTGATAGGAACACCCTCTAGGTAGACAACCCTATCACACCAAACAACCAACAGATGGAGGTCTTCAAAGACCCCTTGCCTGCCCACATGGAGCAGGCCAAACCAATGCCCCAGGTGAATGAGGTTCACCATGCCCCTCCTAAGCAAGGGTATGTTGGCATGGTCAATATTATGATAAGAAATAGGTGGTATCCAAGTCCAACCGCACCACCTATGGCTCAGAGTGATGTCCCTTCGACATCACAGCCTATACCGCCTCTCGGACCGAGCCTCCCACCTAGGCCTATAGTTACCATTAAGAGTAAGCTCACTCAGAGCTTAAGAACAACATCTTCCTGACTCTCCATCTATGAGCTCATCCAACAATCACAACCTCATAGAGAAGCCTTAATGGATATCCTTAAGGCAATTGAGCTTCAACCCCAGGAGTCTAACTCCTTCAAAAACTTTGTGGGGCATGTACGACAATGCATGAAATCAGTGATCACTTTTTGAGAAGATGAACTTAAACCAGTTCCACATGATATGGTGGATCCCCATTTACACATCGTCGCACATGTGAATGGGACAGCCATACAAGAGAGTGTTGATAGATACTGGGTCTTCGAGCAACATCATAACTACAATAGCTCTAAAGCACCTAAAGCTCCTAGCATCTCATATTGTCACATCTACCTACACCCTCTGAGCATTCAATGATGCCATATGCTCAATGGTTGGTACAATAATCCTACATATTCAAGTAGGAGAAAAGATCATCTCGATAATGTGCCACATCCTAGAGGGTGAGATGGCGTACAACATTTTGTTAGGAATACCATGGATCAGTGACATGAAGTGTCCCTTCCATCACTCACCAGTGCCTCAAGTACACTCACGAATGGCAAGTTCATGTCGTCCCTATGGATTTAAAACCCTTCAAGTACTACAACATGGTGCAACGGTTACTCAAGTTGACCTTACCATCGATACATATGGATTTTTAGATAAATAAATCTAGCTGAGGTTTGACCCCACCGCCACCACATAACATGCCCTCCTCATCTTCAGCTCTGCCCCAGATGCCTAATACACTAGTGGATCCTTTGCCTAGGAACCTAGAGAAGTTGCCCATTGAGGAGGACCAACCGATCATATCCTCTATCTATACAGAGAAGATACTTAGAACGAATGATGGAGAGACACCACACAAGGCAAATGATGAGCCGGATCAAGTCTCACTCTTGAGCAGTTGGGTCCTCTTGAGCTTGAGGCACTATGAGATGAGAATGAAGAAATCCTCATCCATGAAGATGATTATGAGGAACTAGCATATATGGGACCACACCTACCTGATCGCCCGATCCCAAGGGGTAACAATGAGATTCCCATATATGACAGTGACTATGAGGATGAAACAGAGAGGGTGTACCTTGGTCCTCATTACTTGCACCATCATCACGAACCCATCGACATAGATGAAGTCTATCATCAGTTACATGTTGGCCCACGCTTAAGGGCAAGGCCTATCAATTTAGGCCAAATTCACCATGAGGTCTTCCTTAACCCACCCACACACATGGAGCTCCTTGAGCCTAATGATCCCATCCTGTAGTCTATTCCCAGACAGGATTCGGATGATCCCCATTCCCCCAGAACCACATTTGGGGGTGGGAGATGATATCAATATACAGTTACATGCATGTGGTCCTGGAGAGCAGACACATTCCATCAATATGATCTCCATTGATTTGACCACACCACTTCACAACCCAACTGATCCTTCCAAGCCATGCCATCTAGATCTAGATGCTATTGATTGGGATCACGTTGATTCACCCCCATCACCCTCTGAGTATTGGGCTTGTGGTGGGTTGTTTCACTTTTCTTCTAGCCCAACTCATGATGTCTTCCATGCTAAGGAGGGACCTAAAGTTCCCATTGAGGATTTAAATCCAGCTGATGACATCCATTTGATCCCTACTCCCCATCAATTGGAGGAGGGGTCTCATATGTCAATCGAGCCTATGGTTGACAAAGATATCGACTCAGATTCTGAAAACCCACAATGTATCAAGCTAGGGGAAAGCCTATCCCCCAAAGAGCAAGCCGATTACATAGCCCTTCTCATGAAGAAGAAGGCAAATTTTGCATGGTCCTACAAAGACATGCCAGGACTAGATCCAAATTTGGTCACCCATAATCTAACGCTTGACCCCAAATTCAAGCCTATCAAGAAAAAGTTGAGAAATATGCACCCAAAAGTGGCCTTGATGGTCAAATATGAGCTAAAATAAACTATTGGATGCCAAGTTTGTCATTTTTGTAGACTATCCACCATGGTTGTCCAACATGGTCCCCATCAAGAAGCCTGACGGGAGGATTCACATTTGCATCGATTTTTGAGACCTGAACAAAGTGAGTCCTAAGGATGATTTTCCTTTGCCAAGCATAGATGCCCTGGTAGATGCCACCGTAGGACATGAAATGCTCTCCCTTATGGATGGCTTCTCTGGGTATAATCAGATTCATATCAACCCTGAAGACCATCTCAAAATGACGTTCACAATGCCTTGGGGAATATTTTGTTACAAGGTCATGCCATTTGGCCTTAAGAATGCTAGTGCCACCTACCAGCATGCCATGACATATATCTTCCATGATTACATGCACAAGATTTTGGAAGATTACATGGATGAATTACTGACTAAATCTTTATTACGTCATGAGCACCTAGATGTCTTGTGCAAAGTCCTCGATCACCTTATTGAACATAATGTGAGACTAAACCCCAAGAAGTGCATCTTTGGTGTCACATATGGAAAGCTCTTGGGATTTATAGTTTCCAAATGAGGCATCGAAGTGGACCCTAACAAGTTCAAGGCAATCCTTGAAATGCCTCCCCTAACTAACATCAAGCAACTTCGTAGCTTGTATGGGAGGATTGCATCCATCAAACGCTTCATAGCACAATTTTTGAACAAGTGTCGACCCATGAACAAACTCTTGCACAAGGGGGTCACATTCCACTCGGATGATGAGTGTCAGGATGCCTTTGATGCAATTAAACAATACCTGGCTTCACCACAAGTGTTAGCTCCACCTAGACTAGGGGTGTCATTTCGATTATATATCTTAGCTACTGAGATTGCATTGGGTGCCATGTTAGCCCAAAACAATGAATTTCACAAGGAACAGGCCACATACTATCTCAGTCGCACCCTAGTGAGCTATGAGATCAAGTACGCATACGTTGAAAAGTTATGTCTAGTGGTGGTTTTTGCTACCAAGAAGCTACGACACTATATGCTCAACCACACTACGTATGTTGTATCCAAAGAGAATCCATTGTGATACATGATGAGTCATACTTATCATAGTAGTCGCACGACAAAATGGATCATGTTGTTGATAGAATTTGACCTAGAATTCATAGGAAAAAAGTCAATCAAGGGTCAGGTCATTGTTGATCAACTTGTAGAGGCTCCTCTCCAGGAGGATCAGCCTCTTAGCATGGAGCTTCCCGATGATGGAGTCTTCCAAATATCAGAATCACCTGATTCTGATGAGCCCGAGTCACAGGCGGATATGACTCTTTTCTTTGATGGCTCTAAATACGAGCAAGGGGGTGGCATAGGGATCATGTTTTTCACACCGCATGGGGCTCCCATACCCCTATCATTTAAACTCAATTTACCCTACACCAAAAATAATGTCAAGTATGAAGCCTTGCTCATAGGGCTTAAAATGGCTATCACCATGAAAATCACCAAGCTCAACATTTTTGGTGACTCCTTGCTCATTGTCAACCAGGTCAAGGGAATCTTCCAGTGCAAGTGCCCAGTTTTGCAAGCCTACAAAGCCCTTGTGGACAAATCCCTGGCAAAATTTGAATGGTATGACATCGAGGCACTCCCTCGATCATCTAATAATTTTATGGATACAATGGTCTCTTTAGGATCCTTGATTCCAAAAGACCCCACAGGGGAGATGACAACCATTCAAGTCAAGACGCTATCGCAATCAACGGTTGAGCATGAGAGCACTCAAGCCATGCCAGAAGTCCACTTGATTCAAATAGAACCTCATCAAGAGAGATTCTCACACATTCATGAGCGCTTGAATCATGTCGCTTGGGGGACTTTGTTCCCCCAAACCCATTTTGATAGCAGCACAATGCTATTCTTACAAGTTCTATCCCAATCAGCATTTTCTTGGGATGAACTTCATGAGGGACAGACAATTCATGCAATTGAGGCTTCCACATAGCAAGACTAGTCCACACCAATTAGAGAGTACCTAAAGCTTGGTAACCTCCCTCCTAGATTATCGCACATAAAAAAAAATATAAGGAAGACAAAATTTTGTCTTGTCTTGGAGACATCCTCTTCTATCAAGCTATGAAGAGGCTCCCTCCTTCTTAGAGTATCAAGAATCAAATTGGGCAATGGCCCAAGCACATGATGGTACTTGTGGTGGCCATTTCAGTGGCATGGCCATCGCAAAGTGCATTCTTTGCATGGGCTATTATTGGCCAACTTTAGAGCGAGATTGTTGCGCATATGTGAGGAAGTGCATGAAATGTCAACACCATGCTAACTTGACACATGTACCTTCTCAGGCCTTACAACCGATCCAATCGGCTTGGCCATTTTCACAATGGGGGTTGGATTTAATTGAGAAAATATCCCCTGCATCCTCGGGCCATCACACATTTATCATCATGGCTACCGAGTATTTTACAAAGTGGGTGGAAGCAATCCCCTTTACCACTACGATAGGACCCCGCATAGCGGAGTTCATATTGCATAACATCATTTGTCATTTTGGTATTCCATCCAAGATCATTTTGGATAATGGGACATCATTCAAGAATAAAGATGTGCATGCTTTGACAACAAAATATAATATCCAACACAACTTTTTGACACCCTATTATCCGTAAGCAAATGGGCAAGCATAAGCATCGAACAAGACATTAATTGCCATATTGAAGAAAATAGTCAAAGATAATCATACTGATTGGCACATGCAAATGCCACTTGCCCTTTGGGCTTACTGCACTAGCATTTGGATGCCCACTAGGGCAACTCTGTTCTCACTAGTGTATGGAGCCGAGGCAGTCATGCCTCTAGAGCTAGAAATCCCATCACTACACATATCCATGCAGGAGTTTATTGATGATGATACTACATGACAAGCTCACCTAGATCAACTTATGTTGTTGGATGAACATTGCATTAATGTGCTTGAGCATCTACATGTGTATCAAGAGCGGCTCAAAAGATCCTACAATATGAAAGTCCATCTTTGAGACTTTCAGGTTGGTGATCTTGTCCTAAAAGAGAACCAACAGAACTCTAGCTTGCCGCCCCACCTATGGGACAAATTTGTGGTAAATTGGTTAGGTCCCTTTGTCATCACTAGTCAAATCGGGCTTGGAACTTATTGCCTAGCCTCCCTTGAAGGTGTCAAGGATCCTGAACCCTTGAACATCCTTCACTTGTGGCTATTTCATGCTTAGAGAGCACCACCCAAAAGGCTCCTAGTGGGTTCTCACCGTCTAGGTCAAATAAAAATGCTCCTAGACTATCTATGATCATCTAGGTCAACCCTAAAAACCCCAAAGGCATCCATAAGCTCTTTGGTCATAGCCAAATACCCCTAGGTAGTCATAGACACTTTTTAAGTGTTCCCACCCGTCTAGGTCACCCAAAAGGCTCCTAGCGGGTTCTCACCATCTAGGTCAAATAAAAATTCTCCTAGACTATCTACGATCATCTAGGTCAACCCTAAATGCCCCAAAGGCATCCATAAGCCCTTTGGTCACAACCAAATGCCCCTAGGTAGTCATAGACACTTTTTAAGTGCCGTCACCCATCTAGGTCACCCAAAAGGCTCCTAGCGGGTTCTCACCATCTAGGTCAAATAAAAATTCTCCTGGACTATCTAGGCCAAACCTAAAAGCCCCAAAGGCATCCGTAAGCCCTTTGGTCATAGCCAAATACCCCTAGGCAATCGTAGACACTTTTTAAGTACCACCGCCCATCTAGGTCACCCAAAAGGCTCCTAGCGGGTTTTCACCATCTAGGTCAAATAAAAATGCTCCTGGACTATCTACGATCATCTAGGTCAAACTTAAATGCCCCAAAGGCATCCATAAGCCCTTTGGTCACATCCAAATGCCCCTAGGTAGTCATAGACACTTTTTAAGTGTCATCGCCCATCTAGGTCACCCAAAAGGCTCCTAGTGGGTTCTCACTATCTAGGTCAAATAAAAATGCTCCTAGACTATCTATGATCATCTAGGTCAACCCTAAATACCCCAAATGCATCCATAAGCCCTTTAGTGATAGCCAAATGCCCCTAGGTAGTCGTAGACACTTTTTAAGTGTCGCCACCCATTTAGGTCACCCAAAATGCTCCTAACAGGTTCTCACCATCTAGGTCAAATAAAAAATGCTCTTGGACTATCTACGATCATCTAGGTCAAACCTAAAAGTCCCAAAGGTACCCATAAGCCCTTTTGTCACAGCTAAATTCCCCTAGGTAGTCATAGACACTTTTTAAGTGTCATCGCTCGTCTAGGTCACCCAAAAGGCTCCTAGCGGGTTCTCACCATCTAGGTCAAATAAAAATGCTCCTGGACTATCTACGATCATCTAGGTAAAACCTACATGCCCCAAAGGTATCCATAAGCCCTTTGGTCATAACGAAATACCCTTGGGCAGTCATAGAAACTTTTTAAGTGTTACCACATGTCTAGGTCACCCAAAAGGCTCCTAGTGGGTTCTCATCGTCTAGGTCAAATAAAAATGCTCCTAGACTATCTATGATCATCTAGGTCAACCCTAAATGCCCCAAATGCATCCATAAGCCCTTTGGTCATAGCCAAATACCCCTAGGTAGTTGTAGACACTTTTTAAATGTTGTCGCCCATCTAGGTCACCCAAAAGGCTCCTAGCGGGTTCTCACCATCTAGGTCAAATAAAAATGTTCCTAGACTATCTGCGATCATCTAGGTAAACCTTAAAAGCCCCAATGGTATCCATAATCCCTTTGGTCATAGCCAAATTCCCCTAGGCAGTCGTAGACACTTTTTAAGTGTCGTCGCCTATCTAGGTCACCCAAAAGGCTCCTAATGGGTTTTCATCGTTTAGGTCAAATAAAAATACTCCTAGACTATATACGATCATCTAGGTCAACCCTAAAAGCCCCAAAGGCATCCATAAGCCCTTTGGTCCCCCACAAATGCCCCAATGGCCCCAAAATAAGCCTGTTGGTCACATGTATATTCATATCAATGAAAAATTCAAAAAAACATTATCAAAATTTTAAAAAATTCAAAAATATTGCATCACATCACATTGCATCCCATTCCATTTTATCATCATTTGCATTTAGGCATATTCATCATTAGCACTTTACATTTTAGAGTTTCTCATACATGTCTCGCACCATGATGGTACATTACTTACAGCTCAAAATCAATGTTGTGAAATTACTCATAGTTAAATGCTGCAATTATCATTTTCACCCATATTTTTCATGTTTCCACAGTCATGTCTATTCCCTTCACTTAGAAATTTGTTTTAGAATTTTAGTAGGGATTTTGGTCACTCAGCCATACCCAGTCTCTACTCAAATTTTGTAGAAATCTAGCATGATTTTTAGGAGGTAGAGTCTTGCATTGATTATGCCTTGTGTACATCATATCCCAAACACAATTAATCATTAACAATCCAAGTTTTGCACAAATACAGATGAAATCCATGAAGTGGTCTAGGTTACCTTAAGCGAAAAGGTCATCCTGCTCATCCCCCTATGCGAATGGTTCAAGAATGCTAAGAGTTGGCAAAAGGACAAGTTTTTCCCTACCCAATTCCCCTCACAACAATAAGTGGTTTTCCCCCATTTTTACCATCAAAATCCCACATTGTCACATGTTTGCAACAATCTAAATTTGCAAACCCCCACAAAGCAAAAATTCAAAGTACAAAAATACAAAAATAAAAAAGTGCACACATCAAAAAGCACAAGAAACAGTGATCCCCATCACTCAAAATTCAAATCCCTTGCTCAAGAGAAAAAGAAAAAACCTCAAAATAAACAGTGATTATTATCACTAAAAAGAGAAAAAAAAATAAATAGTGATTCTTATCACTTCATATGAGAGCAAGTATCCCAATAAAATTCAAGAAAGTAGGGAGTCAAACTTGAATCCCTAGAACTCTTAGCATTTGGAAAACCATCAGGTGATCCTCATTACGGGTTTGGTGTATAGCCTATCCGTTAATGGTGGTAGCCTCCTGCATGATGATATGTCTACCATATTAGCTTTTGGGCATATGTGTAGACCAATGTTTGCATGTGGATGAGCTAGCTTTGGTAACCTAGATTACCTAGTGGTCTAGTCATACTTAGTATAAAACCTATGATGGTGGCATTCATTTGGTGATCCTCAGTACAGGTTTGGTTGAGAGCCTACTTGGCACTGGTGGTATCCTTATGCATCTCACAAGAATGAACTCACTTGCACACATAGGGATATGAAGTACCTTGGTCATCCTAGTAGATTCATACCTTGTCAAAAAGTCTTGCATGGTTAGTATACAAATTTTGATGAGTTGACTAGAGTGTTTGAGTCTTGTGAAAACCTCATGAACATCTTATAAACATCATATCACTTCACCACATTCATTTCAATTACATTATTCACAAATTCATTATATAAGTCTCATGTTAACATTTACATATGAGTTGGTGCAATAGACATCATCTATGGTGATAGCATAATATGGCATATAGTCTACACATTGCATCCTCTAAATCAATAAATCATCCATTTCACTATACATCCATGCATGTACAAAAATCAAATCAAATCACAAAATATTCATACATAGTCATTCATCATCATTGCATTAATCAAATTGTATACATTTTCATACATTTCATAAAACAATAAACACATGATGGTAAACCATATAAAAAGCTCATATATATGTGTATATGTATGGGATAAAAAGTTACATCATGTTGCCCATAGGCTACAATAAAAGGAGTCCTAATACTTCACACTACTAAAATATCCAAAAAAACAAAAAGAGTCACGCAAGCCACTACCATGGTCATGCAGGACCAATACTATGACTCGCACTCCCACCTATAGTCAGAGTCCTCTGTGAACTCCCAAACCTACTACCACTTGCTCTATCAGCTCTCTGCCAAGACCCTGGTGCCTCTAGCCTAGAGGAAGACCACCCTGTCCTACTATGGCAACTTTGATATGACCCACTGGTAGCTGCATCATCCCATAGATGCCCACCAAGGTGCACTACCTCAATATCCAACTCATCTACATAAGCCTACCCTCGTTGACACCATTCCTAGTAAGTCTCCACCATAGAATGGAGTCGTGTCACCTCTGCTTGTAGCCTAGTCACATCCTAACTACTAGAATCCTCTTGTATAGGGCTTTGAGATTGGAATTGTTCCCAAAGAGATGTTATCTTAGCATGAGCCACCTATACCTTGGCTCACTGTGCTACTAGCTCTGCTAGTACATCATGCACCTGTATCCATAAGAGATACCTCTTCTACCTCACCTTGAGTAGTTCATATCATAGTTCTACCTTTGTGTCCCCTGGTGCGATCGATGGTGCCTACACCTCCTCGTCCCTAATATCATCATCCCCTAAGTCACCTCGATCTCCTAAGTCCAGGAGATCTGCATGCTCTCCTACCATGTGTCCCTGCTAATCACCTGCATCACCCTGGTCCTCACCAGAAACCTCCTAATGTGCCTCCCTAGCTGCACCCCTCCCCAGTGGTCCCTCTCCATGCCACTGGCCTATCACCCACCAAGCGTCATACTCTGCTATAGTCTTAGCATCGTCCACATTTGGAATGTCTACTACAATATTCGTATCCCATGCCACTGCCTCTACCATCGGCCATGCCAATGTCCTCTCATCCCCATGATGCTGATAAGGTATCGGCTCATTAGGTACCCCTTGGAATAGCCCAAACTATCGCATCACCCAAGAAAAATGGAAGTACTCCCACTCTGTTCCATGTCATCCAACCAGCCACCTATATCACCACATCCTACGGAGCTATATAGTAGCATCTTCCCACTCTAGGAAATCCTTGTATGGTCTCCAGAACACCTAGCCTACCATAAGTCATAAGAATAGATCAGAATAGTGACCCACATCACCTACAAATCATTGACTCTATCCCCTCTCCTAAGCCCTTTGCCATAGGATGCCATATCCTATCTCCATGTCTACCAGTTATGCCCAAGTCATCCATGGTAGCCCATGTGGTCGCCCCACAGCTATGTGCTACCATCCCCAACATTGCAACAAAAAGCTACACCCAAAACCCTTTCGTCAATGGCAGAAGATCTCATATATATCATCATAGAGCTATGCCAGTAGTGTAGTACCCCATGCCATCACCAGTGGCTCAACCATAGTACACCTCACAAACACAAACACTATATCCACCAGGTTCCATGGGAAACTCACTCTAGAAAAGTTAGGTAATAACATATTGGATATGAGCATCATGAGTAATGTATGCCTCAACCCCAATACCTTTGCCTCATGCCAAAATCCTACCAGCATACCCCCTTCAGGCAGTCCAGCTCTGCCATCTCTAGATCATAACTAAAGTACCTCTCGAGAACTGCCTGTCTCTAGTCTCTTGGTGTCGTGTGGATCGACCGCCCTTCTATCAAAATCCTAAGAATCTTATAGATGTCCTCAATTATCACCTTCATATCCCTAGTGGGTAGGTGGAAAGTATTGCTGCGTGGATCCCATAGATCAATCAGGATAGTCAAATATGCATGGTCTCCTATAACAACCTCTAATAGGGTCACCTGCTTGAGGTCAATGGCATCCAGCCATTCCTAGTCCTCTATGGTCAAGGCATCCCTCATGGAATCAAAGAGAGTTGGTACTTGATATCGACTCCTCACCACCTATCAGGGATAAGCAACTCAATAATGCAACACCAAAATGGCCTCACATGGCCCCAAAAACATTCAAAAGAAAAGACTCAAAATGGCCCCTCTTTGAGGCTATTTTATGGACATTCCCCATAGTAACAGCCCCAAAATCTATGGCCAAACCATCAAGGGATGGCCCATGACCAGCCCACACTAGCCATCCCACCCAAGGATGACTCCAAAATATTGGGCTCAAAAAGGCCTTTCAGGCCATCAAAAATAGAAAAATAATGCAAAATCGGACCTATAAAATATAATTTAATTCCAAAAAAACATGGATAAAACATAAAAATTGGTATGTATATCATAAATTAGATTTAATTACCTATAATATAGAGTGATATTCTTCCAAGCCAAAAACATACCATAAAAGAAAAAAAATCAACTCCCACTACTAGGAAAATGCAATAAGAGAGACTGGGCATACCTATCTCACACCGGCTCCTCCACTATATGAGTCTTCCCACTGACTCATGGTGACCGTGGGATGAATTTTATAGTGCTTCACTACTCAGAATCACTCTCCTACTCCTCACATCTCAAACTTACAAAGAAAGCATGCACAAATGAGTCTAACCTTCATATTTTGGGTTTATATAAATATGTAGGGGTCACCACCATCCCAGGGTGGTACGAGTGTACATTTGGCTTAATGTGACACCCTGGGATGGTGGTAGAACATACCATCATCCCACTTTGGGATGGTGGTAGCAAAAATAGGCCAAAACAGCCCAAAATGACCCAAAATAGGTTCAAACCTACACCAAAACAACTCAAATTGGGTCCAAATTTCACATAGATCAAAATGCAACCATGAGGATACTAGGAGGGATGGAAAAGTTTTTAATTAATGCCCTAAGAAGGCCATTGTAGCCAAATCACCCCCTGGGCATGCAGTTATTAGCCCCCAAATTAGTTGTAATCACCACAACCCCCCTCGAATGAGGACAAATCCTTGCACGATTTCATTACTATTTTTTAATTATTTTATTCTAGACCATCATATGATGTTGTGGTTTATATTTTATGCAATTTGGAGTTAAATTGACCGAGTTATAGCATTTTAAAGTTTTTGCAGGTCCATAGGGCCCATTCGGGCACCCCAACTGTATGCAAGTGGATATGGGCCTCAATTTGAAAATATAACCATATGGGTTGTCTTGAAATGTCTATTTATGCATTTTTTCCAAATTTCATGAGTTTTGGATATGTCTAGGTTGGATATTTGCTCGTCTTGGTTTTCACAGGTTGTAGGTGAGCGACACAAAATTGAGGGGTCTACGGATGCAATTTCAGATCTTTTTTTGGAGATATCCTTTCAAAACATCCTCTTTGACATCTCTACAAATTTTCAAGTCATTCTGAGTTGATTTGATTTAGTTTTAATAAATGCGTTATTTTACCTCTATGGGGATTGCATGTATTCCACCATACACCCTTGCTATTTGAACCCTTTGGATTTCTTGTGTGTAGGTGTAGGTTCTTAGAAGGCATTGGGAAGGAATATTAGACATCATATATTTAAGATACAAGCAGTGGCGACATTGGCCCACCCACCTCAATTATGGGTATGAGGAAAAGCACTGGATGTGCAACCTGATTCCTTGAAGGAATTGATCCTTGGGCACCCCAAAATTTGTAACAATTGTGTCACATTTTGAGCCCTCAATGGGAATTCTGTGTAACATTTGATCTGATCCACCCAATTAATAAAGAAGACACTCGTTTCATTTCATTATTTATTGCTTGGTATTGCTTCATTTTCATATGCATGCTTTCATTTGATGCTCATGTGCAAGATGGGATAGATACACATATTGTTTCTCTTCATTAGGTGCACCAATTTTCTCTACTTCCTTCACATCTCTCTATCCATTCCCAAAAATTTACCTTAGCTCATGCTCTTTATCATGCCCAACTTGGACACACAACCCCTCCACTGGCACTTGGAATACTTGGTATACATTTTCTAGTGTTATTTTCACCTCCCCTATCAAGAGCTATAAGGTACCCCTATCAGGATCCCATCTCTTCACTAAAGAATAGAGGTACCCCTCATAAAACCTCACCACCCCAATTTGTGCCGCTCCTGCCAACCCCATCCCGTTCAACTTACCCAAATCATCCTTCTACAAGGCCTTTCTCACCCCTGGTAGGATAGGTGAGAATTTATGTCAAGCCTCCAAGATCCTCAACTACAACACAACACAACAACAAGTACATTACTTGCACATTCATTGCATAAAAAAAAAAACAAAAAACAAAAAAAAAACATTACAAAATCCAAACAAGAGTGCCAAGGGCACTTACCTAAGCCACCTACACCTCCAAACCTACTACTGCATCCACTTTCTCTATTGCCATCACTTCACAATGCCACACTCCACTCACTCACTCACTCTCCTTTAGATGTTGCTTCTTGAACATTCAAATGCAACAATGAATTCAAATTTACCCCTACAAACCTTTTATAGATGATTCTGGTGCACTCAAACCCCCCTAGGGAATTTTCTAGGTGCAATCAAATGCTTCCAAGCATTTGCAGAGTGGTGGGTGCCCTCCTGCATCTATGCCTTCTATGTACTTTGGTCGATTCCCAATTATAGAATGTTGTAGAATGACTCAAAAGGGTCTCAAAATGTAGCTTGCATCCAAAAAACACTCAAAAATTCATCCATGCATCCATTTCATCATCACATCATGTTTTGTGAAAGCACAAACTGTTTTGGATGCTTAATTTTTGTTTGTGACCAAAAGTCATAAAAATACCTAAATCGTGTACAAAAAACTCAAAGCTGTTCAAAATTTCACAAAACTACCACATTCATCATCCCAATCACTCATCATAAAATTTCATCACATTTTGTGAAAACATGGATTGATTTGAGCGGTTAAATCTTATTTGCAACTAAAAGATGTGAAATTGCACAACGTTGCTTCAAAATCATTTCAAAACAATTCCAAATTTCACAAAATCATACAATTCACTCATCAATGTATTTTTCTTCATACATAGTCATTCACAATCATCAAATTCGTTTATCATTGCATCCTCATGCCATATTTTCTAATTCCACTCACATTTTCAAGTGAACCTTGTATCTAGTGGTTTACTCTATTCACTTGGTGATTGCAATGATTAATTATCCATGCAATTCGGTAGGATGAGTAGATCACCATAAGGATGCTTGTTCATTCACACTCATTTCACATCATTCATATCATCTGAGTCAACAAACCCCTCTTTTTATTAGTAAAAAATAGAAATCAATCATCACATTATTCACATTCACATACATCAGAACTTCCACATGCTTTTACATCACATTTTCAAGTGAACCTTGTATCTAGTGGTTTACTCTATTCACTTGGTGATTGCAGCTATCGATTATCCATGCAATTCGGTAGGATGGGTAGATCACCATAAGGGTGCATGTCCATAACATCATCCAACACTCTCTTATGCAAAATCAAAATCACTTTGATCCTTCATATTTTGAGTGAGATTGTGCTCATACTAATTTGTCCAATGACTGTCATTGATGGCCTTATTCATGGGGATTGAAACATAGATAACTTTACTTACATCGTCACTTTGACACTTACAATCATCAAGGATATGAGCCTATTAGGGTGATTGGTTCTAACTGAAGGAATTTCACAACAATCACTATGGCAGGCCACATTCCTCCATGTCATATTGCATTTTCATCAGTTTACATTTCAATTATTCCAAACAACACATTATTTAACAATAAATACCACCCCATAATTGGAGCAACCAAATTGATTATGATTTCCCATATCGGGATTCATCACTCACATCACCCACATTGACAAAAACTCATTTTATGTTGGGGAAAAAACAAAATACATTATCACCCACAATATCATCCACATTATCACCCACAATTGGCAAAAACTCTTTTTCTATTAGAGAAAGAATAGAATAAATCATTGCATCATTGTCCATTTCACTCGCCTTCATATACATCATGCACATCATCCACATTGGCAAACATCCTTTCATCTATTGGGGTAAAAACATAATACACCTACATTTACACCCACATTTACATCCACATGCACATCCATATTTACATCCACATGCACATCCATATTTACATCCACATTATCACCCACAATTCTATCAATTGGCTCATGAGATTCACTCTTCACTCATTCACCAATTGAGAGGGTAAGCTACAAAAATAATTTTTTTGTCTTCAATATCTTCTTGCGTTCCAAGGAAATAAAGTTGCTTCACCAGACCAGGTGTCTCTTACTTTTGCACCAGATTGTATTTCACACAATACAAATCAAAAAGAGGCATCTGTAGACACCAAATCCTAGCCACTTGTCATCCATGCATCATCCAATCACCACCATCCATTATTTATTTATGTATATATATTTATTTATGTTTATATATATAAATATAAATATTTTATATATTTATATTTATTTATTTAATATAAATATATATTTATATATGAATAAATCACAACCATTCATCATGACTTAATCTCAGCCATCCACTTGACTTGATCTGTGTCGTCTATCAATGTACAATCTTAGCCCGTCATCATGATTTAATCTCGACTACCCATTTGTGTCATCAAAACCCTAACATGTTGAAGGAAAGATTATAAAAGATCATTCACTTTTGTGAATGAAGGGTTAAGAAGTCAGTTAAGTGGATAATGAATAAATTATTTGTTAAGTGATTAAGAAATCCATCAAGTTCAATATACCTTCATTTCCATTCTCATCCGAAAACCTAGTATTTTGCTAGCATCCTCCATCCTCACCGCCACCATATCCTCCATTTTCCATCACTAAAATCCTTGCGAACTAGATTTGGTTCTATAGTATTCCTCCCAAAAACTCCTAAACACTACCAAGTATCCCTTGAATGATGTAGAGAATTCCAAGAATACTACAGGGAGTTCACAACCCTTCTGGAATGCTCCAGGGCATTTCCCAACCTTCGGTTTACTACCAACAAACCCTTGAACACTCATAGGAATTTGTGCACCATAAAATCACAGAAGCAAAAGCATAGATAAAAAACAAAGGTATATTATCTAACAAGGTAAAAGGTATTCTTACATTTTATAACTTACATTTTCTGCATTTTACTTTCATTTCATGATTTTTGCACCTAGGGTTTTAGTAGATTTAATTATTCATAGGGTCTCACATGGATGAGCCCTCGTAGACGCTACTAAATTTCTTTGTGTTGTGATATTTGTGTAGGTTATAGGAAACATATTACTTGATGGTTGTTGCAGCTAGGGTGGTCTCGTAGGGATACTCAAACCCACCCACAACTTGTTTGGAGTAAAATACGATGTAGAAGACACCAAATATTCTTTGTAAACAAGGGTTTTTAAACCCTTCGATTGTAACAATTGTATCAACACACATTATATTGTAACATTGGATATCAAGGATCCCACCACATTAATATAAATTTATCTCTTTATTTTACAATATATGTTGTGTTGTTTTCTATATTGTTATCTTGGTGTTGTTGATTTTTACTTTACAATTTGCATACTTTTATTTTTCACATATATCCCCTAAAAATATTAATCAATTCCATCCTTCTAAAAACCATCTGCTTACAAAATGATATCTACCTCTCTAAGTCACGAGAAAATATGGCTTTTACAATTAAATCCTTTGTTATCTTAACTCGTTCACTTGATCCCTTTTATTAATACTTTCCAGGTGATGGAATAATCACACTCCATTCTCTCATGGGTCCTAATGAAGGGCTCAATCAAAACCTTAGACAAATTTATCCCATTTCATTTTTTTAAATTACAAGTGAATGGAAAAGGGAATCCTATTAAAACCTAATAAACCACTTAAAATCATAAAATGCACCAGATGACAAATATCTTGTGACATCAATATCACTAATGGCAAGGTATCCTATAAATATACTACTCACAAATATTATTTCAATAAGCCCTGCAACTAGAGGCATTAAACATAATCAAATTAATTTGGATATTAGTTGTCCCCAAGATTGTATATATGAAAATTGATTATCCCTAACATTGTATATATGGACATTGACCATCCCTAATATTATATTATATGGATATTGATTATCCCCAACATTGTATTATATGGATATTGACTATCCTCTACATTGTATATATGGATATTGGTGTCCCCAACTTGTTGGACATTTTGAGCTCATTTAGTTGTCATTGATGTCAAGATGAGAAGTTGTCATTGATGCCAAAGTGAACATATGAAGCTATCATTAATACCATGGAGTACACCATTACTACCACCAGGAACAATGCGAAGAGTTGAAGAAAAGTTGTCAAAATATTGTTTTATAAGGGTTTGTGTTAAAACCATGGTGGAAAATTAAAAGGTTTTTATTAAAATCATTATAAGGATATAAAGGCTTCCTTAAACATTGTGATGGCAGAATTAAGGTTTTTATTAAAACCATGGTGGCAGAATAATTTACATCAAATCAGTGGAGTACAAAGAAAGGTTTAAATTTTATCTCAAGAAGGCTTTAATTTTTATTAAAGTCAAAGGTTTATAAAAATAATTTATAAAATTTAAATTCTTTTAGAATTTAAATAATTTATAAATTATAAAGGTTTTAAAAAAGCGTCGACGTCATCAATTTAGTGGAGCACCGACGTCTATGTCAAAAGGTGAAATTCATATATAAAAGCTATGCCAAAGGGGCATTAAACTTACCCTTCATCGATTAATATTCATGCGACAGAGAAAAGAGTAATTCGTGCAATCGTTGAGGAAGAAGACAAATTTTGTGTTGTCTTTTAGCGCAAGGAAGAAGACGAAATGGGAGGGCTTAAGGCCTCACTCCCATTGGATAGGGTGGTCCATTGGCAGCATGCATTTTGCGAGAGCGTTGGGAGTGGAAGTGACCATGATCGATTCATGTGGAGGTTGTTGGCGTGTTTGTCTTGAGCGCTACGGAGGAAAACATTTTGGCACATGCTCGTTTGAGCGCCAGGCTTAGAAGAAAGAGCACAAGGTGCTCTTAATATTCCAAGCGTGCGTCTAGCACACGTGGTGGTCTAGCCCATGGCTAGGGCGCATGAGGAGGCAGATATTGGGGGTTCGAATCTCATAAGTGGCAAAGGTATTTTTGTTAAATAAATTTTTATTTGCCTAATGTCTTTCCTAAGGTAAAAAGGGAGTTATAAGGGTAGAATGAAAAGTTGCTTGTTTGGTAATTGATTTATGTTATTGGAGTTATAAGGAAAGTGGATTTGATTTTTGCCAAAGTTCTTCTTGCTATTAAAATTTAATTAAAGAGGTTTTTGAGTTAAATTTTGGTGGATGTTAAATTTATTTTAATTGGGAGATTATAAGGTGTTATTGGAAAATATTTTATGTATGTTGATGGTTGTTTTTATAGATGGAGTGATAAGGTGTAATTGAGTTTTTGCATTACATTGTGAGAAAGATTTATCTTCTAACCTCTTTGAGTTTGGCATAGAAGTGGTTGTGGTTGTGGCAGATTTATGAGATCCCTTAATCATCAAGAAAAAGGTATGAGCACATTCTTCCATAGTTGAGTTGATTGATTGATTTTCTGAAAATAAGTTTGGAGTGAAAAGGATTTGATTAGGGCTTCCTTATTGAGTGTGTTTGAGTTAATGCTTCAAGGTTTTCTGGGTTAAAGAGTTGTTATGTGAACCTTGTTTTATAAGCATTGTTGTTGAAGCCATTGGTTGAGAGAAGAACTTGAACTAGGGTTTGAGTATCATTGCTATGTGAGGATTGTTTTATAAGCATTGTTGTTGAAGTGAGTTGTTGAGAAAAGAACTTGAACTAGGGTTTGAGTATCATTGCTATGTGAGGATTGTTTTATAAGCATTGTTGTTGAAGTGAGTTGTTGAGAAAAGAACTTGAACTAGGGTTTGAAAAGAACATGAGTATCATTGTTATGTGAGCATTGTTGGAAATATTTTGAGTTGATGTTTATATGCTTGGACTAGGGTTTGTGAGCAAGGATTATTTCATTGAGTGATTGGTTGAGTAGAGTTGGTTGAGCCTAGTCAAGTGGATGTGTGAAGTGATTGTTCAAGTTCCATAAAACAAACTATTCTATATTTTGAATTGAGTTGAGAAAGTGATTGAGCATTGAGTTGAATTTGAAGCATATTGAGTCTCTAACAATTCTCCTTATGTTTCTAAGAGAGTGATTGAAAGTGATTGAGCATTGTGATTAGTATAGAACATATTGAGTCTCTAACAATTCTCTTTATGTTTCTATGAGATTGGACAAGTTCTGTGTGGACTTGTTGAGCAGATTTGAGGTAAGTCTTTGAGGAGACTTGTGGACTGATTTTGTGTGAGCTTTTGTGGAAGCTTACAATACAGATTTGGATAAGTTCTTGAGAGGACTTATTGAGTATATTTGGACAAGTTCTAGAGAGGACTTGTAGAGCATATTTGAGCAAGTTCTAGAGAGGACTTGTAGAGCATATTTGAGCAAGTTCTAGAGAGGACTTGTAGAGCATATTTGAGCAAGTTCTAGAGAGGACTTGTGGATAGATTAGTGTGAGATTTTGTGGAAGCTTACAAGGCATATTTGAGATAAGTCTTTGAGAAGACTTGAGAGTAGAGTTGATTGATTTGTTCAAACCTTGAGTTAAGGTTTAGGGTAGATCCAGTAGAGTTGATTCAAGCCTTGAGTTAAGGCTTGAGGATAGAGATCGAGGATAGATTTGTGCTAGATCGAAGGACTATGTTTAGTGCAGATTTGAGAGCAGAGTTTGGTGCATATTTGAGGATAGGTTTGTGCTAGACCAGAGATAGAGATTGAGCAGAGTTGTACTAGACTGAAGGACTATGTTTAGTGTAGATTTGAGATAGAGCTTTGGAGGTGATAGAGTAGAGAGGATAGTAGTCTCTAGTGGATAGAGATCCATTAGCCAGGGTAGTGAGGATAGGTCTTCTGAGTGGGGACAAGAGTCTTCAGTGGAGAGAGATCCACAAGCTAGTGTAGTGGAGGTAGTAGTCTTCTAGAGGATCACCAGCTAAAGTAGAGGAGGAGTTCTCCTATGGATAGAGATCCATGAACTTGATTTAGGGGATTGGTGTCTCCTTTGGACAGAGGTCCATAAACATTGTAATAGGGAAAGGATTCCCAAGAGATTGATTGAGAAAATTTTAGTGAAATATTTTCTCCGTGGAGTAGCCCACATTGGGTGAACCACGTAAATTGTGGTGTCTCTATTGTGTGTGGTGATTTGTGCATTGCTTTGATTACTATTGTTGATATTGCTATCTATACATTGCATAATATTGATTTGGAAAGAAAAGTAAAAAGTGGTCTTATACTGTTCACCCCCCTCTCAGTATAAGCTTGTGTTCTTCAATTGGTATCAGAGCGGGTTCCTTCAGAAGAGTTTAACAACTTGAAGGAAAAGCTAACAAGAACACAATGGATTCTAAGAATGTGTCCTCAGATAATTCAGCACCAGTATTTGATGGAAGTGACTATATATATTGGAGTATGAGAATGAAGATCTACCTGATGGCACTTGGCAATGAAATTTGGGAAGCAGTTGAATTTGGATATGATCCCTTAATTAATCCTCCTATAGATAAGGAAGGTAAGCTCCTACAACATTACAATTCAAAAGCAATGAATGCACTTTTGAGAGGTTTGCATAGAATAGAGTCTATGAAAGTTATGCATTGTCAAACTACAAAAGAAATGTGGGATAAACTACAAAATATATATGAAGGAGATAAATGTGTCAAGAAAGCAAAGATGCAAAATCTCAAAGGACAATTTGAAGAATTAAGAATGAAGGATGAGGAAAATATTAGTACTTATCTACTTCGAATTGATGAGGTTGTTAATGCTATGCAAGGACTTGGAATGAAGATTGATGAATCGGATGTTTGTGATAAAGTCTTAAGAACTCTTCCAAAAAGATTCAGTGAAAAGGTTTCTGCTATAGAAGTGTCAATGGATGGTGATACTTTGACAAGAGATATGTTGCTTGGTATGCTCACAACATTTGAGATAAGAACAAAATATCCTATTCCCCAGAAGGAAGCAACATTCAAAGCAATCAAGAAGACAAAGGGTAAGAAGTCAGAATCAAGCAATGAGTCATCCAATGATGAAGAAGCTAATTATGGTAGAAGAGATAAGGATTATAGAAGATCTAGAGATCTAAAATCTGTTAAATGTTTCAATTGTGGAAAGTATGGATATTTTGCAACAGATTGTCAAGAAGCTAAGAATAACAATGATGAAGAAAAATAGGATCACAAGAATAGGGAATCAGAAAGATACATGCACCAAAAGAAAAGCAAGGATGGACAAAGCAGACAAGGAAAGAAGTTCTTTCAAAGACAAAAGAGGAGCTACTATGCGGATAAGGCAAGTAAGTACTCAAGTGATAGTGATGCTAGTTTTTCAGATAATGATAGAGATGAAGTCCTTTTTATGATTGAAGAAAAAGAACAAGTTAAGAAAAGGACTCCAGTAATTCTCAAGTGTTTTAGATGTGGTAACTTTGGACATCTTGAAGATAGTTGTACAAGGGATGGTTATAGTTTCAGTGATGATGAATATGAAGATACACTTGAAGGACTAGAAGAGAATATTCTAATGGCACTAGAAGAAGGAAAATATGATCCTATAGAAGACAAGCCAATAGAAAATAAAGATGTGGACAAAGGTAAAAAAATAGAGGAATATTCAGAAAAGGATGGATATGATCTCAAGGGAGAACTTATTTATGCTCTTGAAATGGTAAAGAAGGTAAGAAAGCAACACTCTAAACTTGAAATTCAGTTTCAAGAATGTGATGAAGAGAGAAGATTGCTTATAGAGGATTTAGAAAATTCAAAGGCTAAGGCAAAAAGGTTCAAGGATAAGTTAGAAGCAAAGATCTTAGAATGTGAAAAGTTAGCACAAGAAGTGGCACTACTAAGAGAAGATTTAGAAGACTCCAAAGTCAAGCTAAAAGGGTTCAAAAATAGCTCAAAGAACTTGGATAAGTTCATCAAGATACAAAGAAGCCTACATCAAGCAAAACAGGTCTTGGATTTGAACAGGTTCAAAAGAAATGGGAAGGAAATTCAACCTCAAGTTTTGGAGGAGAAGAAACTTTAGAAGAAGATAGTGTAAGAGAAAGTGAGACATCTGAGGATGAGTTGGACAATAGAGAGTTCAACAAGGATAGGAACAATGCACAAAGAAGATACAGATGGAACAACAATCAGAATAGGTCAAGAGAGACTAAGAGACCAATGAGGTCATGAGTCAAGGAAACTTCAATGGAAGATGTTTTTCATGTCACAAGTTTGGGCACATGGCTTCATAGTGCAGGACACATGAAAGATAGGAATATGGGAACATATAACTTTTCCATGGGTATTGCTACTCATGTAATCAGTTTGGTCACAAAGCAATGAATTGTAGGGTTCATGATAGAAGAAGGTATGGCTTCACTAGGAGAAATCCTAAGACATTTGCACCTCCAAGGAATAATAACATTAAGTGTTATAAGTGCAATAATGATGGTCACACAACAAAGTGGTGTAGAGCAGACATTCCAGAATCAAGCAGGAACAAGAATAGGAATAGGAATAGGAACATGGATATGAATAGGAATAGGAACATGGATATGAACAAGAACAGGAATATGGATATGAATAGGAACAGGAATAGGAATAGGAACATGGACAGGAATGTAGACATGGATAGGAACATGGATATGGAAAGAAATAGTCAGAGGAATCAGAAGGATCAGATAAGAAGAAGAGAGGATAAAGGTAAAGAATAGTGCTTTCTAGGAGTAGAAATACTCCCACCCTAGAATTAACCACCTCAAGAGGAGGTGGGGGAGGGGCTAAGCTAAGAGGCTCATTCTTAGCCTCGAGCCCCAAAGGTGACCCTTTGCCATTGATGTCAAAGGGGGAGAGATTTGAGTAAGGGGGAGAGATTTGGTATTTGAGAGAGCATTGAGCTAGGGGGAGCAGAACAAAGGAAAGGTCAAGTTTTTGGTAAAAAGAATTTGGGTTGCCATCAATGACAAAGGGGGAGATTGTTGGACATTTTGAGCTCATTTAGTTGTCATTGATGTCAATATGAGAAGTTGTCATTGATGCCAAAGTGAACATATGAAGCTATCATTAATACCATGGAGTACACCATTACTACCACCAGGAACAATGCGAAGAGTTGAAGAAAAGTTGTCAAAATATTGTTTTATAAGGGTTTGTGTTAAAACCATGGTGAAAATTAAAAGGTTTTTATTAAAATATTTAAGGATATAAAGGCTTCCTTAAACATTGTGATGGTAGAATTAAGGTTTTTATTAAAACCATGGTGGTAGAATAATTTACATCAAATCAGTGGAGTACAAAGAAAGGTTTAAAGTTTATCTCAAGAAGGCTTTAATTTTTATTAAATTCAAAGGTTTATAAAAATAATTTATAAAATTTAAATTCTTTTAGAATTTAAATAATTTATAAATTATAAAGGTTTTAAAAAAGTGTCGACGTCATCAATTTAGTGGAGCACTGACATCTATGTCAAAAGGTGAAATTCATATATAAAAGCTATGCCAAAGGGGCATTAAATTTACCCTTCATCGATTAATATTCATGCGACAGAGAAAAGAGTTATTCATGCAATCATTGAGGAAGAAGACAAATTTTGTGTTGTCTTTTAGCGCAAGGAAGAAGATGAAATGGGAGGGCTTAAGGCCTCACTCCCATTGGATAGGGTGGTCCATTGGTAGCATGCATTTTGCGAGAGCATTGGGAGTGGAAGTGACCATGATCGATTCACGTGGAGGTTGTTGGCATGTTTGTCTTGAGCGCTATGGAGGAAAATATTTTGGCACATGCTCGTTTGAGCGCCAGGCTTAGAAGAAAGAGCACAAGGTGCTCTTAATATTCCAAGTGTGCGTCTAGCACATGTGGTGGTCTAGCCCATGGCTAGGGCGCACGAGGAGGCAGAGATTGGGGGTTCGAATCTCATAAGTGGCAAAGGTATTTTTGTTAAATAAATTTTTATTTGCCTAATGTCTTTCCTAAGGTAAAAAGGGAGTTATAAGGGTAGAATGAAAAGTTGCTTGTTTGGTAATTGATTTATGTTATTGGAGTTATAAGGAAAGTGGATTTGATTTTTGCCAAAGTTCTTCTTGCTATTAAAATTTAATTAAAGAGGTTTTTGAGTTAAATTTTGGTGGATGTTAAATTTATTTTAATTGGGAGATTATAAGGTGTTATTGGAAAATATTTTATGTATGTTGATGGTTGTTTTTATAGATGGAGTGATAAGGTGTAATTGAGTTTTTGCATTACATTGTGAGAAAGATTTATCTTCTAACCTCTTTGAGTTTGGCATAGAAGTGGTTGTGGTTGTGGCAGATTTATGAGATCCCTTAATCATCAAGAAAAAGGTATGAGCACATTCTTCCATAGTTGAGTTGATTGATTGATTTTCTAAAAATAAGTTTGGAGTGAAAAGGATTTGATTAGGGCTTCCTTATTGAGTGTGTTTGAGTTAATGCTTCAAGGTTTTCTGGGTTAAAGAGTTGTTATGTGAACCTTGTTTTATAAGCATTGTTGTTGAAGCCATTGGTTGAGAGAAGAACTTGAACTAGGGTTTGAGTATCATTGCTATGTGAGGATTGTTTTATAAGCATTGTTGTTGAAGTGAGTTGTTGAGAAAGAACTTGAACTAGGGTTTGAGTATCATTGCTATGTGAGGATTTTTTATAAGCATTGTTGTTGAAGTGATTTGTTGATAAAAGAACTTGAACTAGGGTTTGAAAAGAACATGAGTATCATTGTTATGTGAGCATTGTTGGAAATATTTTGAGTTGATGTTTATATGCTTGGACTAGGGTTTGTGAGCAAGGATTATTTCATTGAGTGATTGGTTGAGTAGAGTTGGTTGAGCCTAGTCAAGTGGATGTGTGAAGTGATTGTTCAAGTTCCATAAAACAAACTATTCTATATTCTGAATTGAGTTGAGAAAGTGATTGAGCATTGAGTTGAATTTGAAGCATATTGAGTCTCTAACAATTCTCCTTATGTTTCTAAGAGAGTGATTGAAAGTGATTGAGCATTGTGATTAGTATAGAACATATTGAGTCTCTAACAATTCTCTTTATGTTTCTATGAGATTGGACAAGTTCTGTGTGGACTTGTTGAGCAGATTTGAGGTAAGTCTTTGAGGAGACTTGTGGACTGATTTTGTGTGAGCTTTTGTGGAAGCTTACAATATAGATTTGGATAAGTTCTTGAGAGGACTTATTGAGCATATTTGAGCAAGTTCTAGAGAGGACTTGTAGAGAGATTTGAGCAAGTTCTAGAGAGGACTTGTAGAGAATTGAGAGTAGAGGAGAGATTTGAGCAAGTTCTAGAGAGGACTTGTAGAGAATATTTGAGCAAGTTCTAGAGAGGACTTGTGGATAGATTAGTGTGAGATTTTGTGGAAGCTTACAAGGCAGATTTGAGACAAGTCTTTGAGAAGACTTGAGAGCAGAGTTGATTGATTTGTTCAAACCTTGAGTTAAGGTTTAGGGTAGATCCAATAGAGTTGAGTCAAGCCTTGAGTTAAGGCTTGAGGATAGAGATTGAGGATAGATTTGTGCTAGATCGAAGGACTATGTTTAGTGTAGATTTGAGAGCAGATTTTGGTGCAGATTTGAGGATAGGTTTGTGCTAGACCAGAGATAGAGATTGAGCAGAGTTGTACTAGATCGAAGGACTATGTTTAGTGTATATTTGAGATAGAGCTTTGGAGGTGACAGAGCAGAGAGGATAGTAGTCTCTAGTGGATAGAGATCCATTAGCCAGGGTAGTGAGGATAGGTCTTCTGAGTGGGGACAAGAGTCTTCAGTGGAGAGAGATCCACAAGCCAGTGTAGTGGAGGCAGTAGTCTTCTAGAGGATCACCAACCAGAGCAGAGGAGGAGTTCTCCTATGGATAGAGATCCACGAACTTGATTTAGGGGATTGGTGTCTCCTTTGGACAGAGGTCCATAAACATTGTAATAGGGAAAGGATTCCCAAGAGATTGATTGAGAAAATTTTAGTGAAATATTTTCTCCGTGGAGTAGCCCACATTGGGTGAACCACGTAAATTGTGGTGTCTCTATTGTGTGTGGTGATTTGTGCATTGCTTTGATTACTGTTGTTGATATTGCTATCTATACATTGCATAATATTGATTTGGAAAGAAAAGTAAAAAGTGGTCTTATATTGTTCACCCCCCTCTCAGTATAAGCTTGTGTTCTTCACCAAAATTATATATGGACATTGATTATCCCCATAATTATATTATATATGGACATTGATTATCCCAAGAATTGTATTATATATGGAAATTGACTATCTTTAGCATTGTATTATATAGACATAGACCGATCAAAGCATCAAAATTTATTTGTTGCCTAAAAATAATATCTCATTTAAGTGCTTGTCCATTAATAAATCTAGAAGATATATTACTTAGGATCAAGAAAAATAATAAGGACATCAATTATCTAAAGGCATAAACAAATGGCCTAAAAAAACAATCAATCATAATTGCCTAAGTGCTTGTTCATTAATCAAGCTAAAAGGCCACCTCTTAGAGACTAACAACGCAAAATATAAAATAAATATAATTTTTTTATATGATTTTATATAATACCTATAAACTAATTCTCATTAATGAGCACATTATTGCACATTTAAAAACTTCGTTCTAAATGGGCAATAGCATTAAGTAGGATTGGATGCATGCAATAACCTGATTTTCATAAATGAAATAAATTTTTGAAAATTATTTTTTCTCTTCTTGACCTTAGGAAAGTCATCCCAAGGGAATTCATATACATTTACTAATTTAATCCACTCCTCCAGTCACAAAACCAAATCATTTCTAACTTTTAATCAATTTATTTCAAAAACTCAATTCTTGACATTCATATGACAAAATCAATTTTTTTTGAAATTATATCAAATGTTATCTAAAAATATTCAAATCAACCTCAAAATTATTCATTAACCTAAATTCACCTAATCACATCCATATTTCACATCTTAACATGACAAAAATTCATTATGAATTTTTTTCATAATCGTATTAACCTTAAACACTTTAAATTTTCAAAATAATTTTCTAAAAATTATAAATCAATACTAAAATCAAATATATACTCACAAATGACAACTATATCTATCATCAAACATAATCAACACATTACCATATCTATTTGATCAATCATCAAATCAATACATTTTTTTATATCAAATAAATAAACACACATTTTAACACGTCAATGAATCAATAGAAAATTAATCTATCTATCTATATATATACACATTATCCATCATACCTTAGTCTGGTGTACCACAAGCAATAAAAATAGTGCACTCAAACTCAATTCAACTGGTTTAAATACCTAAGATAAAATTTGTGCCCTACACCATAAGACTACAAATGCATCATAGGATATGGGTGCCTCTGATATAAAAGGATGGCTACATAGTATATTTTTCTATAATTGTTGCTTCTCTCCACCTTTTCTATGTACTAGGATTTTAGATGGACTATCTAGTCATCTAGGGTCCAAATAGTTGTATCATTGCTCCTAGTCCTTGTTGTGATAGCCCTATCCATGGTGTTACCCTTATTTATCTACATTTGATCCCTCTTCATCCTCATATGGTTCCTCTCTATCATAGCTTAATATCTCTCTATTATAACTTGATCCCTCTTCATCTAGGCATAGTCCCTCTAGGCTATGGCTTGATCCCTCTCCAAAAGAGTCATGTCCTACTCCACCAAGGCTTGGTCCAACTAGGTCTAGAGAAGATAGAGCTTCCTCATCACAACATCTCTCTCCTATTGGTTTACCTCCTCTAGTGTCTTGCTCATCCCAGTATTTCTCCTTACCTAAATTCTCAAGGGAGGAATAATCAAATCCCTTTCAAAAATCACCCCATATTTAGACCTCTACCTCATCCTCTCCCATGTTCCTTGGAGATGACAATAGGCCATCATAATATCTCTCATCCCCATTCAATGTTGCCTCATAACTAAGATAACCCATGTCAAATAAATATGTCTATACAACTATAAATATCTAGGCATTATCCCATCATCATCCACCTTAGGATCCATAATAGGATGATCATATGCATTATCCTCTATAAATATTTCTATATCAATGAGGCCTTTGAACCCTCTTCTTCTCTCTTGTGTCACCCTTTGGAACCATAGGTCTCCTATCATTGGGATGCCCTAAGGAAGATCAAACTATTATTAAATCTAGTTTGACCAGTATAACTCAAACTCTCCCCTAGTCTCTTTTTCTTCTTATAAGCATACAAAAAACTAGGCTCTTTTTCTTCTTATAAATAAGTGGTGAAGGGTTTGGTATAACCTATGCAAAATGAAAGGACCCCAAGAAAATTATACTTGATCATACCTCATTCAGGTAATGATCTCATCCCATACCTAATGTAGCAATCATTTACTGGTGTCTCTCACCAGTTTGCCTAAACTATAGCACATAGAAGAGTTATAAGTAGGTGCAACCATTCAATATAATATGCAACATTGATATCAATGTTGTACCTCCTCAATTGGAGCTAAGATCCACTTATTAATCTCTAAATATCCTAAGCTCATCTAGATATGGGAACCCTAAATAGGTACCTAGATGATCCTCCAGACATACTCCAATGTGATAAACATCTCCCCAATAGGAAAAAGGAATATGGTATACTCTAAGTGCCATTGCTTTAAGCAATGCATGGTCAAGATCCACATAAGGTATAGTCATCGGGTAGCCTAATCCAATTGCATCTAAAATTATCTGGTTTGCTAATATCATGACATCCATTATCGACCATATGGTACAGGATTGATGATCATGGTATTCCAACACATCAAGAACCTAAATGCACAAAAAAATGAAAAAGAGTTATATTTATCTAAAAAATTAGCAACCTTTATCTCCTCCTATGAATTTACCAAATCATACAAATTTATAGCCTAGAAAATTCACTACCCCATTGCAAATTCACCAACAACCAAGGTTTCATAAATATGTTTCTTGCACGATGATTCATGATGATGTATACAAGTTGCATGGAGAAAATACATCGACTATGGCATCCTAATTTCCAAAAAGCAAAAAATAAAATTTAATAGATGGAAAAAACACATACCTATCCTTGGGCCCCATCTAGTCCTATTCTAACTTACACTAGGTCTAATATATACATTGATCATGTCTATTGCATCATTTTGTGAAGCCCTAGGTTTTTCCCTAGAGCTCATTTCTTCTCTTTTGCATGGTTAAAATGACCTTTCCTTGCACCTTTTATCCTATTTTATCTTATTTGAGTAAAATTTTCCCCTTACCTAATTTCTTACCCAGCCTATTCAAGTTCCATTAGCACCCCATTTTGTACCTTATAAACTTAAGGGAGAACCCAAGCTGGGGATAAAGTTAGTTTAAACCTTTCTTTCAACCTTGATAAGAAGATTACCCAATAAAGCCCTAGGTAAATTTTTTCACATGTTTGCAAGCAGATTTTTGTGCATCTTGCCTAGCATAGACCACAACCCTATTTTTTAAATCAGGGGCATCTATAGCTATTTTTTATGCATTTATTAGTTTTAAATGCATCAAAAAGGGGGTAAATGTAGATACCTAAAATTTGATCACCTAACTTGGACCAATTTTGCTATAAATCAATAAAATTGTCAACCTAACCATGAAGAATTCTTGAGCCCCAAAGTTTGTAGCCAAAATCCATTAGTAGTAAAATCATGAACAAGCAAATCTACTTAACATCCAACATATTTGCACCTAGTCTAAATTTTTAACCCCCTCATCGAATTTGACTTGTAATGATCAGATTTACAAATTCATTGTCTAAATGAATTTTTAGGTAGCATGTTTATGCAAGCAACATATTCACTTTTCATGTGTAGCCAATATTCTATCCATTCTTGTAGTAGCTAATATATGTGTGATTAAGTCCACCTATCCATTCTATCATTGTAGGCAATCAATAGGTAGGGATGATGGCTAATTTTCCTCCACTTACCCAAACTAGTCCCAATCATTGGGGTAGTTGATTCTTCACCCTCTAGTCAGCCTAGTTAACCTCAATTAGCCCCATAAACAACCCCAAATCAACCCTCATTAGTAGGACACATCATCCATCCCATTTGGAAAACTCCTAGGAGGGCCAAATCTATAAATTGACCCCTTGGGAGGGAATATCAAGATAGTGTCAAAAAGTAATAAATTATTACAAAAAATTGGATCTACTTTGCTCAAGAATTGAATTGCTATCAAAAATTCCCTACAAGATCATTGATTGAGCTTTGAACTAAAGAAGATGATTCATTGTCATTTTGGTGACATTCTTCCTATCTCTTTACCTCTGCTTTCACTCATCATCATATTCTTTATTAGTTGTTTGCATGCATTTGTTTATCTTTCATTTGCTCATCTAAAAAATCTCTTGTATTGTTATGCATTCTTATTATCCTTTTGTAGGCATCTTAAGAGATCTACAGGATAGAGAATTACCCCTAGGGTTCCCTAAGCATCCATAGTGGGGATTTATAGCCTCTACCAATTTGTCATCTTATTTTTTTACTATTGAAAGTGAATTTGCCATCTATATCCAATCCAGACAATGTATTCACTCTAGACGATCAAAATCACTAGATTATGATCCAAAATCAATTGGCCCTCTTCTATGACAAAAGTGAATATACCAATTATAACTATTTTAAGCAATGTATTTATTATTTTCTTGCATAACCCCAAGGCCCTTTAACAAACCAACATGTCTAATTTTTCCATGTGCATATTCTTGTCATCCTTGATAGCCCCTATATTTTTTTTTTCCTCTAATAATTTACCTCTAGCAGCTTAGAAAATCTATTAATTATAGAACTTGTAGGTGGTGGATTCATCATAAGTACTATAACATCCATTTGCAAGGTTCAAAACAAATTCTATATACAAATAGGGGCCTTGATTATGCCAATTAAAAAGCCTTACAATTATTATTATTTGGAAGGATCCCAAACTCTGATACATATTTGATTTTTAAATGGTTATATAGGATTGAAATAGGCCCACCCATATTATATCATCACCATGTAGTGGTATTATAATATTATCCATGTATCTCTTGCAAAGATTTGAACCTTGGTCTCCTTAAATATTGACGAGTATAATTGGTTGAGGTAATACCACTTGATAATTGTGATCCATATTTTATTTTATTTTGTTTTGTAGGTTTTTCTATATTCACCAGCTAAAAGGATTCCATGTGGCATATTCATCAGGTGAAAAATTCACACATAGGTTATGGATTCGCTACAAACATTGGGATAGGTAAAAATAACCTCTTCCTCCTATTTTGGCTAATAGCATAAGTTGTTTCTAAATTTTCTTACATATTTCTCTATTCTATCTTTAGATAACCACATATAAAAGAAAAATCAAAATGAATCCATATATATACTTAGAGTTTATATTTCCATAGGAATTCAATCTAAAACACATGTAGCTTGCATTAGGATAATTTACTTATTTACATCCTTCTCACCTTTATCATTTTAAGAAAAAAATAAAGGAAAAGTTTCATTTCCTATAACTCTTATATTAATCAGTACTTGTTAAAGCAAATTTTACATATAGGCTAGCACTTGCATTTTGCACTTCTTGTCTTTATATTGCATTGCATCTTTAACATATTGCATATTAACTCCTAGGGTAGAATAAAACCTAGGTGTTTATCAAAATAGATTAGGGAAATTGTTAAGCCCTGAGTGAACTCAGACCCCTCATCAAATATAATAGTGCATAACACAATCTAAAAAGTTATAAATAGATCTTTCTCATTTGACTATGGACAAACCTTGAGGAAAAAATCAAAGGCCAATGCCTTCATGCACCTTTTGATGTATCATAGGTGCATTTCTCATTGGCATGAAACTATGAAACCTTTCCAATAGATTCAATGGGAGTGAGCTCTATAATTCTAAATTTTAGGAACTAATCTAGGATGGATGAAAGGGGTTCCTCCAATTAGAAATACATCCTTTTGTATTTTTATAATTAAGGCTTCCCTAAAGAAATACTTTGAAGGTTTATGACAACCCTAATGTTTTTGACATGGTGTGAATATGTGATTTTATCTCCTTTAACATGTTTGTTATTTTATTTCTGCTTTGGGTTAGAGAAGTGTTTATATTTCTTTTTATTGCACTTATTATTTAATTACTCTCAATTGATAAGGGTGATATCGACTCTCTTGACCATGTCAATTATGTCTTCGAATGCAAACACATTGGTTTTTTCTAAGTATAAAGCTAGTTGTTCATTGAGGTTTCCTATGAACATGTCTATCAAGTCCCTTGGTAGGGGAACATACTATAGTCTCCTTAATAGGGATTTCCATATTTCTAAGAAGTTGGTGAAGGTCTCATATTTGGATTGCTTGAGTTGGTATAGGTCACTAATAGTGTCATTTTTCTCAATGTGGATGGATATTTGCTTAATGAACATATCAATAAGGTCCCTAAAGGTCTTCAAAGAGTGCCTTGGTATTTGGTACTACCATCCCAAAGCAATGTTTTTAAGACTCTTAGGGAAGATTTTTCATAGCAATATTCATCATAAAAAGTGTTGCTATAAGCAATCCTAAATAGTCTATGGTGGTTAATGGGGTTATATTTCTCCTTGTACATTTAAAACTTAGGTGTTTCAAAGTTAGGATGAAAAGGGTGACTAACTACAAATGTATGTAGAGGCTAGTTGCATAAGTCATCATACAAGTATTTGTGACTAGATTATGACCCTTGGATAGTGACAATTTGGTGTTTCAATTGTTATAAGTGAGTGGTTAAGGCTTGAAGTTCAAGAGAAGTAGGATTTGATGTAACAAAAGGCACACATTGAGAAATATAGAGGATTTTTTGATTGATATATGGAGGAGGTTGGTATACTCTGCATACAATATCAAAGTTTACATCATACAATTTAACCCTAGGGTACCTAAAATGAATGAAGTATGAGATATCATGGGGTTAGATTTTTGGCCAAACCTTCTCCTTATGCTTATGGGATTAGAATTAAGCTCATCATACAAATTTACATGATGATTGGTTATTGGGTTACTGTAGTGAATTCTCACTACACCTAAAAGGATGCATTATTTTAGTGGTAAGAAGCAAAAATTGAAGTAGCAAACAAGTGTGAACAAAAACTTTTGATAAAAAAGGTTCCAAGAATCGGAAGGCGAAAGTCCTAAAATTTGCAAGAAAGATAAGTGTTTGATAGTAAAAAGTTTAAAATGTTTTAAATAAGGACCAAAATAAAAATTTCCAATGTGTGAAATCCTAAGGTCATATAACGATAAAATGTTTTAGGTTGAAAGAAATAAAAGCTCCAATATCATATGGTGATGGAAGTTCCAAAGGCTATAACCACATATGATCCAAAAATTTAGGAGAAGTGTACATTGTTCTAAAGTGTAAAATATTCTAGGAAGTACAATACTTTATTATAAAATATCATAGTATATCTCTCAAAAATAACATATTGAAGGTAGTATCATCTAAGCCATAGTAGAAAAAACCCTAGATCTAGAGCATTAATTGTAAAAATATTTTGCACCCAGATTATGGAGATCCCCAAAAGAAGTAGATGGAAATAATGGAGGTAGATGCTCATACAATGAATCAAAACCATTTTATATTTATAATTCTATATTCAAATACCTCAAAAATATCATCTTAAATGAAGGTATGGCATGACATCAAGAGCAACAGTCATCTTGAAATATCTACATGAGTTCTAGAGAGAAATCCTCCTTGTAATTTATAAATAATAGTAGTTTACACATTATAAAGGATTGGTAAGTTTGTAAAGGTTTATTTTCATTTATTCCTATATAGCAATTAGCAAAATTCTAAGTAGATTATGAGTAATCAAACACCCACTCTAGGCATAATATTTATAATCTTGCTTACATATCTATCTATCTATCTATCTATCTATCTATATATATATATATATATAAATATATATATATATAGAGAGAGAGAGATAGAGAGACAGAGAGAGACTGGAGGCATATGCATCTATTTTGGGTATCCATATGTGGTTCTCATTCTCTAACACATATCTTTTGTGTGTATATATGTTTGTAATCTTACCTATGTTTATGAGTTTCACTTGCATATGTGTGTATACTAGAGGCCTATGCATCTATTTTGAGTAGCCATATATGGTTCTCATGCCCTAACTCATCCCTTTTATGTGTGCATATTCCTTTGGATCTCAAATGGGTCCATATATATCAAGGAGAGGAAGTGCTCATGCTAGTACATTACATTCAAGCCTATTGTATAGGAGGATCTTATTTTATCTTTATGCATCACCACTTCGTTAGCTTAGAACTCTTTTTTTTCCTCTTTGCTATCTTTTATTTTCCTATTTTTCCTTAACCCTTTTCCTCCAAGCTATTATATCAGGAAGGTGCACCCAAAGATCACGTATTAACAAGAAGTTAGCCTTGTAAAAAACTCTCAAGGGTCTTTGGTTTAGTCGAACCCCACACTCTCAGGACTAACCCCTCTATGTCACTTTGTGTGAAGTGTAAATTTTCCAATTATATTCCCGAGGACAATCTAAGAGGACAATAGGTACTTGGTGGTACACTCTAATTAGAAGTGTAACTTTGTTAGAACTCAATCCTAACATTTTTATGTAATTCTCATATTAATATGTATGACCCATTTTCGATGTTGGAACCCTATTATAATCATATTTTATAATATTTTCTAATGGTATGTGGTAATTGAAGTGTCTAAACGAGTGGAGCCATTTCATGTAATCATTATCAAGAATGTAACTATTGTTTTGTAGAATATTCTATCTTGAGTGGCACTTTGCATGTAAGACAACTCTTAAGATTTAGGTTAGGGTTGCATGAGGTGTATCTTTAAAAGACAAGGTCCCATAAATGAATGTATATTTTTGCATATTGAATGAAAGGAGTGAAGGAGGTTGCCCCCTCGAAGAGGCCCATGATTATGTGTTGTGTTTATGAGATTATTATATTTCTGCATTTACATTTCATATTGCAATATTATGTTTTTCATGAATTTTTATTTTTATTGCAATATTTAAGTGAATGTGCTTAATTTATTTAGAAGGTTCCTAACAAGTGCTATCAGAGCACTTTTCAAGACTATGTTCTGCTATGACTGCAATAGTTCTTGCCCTACCATTTTGATTGTTAGGTATAATTTTTCATGTTTTCATTTTTTTGCTTATTTTATTATTAAAAAAAAACCATTTTTTTGCATTAATTTATTACGTTAGAAACCTCGTGTCAGGGGTTTTACAATATCATGGAGAGGTTATCATTATTGACTAAGCCAGATTACCCATAAAGCATCTAGTGAAGTGAGGGACGATCAAGATTCAATACCTAGGCCTCAAATAGCACTTGTATACAGAATTAAGCTTCCATGTATCTTCAATTATATTGAGATACCCCCTAGGATTAGGAGAAAAATTTAGCTCTAGAAATATTTTTGACCATGTATTCTTCATAATTGATGCAGGAGCCTATCTTACAAAAGGCATAACTTTTGATCCAATTGTTGGATCAACTTGAAATTTTATGAGGAGCTATATATAAAGGAGGAGAATTTCATGGTTATAACTTTGTGGTCTAGATGATTTTTTCTAGGTCTTTTTCAAGATTTTATCGAGCCCTAAATCCTTCATCTAGTGTCCCAAAAATAGAATTTAGTAATTTTTTAAACTAGAAGCAACTTATTATTATTATCTTTTATGAGTATATGATATAGTAAATTCAACCACAAGATGCAAGATAAGCAAGTTATGATATCTATATAATAATGACACTATAATATGCAAGAAAAAAAGAGATAAACTTATGTAATAACTCAAAAATATGCCATTAATGAAATCTCACAAAAATAGTACAATGTAGTATAATGGAGGACATGAACATAAACTATTTTAAAAGAATTACATTGTACCACACTACCAATCTATACAATGCACTCTATATATTCTCTCCTCCCTTATTTCACTCACTATAAGGCATTTATATAGGAAGATAATTTCCTTGGCCCTTACTCTACCTTTGAATCTATCCTATGATTTATGTACATGTGGACTACATGTACATTTACATCATTGCACATTCTAACACTTGTGCATTTATTACATGTTGAAGTAACTACTTAAATTTACTCTAAAGTAAACTCCTACTTTAGTAATGTACCAAAGGTGGTACATTGATATGTACCTAATAATGTAATATATTCTCTAACACCCCCCTGTATTACATTATTTGGGTATTAAAAACTTTAGTCTTCAATATGGATCTTCCTCTTTAGAATAATTTTCAAATTGGTTTGCTTCTTCTTCTGCTTGTGTTTTCTTGTTGTTTCTCCTTGTCATTTTCATTCCACCACCTTTTGTTGTTTTTGAGTATTTGGAAGAATATTTGACCTTGTAGTCTTCTAGGTATCCTTGATGGACTAGTGATCTCATAATTTTTTAAATCATGAGCGGATCATAACTGCTTCCTTTTTTGTTTTTTAGTTTTCTATATGACATGTTTCTTTGATCTTCACAAAATTCAAGCTTGAGCTCATTTTCAGTGGATGCTTCTAAAATAAGATCTTGGAAGAAACAGTCTAATCTAAATATTAGTTTCTCCTTGAATATTCTATAGTGTTTGCCTTTATTGTAACAAAAATAATATGGATGATATTTTCCTCCACAATATTTGCATCGATGCAAACTCCAGTTGTTAACCTTCTCATTACCAAATTTATCGTAATAGGTGCATAGTAAAGATATCTCAATGTATTTGTTATATTTTTTAGGAATATTATGTTTATCTATTTCTTTGATGAAATAGTTGAACCATGTGTGTACAATTGAAGCTATTCTATCTTTACCTTTTCCATAGATTTGTATGAGATCCTTTTGAATATGATCTTCAATATTAGTATAGTTATCATCAACTCCCTTTACTATCTCACTAGAAGATGTACCTGAAGAATCTACTTTCACCAAAAAATTAGTCTTTGTGTTTTCAAAAATCCTTTTAAATTATATTGATTCTTCTCTTCCATTTGCATCTTCCTTATTATACATTGAGTTTTTTGAATCATCAAGAATGCTTTTAAGCCATATTGGTATTTTTCTTGCTCCTTTTCTAATTACATGATTTAATGTGTTCTTTAAAGTATACATCCTTATAGTTCCCTAGTTTAGAGTATATCAACCAATTTGATAAAACCTTTTCAAAACTTAGGTTTTGTATAATTCTTAGTGTTAGTTCACCTTTTGGGTTGATTTTGTAATGTTGACAATAATCTACTCCTATTTCACCTTATCTCTCCTAATGAACTATGCACTTATCAATTTGAAGTTATCTATGGTTGTATTTCTTTTATCTCTTTAGTATTTTTTTTTAAGCGAAAACCCCCTTGCGGGTCTGCCTTGGTCTGAGAGACCATGAACAGGGGATTCTACACCGTCAAAGTTACCCGGGAGTCACACCCGACCCTGCCTACACCAACATTATCAATTGGATTTTGGATACCCAATTCAACTTTTTGGTAGGGTGGATATTTGAACCTGGGACCTCCCTTGGAGGATTACCCTCTCCTCTCCAACTCACCTACAACACCTGGGTTTTTATATCTTTAGTATGAGTATAATACAAGTGTAAGTAAATAATTCCAACTCCTTTAAGTCAATAATGAACTTCCTTTTATACCCCTTAATATCCAGTAGTTTAATATTTCTAAATTTCAATAATCTATGTTTGACGTGGTATACCTTATATCTCCCTAATTTTTAACTATTATAAATTAATAATATTTGCAATAATAATATTGATTTTCCAAGTAGAAACCCTTATATCTCCTATGGTGTTTAATTGCAAATATTAAAATATTTGTATTTCAATTAAAGTGGTTTGAAATACTATTAACTCCTTTGATATGCTTTCAATGTTACTAAGGCTGATTTTCAATGTTAATGAATGGATTCAACCTTAAGTCATGCACCTTATCACTCCTTTAATGAAAGAAATTTTAATCAACTTAGAACCTTACCTTATAATGTTGTATTTCCTTGAGAAATGAGCATTGTAATTCCTTGATGGCAAATGTATAACAGTTGCAGTGTGTTTAATGTTCCTTTGACTACTTGAATTCATGCCTTGTACCTTGAATATGATATCCACCATACCTTAATTCCTCCCTTACTTAATGTTGGATGAAAATATGCTTCCACACCTTACACTTATAATTCAGGTGACTATAAGTATACTTCCACTCTCTTGACATAGGCACCAAGTGGTACAATAATTATTCAACTCTTTTGACTCCTCCTTAGGTGGTGCAACATTGATGAAGGACTTGTTAGGTGATATGACATGTGGTGTAGTAGTTCTTGAGCATTGAAAATGTAGGTGAGCACTCAATATGTTCTTCTTGAGTGTTAGTTTAAATATGAGAGCGTTACTTGGTTGAGCACTCTTCCTTATTGAGTGTGAGCATTAGGGTTTGAGGATTCTCTTACACCTTTGTGCCAAGTGGTACAATATTCCCTCCATGCTAGGACAAGTGTTTGAGTCTTCCTTGCATACACTCTTGTATTCAATGTAGCAATTTCTTATGTATATATCAACATATTCTTGCCAACTATTGCAAGCTTTCCTTACCTTTTCATGATAGTAAATCGTGATATGGCTCCTCCATTTCTCCAATGAAGATGGATGATGTATTCCAACATAGCTAGCTCTAGATATGAAGATTTTCAAGATTTACAATGGAGGTTATATGGTGTTTTCTCTTGGTTTGCAGTTTTTCCATGTTGATATTTGGTAAGAAGCTCTTTGTAAGCTTCTTATTTTATGTAGTATGTGTTGTGTTATCCTTACTATTCTTTACCTGATAATGAGCACTAATTTCTTATGTAGAACTTTTGATGTTGCAGGTGGCTTGTTGTGTAGGCATTGAGTTGGTGTCTTGATACACCTTGGTGATGTAGATGTTGAGCCCTCTAGGATGGATCCTCTTTCAAGCACCTTGGTAGTGTTGATGCCAAACATTGAGCCCTTTAGGATGGCTCCTCTTTGAGCACTTTGGCTATGCTTCTCCTCTACCAATGGTGGCTACTTGTAGTTAGGATGATAGGCTACATAGAGTGTCCTTAAGACACTTTTTTTATCTCCTCTTGATGTAATAATAGAGATAAACTTGGTGCTTGTATAACCTTGTAATAAACCTGTGATGGCTTCTGTATTGCACCTATAATGTGAGACTCTCCTAGTCTCATTTTGTAGCTCTTTTTCCTAGTTTTTATGGTGGCTTTTCTTCTCCACTCCTTGGAGGAATATAACCCTATTCGGTGGCTTATCTAGGCCACAAAAATGTTGTAGGTTTTGTACACCGAATAGTGTCTCTAGACACTTTGATAGTATGCAAGTTTTATGCTCTTGATCTTAACCTTAAATTAACAATCAATGCACATATTAATCCTTTGAGAGTAACTAGTTTAATTAATAACTTGAATAGTGCAATCAATCCTTAATGTACCAATAATATCTCTAATTTCATCTAATTGCTCTTTTAAATGAACACTCAAAGTAGTTTGAAATATGCACTTAATTTTCACTACAACTTAAAATACTTAGTGCATCTTAAAACTCTTTAAGAACAACTACTATAGTGCAATATTAATCTCACCTTATTACTCCTTCAAATGAACCTTAAATCATGCACTATAAATTGCTCCTAAATGCACTATAATCTCTATAACTTAATGTATTCTTCTTTGTTGTAACTAGCTAATAGAAATATGATATTTTTCTTTCTGTCAAAATATATCTAAATCCTATTTTAATGTGCAGGAATAAATTTTAAAAGAAACTATATCCTACACTCTATTGAAGACTATAATATGCAATATTCTCTTTGAAACATCTTAAAACCCTAATATGGTGCTTAATGGAACTTGATAATGAATTAATTTAAATTTCAACTAATGAACCTATTTGCACCCAAGTTGCTTACCTTAATGAACTCTATAGATGAAGGATTACAAGGTGATTAGATTCACCTTATTGTTGCATTTTACTATATGGACTTGTAGATATTCTTGTTTGTCCTAAATAGCTCCTCAACTCACCAATTCATAGCTTAGTAACTCCTCTATATTGCTTCTTGAAATCGTAGTGTGATGGTTTTGATTCTCCTTCAAGATGTTCTCTATAAATCTAAATTTTTGTAGCTAGTAATTGTTTTCTAATTGCTACGCTTTTATAGTTAATTTTTGCTTTGAAATTATATCCTTGAAACTCAAAAATTTTGTAGGGAACTCTCCCAAATTATAGTTGAGGTTTACTTCAAGAATCCTTCTATATTCTACTGAAGATTCAATAAACCCCTGTCTATGAATGAGTCTTCTAGCCATATAAGGCAATCTTCAAATACCCCAGATTTGGTAGGTCATTACGTCTTTGTTCTCCTTTGACCTACTTGTAATAATTTAACTTCAATAATTCTCAAGAATTTGAAATTCTTGAGGTCTTCACCAATCTCCTCCAAATTTTGGAAAAATCCTTACCAAATCCTTCTCTCTTGGGCTTGTTTTCAAATGGTAATAATTATCCCAAGTTTTGCTTTATCAAAAACTTCTTGGTGGTAAATTTCTCCAATGAGTTCTCCTAGAAAATTCTATAATGGCCTTTTTTGAACTCTAAAATAAGGCTCTCCAAGCCTTATCATTTTTTATCCTTGAGACCTCTCTAAGGTCTTCAATCTCATAGCTTCTCTGATCTTTCTACTAAGACCTTTCCTTCAACATTCTACTATGGAAGTGTTGTAATAAGATATTCCTCTTGGATCTCTGAATTCTACTACTTCAGGAATGGGACTTTTGCTGGTCCTTCTCTACTCTACAATATGTAGTCTTTAATGGAGATCACCAACCTCCAGTATTCTAGAATTGGAAGTTATTTAAATGGACCTTCTAAGGGTCTCTTTAACTTCTTTAGGGTGAAGTATTCAATCTGCACTAGAGATCACCAATATCCTATCTTCACTAAGACTCTTCATTGGAGTATTATATCTATCAAATCCATAACAAGGCTCCTATGGTATTTTCTCCTTTTGCACTCTATAGGTCTGCAATATCTAGTAATAGAACCTTTTCTTTAGGCCTCCAAATATTTATTCTTCTATTTGTTGCTTCTAGTGTTGGATTGATTCTAAAGAAGATATTCTTCCTAGCTCTTTTGTAGGAAGCTTCCCATATTTCTTTGAATCTTCTTTTTATTGCAACAAACTATTAGGAATGTAATGGAAGAAACTCTAAATCTAAAGATAATCAATATTCGCTAGTTTATTTATCAATCTAGTGGAATTTATGCTCAGTCCTAGTCTTCATGAGTTTTTCAGAAACCCTGTGGAAAGACTATCAAAATGCAATATCAAAAACTATGTAAATGATATTTCTAGATTTCTCTCAATATCACTTGTGGCTCTCCCTATTTCTTAACAATCTACCATAGCTTTGATACCACTATTAGCTTTTGATGAGTATATGATATAGAAAATGCAACCACAAGATGCAAGATAAGAAAGCTATGATATCTATATGATAATAATATTATAATATGTAGGAAAACAAAGAGATAAACTTCTAGAATAACTCATAAATATGCCATTAATAAAATATCATGAAAATAGTACAATACAATATAATGAAGGACATGAACACTCAAACTATTTTAAAGAAACTACATTGTACCACACTACCAATCTATACAATGCACTCTATATATTCTCTTCTCCCTTATTTCACTCACTATAAGACCTTTATTTAGGAATATAAGTTCCTTGGTACTTACTCTACATTTGAATCTATATTATGACTTATGTACATGTGGACTACATGCACATTTACATCATTGCACATTCTAACACTTGTGCATTTATTACTTGTTAAAGTAACTACTTAACTTTACTTTAAAGTAAACTCCTACTCTAGTAATGTACCAAAGGTGGTACATTGATATGTACCTAATAGTCATGGGTAGGTGTTAAGATTTTCTAGGAGGTCTAATATGGGTAATATGATGATGTGTATTAATTTAGAGGGCTATTCGAGCTTTTTTGGCGAATTCCTAAAAATAGTATTTTTTGGCTAAAATAGTAATTTCTTATCTTTAGGGCTTTAAGATTTAGGGTTTCATTTTAGGGTTTATTTTGGGATATATATTTCCTTGGTATCGCATTTTAAAATGGAATCTAAGAATGAGAAAATAAAGCATTTACCAGTTTATTTCCATGTATTGTAGTTTTGAGTGATTGGGAGTTTACAGCTTTATTTATTTTTATCATAGTTTTTTATATGATTGGAGGTTCTGTTCTAACCTATTGCAGCTAGATTTACATAATTTGGTATCAAAACAAGTTAGATCTTGTTGGGGGAGAGAAGTTAATCTTCTCAATTACATCTACTCTAGTACTCTTATTTTTTTGTTTATAATAACACAAAATAGATTAGCATGAAGAGAGAAAGAGGAGGTTATGCCTAGGTTAATAGGCATATGCAGGAGCTATAGGTATAAGTTTCTTAGTTTACTAAAATTATGGCTTGTATGATGGAAAGACATCCAATGGATTTTGTAAATCTGAATTCTAATAATGAGACTATGGAAGGAGACAACAAGTTAGAGGTTCATGTCAAGGAAGAACCAGAGGAGAAGCCAAAGGAGCATCATTTTGAGAATAGGCTAATTAGGGTCTTGGAATAAAATAGAGATGGGATTAAGGTTGATGTCCCTAAGTATGTAGGAGGGTTGAAACCAGAAGAGTTGATAGACTAGTTGAATAGCATAGTGAAGTTCTTTGAGTAGAGATATATTTCAGTGGAAAGGAAAGTAAAGCTTGCATGCACAAAGTTGAAAGGGCATGTGTTGATATGGTGGGATCATATATAGAAGGAGAGGTAGAGAAAATTAAAGGGAAATATTGAGATCTAGCATAAAATGGAGAAAAGGCTAAAGGAGAAATTTTTGCCTATAGATTATAGCCAAACGTTGTTTCGTAGATTTCAAAACCTCAAACAAAAGGATCATAACATCGAGTATTACACCAATTAATTCTATAAGTTATCAACTAGAGCATAGCTTGAAGAGTCTAAAGGACAAAAGGCTACAAGGTATGTAAATGGATTAAGTTATACAATATAAGACGAGTTAGTATTCTTTGGATCCATAGTGTAGAAGATGCATATCAATTAGCATTAAATGTGGAAGAGAAACATAATAGAAGTGATCTTAGAAGATTAGTGAAGAAAGGGCCATCATCACCTCCAATTAGAGGATGTGGTGGATTTAATACCTCGAAAGGAGAATATTCTAATGCAAGAAAACAAGAAGAGTCTAGACAAGGTCATAGTAACCCTCATAAAGGTAGAGGATCTCAGAGAGGATGAGGCTATGGTGGAGGACAAAATTGGAATGGCCCATGGAGGTAATATACCTACTATAAATGTAGTGAGCAAGGGCACAGAGCTTTTGAGTGTCCACACTATCCTACACAAAAAATAAGGCAAGGATAATAAGCTAGAGTCAATCTAGTTGAGGTAGAAGAACAAACTAAGATAGAAGTCATTGCAGACATGGGAAAAGTCTCATGATAAGGAGGAGGATGATCATCCAAAGGAAGGAGAAAGCACAAGATAATGATGGTGATGATTCTTAGTTGCATACAAATATCTTTCAAACAAGTTGCACATCTAGAGGAAATGTATGTAAGGTAATTATTGATAGTGGTATTTATGAAAATATGGTTTCAAATAAAATGGTTGATAAACTAAATCTAAACTGTGAAAAAAACTTGTTTCCTTACTGCATATCATGGTTCAAGAAAGGGAATTGTTGGGATCTGAATTGACATCAAGGTAGACTTGAACTATGATTATGAATCTTTGAATTTTGGTATGCACATACCTGCTAATCATAGCTTAAACCTTGACATTGGATGGATTAGAGATTAATTCAATCTAACCTTTAGAGTATGTTGGTATACCTTTTCAACTAATGTAGGTGTTGACTCAATTAAGCTCAAAATAATGTGTAAGTTTAGGGATAGAAATAACAAAAAGGTTAGCAAATGGTTAAGAAAATAGTGGTCGAATGAAGCTAACAACATTGATAAATAGCAAGAATCTATTGTTCAATCACATTTCCAGTATGCCACACTTGAGATTAACAATAATAAAAACTCACTATATTCACCATTAAAGTAAGGAAACTCTCAAAAAACTATTTCAAACATCTAAATGTTAATAATTCAAATAGTAGAATTAGATCAACAAGTAGACTAACAAAAATAGAAGTCTTTTGCAACATTTTTTTAGGTATGAACCATTCCAATGTGCTCCAAATCAGCAATCCAATATTAGTATAATTGACTAATCATGACAGCAGTAGAAAAAATACATTTATAGAATAAACTAAGATTTGATGAAGATAAGAGTTAGAGGTAAACATTCAAGGAATGCTCCTTCTATTGATTTCACAACAATTACAGTAATATATTAGGCAAGCACTCTAGATCCGACCCTTAAACATGAGGGTTTGACTTCATTATATAGATTTTATAATGATAGTAAAGAACTAGAACATTACAAATAATTTCTTGCTAGGTTAGAAAAATGCTAAGGTGGCAACCTCTCATTGATTTTCAAGAAAGAGAACTGAGTTGTACTCCATTAATACTACAACTCTAACCTCTACAAATTTTTGACCCTTCAACTGAATTCAACAACTGGAGAGGCTACATATCAATCTAGACCATTCTTCATTCTTACATAAGCCTTTCACCATTGATTTGCAACTAAAAAAATAGACGAGTCTCGATTCCAATGATACTTGGTCTTCTTAGATATTTCTACTACCTTTGTCATGTTCTTCTACTTATCTTCCTCTCTAGAATCTACCAGTTCATTTTCTACTAGGTTAGGTTTGACCAGTTTGACTATGGATTTATCATTTTACATCGACCCTTGGTGGATGTTAACAATATTCCTTCTCCTTGCCTTCTAAAATCTATAACTCTACATTCTACTTTGCACCATTTGACCATGCTGACTATGAACTTCATCCCACCAATGGATTTAAACTCTTCTAGCTCTTAGTCATATTTTTGTTGAAACTTAGATGCTCATGGACTTCCACTGTAGGGACATTCCCTATGCCGATGTCGCTTCTTTTGCATTTTGTAACTTTGAATTCCACTGTTGGCAGTTTAAGGTATTTTATGTTGTCATTGATGTCACATGGATCACATTTGGTTTTGGTGGCAAAAACACTTCATAGATAAGCATCTATGATATTTCAGAGAGCATGGATATATAAAAGGTTTTTATGAAAACCAAGGCAGGCAAAATAAAATGTTTTATTTAAAACCACGATGGGCTTATGTGGAAAGGGCTTTTCTTAAAAACCAAGGTGAAATTTTGTTTCATCAAAAAAGGACCTCTGGTTATGAATATATTAAAGTTCAAATTTTAAGTTTAAATTAATGGAGGGCCGACCTATGTGCAATTAATGGAGGTTGGCATATATATATGGAAAGGTTTCAATTTATTTCGGAAAGGGGGCATATTATACATCATCGGAAAGCTTTTTTTGAGGGCTATTTGAATAACTTATTTATAAGGAGAAACAAGATGTGTGTAAAGAGATATTTATGATTTTGCAAAGGGGTTCCAAAAGTGAAGTTTGCCTTGTTATTTTTCAAGAGGATTAATTATTTCATGAGGTGACAAGGTATGCAATATTGTGATTTATTTTATTTTATGGTATAAGTGGTTTTGGGAGTGAAAAGGTTATGCAATGTTGTGATTTATTTTATTTTATGGTATAAGTGGTTTTGGGAGTGAAAATGTTATGCAATGTTTTGATTTATTTTATTTTATGGTACAAGTGGTTTTAGGAGAGATAAGGAAGTTGTGCAATTAAAGGCCTTGGTGATGATTATTGAAAAGTGGAGTAATGTTGTTTATTCTGTGATCTACTAACCCTTGTGAAGATTTGAAAAAAAAATTTGTGATTGTGGTAGATTTACAAAGAGGTTTTTTCATCTTCATAAAAGGTATGGACACATTTTCCTATTGATTGTTTATGGTGGTTGATTTCTGAAATATCATTGGAGGGAAAAGGATTGTTTGTGGTTTCCTTTTCGAAAGTGGTTGGTTGAATTCTTCAAGGTTTCTGAATTGAGAGTTGTATCTAAACCTTGTTTGATAAGCATAGTTGTTGAAGCCCATTGGTTGTGAAAGAGCCTGAGTTAGAAAAGAACATGAGTATCATTGTTATGTGAGATTTTGGTTGAGCATTGTTGGAAAAATTTGAGTTGGTTGATACATACTTGGACTAGGGTTGTGTGAGAAAGAGTTGTTCCTTGTGATGATTGGTTGAGTTGAGTTGATTGAGCCTAGTCAAGTGATGTGTGAAGTGATTGTTCAAGTTCTATGAAACAAATTATTCCATCATTCTATGTTGAGTTGAGATTAAGGTTAGAACATATTGAGTATCTAACAATTCTCTTTATGGTTCTATAATATTTGAGTTGAGTTGAGATTGATTTGAGTTGAGAGTGAGTTTAGAACATATTGAGTCTCTAACAATTCTCTTTATGCTTCTATGAGTTGAGTTGAGATTGATTTGGGTTGAGAACGAGATTAGAACATATTGAGTCTTTAACAATTCTCTTTATGCTTCTATGAGGTTAATTTTAGTTGAGAGTGCCATTCATTGTTGAGTTCATTTTGAGTACTACTTGAGCATGTTTGATTGAGCTTTTGAGAAGGCCTTTGGGATAGATTTGAGGATAGTATTGGGACATATTTGAGGACAATTTTGGGACAAATTTGAGGACAATGTTGGGACATATTTGTGGATAGATTTGGGCAAGTTCTTGGTGATATTTCTAGAGCATATTTGGACAAGTTCTTGGTGAGATTGCTAGAGTAGTTTTAGACAAGTTATGTGGGAGCTTGTTATTAAGCATTGGATAGGTTCTGTGTGAACTTGTTATTCAACATTGGACAGGTTTTGTGTGAACTTGTTATTCAACATTGGATAGGTTCTATGTGAACTTGTTATTCAGCATTGGACAAGTTTTGTGTGAGCTTGTTAAGTAGGTTTTGTGTGAACCTATTGAGTAGGTTCTTAGTGAGCCTATTGATAGAGATTTGGAGGTGACAGAGTATAGAGGAAAAATTATCAGTGTATAGAGATCAAGCAGCCAACACAATTGAAGACAAATCTGAGTGAGGAGTGTTCAAGTGGATAGAGGTCCACTAGTCAGTGTAGCAGAGAGACAGAGTCTTCAAGAAGATCACATAGCCAGAGCAGAAGGGGAAAGAGTTCTCCTATGTAAGAGATCCATAAGCTTGATATTAGGGGATCAACATCTCCTTTAGATAGAGATCCATAAACATTGTAATTGGGAGTGATTCCCAAAGAGATTTATTAAGAAATTTTTAGTAAAATATTTTCTCCGTGGAGTAGCCCACATTGGGTGAACCACGTAAATTGTGGTGTCTCTATTGTGTATGGTTTCTATGAATTGCTTTGATTACTACTATTGATACTGCTATCTTTACACAACATAATATTGAATTGAAATAAAAAGTAAAAAGTGGTCTTATACTATTCATCCCCCTCTCTCAGTATAAGCTTGTGTTCTTCATCCACTCAGATGAGTTTAACTATATTGAATGTGAAATGATATTCCCATGGCTACTGATGACTTTATATAAAAAAACTACTACTTTAATTTTTTCTAGGTCAAATTTGACTAATTTGATCGTGGATTTTTAATTTTGCATTGGCTTCAAGCGAATTTTGATAGAATCTGCAACTTTGAATTTTGCTTTATGTTGTTCGACTGTTCTGACTATGAATTTTGGCTTCCAATGGATATTAACCTCTTTGATGCTTAGTCACCCTTTTATCCTAAAATGACATGTTTATGATCTTCCCCCATGGATATTTACCATGTAATGGTGTTGATTCTCTGAATTCCACAATTTTTAATTCTGCTAGGTACTATTTGACCATGCTGACCATGGATTCTACACTTTGGCAGAGTTTAATGTTTCTTAGGAGCTTATCTTGGACACTTAGCCAATTTTACAAAAAATTCTAAATATATGGCCTTTTGGGCCTACATTTTTATGCCTCTAAAGGAACTTTACTCGCAAAGGTAAAGAACTCAAAGTCTTATCTACTTAAAATTTTAGCAAAATTTGTGGAAAGCAATGATGCAATCATGAAGGAGAGAAGGAATAACTAAAAATGGAGGGGAAGAACTATAAATATGGAATCAAGAAGATCAAAAGAGGATGGGAATTGGATAAAAATGATATAGGATATAACCAAAAATTAGCAGAGTGAGGTAAATCAATCCTCATAATACACATGAAATGGTGGTGATTGGACAAGACCAGAGATTAAAAAAATGCGACCACCACCTGAATGCAAAAAGGGAAGACTTAGAAGAAGGAGGATATGGCATATTTACATGAGGATGAGAGGAAGAAACACTAAGGTGATGTAGAAAAGAAGAAAGGAAATAAGTGGAGGAATTAGAGTTACACAAAAACATGGAGCTGCGCACCATAATCATATGTGTATGCATAATCCATCATGGTGCAAGATCCATATGCATAATCCATCGAGGTGCAATATTATTTCCAAGGTATATAGATTACAAAAAATGACAATCCCTCTTTTTCTCTACTTTTCTTATGTTGTTCAGCGAGGATGAACAATACTTCCTCCATCTGAGCAAGATATTCTCTACCATATTTTGCCTACTGATTATGACCCATCCTAGACTTCAAACTATTTTTTAATCAATATTCTTCTTTTTATAGACCTAATAAAGTATGACATAAGCTGATGACATGAAGATACTGACTTTAGATATGGAAAGTACTTAACTCGTTTCGTCTGGCACTCCTACTCCCACTATGTCCTTTACTTTAGTCAAGTTGGGTTGTTTCACATAGGGTATTGTTCAAAGCTTTCATAAAGACTCTGATTTGAATGTCTATTATCCATAAATAAATAGATTTAGAATACCTCATCATGAGCCAAGCCACCAAAACACCAAAACTTCGATGTTATTCCTTCTACTTTGGATGTTGTCCTCTATCCTTGATCCAAAAATCCTCTTAATTATATTAAAAAAAATAATACAAAATGGTAGGGTTGGTGCTTTCACATGAACTGAATTCTATCTCATTTTGATAGTTGTAATTAGCCATTTTATTTAAGTGCAAATTATATACACAAAAATGTGGCGTGTGTGCCTATGCATGGCTTAAAATCTTTCTTATACCTCTACCCTATGAATATGCAATATCTGGACCAAATGGCTCTAAATTTGTACTTTTCCTTAAATATTTTACCATGTTCTTGGTAAATCCTACTTGCTCGAATGCAATGATGACTTGAAACTTCATATATTATGTCACAAATATCGATTTCCTCCTTTGTAAGCTTTATATTTTAAAAATATCTCTTCCACCAATGGGATGCGATCGAAGGATTAATATCAGGACACTCAAGCTTTTAATGATGTGGATCCTTTATTTTTTCCTTCATAGATTCTTTATAAGAATGGCCATAAACCCCCTAAAAAATACTTCTTGATGCTTCTGGAGTAATTAAAAGGATCTTTCTAACCAATGCTTTGCTAGAGTGGCGACCTATCGATGGGTCTCTTTGAAGGAGTTCTTCTGTTTCTATATAATTATGTAATGTCATTGGAAGACTGGTGTATGGCTGAGTATAATATTCAATTATAAAAGGTTGGATATCCTAGATGACAACCTCAATAGTTCTCTTTTATCCAAATATGTGAACATAGTTGATATCCTCCTAAAAAAAAACCATAAGGTTCTATAGAAACTTCTAGAGAAAAATACCAAATATTGGAGGAACATCAACAACCATGATATCTAGTACCACAAATAAGTTATCCCCATAAAATCATCATAATATCTTTTATAATGCCAATAATATTAATTAATTTTCCTTTAAACTATAAATATTTTAGTTCCATCCTTTCTACAATTAGCCCCAAATATTTACATATTTGGAATGGCATCATGGGTTCACCAGCTCCTAAAATTACTAAGCAATTGTGCACCATTACCTTTTCAACCAAAACTGATACATAGCATGGATTTTTTTGTTTCTCATAAAGGCTTAGGGTATTACTCCTTTGGGACCCTTTTACTATTCCTTGTTATATATTTCTTAAAGAAATTCTAATCAAATTGACCCTCAAATGTACCAACAAATATCACCTCAAGATCTGCTTTGTTTGAGATGACTCATTGAACAAGTCAAATAGTTGATGCACATTTTATTTTTGTTGCTCGATAGTTATTGTAGGAACATGCAAGTCTCTTAGGTCCTCATACTTCCTTTCCTCTAGAGATTTTCCCATCAAGATATGTTCAGGTTTCTGCACTCGTACCCCCCGATCTTGAATGGGAACTTGTAACATTGTATGTATACTACTAGAATTATCTATTAGAGAGCCTGTTTCCACACCACAAATTCTTACACTACTTAGGTAGTATTAATATAATTCCACTGCTTGTTCCAAACCAAATAAAGGTATCGGGATCAGAAATAGACTGGTATTTTTGGTCATTCCTTCTAGTTTTAGATGTTTTCTTCCTTTGCCTTATTTTTTAGCCCAACCTTCATCATGCCATGGCTTGGAACAAAGGTAGGAGTTGAGGTTCAATGATATCATCTTATCAAAGGGTAGACTATTCTCTCTCCAATAGTATTGGGAGTACTAATCAATTTATTTTCACTTTTATATGGAAATCATCGGGCTAATCCATTGAATCGATAGCAAATCAACACTAGTCTTTTGCTCAACACACAACTCTACTTCTTTAAAATTTTCACTAACTGAGGGGGGTAATAGAGGTCTAGAGAAATAGGGATCTAATATTTGGGGGGGGGGGATTTTACTACAATGATTAACATTTATTTCTGCTCTCATGGCCTCTTGAAACACTTGTGGGAACACTTTAACTTTAGATTGTTGGATTAGGAGACTCAAATCAGGATGCAGTGCATGAATATAATACAAGTATACCTAAGGGTGGGAGGGTTGGTATTATTAGGGGATTCTATTCCACATTATTTTGATTTGAATATCGAACTCAAAAATAATTTCTTGAAGGGACTTCTTTATGAATGAAAACTGAGTGAGGAGTAGGAAGGGGTCTCCAGGATCATCAAATTCATCCATAAGGGTTTTGACTAGATCCTCCCATGTTTTGATACTACCACAGTCCAAGGTTTTGTACCACATAATAACATTACCCTTCAAATATAATACCAATAAACTTAACATAACATCTTCACAATTGATATTGTAGACTAACGACAAAGATATTATGTCTTGGTAATGATATTTTGCAGTTTTCTCTCTCTCGATAACTGGGCAAATTCTTAAGGGTAATTTTGGTAATCTCATGTAAAATTGAGATGTCTAAGGGATTGGAGTCATACCATAGGGGGTAATGGTGGTAAGGAATCAAGACTACGGGCTCTTAGAATTAAAAATGGGATCTACATATTTTATGGACAGTTATTTATAAAGGTAACTGCTCATGAAATTTGACTTTACTCCTCAGCATAGTCATCAAGTGAATTTACTATCTCCAATGAATGAGGTTAAGACAACTCTCTAAATATTTATTTATTCAGGAATTATTAAATAGATAAAACTTTATGGGTTAACTAATGTTTCTTATAAACAGGTCCCACCAGGTGTGCCAAAACTATTGGAATATGAATTGACATCAAGGTAGAATTAAACTATGATTATGAATCTTTGACTTCTGGGAGGCACATACCCGCTAATCACAACTCAAAACCTGATATTGAATGGATTAGATATTAACTTCAATCCAACCTCCAGAGTAGGTTTGTATACCTTGTCAAATAATGTAGGTGTTGACTTAATTAAGCTCAAAATAATGTGTAAGTTTAGGGATAGAAATGAAAAAAGGGTTATAAAATGGTTGAGAAAATAATGGCCATATGGAGGTAACAAAATTTATGAATAGCAAGAATCTATTGATCAATAATATTTCTAGTACGCCACACTTGAGACTAATAGCAATCAAAACTCACCATCTTCACCATTAAAGTAAGGAAACACTCAAAAAACTATTTCAAACATCTAAATGCCAATAATCCAAATAGCAAAATTAGATCAACAAGTAGACTAACAAAAATAGAAGTCTTCTACGATATTTGTTTATGCATGAACCATTCCAATGTGCTCCAAATCAGCAAATATCAACATAATTGACTAATCATGACAACGATAATAGAAATGCATTTATAGAATAAACTAAGAGTTGATGAAGATAATAGTTAGAGGTAAACATCCAAGTAATGCTCCTTATATTGATTTCATAGCAATTACAATAATATATCAGGAAAACACTCCAGATCCAACCCTCAAACATGAGGGTTTGTCCTCATTATATAAATTTTACCATTACAAATAATTCCTTGCTAGGTTAGCAAAATGTTGAGGTGGCAACCTCTCATTGGTTTTCAAGAAAGAGAATTGAGTTGTACTCCATTAATACTACATATCTAAGCTCTGTAAATGTTTTACCCTTCAACTGAATTCAACAGTTGAAGAGGTTATAGATCAATCTGGACCACTCTTAATTCTTGTAGAAGCCTTATGTCATTGATTTACAACTGAAAACATAGTCGAGTCTTGATTTCAATGACGCTTAGTCTTCTCAGATGATTTTGCTATCATATTTTGCTACTTACCTTCCTCTCCATAATTTTTTGGTTGATTTTTTGCTAGATCAGGTTTGATCATTTTGATTGTGGATTTATCATTTTACATCGACCCCTGGTGGATGTTAACACTATTCTTGTTCCTTGTCTTTTAGAATCTATAACTCTGCATTCCACTTTATGTTGTTTGACCATGATGACCATGGAATTTGTCCCTCCCCATAGATTTAAACTCTTCTAGATCTTAGTCGTATTTTAACCGAAACTTATATGCTCATGGAATTTTGCTACAGAGGCCTTCCCTATGTCAGTGTCGCTTATTTTGTGTTCTGCAACTCTGAATTCTACTCAGCCAAGTTTGACCACACTGACTACGAAATGAGCTTCCCACGGCTACTAATGAATTTCTGCAAAAAAACATTGCTTTACATTCTGCTAGGTCAAATTTGACTAATTTGACCATGGATTTTCAGTTTTGCATTGGCTTCGGTCTGATTTTGACATTGCTCAACCTTCTAATATTTTAGAATCTACAACTATGAATTATGCTTTACGTTGTTCGATGCATTGACTATGGATTTTGGATTCCAGTGGCTATTAACCTTTATGACACTTAGTCTCCCTATTTCCCTAAACTGACATGTTTATGATATTTCATCGTGGATATTTACCATGTACTATTGTTCATTGTATAAATTTCACAATTTTGACCCAGGTGTTGTAGGTGAGTTGGAGAGGAGATGGTAATCCTCTAAGGGAGGTCCTAGGTTCAAATCTCCACCCTACCAAAAAGCTGAATTTGGTATCCAAAATCCAATTGATAATGTTGGTGTGGGCAGGGTCGGGTGCGACTCCTGGGTGACTTTGACGATGTAGAACCCCCTGTTCATGGTCTCTCAGACCAAGGCGGCTCCGCAAGGGGTTTTTCGCTTTAAAAAAAAAAAAAAATCACAATTTTGAATTCTTCTAGGCACTGTTGGATCATGTTGATCGTGTATTATACACTTTAATAGAATTTGATGTTTCTTAGAATATTTTCTTGTACACTTAACCAATTTTACAAAAAATACTAAATATATGGCCTTTTGGGCCTATAGGAAAGAGGTGACTATAGATAAGAGGTGTCTAGTTAAGTTTTCAATAGGGAATACCTACAAGGATGAATTATGGTATGACGTAATTTTGATGGATGCATACCACCTATTTTTGAAGAGGCCTTGGTAATATGATAGGAAGGCTACCCACGATGGGGGAAGGAATACTTACACATTCTAGAAGGATGGAGTAAAAATGGGCTCATTACCACATAAGGAAGAAGGGCATAGTGAAAGCCTATTGACGACTAAGGAATTTATCATAGGGATGAAAGAAGATAGGTTTTATTATGTGTTGATAGCAAATAAAGTGGATGCTAAGGAGTTTGCTATACCACCTGTAACAACAAAGTTACAAAAAGAGGATGCAGATGTCATACCAAAGAAGTTACCAGATGGATTACCCCCATAAATGGATATTCAACATCATATTGATCTAATCCCAGGATAGGCTCTTCCAAATTAGGAAGCCTATAGGATGAGTCCCATGCAGAATGAGGAGTTGAATAGACAAGTGATATAATTGATAAAGAAAGGAGTTGGTAGAGAAAGTATGAGTCCATGTGTGACTCCTACATTTTTGACACTAAAGAAAGATAATACATGGTGGATGTGTATGGATAGTAGGGTAATAAATAAAATTACAATCAAGTATTGGTTCTTAATTCCAAGACTAGATGATATGATGGATGTACTAGTAGGAGTACAGTATTTTAGAAAAATTAACCTACATAGTCGATACTATCATATTTGAATCCATGAAGGAGACAAATGGAATACTGCCTTTAAGATAAAATATGGGTTGTATGAATGGTTGGTGATGTCATTCAGTTTATCCAATTCACCCAATACATTTTAGGATGATGAATAGAGTATTATGGGAATTTATTGGTAAGATTGTGGTTGTGTATTTTGATGACATTCTGATATTTAGTAGAAATGAAGAACACTTGTTGCATTTGAAATTAGTATTAGAGTTGTTAAGGAAGGATAAGTTGTATGTCAATCTGAAGAAGTGTATATTTATTTAGAAGAGCCTAGGTTTTTTGGGATTTGTAATATCAGAGGATGGAGTGAGGATGGACAAAGATAAGGTGAAGGTAATTTGGGAATAGCCAATTCCAATAAATGTGATGGATGTGAGGAGTTTCCATGGCTTGGCAACTTTTTGCAAGAAATTCATTAAGAATTTTAGTAGAGTTTTTGCACCTATAATAGAAAGGTAAAGAGGGACATAACTAGGTTTGTGTTAAGATCTAGAGTGTGCCAAATGGTTAAATACCATGCATAGAATACAAGGCTTTATATGCCTTTGCTCATTCCTACAGGATCCTGGATAAATTTGAGCATGGATTTTGTGTTGGGATTGCCTAACACACAACAAATTAAGGATTCATTTTTTTTTTAGTAGATAGGTTTTCTAAGATGGCACATTTCATTACATGCTAGAAAACTAATGAAGCTACTAGAGTTGCAAATTTATTTTTTAGAGAATTTAGACTATATAATGTTCAAAAAATGATCATTTCAGATCAGGACATAAGGTATTTTAGTCACTTGTGGAGGACTCTATGGGTGAATATGGGGACAAATCTACAATTCAATAGTGTATATTACCCCCATACTGATAGGTAGATAGAAATAGTAAACTAGAGTTTGGGAAATATTCTAAGGTGTATTATTGGAGAAAACCTAAAATAGTGGGACTTAACCTTACCACAAGCTGAGTTTGCATTTAATAGTTTAGTAAATAGGTAAAAAAAAATATTCTTTTTAGTTTTTATATGATAATAATCCCAATGGTGTGTTAGATCTGATTGAACTACCGATTCAGGGTAAAACCAGTGACGATGTAGAGGCATTTGCAGAGCACATACAAGAATTGTAGGAAAGTGTTAGAAAGAAGTTGGGAGATAGTAATGAAAGGTATAAAGTAGCAACAAATGCAAGTATGAGGATAAAATTACTTGAGATGGAAAACATGGTGATGGTTCAACTCATGAAGGAGAGTTTTTCCAAGGGCACATATAATAAATTGAAGCATAAGAAGATTAGACCATATAGAATTTTGAAGAAGATGAAGGATAATACCTATAAAGTGGAGTTGCCTGATGATTTTGATATCTCACCAGTTTTTCATATTACATATTTGTATGACTCATGGATATGAAGAAGAAGAGGACATAAACTGGGAGTAGTAGATATCCAAGAAGAAGAAAGAAAAAATTATGCAAGTACTTGATAAGAAGATGATAAGTACCAGGCAGGGAAACTACAACAAATACTTGGTACAATGGGAAGGTTTACAATAGAAAGATAATACTTGTATTTTAGAGTGGGAACTAAAAAAATTGATAGCAAAAAGTTACAACAGTTTGATCAAAGGAATTCGTAGGAGTAGAGTTCTTTTCAACCAAAGGAGAATTATGTAGGAGTCTATCTTTCGAAGGGTAAAAATTTTGATCCGATCGTTGGATCGAATTGAAATTTTATGAGGAGCTAGATATAAAGGAGGACAATGTTATGGATATCACTCTGTGGCCTAGATTATTTTTTCCAGGTTTTTTCAAGATTTTATCGGGCCCTAATTCCTTCATCTAGTGCTATGAAAATAGAATTTAGTGTTTTTTAGAAAACTAGAAGTAATTTCATGGGTAGGTTTTGAGATTTTATAGGAGGTCTAATATGGGTAATATAATTATGTATATTAATTTATAGGGCTATCTGAGCTTTTTTGGTGAATTCCTAAAAATGGTAATTTTTGGCTAAAATAGTAAATTTTTATCTATAAGACTTTAGGATTTAGGGTTTCATTTTAGGGTTTCTTTTGGGATATATTCCCTTGGTATCACATTGTAAAATGGTAGAATCAAATAATGATAAAATAAAGCATTTATCGGTTTATTTCCATGTATTACAATTTTGTATGATTGGGGGTTTATTGCTTTATTTCTTTTTATTACAATTGTTTATGTGATTGGAGGTTCTATTTTGACCTCTTGCAATTGGATTTACATTAATAACACCGGATACAACATCCAAGAAAATACCCTCCCATAGTGTCAAAGAGACAAGTAGTGTCCTCAAGGGTATGCATGGAATCCTCCTTGAGTAATGGCCTAAAATATTGGTTTGAGCACTATTGTCCATCACTATAGTATAACAAAGGGTCTATAGGAAGTACACACACCTTGTATTAGAATACCTTATTTTTGTTCATCCTGTGTGTCAAAAAATACATCACAAAAATGAGCATACTCAGGAGACTACATTATTCTATAATTAACTGAACACAAACAGTCGACAGAAAATATGTGGTGAGAATAATAATCATGAAAGGGCTATCAGTAACAGTTAGGTAATAGGAAGTAATAGTCAAGATAAAGTCTACTAGCATCAGTAATAATTACATGTAACATTTGAGAATCATAATAGGCAGGGAATTTATTAGTAATAGAGTTAGTTAAGATGGTTGTTAGAGATAGTGAGCTATAGTATCAATGTGTTGTAATCACAATGACACTGAGAGGGGGGGTGAATCAGTGTGTTCTTTAAAAACTTAAAAGAAATTTAGACTTTTAAATAAACTGCAGTGGATTAAAACAGAAATAATAAAAGTACTAAGAGCATCACACATAACACGACATTTTAACGAGGTTCACCGATGTGGCTACTCCTCAAAAAGACTGCTTGGACTACCATCCAAATCCAACCAAATGCAAAGCTACAACTTTACATAATCATTCACCAAGACTAACCGGTAAGAGGCACCAACCTCTAAATTTTATCTGCTACAACATAATGGAGCACCAACTCCAATTTTTCCAGCTCCAACTGGAAAGAGGCACCAACCCCTTTTACCAAGCTACAACTTGGAGATAGTAATAAAAATTGTAGAATTAAACTGTCACCTCAATTTGCATGATCTGCTATTTTTCTTGCGTTCTACTGCTTGTCAGCATTTGACTGCTGTTGTGAAAAATGATTCGCACCTTTTCAACCACTCCTCTATATCTCTCCGCGTTCTCGTCGCAACTTCACAGAAATATTACTTCTACAGCCAGCACACTGTCATTTCACACTCGAAACATGACTTCTGCATACCGCGTTCTTATCTTCTCTTTGCACCACTCACTCTGCTGCACCTTCCATGAAATATCACTTCTACCATCTACGTATTTTTGCCTCGAACTTTAAACACGTCATTTGCATATCGCTCTCTTTGTTCTTGATTAGTCGATACGCACTCACTCACTATCTCATTGTTGCGATCTCTTTTCTTTAACTCCAAAGAACTATCATCAACTTACACTCTGTTGCACATGAACTTCATTTGCATATATCGCATCACGCCCCCTCTTCAACCTTGCAACAATCCCACCTTTTTGTAGAAGAGAATATCCCATCAAAACATTCTCAAACACGTCGGCTGCAACCCTAATTAGGTCAACATGAAACCCTAGAATTTTTCGGTCAAACACGTCAGCTGCAACCCTAATTAGGTCAACATGAAACCCTAGAATTTTTCGATTGCTTAACCTTGCTTTGTCAGCAGGAAACCCTAATTGATCCATTGCAAAACCCTAGCAATGTCGGCTTTGAAAAAAATCCGGTGAACAGCTTTAATTTAATTTTAAAATATTAATTTAAATTTTAAATAAATAAATAAAATTTAAACTGGATATTTAAAATTAAATATCTTCATCATCGGAGCATATTTTTCAACAAAACGAAGAGCTAACTTGGGTTTTAAGAAAAACCCATTTCAAAACTGTTGACCATGGATTTAAACAAAACCTATAATTTAGTCTGCCTTGGTTTTCACAAAAACCCTTCCACTCTTTGACATCAATGACAACATCAACACTTGAGCAAGGGCAATGTACCCAAGGTACCCAAAATTGCCAACAATCTCCCCCTTTGTCATTGATGGCAACCCTTTACTAAAAACACATCTTCAAGAGCCAAAACTGAAATCAATCTCTTTAAAGTTTTGCTCCCCCTGACTTGAAGCTTTCCTCTTCACTTGAAGCTCTCCCCCTTACTCATATCTCTCCCCCTTTGTCATCAATGGCAAAGGGCCACCTTTGGGGCTCGGAACTAAGAATGATCCTCTTAGCTTAGTCCCTCCCCCACCTCCTAATGAGGTGATTAATTTTGGGGTGGGAGTAAAACTCCCATTAGGCACTGATCAACATCAATGTCTATAACTTCCTTGCCGGGTCTTCTCTTGAACTCTTTGACCATATTCTTGTTCCTGTCATTGTTCTGATCCTTGGACCTGATCATGCCACTGTTCTCGTTCCTATATCTTGGAATTTCAACTCGCACCGTCCGACAAGTGTGACTTTTATTGTTGCACTTATAACAAGTAATAGTGTTGTTTCTTTTAGGCATACCTGTTCTTTGAATCCACATGTTCTGACTAAGCCAGTTCTGACTAAACCTATTTTGACCAAGCCTATTAGTGTGATGTTCTTTTGTTTTAAATGAAACTCTGGTCTGTTTACCCTTTTGACATGAAGCACACATACTATTTGCAGGTTTTTTAATGATTGGAATATCTCTCACTGCTTGTTTAGCGCTAATTCTTACCAGATTATCAAAACTTATGTGTCCAAGCCTCTTATGCCACAACCAGTTCTCTTCTTCTTGTCCCATGAAGCACATACCTTCTGAAAACTCTGAGAGTGTGTACAGATTGCCAGACGTCCTTGAGCCGGTTGCTATTAATTTTCTACTATTTATTTTTTTGACTTCACAACCATGCTTCTTGAAAACTACTTCATGTCCTTTGTCACAGATTTGACTCACACTCAATAGATTATGTTTCAAACCATCCACATATAAAACTTCCTCTGACTTGATCTTTCCTTCACTAATTTTGACCGTTCCTTTACCTATTATTTTGGCTTCGTCATTGTTGCCGAATTTTATAGAACCACCCTCATACTTTTGTAGATTTTCGAATTTCTGTTTGTCACCTGTCATATGACTTGAGCAACCACTATCAAGAATCCAAGGAACATGTTTATTCTGAGCTCTAAAAGTTGTCTGCACTATTAAAGAATCATGTTCTTTCCTGAGATGTTCTTTTTGTTTCCATTTTGTTTTAACTGTGGTATTGGGTTCTAGCTGTGACTTCCCCTTTTTAGAATTTTGCACATATCCTTCAGTATAAATTCTATTTTGTTTTGCTCTATACGGTTGAAATCTTCTTTCATAAGGTTGATATGAAACAGACATACTACGACAATTTCTGGCAATATGACCAAAGTTGTGACACTTAAAACACTCTACTGCATAACTCATTAAAGGAGCAAACACATTTCTACTAGTGAAACTTCTTGGACCTACGTTGTATTTGCAGTCAACAATTTTATGCCCATAACATTACACTTGAAACAAAAACCATAGAAATAATGATTAAACCTGAAAGATGATCTTGGCCAGGTTGTTGTTGGAGCCTTGGATCTTCTATTCTTTTGATGTGTGACCTTAGTAAAGCCATCATTGTCAGCTGCTATTTCAGGTCTGGCATTATATCTTTCTTTTGCTTGATTCTTGTCTTTGTTCTTTTCACTTTCAACATTGCTTGCTTTTGGTCCAGCTTGATGATTCTCCTTCGTAAAAGCCGAGACCAAATTTGATACCCGTGGATCTTTGATCGCTCGGAATTTTGTCCAATTTCATCGAGCTTTCTTCACGTTTTACTTGACGATTGATTTTTCGATCCTCGCTCTTGTATCTCGTATTCGAAGACTCACATTTTCTTCTTTCAATTTGCTGCAGTGGTCTATCTTCATGGATACCTGTATTTCCAGATCTTTAGACATTTTCTTGTATTCTTCAGTCTGTATTTTTAAACTGGAAATAATGTTGTTTGCATCCTTAAGTTTCCTTGACAAATTTTCATTCTTATTTTTCTCCGATTCCCATTCCGTAAGGGCAGAAACTAGCTCACCCTCTAAATCAACTTCAGCCTCAACTTCTTCAACTTCAGAGTTCATTCCTTCTACCATTTTTGGTTCAATTTTATCAACCATAGGAACTGAAACTGGCTGGGATGCCTTTTTGGATGAGGATTTATTCTTCTTAGCCATTGTGTACTAATCCAAGATCAACATTGACTGATTTAGCCAAAATTGGGAACCTTGCTCTGATACCAATTATTGTAATCACAGTGACACTGAGAGGGGGGGTGAATCAGTGTGTTCTTTAAAAACTTAAAATCAATTTAGAATTTTAAATAAACTACAGCAGATTAAAATAGAAATAATAAAAGTACTAAGAGCATCACACATAACACGACATTTTAACGAGGTTCACCGATGTGGCTACTCCTCAAAAATACTGCTTGGACTACCATCCAAATCTAGTCAAATGCAAAGCTACAACTTTACATAATCATTCACCAACACCAACTGGTAAGAGGCACCAACCTCTAAATTTTATCTGCTACAACATAATGGAGCACCAACTCCAATTTTTCTAGCTCCAACTGGAAAGAGGCACCAACCCCTTTTACCAAGCTACAACTTGGAGATAGTAATAAAAATTGCAGAATTAAACTGTCACCTCAATTTGCACGATCTGCTATTTTTCTTGCATTCTGTCGCTTGTCGGCATTCGGCTCATCGTCGTGAAAAATGATTCGCACTTTTTCAACCACTCCTCTATATCTCTCCGTGTTCTCTCGTCGCAACTTCACGAAATATTACTTCTAGACCAAAGACACTGTCATTTCACACTCGTAACATGACTTTTGCATACCGCGTTCTTATCTTCTCTTTACACCACTCACTCTGCTGCACCTTCCATGAAATCTCACTTCTACCATCTACATATTTTTGCCTCGGACTTTAAACACGCCGTCTGCATATCGCTCTCTTTGTTCTCGATCAGTCGATACGCACTCACTCACTATCTCATTGCTGCAATCTCTTTTATTTAACTCCAAAGAACTATCATCGACTTACACTTTGTTGCACACGAACTTCATTCGCATATATAGCATCACGCCCCCTCTTCAACCTTGCAACAGTCCCACATTTTTGTAGAAGAGAATATCCCATCAAAAAATTCTCAAACACGTCGACTGCAACCCTAATTAGGTCAACATGAAACCCTAGAATTTTTTGGTTAAACACATCGGCTGCAACCCTAATTAGGTCAACATGAAACCCTAGAATTTTTCTGTTGCTTAACCTTGCTTTGTCAGCAGGAAACCCTAATTGATCCGTTGCAAAACCCTAGCAATGTTGGCTTTGAAAACAAGCCTATGAACGACTTTTAATTTAATTTTAAAATATTAATTTAAATTTTAAATAAATAAATAAAATTTAAACTCGGATATTTAAAATTAAATATCTTCATCATCGGAGCACCTTTTTCAACAAAACGAAGAGCTAACTTGGGTTTTAAGAAAAACCCATTTCAAAACTACTGACCATGGATTTAAACAAAACCTATAATTTAGTCTGCCTTGGTTTTCACAAAAACCCTTCCGCTCTTTGACTTCAATGACAACATCAACACTTGAGCAAGGGCAATGTACCCAAGGTACCCAAAATTGCCAACACAATGATCAAACAATGTCAGATAGAATAAAGTCAATAACAAACAATGCAGAGTCTAGTAAGAGGTTGTTAGACAAAAGTTAATTTTTTGAGTGAACTAAACCTCCAAGAGAAAAACATACAACACTTGAAGATAAAACTTCCCTAGAAAAAATTTTGGGGTACCAAAAAATATCATTGTGAGACCTAGTCCATTGTGCTCATTTTTTCAAGCTGATCATTTTGATATAAAGCACCCAAACACTTTTTTTGGCCCATTACTAAAAATAGTAACTCCTGGACTAATACTTCTATTTTTAGTAATTATGTGGGAGTGGTCCAAATCATACCTAAATGGTTGGAGGAACTAGAGGACACCAAAAGTAGTTAGAACAAAGCACCCTTATGGAGCAAATGCATACCACAATTAATAATATTGGAAATGACTTTAAACGAGTGAAGGAAGAAGTACCACTTTTGAGAGGTGAACACCTATGATCTAAAATTACATTTGAAGATGTATTCCTAGAGGTTGAGGATGAATTTAGGGAAGGCCCAAAGATATTTGAGCATCTTAACATTGAAAAACTACGTGGTAGTTCAAGCAATAAAGAGAAGGGAATTCGTAAGGAGGAAGAAGGCTATCATTCTCATTATTACATAGGTACTTTTTTTAATATGCCTAAATTATACTTTTCTAAGTTCAATGGAAAGGACATTGATGGTGGTTATGTTGAGAAGATTAGTTCTTCAAACTTCATAATGTACCTAAATATTTATGGATCACCATGGTATCTTCAACTTTGAATTTGAAGCCTTACAATAGTATCAATGATTACAAAACATAACTCTAAACCCTTCTTAGGAAGATTTTAAATTACAATTACTCACTCATTTTGGCCCTAGTGAGTATGAGGATTTTACAAGAGCCTTAACCAAATTGAAACAAACCTCTACTATCTATGACTAGTAGACTCAATTTGAGAAAATAGCTAATAGGACAAAGGTGTTGAATGAAGGATTTTTTAAAAAGTTATTTTATTAGTAGATTGAAAGATGAAATCAAGGTTGAGTTCAAAATGTTCAAACCACAATCTATGATGCAAGCCATAGGATTGAAAATATTAGCAAAAAAATATTTGGTTCAAAGGATACCACTTAAATTTCCACAAGACAAACCCATATTTCCTTCCAAGTTCACACCCAATATTAGCAATAAGTTTACCCCATTAAGAATTTGACTACAGAGAAAATGGATGCCTATTGAGCACAAGGTTTGTGTTATAATTATGATGAGAAGTATTCACCAGGGAATAAATGCATCTAAAAGAAGTTATTTTTATTGGATGTAGAGGGATCAGTAAGTAGCGAACACCTTGATGAAGCAGAACCCCCAAGGAACAACTTAAGAATAAGGATGAAATAAAAGAAGAACCACAACTAAAAATCCATGTCCATGCACTTGCAAGAATTTCTACCCCTCAAACAATGGAGGTAGTAGGATTATTCAAAAGGCAATATCTTACAATTTTCTTTGATTTAGGTAGTATGCATAATTTTATTGATCCTTGAGTAGCCAAGCAAGCAAATTGTTACATACATGCTTGCAACTCCTTTGAGGTTATGGTGGAAAATGGTAGAACATTACCTTGTAAGGGTAAATTCCACAATGTTAAGTTGACTATAGGGTACTATGAACTAAAAACTAATATATTTTCTCTTCAACTAGGAGGATGTGATGTTATGCTAGGAGCTCAATGGATAGGTACCTTAGGAACAATAGCCTAGAACTTGTAGAACTATGGATGCAGTTTTCATAGAATGGTAGGTCTTACAGTATTCAAAGTTCACTAGTAGGATCTCCATATATTATCAATTCAAGTCATATGGAGAAGTTAAAAAAATCTTCACATGGAGCAATGGCTAAAATATTTTCAATTCAACCACAAACTTTAGATGAAGACAAATTCCAAGAAAATTTGCAACTCATTCTGACTAAGCATGATGTAGTTTTTGCAAAACTGATAGAATTACCTTCACATCATTCCCATGATCAAGCAATACCATTGGTATCTAGTATCGCCTATGCCCTTAAGTCAAAAAATAAGAAATTGGTACAAGAATTGTTACAAGCAGGGGTCATTCGACCTAGTAATAGTCCTTATTCTTCTCCAGTACTCTTAGTTAGAAATAAATATGGGTTATAGTGCTTGTGTATATATTTTTGTGAGTTTAATAAGCTCACCATTAATGATAAATTTCCTATCTCAGTTGTCAATTAATTTTTGGATGAGCTACATGGTGCAATGTTTTTCTCCAAGTTGGATCTTCTCTTGAGCTATCATCAAAAAATGCTCAAGGAGGAAGATATCTCAAAAATAGCATTTTGAACTCATGAGGGTCATCATGAATTTTTGGTCATGCCATTTGACCTAACGAATACACCATCCAAATTTTAGAGCCTCATGAATAATATCTTCTACCAATTTCTCTACAAATTTATTCTTGTTTTCTTTGATGATATTTTTATTTATAGTCACTCTTAGGAGGAGCCACTCATACATTTGTATTAGACTCTACAACTTTTATCTTAAAATAAAATTTATGCCAAGTGGTCTAATTGTTATTTTGGAATAATATAAGTGGAGTATTTGGATCACATTGTCACCCAATATGGAGTTAAAGTTGACCCTAAAAATATTCAAGTTTTTCAAGATTGGCCAAAGCCTCACACTCTCACAGAACTTTGGGTATTTTTAGGACTAATAGGGTATTACCACAAATATATCCAAAACTATGGAAAAATAGTAGCTTCTTTAACAATCATGTTGAAAAAGAATTCTTTTACTTGATCAAACCTAGCTAATAAGGCTTTCTTTGACTTAAAGCACACCATGAAAACCACCATTGAGCAATGTCTAATTTTTTCAAACCTTTTGTAATTGAAAGTGATGTTTCGAGAAATGGCATAGGGGTCATGTTGATGTAAGAGGGAAGACCATTGGCCTTCACCAATAAAGCACTTGTAGGTTGTAATTTGGTAAATATTATGCAAAGGACATGCTAGTTATTTTGCATGTGGTGAATCATTGGAGGCCCTATCTCATTGGGCATCATTTTTCAATCAAAACAAACCACCAAAGTCTCAAGTACTTCTTGGAACAATGGGTCACCACACCTAAAAAAAATAGTGGGTCTCTAGATTAATGGGATATTATTATGAGATCACATGTGAAAAATGAAATGGTTGATGCACTCTCCCAAAAATTTGAGGATCATGTATGTTACATGCTATCTCTTCTACCATACCTTAATGGATTACTTCTATTAAAGAGGGTGTGATCAAGGACTCAAAATTGTAAACTTTAATCACCAAACATAAAATAGAGTCTAAATTATGTTAGGGATACACTTGGGATGGAAATAATTTGAGATATCTTGATCGCATTGTTATTTTCTAAACATTAGAACTACAAGAATTCATCTTGAATAAAATGCATGCCTCACCCATCATGAGACATTCTAGGTTCTTAAAGACTTATAAAATTATTAAGCATACTTTATTATAGAAGGGAATGAAGAAAATATTTAAACTTTTTTGGTTGAATGTGACATGTGCCAATAAATGAAAGGAGAAATAGTGCATTTCCCTAGAACTCTTCAACCCTTGCCAATTCTAAAACAAGTATGGAAAAATATTTTGATGGATTTTATTAAAGGGTTACCTAAGTTGGGAGGAAAATTAGTTATTCTGGTGGTAGTGGATTGTCTCACCAAGTATGCTAATTTTTGTTCCCTCTCCCATCCCTACATAGCATCAGTAGTAGCCCAAATATTTCTAGACTTTATCTTTATCCTTCATGCCATGCCTTCATCTATTGTGTTCGATAGAGACCCTACCTTTACTAATAATTTTTGGCACAAATTGTTTAATTTATAGGTAACTCATCTCAAAATGAGTTCAGCCTATAATCTGTAGATGGATGACCAAACATAAATTATTAACAAATGCTTGGAGACCTACCTTCATTTCTTTATCTTTGAATATCCTGCACAGTGGAAGAAGTGGCTTCCCTTGGCTAAATGGTGGTATAATACTTCATATCACATTGTGACCAAGGTTACCCATTTTGATGTAATCTATGGTCATCCTCCATCAACACCCTCCTCCTACATTACAGGAATCTCCAAGGGCCACGTTGTCGATACTACATTCGACCAACATGTCAAAGTACTTTGTCAATTGAATATGAATTTAGAATTGGCCCAGAAATGCATGTGTCAACAAGTTGATCAACACCGTAATGATCATAGATTTTAAGTAGGAGATATGGATTTTCTCTACTTGTAGTCCTACAAATAGTCATCACTCTAGATTTGTAAATGCCAAAAACTATCTACCAAATATTGTGGGTCCTACTAGGTATTACAACAGATTGGTGCAATGAACTTGGCCCAGAAATGCATGTGTCAACAAGTTGATCAACACCGTAATGATCATAGATTTTAAGTAGGAGATATGGATTTTCTCTACTTGTAGTCCTACAAATAGTCATCACTCTAGATTTGTAAATGCCAAAAACTATCTACCAAATATTGTGGGTCCTACTAGGTATTACAACAGATTGGTGCAATGAACTATGAATTGGCTCTTTTGGCTGCATCAATAATCCATCTAGTATTTCATAAATCCTCTCTCAAGAAGTGTGTGGGTAATAAGATGCAGGTTAAATTTGCTTTACCAAAATTGGATGAAGAGGGTTCCATATTGATCAAGCTTGAACAAATTTTGGATTGATGATCATGCACCCTTTGAAACCATATCATCATTGAGGTTCTTGTTCAATGGCATGGATTATAACCTAAATATGTGTTAGTATTCTAATCCTAACGATAAACCACCAATTAATCACTTAATATTACTTTATATGGACAATTTTCACTCACAACCTTAGGGTAGATATATATTATTGTCCAATCATTCATTTGAAGGTATCCATGAATAATATAAATAAATATAATTGAAACCCATTGGAGGGACCCCCCATACCAATGCAAAGGTGATTATATTAATTTTAGATTCATTTCATGCATCCAAATCCATTCACTCCATTTATGCAATCTTCTAAGGACCTAGAGTCCTACCTTCTCGTATAAGAGCCACTCCATTCTTGTGTCACATCACACTTACTCATCAAAAACCAGTGTACAAGTTGTGCAAAATCATCTGCATATCATCCATCATTCTCTCTACCATCCTCAATTTCCATCAATATTAGCACTAATATTACTCATTAAATACCACTCATATCATAATAATATCATATGTGCCCAGTACCATTATAGAGATGCGCAATCAACAGATTATAAAGGTCTTGAAGCATCGAAAGTCCACTGTAAATGTCGACGACCCGAACTAGGAATATTAATTAATTCATGAGCATATCCTATGGAGATACAGGAAAGAAAATTCTTTAAAAACTTTTTTCAAACCTCTGTTAACATCGAATTCAACACCATATTAAAGGAGAAATCAAAATAGTAACAAAAAAATTGACTTACAGTGCGATATCGATTTTTTGACAAGGATTACAGGAATCTGGAAAAGAAAATAATAAAAATTAAAATAAGACTAAGGTTTTAAAATATTATCAGTACCATATATTCATTTGGTGATGTTAGATAGCCCAGAAAGAAAAAATTCGATGAAGAATTATTTTATTAAGCAATAGTTGATATCCTGACTGCCAACGGTACAAAAATTATGACGTCGAATATCAAATAGAGCAAAAAGTTAAAAAAAAAACATTGAAAATTAATCCCACATCTATTAGGGAATTGATAAAAGTGGGTTTAAAAGAAGTCATGCACATATAGTTCAAACATGACTTCGGTCATGCTCCCTTCCAGTCTCTCGTGTGACACTTGCCCTCCAATCGTACTCGTGCTCCATGCCCCTTTTCTCCCTCATTGTCTACTTGATCGCTCATTCTACTACCGCACGAATGATGCCACATTTCCACTGTCATTACCATCACCTTGGTTCCCTTGTCACTACTCTACACTCTCATTAGTGCCCTACTCTCGCTACCCGCTACTGACATGTGGTGCCTTGTGTTCCCACCACTGCCAAAATCCAAATCCAAAAGTTTAATGCCCGCACTGGTGATGTCACTTCCCACTGCTACCAAAATTCAAATTCAAATTTCAAAATTGAGTGACCGTTGAGGTTCAAATAGTTGATAAACCAGCTTTTGATAAAAATTTACATATTTTTTGTAAAACCTTTTAACTAAAATATATAATTTTTACAAAAAATTTCAAAACCTAATTACACTTGCCAAAGAAGACTTGCATTTTGTAAACCAACCCTAAAATGGCTGATGGATCCTAGGACATTACCCTCAAGGAATTTGTTCAGGAGTTTCACCAATTGATGGACCAAATTACTGAACATTTTTTTTCCAAGGCAAGAATTTGACCTAGTAAAGGAAGTTGATCCTTGTCAATCCATAATGAGCGAAGATGAGCTAGAAATGAATGAAATACCCAGAAAAGTGGCTTCCCTTCTCTAAATATCCTGCACAGTGGAAGAAGTGGCTTCCCTTGGCTGAATGGTGGTATAATACTTCATATCACATTGTGACCAAGGTTACCCATTTTGAAATAATCTATGGTCATCCTCCATCAAAACCCTCCTCCTACATTCCAAGAAGTTCCAAGGGCCACGTTGTCGATACTACATCCAGCCAACATGTCAAAGTCCTTTGTCAATTGAATATGAATTTAGAGTTGGCCCAGAAATGCATGTGTCAAAAAGTTGATGAACACCGTAATGAGAATAGATTTGAAGTAAGAGATATGGATTTTCTCTACCTGTAGTCCTACAAATAGTCATCACTCTAGCTTTGTAGATGCCAAAAACTATCTACCAAATATTGTGGGTCCTACTGGGTATTACAACATATTGGTGCAATGAACTATGAATTGGCTCTTTTGGCTGCATCAAATATCCATCTAGTATTTAATGAATCCTCTCTCAAGAAGTGTGTGGGTAATAAGATGCAGGTTAAATCTGCTTTACCAGAACTGGATGAAGAGGGTTCCATATTGCTCAAGCTTGAACAAATTTTGGATCGATGATCATGCACCCTTTGAAACCATATCATCATTGAGGTTCTTGTTCAATGGCATGGATTATAACCTTAATATGTGTTAGGATTCTAATCCTAACCATCAACCACAAATTAATCACTTAATATTACTTTATATGGACCATTTTCACTCACAACCTTAGGGTAGATATATATTATTGTCCAATCATTCATTTGAAGGCATCCATGAATAATATAAATAAATATAATTGAAACCCATTGGAGGGATCCCCCATACCAATGCAAAGGTGATTCTCTTAATTTTAGATTCATTTCATGCATCCAAATCCATTCGATCCATTTGTGTAATATTCTAGGACCTAGAGTCCTACCTTCTGGTATCAGAGCCACTCCATTCTAGTGTCACATCACACTTGCTCATCAAAAACTAGTGTACAAGCTATGCAAAATTATCTACATATCATCCATCATTCTCTATACCATCCTCAATGTCCATCAATATTAGCACTAATATTACTCATTAAATACCACTCATATCATAATAACATCATATGTGCCCAGTACCATTACAAATATGTGCAATCGACAGATTATAAAGGTCTTGAAGCACCACAAGTCCACTGTAAATGTCGACAACCCAAACTAAGAAGATTAATTAATTCATGAGCATATTCGATGGAGACACAAGAAAGAAAATTATTTAAAAACTTTTTGCAAACCTCTGTTAACATCAAATTCAACACCATATTAAAGGAGAAATCAAAATAGTAACAAAAAATTTGACTTACAGTGCGATATCGATTTTTTGACAAGGATTACAGGAATACGGTAAAGAAAATAATAAAAATTAAAATAAGACTAAGGTTTTAAAATATTATCAGTACCATATATTCATTTGGTGATGTTAGATAGCCAAGAAATAAAAACTTCGACGAAGAATTATTTTATTAAGCAATAGTTGATATCCTGACTGCCAATAGTACAAAAATTACGACGTTGAATATCAAATAGAGCAAAAAGTTAAAAATAAAACATTGAAAATTAATCTCACATCTATCAGGGAATTGATAAAAGTGGTTTTAAAAGAAGTCATGCACATATAGTTTAAACATGATTTCGGTCACGCCCCATTCCAGTCTCTCGTGTGACACCCCTCCAATCGCACTCGTTCTCCATGCCCTTGTTCTCCATCATTGTCTGCTTGACCGCTCATTCTGATACCACACAACTAATGCCACATGTCCACTATCCTTACCATCGCCTTGGTTCCCTTGTTGCTAATCTGCACTCTCATTAGTGCCCTACTCTCGCTACCTGCTACTGACGAGTGGTGCCTTGTGTTCCCACCACTGCCAAAATTCAAACCCAAAATTTTGATACCCGCACTGGTGACGTCACTTCCCACCGCTACCGAAATTCAAATTCAAATTTCAAAATTGAGTGACCATTGAGGTTCAAATAGTTGATAAACCAGCTTTTGGCAAATATTTTGACAAAAAATTACATATTTTTTGTGAAACCTTTTAACTAAAATACATAATTTTTGCAAAAATTTTCAAAACCTAATTACACTTTCCAAAGAAGACTTGCATTTTGTAAACCAACCCTAAAATGGCTGATGGATCCTAGGACATTACCCTCAAGGAATTCGTTCAAGATTTTCACCAATTGATGGACCAAATTATTGAACATTTTTTTTTCAAGGCAAGAATTTGACCTAGTAAAGGAAGTTGATCCTTGTCATTCCATAATGAGCAAATATGAGGAAGATGAGAAAGAAGTGAATGAAATACCTAGAGAAGTGGCTTCCCTTCTATGAATATCTTGCATAGTGGGAGAAGTGGCTTTCCTTGGCTGAATGGTGGTATAATACTTCATATCACATTGTGACCAAGGTTACCCATTTTGAAGTAATCTATGGTCATCCTCCATCAACACCCTCCTCCTACATTCTAGGAAGCTCCAAGGGCCACGTTGTCGATACTACATTCGGCCAACATGTCAATGTCCTTTGTCAATTGAATATGAATTTAGAATTGGCCCAAAAATACATTTGTTAACAAGTTGATCAACACCGTAATGAGCATAGATTTGAAGTAGAAGATATGGATTTTATCTACCTATAGTCCTACAAATAGTCATCACTCTAGCTTTATAGATGCCAAAAACTATCTACCAAAGATTGTGGGTCCTACTAGGTATTACAACAGATTGGTGCAATGAACTATGAATTGGCTCTTTTGGCTGCATCAAATATCCATCCAGTATTTCATGAATCCTCTCTCAAGAAGTGTGTGGGTAATAATATGCGAGTTAAATCTGCTTTACCAAAACTAGATGAAGAGGGTTCCATCTTGCTCAAGCTTGAACAATTTTTGGATCGATGATCATGCACCCTTTGAAACCATATCATCATTGAGGTTCTTGTTCAATGGTATGGATTATAACCTAAATATGTGTTAGGATTCTAATCCTAACCATCAACCACCAATTAATCACTTAATATTACTTTATATGGACCATTTTTACTCACAACCTTAGGGTAGATATATATTATTGTCCAATCATTCATTTGAAGGTATCCATGAATAATATAAATAAATATAATTGAAACCCATTGGAGGGACCCCCCATACCAATGCAAAGGTGATTCTCTTAATTTTAGATTCATTTCATGCATCCAAATCTATTTGCTCCATTTGTGTAATCTTCTAGTACCTAGAGTCTTACCTTTTGGTATTAGAGCCATCCATTCTTATGTCACATCACACTTACTCATCAAAAACCAGTATACAAGCTATGCAAAATCATGTGCATATCATCCATCATTCTCTCTACCATCCTCAATTTCCATCAATATTAGCACTAATATTACTCATTAAATACCACTTATATCATAATAACATCATATGTGCCCAATACCATTACAAAGATGCGTAATCGATAGATTATAAAGGTCTTGAAGCACCACAAGTCCACTGTAAATGTCGACGAACCAAACTAAGAAGATTAATTAATTCATGAGCATATCTGATTGAGACATAGGAAAGAAAATTATTTAAAACTTTTTTCAAACCTCTGTTAACATCGAATTCAACACCATATTAAAGGAGAAATCAAAATAGTAACAAAAAATTTGACTTACAGTGCGATATCGGTTTTTTGACAAGGATTACAGGAATCTGATAAAGAAAATAATAAAAATTAAAATAAGACTAAGGTTTTAAAATATTATCAGTACCATATATTCATTTGGTGATGTTAGATAGCCAAGAAAGAAAAACTTTCGATGAAGAATTATTTTATTAAGCAATAGTTGATATCCTGACTACCAACGGTACAAAAATTATGACGTCGAATATCAAATAGAGCAAAAAGTTAAAAATAAAACATTGAAAATTAATCCCACATTTATCAGGGAATTGATAAAAGTGATTTTAAAATAAGTTGTGCACATATAGTTTAAACATGACCGGTCACGCCCCCTTCCAGTCTCTCATGTGACACTTGCCCTCCAATCGCACTCGTGTTCCATGCCTCTTTTCTCCCTCGTTTTTTTCTTGACCGCTAATTCTACTATCGCATGACTGATGCCACATGTCCACTATCCTTACCATCGCCTTGGTTCCCTTATCTCTACTCCGCACTCTCATTAGTGCCCTACTCTCGCTACCTGCTACTAACATGTGGTGCCTTGTGTTCCCACCACTGCCAAAATTCAAACCCAAAAGTTTGATGCCTGTACAGGTGACGTCACTTCCCACCACTACCAAAATTCAAATTCAAATTTCAAAATTGAGTGACCGTTGAGGTCCAAATAGTTGATAAACCAGCTTTTGGCAAAAATTTTGACAAAAATTTACATACTTTTTGTGAAACATTTTAACTAAAATACATAATTTTTGCAAAATTTGTCAAAACCTAATTATACTTGCCAAAGAAGACTTGCATTTTGTAAACCAGCCCTAAAATGGCTGATGGATCCCAGGATATTACTCTCAAGGAATTTTTTCAGGAGTTTCACCAATTGATGGACCAAATTACTGAACATTTTTTTTCCAAGGCAAGAATTTGACCTAGTAAAGGAAGTTGATCCTTGTCAATCCATAACGAGCGAAGATGAGGAAGATGAGAAAGAAGTGAATGAAATACCTAGATAATATGAAGCAGTTGTGTCCAATATGCTTAGTGTCCCTACTCATAGCAATGAAGACATTGAGTTCAATATGCAAGAAATGATCGATACATCAGGAAAGGATGAGGTAAACATACCCAAAGTGACCAATGATGACCAAACATACACTCTACAAGAACTACACTCAAGTTCCTCCCCAATAGTGAGTTATCACCACATGGTAAAACCTATTCGAAAACAAGGTAGAAAGGTGACTACACACTCATTCTCCGTTGGCTCTCCCAGGGAACAACAAAAAGATGTGGAAGCGTTACCACCACTTTTGATGCATCATTCTTAAGTGTTTGATGAACCCCAAGGGTTGCCCTCCCATTATCATCATGATTCTCCTAAAGATTCTACTATTTTTCCTAGAAACCCTCCACTAACGCTCCAACCCTCAAGATATCCATACCTTCAAAAAAGTGACATTAAAATACTACAAGAACTTGCACAAATTCTACTAAAAAAAAAGGTATAAATCTCCTCACTTTGAGCTTTGAGGACAAAGCTCCTTTTAAGGAGGGTGGCATGTTAGGATTCTAATCCTAACCATTAACCACTAATTAATAACTTATTCTTACTTTATATGGACCATTATATCCTTTCACTCACAACCTTAGGATAGACATATATTATTGTCCAATCATTCATTTGAAGTCATCCACGAAGAATATAAATAAATATAATTGAAACCCATTGGAGGGACTCCCCATACCAATGTAAGAGTGATTCTATCCAAATATGATTCTTTTATTTTTAGATTCATTGCATGCATCCAAATCCATTCCCTCCATTTGTGCAATCTGCTAGGACCTAGAGTCCTACCAAGATGCAACTTGGGAGTCTCTCCAACAACTACAATGATAGTTTCCTCATCTTCAACATTGAGGATAAAGATTTTTAAAGGGGAAGAGCATGTTAGAACCCCATCCTAACATTATTATGTAATGACCCCTTTCCAACATGGGGATCCCATTATAATGATATTTTGTAAAGCTATGTGGTAATTGATACACCTAGACAAGTGGAGCCATTTCATATAATTGTTATCAAGAATATAACTATTTTTTGGTAGAAGATTCTAGCTTGAGTGGCACTTTGCATGTAAGCCAAATCTTGAGCATTAGGTTAGGGTTGTATGAGGCATTTATTTAAAATACAAGGGTCCATAAACAAATGTATATTTTAGCATATTGAATGAAAGTATTGAATGATGTTTCTCCCTCAAAGAGGTCCATGATTATGGATTGTGTTTATGAGATTATTATATTTCTGTATTTACATTTCGTATTGCAATATTCTACTTTTCATAAAATATTTATGTGAATGTGCTTACTTTAATTAGAAGGATCCTAAAAAACTTGTGCCTACCTATTTTTTTTTTTTACATGGTGGAATTGGTAGCCGCCACGAATCTGGGTAGGTTGTTTAGCTTTTTATGGCCACCATAGTATTCTGCATTGTCCGCCCCAGAAGCCACCACACAGATCTTCGCACAGTCTACCCCTATAACTGCCATGCCACAATAATTTTAAACCTTTTACGCCATTGAAATCACCAGGAAAGGGATAAGCATTTAGTCCAGCGAGGCCCGAGATTTGAACCTTGGACCTCCCCCCCCTTATGGGGTTTGTATGAACCAATTGGTCTACACCTCTGACCTTCTTAAATGCCTACCTATTGAGACATAGGGAAACTAAAATTTTCCTACAATAATTACTCAAGGTTAGGCATTTATGAATTATGCACCAATGGAGTTAGAAGGACTTATTTCTTGATATCCATTGATGTGGTGATAGAGTGGAGTTGAATTGAAGAAGTGAGATATTGATGCATTAAGGTTTATATTTATGGACCCAAATTATGGGTCCTATTAGCTTATTGGTAAAGGGTTTGAATTAGACTATTGTGGAAAATCCAATAGTGAATCATCTCCTATAGAGGCACCTTGTATTTCATGACCTTCATTAAGGAAGACTTATAAGGTTTCCCTATGTTTGTGCAACAAATAGGCCATGTGGATTTAATATTGGAAGACCAATATTCCATATTCCTCATGGGTAAGGCTTAGAGATCCTTAAGGTGTAGAAACCTTATCTTCTTGATTGAAGGTGGGGTTCTCAAAGCTAGGTTGCCCAAAGGATCAAGATTAGAATCCATCTAGTGAGTGGTGTTATGGGTCACATAATGTTTCTTAGCCATAGGTTTAGGAGAAAAGAGAAGAGTAAGTGGTGTTATGGGTCACATAGTGTTTCTTAGCCATAGTTTTAGGAGCAAAGGGAAAATTATTTAAGTTTTTAATTATTTATAGTGTTGATTAAAAATAAAGAGAAGATATTTTAACAACCTTATTATCCTTCCCTCGATATATCCAATCCAACCTGTATACCTTAGGGGCCTCCCTACATACCAAATATCTTGATATACCTAACAACTCTATATATAATTATTAGTATGTAAGAGAAATTTGATACATCAGATTCCAACAATATGTGGAAGTGAACTTCTAGATACATGACCAAGATGGTACATGAGGGGTAATAGTATGCCTCCTTATGAATCCCACTATTCCACTATAACATACTCCTTACTAGGCATAAGTATGTGCGAGACCATCTATGGGAGGATGGTGATTCGGACTTGCTAGATACCTAATATAGCCTAGTAACTTGTATGATAGTTAATAAAAGGACTACAAATAGCCTAGTAACTTGTATGATAGTTAATAAAAGGACTACAAATATCCCTCATGGTTATATTCTTGTTATTTGATTTTAATGTGTTCTAACTACATAAATACATTTAGTTATCTTGATTAAAGTTTGATAAATTTTAGTTTTGATTAAGATTAAGACTGGTCAAATAAAATTTTGGCACCCATTGTGGTGTTCATATTGGATTCACCAAAATGTGAGATGGAAAACACATAGGACCTCTAAATTATCGAATCCATGGTGTCTAACTTCAAGGATAAGGATAGTCATGAGCCTAAGTCTAAGGTTTTATAGATTCAAATTAGCAAACGCCTATGTTTCTTCCTAAGATATTCCCTTAATTTCTTAACCTTATTCTATTTCTATACTAACTACTACAAATACATCAATCAAATGTGGTATAAAGGACCTATGAGCTATATAATTTTAATTTTCAATGATAAATATAAAAGAAAATTTTCTTTTAAGGCAAGGGTTCAATAAGGTAGTGCAATTAAACAAGTCCTTATATAGATATGTGATTCTATTTTGATGAGGTGTAAGACTATAATTGGTCCCCTAGTTTTATTGAAGATAATGACTTGTTTTCTTTTATTCATTCTATCCTTTAATGTATGAAACAAAAAATATAAAAAATTGAATACAAATACATAACAAATAGAAGGTAGTAACCCCATATTTGAAACGATAGAAATGATAACTGGGATTTTAAACCTGATTTATGCCTTAAAGAAAAAATAATTGGAAGGATGTAGAAGAATTTTCGATGCTACTATTGTTTGGTGGTGCTTTTCTTGATGACTTTTAATTTTTGAAAACCTGCAATATAGATAGAAAACAAAGAGTTAGAAGTAGAAGGGTTCGCCTAGTCTAGTGGATAACATATGGTTCCCTTGATTAGACTCATACCCCTAGCCAGAGATAAAATAGATGAATGCAAAGGATATAATAAATTCTATGAGATCAGTGGAAAAGGCACCACTGGGTGTGATAGCATCACCGATGCTTTTGCTAGTTGGTGGTACTTTTAATTTTAGTGGTCGACTATGACTATGGAATCATAGTCTCTACTATAGCAAAAATAGTGTGCAATAGTACCATTGAGACTACAATTTGACAATGCTTTCGCCTATAGATACAATAGAATGATTCTTTGGATAAAATACTCTTTGAATTTCAAATAGTTCAATGAAGATCTCTAACTAGTAAGTGGAGGGGTCCTAATGGAGATAGTAGGATAACATAGTTGATGATAAAAGAGGCAACAATGATAAAATGAGAAGAAAGTGATAAATGTATAAAATATTTGATAGGTAAACAAGGGTAGTATGCAATTATTAAACGAGTACAAAATGACAAAACAAAAATAAAGATAAACTAAGAGATGAGAGGGTATAACCAATTGGGTACAAGCAAACTTGTAGCCTCAAGAGCTTTGGTTGATGTCCCCTTATTGTGATGAGATAGATGAGAACTTGTTATTGCTTGAGATGATTGATAATTTGGTAGTGTCATTATTACAAGAGATTATCTTCAATTTGTTATAGCTTTAGTGTTCTCAAAAGTTTCTTGATTGGGCTCCCCCAAGATTTGGCTTTATAGGAAGCCATGGATTTTTGGAGGATGGTTGTATGGATTTGATGGGACTAATTGAAGGTGAGTTCTTAAAAAATGTCTCATACTAATTAAGGATGCAATATAAAAATGGAAATTTTTTGTGCTTTTGATTATTATCCAAGGTGCAATTGATGTGGCATTCAGACTAGCCTAATCTGATTTGTATTTAGCAAATAATTTGGTAGCATAGCTTTCAATGTTTTCTTTTAATATTTGACAGTCAATAACACTAGAATCAATAGCACTGGCAATAATAATATTCCCATGCTAGTGAGAAAATGACTATTGTAGGGTAGATTGGGTGGGAAATGACAAAATTTAAAGGATTGGAAAAAGCACTATCAAGCAAGCAATAACACCACTTGTGTTACTACTTTAGTCCTGATGCTTTTTATTTTGGAGCAATAAATGCTCCTAGATTGGGACTTGAGATGATCAACTTGATTTGGATGTTTGATTGGTTAACTGATGGAGATATAGGTAAGTTTTAGAAATTTGACCGCATGCTCAAAATTGGGTGTCTATAGTGAGAACCTAGTAAAACAATTTAACATACTTTGTCATACTTTGCCCTCGTAAAATATTTGTAATGATTTTTGAATTTGTATCTCACTTTAAGCTATGGTTGTTAAAATATGCCTTCTATAAATTTATCTATTTATAGTTGTTACAGCTACCAACTACTCCCTCCAATGCATTTGATTCTTAGACTAAGCATCATAATTTATTTTATATTTGTATTTAATGTAGAACTTTTATCAAGATGGATAAATTGATCGACTTTGGTGGCTTGAAATTGTGGTAGTATCTAGTTTGGATACTTTGAGTATCCACTATTTGATCTCATGTTACTAGAGCTATACAATTAGAAATAAATTATAATTTTTGTTTAATTTATTTTCCATAAATAATAATGTCCAATAAAGGAAAAAATATGATTAAGTAAAATCCTTGTTGAATATAATATTGAATCCTATATAAGGTAGGATTTTTAGCATGAAGTTGTTCTTTATTACTCATTTAACAGTTACATTACATGAGACTTGTAATATGGTGGTATGATATATTTATTGATCCATTTGCATCATTCCTTTTGAATATGCAACCATATCTTGTCATTATAGTATGGGAAATATTCTTTGTCACACATAATGTAATCGTAACACAAATCCTATACTTATATAAATGAATACAAATAAATAAGATCACTCAAAAACAATATGCACAACATAATGAATGAAAAGATATATTACATAATACACTACTATGTATATACAAAATTTTAGAAGTACCTATAAAAACATCATATCATAAATAATGTAAAAATAGAACATATCACACTACAACGTACAATGAGGCTCATCTTACTCAATCCCAGAAGACATGATTTTGTAACATGCAATGCAACTTCTAACTTAACTCATAATGATTAAAATTAAATTTTTTCTTACAATTACCACCCTTAAATTGATGTGGCACTTTATGCATGTCATGTCTATAATTGTAATTTTCATTAGGCCAATGTATTAAATCATTAAACCTAGGTTAAGTACATTGGATCAAATTTTTTAAATTAGTTTATTTGCCATCTTCAACCAAGAATGAATAAAATATTTTGTGAACAAGATTCAAAGATACGCATCAATTGGGTCCAATTGTATGCTAAAGAATTATTGGAATGCACTACTATTTGTGGAGATGTGAAGATCCAGGATGTAACACCTCTCTCTCTCTCTACACACATATAAGGCTCTCATCCCATGTGTGTATATGTTTTCAATTATATATTCAATGAATATGTTTCTAATTCATAACCTATGGATGAAAAGTAATTTATGGGGACAACTTCATATCCATTATTAACCAAATGTTAGATTAAAAAATGCCCATGAATTTAGTGTTTCTACCTAACACAATTCTACTTGGTAATCCAAAAATGGGCCCTAATAATTTCAAAAAAAAAAAAAATATTATATGTTTTAAAGAAATGCATTTATGATAAGAAACTAAGACAAGTAGTCATTACTAAACCTACTAGTGGGAAGGCTTGGTATAAATCCTATTATCATGAGTTCTAATGACTTATTAAATATTCTCAATGTATTTTGTAACCCTTGTTTCTTGTTAATAGTCTTGTAATCATGTATAAATTCCATGGTTTACCATTCCCAATGACACCATTATGAATATTTAAAAAATAAAAGTATCTCTATATGATTGTCAAATTTTATCTACACCAAATTAGCCTCATAGGTATGTCTCTTAATAAAATATATTCAAAACGTATATGAGAAGAAATTTGAAATTTTTATCATTTATTTTTCAAACTTATCATTAATTTTTTTGGGGGGGCTTTTCTTGACACTATTACTCTATTTTTACTAGTGTAGTAGTTCAAATTCTATAAATAAAATACACCCTCCATATACCTTCATGTGGCATTGCCCATCTTATCAAGTTGACCCTCCCATGAGGCACTTACCATCATAATGTAATGTAGTTCATATCTATCTATATATATAAAGGTTCATAATGATAGAAAATAATGACCTAGATAACACATAGGTTTTTCCTAGAGAGGTTAGTGAGACACTTATTTCTCTACAATTAAGACATAGTATGAGCCATGATAACTAGGGTCATGTGGAAGCATCAGGTCAGTGAGAGTTAATAATGACATTCAATGATAATATGGGCGGTCAATTCAAATAATAAATAATTGGAGTGGTGTTTTTCATCTTATAATTGATGTTTAGTTGGAATCTTTACAAACAAGTTGATCATTTCTAGTTATACTTATTTTACAACTTTAATTATATTTGTAAGAGTTATATAGGCCTATGATTAATATGGATTATTGCTCTTTTTTTAAACTTGATATGTGGGATTAAAATGTTAGACATGCATATTACATTATGATCACATTATAGTGGTATTGTCATAAACCATATTTTGATGGATTTATCTTGAGAGTGGCTATCATGATATGGGGATTTCAAATTGGATTTTATTCATGTATTTGTTTCCTATTTACCATTTATCCACCATTACTTAGAAAAATTGTTAAAGTTCACCCATGGGATTAGAGACTTGGTTTATAGTATGAAAATCCTCACTTCTTAGTGCTTAACCCAAATCCACTAGGGTTAGATGACTATAATTTTATCCATAGTGTAATGATTTTTGAACATGATTGGACAATGGCATAAATATCTTTATCATATGAAGAATACTTTTACATTGCATCACTTAACACCTAGCTATGGTAAGTAGAAAAATTATTATACTTAATGAATATTACACAAAGTGTATACTTTGATGCATTAGTTTCTATATCAAGTGGTTGTTATGTTAAAATATATTTATGATGATTTAATGTTTTCTTAAGGCTACAATAAACCCTTTTTGTAATGTAATAATTTGTATTGACGTGTATAGCCCTACGGGTGCTTTCCACCTTATAAAGGTGAGTCTAATATAATATTTTATTAATAAACCTTAAGGTTGATTATTTAACCTTGACCTAAGGTTACTTGTAATTTGGGTATATATAAACTATGAGGCCATTTATTTTATCATCATCAAGATTCTAATTTTTTTAGTGAAATTATTTGGTGTCTTCAAACACTCTTCATATCCTATGTACTATCTATTATATATTTTTTCTTTCTAGGTAATGTGTTGACTCCATTATTTTTTGAAAACTGCTGTGAAATCTAACATGGTATTAGAGCAGTTGTGAATTTTTATTACATGATCAAAAAAATCTCAGCTATAGTAACTCTACAATAGTTTCAACTACAACCCCATGACAATTATACGACTATGGCAACTTCATGCCCATCATGATATGGGGATTTGAATTTGGGTTTTATTCATGCAACTGTATCCTATTTACCATTTTTCTATAATGCCTTAGGAAAATATTAAAGTTCATCCATGGGATTGGAGCCTTGGTTTATAGTAAATCCTCACTTATAATTGCTTAATATAAATCCATTAGTGTTAGATGACTATTATTTCATCCAAACTGTAGTTATTTTGTGAACATACTTGGACAATGGCATAAATATATTATCATATGTAGAATACTTTCGCATTGCATCACTTAAAACCTATCTATGGTAAGTAGCAATATTATTACACTTAGTGTAACAACCCAGGTCTACTCACCTGGTTGTCAAAAAATTTCATCTTATTTTTTGACAATTGTTACAATTAGTCGAATGCACACCCAACTTGGTATTAGTACTTAGGCATAGATGTTCACACTCTGAGATATTGCACCGCTACAAATAAAATCATGAGTGCTTGGGACCGACCAGCTTCCCACAATAGGTTGCCATCATTTGGGACCTACCTTCTCATTCTTGAGTTCCAAATTTTTGGCAAGGGGTTATCTTTCTAAGGCCCATAACACCTGGAAGGGTGGATGCATATTTTTCCCATCTCATAGCATGGTGAACATAGGACCATGAAAAGGTCCACTGACCTTATTTTTAAATTAATATTAAGTCTTTAGGCCGATGCTAGAGTTAGTGTATTATATATGTGCCTGCTAGTTGTTCATACTTTCTATGAACACTTACAGGGCCCACCAACACCTTGGCTACTGGGTCCAAATATCTTAGATCAATTTTTGATTGATGATAATGCTACCCATACCATCTATTGCTGGACCTTCCAACCTTAAATACCAACTCCCTAGTATTGAGTAGTCATTGGCTATTTTGCAACCAAGAAATGAATCATGAGTATCCTCACGTACTACATCATTCGATAACCTAGAATGATGTCCCATACATTACTCTTTACAGAATAGGACCACTATCCCTTCTCAACTTTTTGGAGAATGGTTATCCCCCAATCACAATAGCTGCCACTGCAAACTATTAGAGTTGGGTGAAAAATTTAGCCCTTCTCGGTGTTATAATGCTTCTATAACTTTCTTGTTGTATAGTATTATATAGCCCTCCTCGAAAATGACTCATTTATCAAAAGAGTTGGTTGACATTGTTTATAGGTAATTCCTCATTAAAATTATTCAATGTATAACTTAAAGTATAAAAAAGTTATTACAGAGTATTAAGTTGACATGAATAAAAGAATTGAATTGCTAAGCTATTATACATTCCAAGATGAATATATTAAAAAAAAAGCTATCCATAATTAAATCCAAGAGTGCAATTAAATCATACAATTAATTTTAATTTTCTACTAACTTTACTATTTTTTTGTTAAAACATTCCTTTGACTTTTATTCTACAAATTTTTAAAATATTTGATTGGGCTAAATTGCTAATTTCATAATGCCTATTGGATCTTTTAATAAACAATCCAAATAAAACAATCAAGCCCTATGGTTGGTTATAGGGTTCACCAATAATTTAGCAATAATCAACTACACCTCTATTCTTACCTTCTACCATGAAAATATTTCAAGTATGTTTTGAGCAGACTTTCGCTAATCATAAACATTCTCCATTCCTAATGTTTTAATAATAACACATGATGTTTTGAGTTTTAATATTCGTATTTTATAAAACACGATGATTTTAATATTCATTTCTAATTCCCATTCAACTACGCGAGCTTCTGGTCTAGGTAATATCTAGTTTAGGGTCCTATTTTCAAATGTAGCAACTTGTTTAAAAAAAGAATATTCGCTATGCACATGGAGGCATTCCCACTAAGGTGATATATTCGCAAAAGTTTCATAAACCTAACATAAGGTACTTTATGCAAAATTTCTAATTGTTATAATTATGAGGTATGGCCTTTTAGCTATTTAGTGTGTCCCATTACCAACGACTTTGCAGGGACCAATAGAATTGTATAGGGATGGTGACATTTTCCACCTGCATACCTTTTCTCAAAACTATTCGTAACTATCTTATAATTATTATAGAACAAAGTGAGACACAAAAACTTCTTCAAATAGTGAAGACTCAATTCATAACATCGTTCTCTAAAAGTATTTTGTTCTACTATCTACAACAACGCAAGTATAAAATAAAGACGACCTCTTAAATAAAATGTAAGACTAAACACATTAGCTGTTATATTATATTTTCGTGGTGTAATTATTTCTACATATTTCAAGAAACGATAATCACAATTTACGCTATTCAACATATTGTTGACAACAATCAACTACTAAGACCATAGTTTTATATTTATGTGTTCTGTCATTAGGAAGTTTTAGGAAAAGTTGGGATAATCCAAAGTTCGAAACCTGACTTAAGCTACCCATTATTGACAGTTCGAAAGAGAAGTATAGTCTATGATACTGTATCAGGTTTAATGTGTGGTTCATGTTTTTATCTAAGGGCTTATATTATTTATATACGCCTCAAAAAACTAAAGGATCCTACATACTTCGGTAGCATAGTTTCCTTTATTAAAGGATACTGGACCCTGAAAAACAAAAATATTATCTAAAATTGGTATGATGATACTGGGAAATGAAATATGGTGGCTGAGCGAACACCTAAAAGCTTTTCATAAAAAAAATTAAATTTAAAAACCTTCTATACACAAATTATTACTACTATTTTTGGAAAATATTTATTGATACGAAACAATCCACATCACTTAAATGAAACATAATCTCTAACAACAACTAAATGAGGATACTGCTTCTATCATGATATAGTAAATCAATAGTTGGGCTTTGCTAGAGCATTCACAAAATGGAATTAAAAGCTCACACCCACAATATCTATTTGGCATCGAAAGAAAAATCGTTTAAAATAAAAGAAAACTCCATTGTTCCACAATTTGACATTCCAAAGTGATTACTATTTTTTTTGTCCACAATAGATTTGAAAACTAGGGGCTAACTAAGTCTCTTCATAAACATAACAACTACGAAGTCTACAACCATCTATTTTAGTATATATATTCACATACAACACACTTTCAAAGAGTCAAACCGTTTATCTTCGACAATTTTCATTCTTCACAATCACCACTGATTGACGGATTAGCTTATCCATCCAAGAAATTGTTCCACAATATCATTTTACGGTCAGATAAAGTGGTATGTATACAACTTGGATCAGCATGGTCATGTATGAATGTAACTAACTACTTGAAATCAATATACCAACAAGCAGGCAGAAAAAATAATCATCCAATCACTCAAAAGAAAGATTGCATATTATAACCTAGCCACCATTAACAACAAGCTCATACCACACTCAGATAAAGTTTAATTATTTACCTAACATCCTATTTTAGAGCGATATTCTCAACCGTATTTAGCCATTCCACAATTCAGTAAAAGAACAAGGAAAAATCAAACATAACATCTAGTCTTTAAGCGGTGGAACAACAAAGAAGAAAGGAGCCAACCTAGTGTTGAATATGAACTTGCGTCTAGTTCCTCCTCTCTTCACCAGAATGTAAATGTTCACAAGCAAATATAGTAGACACATGCAAGCAGAAAATCATCCTCCAATTTTCTCTACCTTGGAATTGAACTTGTTTTCCATTATATAAAAATTTTTGTATGCATTCAGGGTGACACATAAGAGCAATTCATGCAATCGATTGCCTTAGTTGGCTGCCAGATGGTGGTAACTTATTTCATCCGATAAAAAATTATTTTAATTATTTCATAATATTTATTTATTTTTTAAATTAATTTCTTATTAATATTGTCAAATATATATACTTATGTATATTTAAAAATAATTTATTTTATTTTAAAAATATTTATGAAAAAAATATTATTCTACTTCAACAAGTAAAAAACATCCAACTTTCACAATCAGAAATATGCATAAAATACAAGAAACAGGTAGAATGTTCTACATCAACTCTTATCAATGGGCTTCCACGTACCCATGGCCATGGTGTATTAAGAATGAGATCATATCCCACCTTACCTAACGTATACGACCATTGTCTCTGCCACAGGTGGGTGTTCTTGTCTGGTTCACTTGCTATGGAGTGGGAACCTGCACCTACAACCACAAACACTTCCAAAAATATCACATTCCTCCAATAAAATGGTAATCAAATAGTGGGGATGTTACACTTAGCAAAGATTACACAAAGTCTATACTTTGATGCATTAGATTCTATATCAAGTGATTGTTATGTTGAAATATATTTATGATGATTTAATATTTTCTTAAGGTCGCAATCAACTTTTTTTGTAATGTAATTATTTGTATTAACTTGTATAGCCCTATGAGCAGGTAAGTCTAATGTAATATTTTATTAATAAACCTTAAGGTTAATTATTTAACCTTGACCTAAGGTCACTTGTAATTTACATATATATAAACCATAAGGCCATTTATTTGGTCATCATCAAGATTCTAATTTTTTTATTGATATTATTTGGTGTCTTCAGACACTCTTCATGTCCTATATATTTATATGTTAAATATCTTTTCTTTCTAGGTAATGTGTTGGCTCCATTCTTTTTCGAAAATTGTTGTGAAATATAACATGTTATTAGATCAGTTGTGAATCTTCATTACTCGATCAAAAAATATGTCAACTATAATAAGTCTATGATAGTTTCAGCTACAACCCCATGACAATTATACGACTATGGCAACTCCATAACAATTTCATGATAATTTCAAAAAATAGCAAACGCATATATTTTGGAACTTTATTTTGGACTTTTACTCATAAACCTAGTTGAAGTTTGGATTGTGAGGATCTCTCTATGAAAAATCAAGAGAGATATTCATTGAAAGATTCATATTATTTTTATAGGTTCATTGTGTCACAATAGTATTGTGGTCAATCTATTTAGCTAATTAACTATTTCTAATGTATTTTCTAGTGATGTCCTAGCTAATGAAGAAGTTATGTTGAAAAATAATAGAATGAGATTTTTAGCAACCCTTCATTATGTTTTCCATATTTTAATAAAAATAATCTTCTTTCATACTTTGGATTTTTTGGCATCGATGCAAGGTAGTTGAGAGGGTAGTCTACATGTTTTTTGAAGTAGAAAATCAAAGGTTGAACATTGTTCTATCTTCCCAATTTGTTAGAGGAGTCACAGCTAGCCTTCAATGCATGGCATAGACCTTTAAGAGAATCTAAAAAGTTGCAAAAATAGTTCAACAAAATTTATATTATTTTGATAGGAGAGGATGACTTGATTGGTTGCATTTCAAAATAAGGTTGTATATAGAAAACTATGAAAGATATAAATGAATTGTTAGCTTGATTAAATTCTTTGTAAATTTTTAGAGAGGTCCTAGCTTATCACTTTTTCAATTTTTACACTAGACAACTATATAAAGGTATTTTTTATTTTTGTAAAACAATTTTGACAACATTTAGCATATTTTGACATCCAAACTTTAGAAAGTCATAACTTTTCCATATGAAATTATTAAGATTGTATTTTCAAGCCATATAATTTTTCAAGATCTTCACAATGGCAGTGTCGACTCTACTTTAGTTTTGCAGTATAATATTTTTTTTTTATAGGATCTTCATGGATCATATGTCATGCTTGTTAATGATCAGTGAAAAGGTTTGTAAATCTATTTGTCTTTTATGCAAAATATAGGGGCACTAATTTATTTTTGTTGTCTTTGCATCAAGAAGCTTGAGAAGGCAACTAAGAAGGTGAAAGATTATGCTCTCTTTTCCTTACATGGGATGATTCTAAATGTGAGGATAAAACCATATACGTTTAATATTGATTGACCTTATTGGTTCATCATATATTCAAAGGAATGGATTGTATATTCAAGGGTAAATCATCACATGACAAAGCATCATCTTATGATTGAGTAAAACAAAACCAACCAAGGTAAATGTGTGGTCATTTGTGATAATTCTTCTTTGGATGTGGGAGGATGTAGGGAGGTGATTTTTGAATCATCCTCATTTAGAGAAGTTCATATTCTTGATGTAGTCCTAATATTATTTCTATTTATCACATTTATCATACAAACAAAAATGTGGAATTTTGGCTCAATAGTTGGGTGATTAAAAACCTTAATGATGGTTTTAAGATAGTTGCCTTAGGGTATTGTGATTAATATAATCAAATGCACAAGCTTGGTGAGAATCCTTATTATTTCTCCCCCAAGAATAAATGATTTACCACTATGGCATCAAAGAAATATGACATTAGTAGATGTTAGTATCATAGACTTGGAAGCATAAACTATGGATCCTTACAATACATGAATCGATCTTAGATAGAAAATGGAATTTCTTTTACTACCCCTCCTAGTGGTGTTTGAGAGGTGTATTTTGAGGAAGCATAATCAAGATATATTTCTAGAAGGGAATATCAATAGACTACTCAACCATTGGCTCTAATCCATAGTGATATTTGCTAACCAATGGGTTCTTCTCCTCTTTTTGGGAATAAGTACTTCCTCACATATATTGGTGATTTCTCCAAGTATGTATGAATCTATGTCATTTGTGCCAGGATTAAACCTTTTAGTAAATTCAAGGAATTTAATGTTGTTATAGAAAATTAGTTTGAGTGGAATATCAAGTGTCTTGAAACTAAAGGAGGAGGTGAATTTATCATCCATACCTTTTGTGATATTTTATCTTATCATGATGTTTTTTAGAAGATTATCCACTATACCCATGAAAACAATGAGGTTGTCAAGCAAAATAACAAGGTAAATATGGAGATGATTAGACATATGCTATATGTTAAGCAAATGGAGCGCAAGTTTGAGAGGAAGCATTGACTTATTCTATGCATATCATCAATAGGATACCGACTCGGGTAGTCCAATGTATGATATATTTTGAGAGATTAACATGACATAAACTAGATGTTTTCTAGTTTTGTATCTTTGGTTTGGATATATGGTCTTACATTCCTAAATACACTTAGAAAATAGCTGATGCAAAGATTCATTAATTTATTTTTGTATCATTCAAATACATTTAAAGCTTATCATATTTATAATCTAGTTAAGCAATAAATCATTAATGTGTTGTTATATTTGATGAAGACCTTCCATTAGCCCCTTCTATCCCACTTCATGTCCTTTTGGTATATGATCATTTCCTATCTATAGACCGCGATCTCCCTCTAGAGGTTCTTGTTGCTATTACTTCTTCCTTGAAAGACTCTAGTTGACTCTAAGCTATTTGTTCCATCATTTTAACTAGCAAATCAAGTCCTTAAATGGGTCCTATTGATACAGTTGTTTCCATTCTAGGTTCTCCTTTGGTATCTTTTGCTATTTTTTATCCTAATTTTAATGAACTTGATCCTCCTATGCATTATATGACGGTGTTATATGTAAAGACTAATGGTGAGCATATTTTGAATACTTTAGTTGTTTTTTCTAGTGATAGTCTATAGGATGTACCACAACCTCCCATGGATCGTTTGATGCCCAAATGGGTATGAAGCTTCCTTTAGAACGTTCAATTCATTCTCTATTAGGACAATCATATAAATATCTCCTCTTGAGCCTTAGTATCGAAGGTTGATAATTGAAAAGCTCATAATTACTCCTAGGACAAGGGTTTTCCAAAATAAGAGGATGCTATACTGATATAGTATGAGTCATCGATGAAGAATAAAAATTAAGATCTTGTTCTTCTTTCCAAGGGAAATAATATCATTGAATGTAAATGGGTTTATTAAAACAAGTGCACATCTGATGGTTATATGGAGAAGCACAAAGTATGCATTATTACTAAGGGTTTCTTTTGGAAGAAGGGAATTGTCTATTTAGAGGCCTTTGCTCTTGTTTTCCATATGGATTATATTCGAATAATTATCTCTACTATAACTTCCTATGGGTGGGAAGTATATTGGATGGATGTGAAGAGTGCCTTTATTTATGGGAAGCTTCAAGAGGATATTATATGTACTAATCACTTGGTTTTAAGCTTGATAGGCCTATTTCCTTGGTTTATTAATTGAAGAAGTCCTCATATAGTATTAAGTAGGATTCTCATGCTAGGTTTTATAAGATTCATTCATTCATATTTAATTGTGTCCTTAGACAACATGAGATAGAGCATGATGTTTATATCAAGATGGTCAAATTTTGATAGATTCTACTTTATATCAATCCCTTATGGGGTATACACATTTTAACTCACCTACACTTAGTCAAATATTATATTTACCATTAACTACTATTCTAGATACAAGCAAGCATCTCATAAGAGTCAGTAAATAATAGCCAAGTAGATCCTTCAATACTTTGAAGTTATATATTATATAGATATTCACTACTTAGTTGGTACACCTCCAATTTTAATAAGTTTTTAGATGCAAACTGGATTGATGATTTTGATTAGTGACACTTCACTAACTAGTTTGTCTTCTATCTTGGTTTTATTCTAATCTCTTGGTTTTGTAGATGGTAGTCCACTATTTCTCAATATTACAGGTTGAATATTGTGTTATTTATGAGGATATCAACCACCTCTAATGGATGCTTATGATTTTGAAGTAGGTGGTATTCCTTATCCATTCCAAGTCACTCTTTATTATGAAAACCACAAAAACGTTAACCTTATTTGCAATCCAATATTTCATCAATAAATAAAGCATATTGAGATTTGGATAATTATGTGTGATGGGTTTATGCCCATGGGATGCTTGATCCTTTTTTGTGTCATAAGTAGATCAAACACTAGATATCCTAGCCAAGGTCATGCCTAAGGTACCATTTTGTGCACATGTGAGAGTGTCTTGAGGTAGGAGAGTGTCTCTTAAGGGGAATGACTAATAATAGTTTATCCTTGTCCTCCTAATCAACTTAAGGGAGGTGTTGGAATATGTGGTGTTAATATTCACTTGAGGCTATCACTAAATTTTTCACTACATTCTTCATATAAGCCTTTTGTATACTTATACATCTTATGTAGATGAATTTATTATAATATTTTAGCATTTAACATAAAGGTTAGTTCTTTAGATCAAAAGGTATCTTATAAATGGGTATTTATACCACTTTCTACCGACCATTTTATTATTGGTTGGAGTGTAATTCTATTTCCTTTAGTGAAATATTTTGGTGTCTATAAGCACTCTATATTATGAGTATTCTTTTTCTTTGAGTTATTTCTTTTTATCTAGGTAATGTGTTGATTCCATTCATTTATGGAAGTATTGTGAAATCCAACAATACTATATACATAGGAGGGTACTAAGAAAAATTGCTTAAAGATAGATCCCCAACCCTTATCCCACATATCCAACACTAATTCAATAATGCACTCAAATAAGGATCCCCATGAAGTAGATAGAAATTTGCATACACATATCTTCTAATGTAGATAATAAGCAAATCCTTTTAAGTATTAATTAGTATGACTTCCTCTTTGCTTACAAAACTATTTCGAAATATAATAAGAAATAAAATTAGTTAATGATTTGATGATGCTAATCTAGGAGCTAGAGGTAATGTTGGTTTTAAGGCCATACTCTATAATTGATCACCTACATTTAAAATTATCATTAAAAATTATAATGATAGTAAAAAAGAAAGATAGTTATATATATATATATATATTTTTAACTTGGTTTTTTAATATATACACTAATTAAAAAAGTATTACCAAACTTAAAAATAACTAAAACTAGTTAGAATAGACACATTGTAATACAACTGATAAGGGTGCCCTTTATACTACACCTTCTTTGGCATTTATAGAGGTTGACTTGAAAATCTATTTAAATACAAACAATGCATTATGATCATTTTTCTTATTAGACCATCATGTTTTAATTGTTTATAAGTCTCTTTGGCATTTATAGATGCATCAAGGTCTCTTTGTCCTATTATGCCATCATGTTTTTAATTATTTATATGAGGTTGAAAGGAGCCACTATTATTTGGTTATATGATAGGAATCTTGTAATTATTTATATGAGGTTGAAAGGAGCCACTATTATTTGGTTATATGATAGGAATCTTGTAATGTATCATTATAATCTGGTCATAGTCTTTTAGTAGTACAAGTATAAAAACACACAAACAAATATTTTTATACCATTTTTATATATTTTAAATATCTCAAGAATATAAGACAAAGTAAAGAGGTGAAATATGAATAGTCATTATAGTTAAAGAATTTTTTAAAAAGCAGAGTTTTTAAAAAAAAATTTAAAATAATTTTACCACAAAATATTAAGACAAAGTAAAAAAGACAAAGTATAAACTATCATTACAATTTAAAGATTTTTTAAACACAAAAGATCCTAAAATTAATTTTGAACAATTTTGCAATAAACTATTTAAATAAATCACAGAATTTCATACCAATAATAAATGACCAACAAAAAGAGCTATAGACACAATAATTCAAGAAAAAAATAATTTAGGGCTTTCAATCCTACAAGAAACATCAAAGAAAATAGTTAAGCTCATAATGATTATTCTACTAGTTTCCTTATACTTGTGGTTGGCTCATCTACGAAATGAACTCAAATTTTTGAGAAGGCTATATAGGTTGCAAAAAAATATAAGAAATGAAGGATAAAACCGTCACAATCTTATTAGTTATGTCCAAAGCTTTATTGAATAAAGCTTCAATGGTAGATTTGGCTCAAACCTTATAGGACTACTATAACATAATTTTTATGAAAGTTCTTTGAAAAAATAAAAATGAGTTTTTTATTAGATCTAGAATTAAATAAAATATTATGAACTTTACTATGTAGTTATGAAGATATATGTTCAATCATAATTAGAAGGTGATATGGAACCATAGCTCTAATAGTATTTTATAGCCTTTAAATAATGTAAAACTTGTTTCAATTTAAATAAAGGTTAATTTTATAAAATATAAGGATACCCACGAATACTTAAATAATTTTATAATACAATTCTAAATATTTAATTGAATCATTATATTATATTATTATGTTCAGCGTGAAGGGAACAATCTCATGACCGGTGCCATAGATGAGCTCAAAAGACTTTCTGCTTTTCTAAAAACTCTCTTGCGGGGACAGTACCAGAAATGAAGAGAGTCGTAAATCCTAAAATACTAGGAATTAAGGTGTCTGGATCATGATGTGTGTGGGCTTGTTGGTCCCAGTTTTTTGAATTTTTGTTTATATGGATGATACTGTATGTGGTCAGAAAGACCCCACTGTTATTTTTACGTGTTAGTTTTTGGCACGGTTTTGTTTGTTGGCATATCCATACCCCTTGGGTATTGGGCAGTGTCTTCTTGGTTAGAGATAATCCATATGTACAAAGAGGTGGGACCCTCCAACCCGTAAAATAAATAAAGTGACTTTTACCTAAAAAAAAAAAATATTATATTATTAATTAAATGTATTTAGTTGTTTATTTTAAATAATTTGATTTTTTATAATATAAAATAATTATATTATTGTATAATACATTTTATTATTGACAATTGATGATATTAGTTAATTTTTTTCTCCTTCAAATGTCATTTAGATTAATTAGAATGAGTAACAAATGTTAAGTGAAGAATCAATAACAATCAAAATATAAAATATAATGTGGGAGGTTGGAATGTATTTATGGCATTGATGGCTATGATACAAGTGATAATCTTCACACGTATGGGAAGGATGGGTGGCCCATTTTCATTTATTCTAATATTAGTTGACAACATATGGAAAGTGATGGACTTTTGATTGACATGACAACGTATGGAAAGTGATGGACTTTTGATTGACATGATTTAATTCATGCTTTTTGATGTTGTGGTTGGTGAAGAGTTTAACCCTATTTTTGTTGTTTTGAGCAACCGCTTCCTAATTTGTCTATCTTCTTCTTAAGGAACCTCTATAAACCCTAGCCTACAACTGGACCCACCAACTAGTTCATGTCATTCGGATACTAAAAAGCTTATAGTTACCTTTATAAACCCTAACCTGCAATTGGACCCACTAGAAAGTAACTAGCTAATCACTTTATGTATAAAATTGTTTTTGGGTTACATGGAGTTGGTTATAGCCACTATTTTTTAGTAACTAGCAAGGGTAGGGTTCAAACCACAAAGACTGCTCTCAATAGCTTAGGCGTCTTGTTGTTGTTGACCTACATGAGATGGAAACCATCAATCACTCGGGGTTTGTGCCGTTCTCAGTCTAACACGCACTCAGACGATTCAGTATGGACTACTACCTTTGCTAAAGTTGACTATCTTAACTTTGAATAGTCTATAGACATACACTAAATAACTAGCAAACAATCTATTTCTAAAAAATCAATTAAATAAAGGTTTTGAGAAGAATCCGATCACAATAAATAAGAGGCGGTCCCAAAAGTAAGGGAGCACAATAATATGATAAGGACCACAATGGAAAAAAAAAACGAAAGAGGAGGATAAGTTTTGTGGAAAATCAGAGGCATAATTGTGAGGAATCCGAGTACCATGGATAAGCTTTGTGGAAAATCGGGCATAATTAAGGAATCCGAGTACAATGAAAGCAATAGCGTTGATCATATCGCACATATAGTGCTTCCGTGTGTTTACAGACTCCTCTTTGGTCATCGCTCCCGTTAGTTTCCATGAAATAATTAAGTGCTTCCGTGTGTTTACAGATTTATGAAATTAAATTTCCACTGTTTGTCCATCTGCCTTAGATCTAAAGGCCTTCTGAAGTGATCTTTCCCTTTGTCATCTGTATTTTCTGCTTTAGAGTAGGTATCTGTCTATTTGAAATTTTATGGTGACCAGCTAGTGGAAATTTTAATTAAGTCGCTTCCATCTGCCCCCATAATTCGCAGCCTCCTCATCCTCGTCAATCTTCATCTTCTGTGTTGAATCTCTCCCGCGTTATCATCTCTGTGTCTACGATGCCGAGGATCTCTTCGAGGAGTTTATTATTAACAGAGGGCCCGTGAAATCATAGGATTCTGCATGGCCCTAACTAGTATTATGGGATTATCTGCACAAACTCATTAAAAGATATTTGGATGGCATTAGACTGAATGAGACGCTATCTGTTAGCGTCTGATTCAGTCTAATGCCATCCAAATATAGCAGAGGAATTGAGAGCTGAAATCTATGACATATAGCAGAGGAATTGAGAGCTGAAATCTATGACATGCCCAATTTATATGAGGAGAACAGCTGGAGACTTTTCTGCCGACATGCTTTTCCACCCAATAGGGAAGAACTCGAAGCTGTTGCTCGGGTACAAATGTAGAAGACTGCCTCTGGCAATCAAGACGGTTGCAGCATCCATGGCTAGGTGGCAACGTCCCACAGAATGGAATGATGGGTTGAAGCGTCTCACCGAAGTGGACCTCAGCCGCGATGTTATGCCTATCTTGGAGATGAGTTGAGATCATGGAGTTATCATAACCCTAGTTTCTTTGGAAATTTTTTTGGGTTGAGATCGTGGAGTTACCAATTTTCATTCAAAAGGATGATATTGATGCTCAAGAATAGTAGATGAAGTGGACATCTCTATATTTTAGCGAATATTTTTGGCCATGTCAAATTATCAAAATTTTAAGAGAGGAAGTTTATGATTGATTGGCAAGTTTTGAAAGGGAAAAGAATTATAATTACATTTGGGACAATGAAGCATGCATTCTTGAATCTATGGGATCTATATAAAAATATAGCTAGCATGAAGCTCACCATCAAAAGATATCAAGAATAAATAAAAAGGGAACTGAAAGAAATGAATAAAGAGGATATAATAGAAGAAAAAATGTATATGACAATGTGCAAGTTCATGGTTACATTTAGAAGGAAAAGCTTAAGAAGCAAAGATTCAAGATGAAGCAAGAAGTGATTATGATAGGGAAACAAGTTGAAAAACCAATAGAAGACTCAAAAATTGAATTTATAGTAGCAGCAACAATAGATTCTATGGAAGAAGCAACAACAAAGTCCAAGGAGGCCCTATCAAAAGTGCATAAGAACGCACCATAAGGGCTTAAGAGAGAAGATTGTGAAGAAGAATTCAAAATAAAGAAACATATTGTTAAAGAATGCCAAGTTAAGGTTGCAGCATATCAACACCCACACCACCCTAAGCAACAATAATCTTGGAGGTATGGCTTAAGGCATCAATATTATAAATCTACATGGAGTTAGAAAGACATCAAGTATGGTAGTGTTTGGTAAAAAAAACATAGTGATTCTATATTTCAAAGGGGTATAGTAGCATTAGGGAACAATAGGATCAATTGTTTGAAATATTAGAGTAAAGCAACAGAAGCATGGAGCCAACAAAGTAGTTATGGATATTCAAGTGGCACAGTGGCAGCTTGGCATCATCAAAGACCACCATTAATAAAAATTTCACTTGGATGGATGGATGAACAAGATTGAAAAATGTTAAGGAGGATGTTGAATATTTGTATTTACAAATAAAATTAAAGAAGACATAGAAAATGAATTTCAAGAATTCGGATCAAGTAGCATTAGCTCAACTAGTTAAATTCCTCAACATTTAAGGAGAAGACCAAGGTTCAAATATTGCCAAGCGATACATGGATAATATCCAAACTTTGTTATAATACCACTATGTGGTGATGATGTAATATGGGTGGGGCATGTTTCAATCCCATATAACCAATTGAAAAAAGAATTTCAAGAATGAAAAAATATGTAGGCATTTAGTTATAGCATTTCAATTGAGATGAGAGTTGAATATGTTTGTAAACTCTCAAGCTTTAAAGGAGAGAGTTGTGATTTTTCAAGGGTGGGGGATCTAAGTACAACCCATTTTTTCTCAAACAAAATAAAAATATTATATCTCAATCAAAACCATAATGGTATTATTATTATAGCATATTAGCATTTTTTCATATATAATTTGAAAATATTTGAATATTTCTCTTCGTTTTGAAGTCTATATTTTTAACTATTTGAAATCCATTTGATATTAATATTAATTTTAATAATTATTATTTATATTATGGTGTAAAATTCCTCACTTCTTGTTATTTGTCCTATAGTATTTCCATAAACTACAATGTCTTATCAAATGGCATGAGGTCAATTGGTTAAATTCTTCAACTTTTGATAAAGGTAGAGGTAAAAGGAAAAGTACTTTCTAATGTCCATGAGAGTATAGGTCATATGAGACAACCTTCATAAAGGACATTATTTACCTAATATATGTTTACCCAACCAAACTTTGACTATAGGCCATATGAGATGACCCTCACAAAGGACATTATTTACCTAATATATGTTTGTCCAACCAAAATCTAATTACTGAAGCATTGTGTACAACTCCACTCCCATTGGATTTGAACCTTGAACCTCATATTCAAAGAATCAAAATCTTATCATTAGACCCACTTAAGTTGTAGAAGGCTTAGGTTCAAATACTGCCAAGTGATATATGCATGATAGTCAAGCTATTTTAATAATACTATATGACCATGATGTAAACATGATAGGGTCTATTTCAATCCCATATAACCAATTTAAAAAATCACATTGCATCCTAAACTGAAGCATAAATTTACATTAAAAGTTCATGTTTTAATCATTTGAACTCATACCATTTAATAAATGCTAAAGTCTATCCATGGAATTGATATTGCTAATGCGTAGATGGTTCGACGGATTTGCATTATGAATGATGAATATTTAAATACAATGTATTACCATACATGGCATAACCATTATCCATATGAAGACAACAATCAACTTGGACTCAAGGTCCTTGCAAAGATAACAACAACATGCAACTATAAACTAACTTGACCTATGGACTTTATGAGTGGTGGTTTTATAATATACCTATTATCCCATGTATATTGAAAAATTGAAGGACTAACATCCTAAAGGCCATTGAATTGATAAATAAGGCAAATTATTTTATTGATCTAGACCATCCTAGAGTACCATCCTTTTCTAAAGAAGATAGAAAAATGTTGAAATCAACCCCAAGAATCCATAGACCACCATGAATCATCATTATGTTTGAAAAAATTATGCTAAGGTCTTTCCAACATCTTTCATAAGTAACTATAGTTGGAGCATATACATTTATAACCCCAACTTTGATGTTTTCCTCTTTCCTACAAAATAGTCCAACATTTTAATTACCTTTTACTTTTAACAATTGTCCATTATATTTGCATTTATCCCATATTGTTGTAATGCCATCTGAATCTCCTATAGAAGAAACAAATAGAAAATCATCCGTCTTCCAAATATTTTTTTAAAGTATCCTTGCATGCCTCACTACTAAATTTTATTTCTTGTATTAAAATAAACTCAAGACTATAACAACCTATTAATCTCTTAATAACATTTTTTTAGGGGTCTTATTTATACCACTAATATTCCATGATATCATTTTCATCATCATCACTTTTTATTTTTATTAGTATGCTTAGCCCAACTTCTTGTTAACACCTGTAATATTTTTATTTGGCTTCCCAAATTGATATTCCTTTGAATTTCTTTTTATCTTTGTTCATGCTTGCATGACCTTCCTCTCTTCTTTTCATTCCCACCAACATTCTCATCTTCATTAATCTCTTCTATTTTTCCATATTGTTTATAATGATACTTATCTTCTAAAGATTTATGTTGCCCCATAGAATTTGAAATGAAAGGAATAGCCTCATAAACACTTTCTTCTTTATCTTACCCTAAAAATCCTAAAGTGCATGGATAATCCTCCATTATAATTAATTATGCTTCCCTTAAAGCCCTAAATTTTCTTGGATATCCTCCATATGATTTTATTTATTATGCTTTTCTTGAAACCCTAAAGTGCAACGAATACATATTTTACTACTTTCATTTTTATTGCGAAAAGAAGATTTTATGCTACTTGAGAAAAATAAAGATTCACTTTAAAATTTACCTTCCCATATTACTTTGCTTTAAAATTTACCTCTCTATCTTCCTTTGCTTTAAAATTTGCCTCCTCATCTTCCTTCACACCTTTAGCTCCTTTTAAATTTGAACTTGCATATTTTACTTCCTCATGTCATTTTTTTCTTCTAATGGTTGATTCAAGTGAACTATAATGACCTTTATCATTTGATAATTTAGAGGGGTTTTTCTTTCCACTTTCTTAGGAGTGGAAAATCCTTGGTTTGACCTAACTTCTCCTATGGTATGATCTCCTTGTTTTATATTGAAGTTTGCCTCATTCCCAAAAAAAAATCATCTCTTTCTCCATGATTTTTACTTTGCAATCTCTTCTTATGTGTTTGATTTCATGACATTTACGATATTCAAATGCAATGTTTTCATAATCCACTTGTTGATCCCATTCTCTTGATTCAGATTTAATCCTAATGGATTATAGTAAAGGTTTTGAAATATCCATGGTAACACATATTTAAATGTATACAACATGCCTTATCTCCTTAGTAGTTGTTCCCTCCTAGATAGAGTATTGCCAATATTATTGAAAACCTCCTTATTAATGAGTTGATAAGGAAGTCCAAAAAGCTTAATCCACGCCAAAAGCCTTTTAATACTCTCTATCTCCATAAAAAAACTCACTTCATAGCCTTAAATATACTTTACCCCCTAAACCAAGGGCCACCATCCTTTATTTTACCCCTTTCTAAACTGTAGAAGATGATAAGAAAAATTCTTGTTGGAAAAAAATTCATGGAGTATTTGAATTCAATCCCACTTCACCTTTGATCCAATTTTGAATCTAGAAAAACTTGGGCATGGAACTTACATTTTAACCCTCTAGTTTTAAGAACCATTAGATTATGTTCAATCACCTCATCCTTGATAATCACTTCTCGTGTAGTAACTACTACCTATATAGAATTTGACACAGATTTGCTCTTCCTCTTATCGCTAACTAGGACATCCATACTTCTAACTAGGGCATCCTTACTTCCAGCAAAGACTTTCAAAAATGACTTTCTTTCCATGTTATCTAGATTTTCTTTACATAAATATTTTAGTTTTTGAATTTATCCTAAGATTTGGAACAAAAAAAAAAAGTGACGCTTGCTTCTTGATTGCACTATACTTCCTACTTCATGCTTATGCTTTCTACTCACTTGCTTCTTACTCATACAGAATTTTTAATAATATTTTATTCAAGAATTAAATATAAATATAATCTATATTTTTATAGATTGATTTTATAATATTATTATAATTTATAAAATATTTTATGATTTTAAATTAAAATGTTCTAAAATGATTATTAAATTTATTTAAAAAATACTATTAAATTCATATTAGATATTAACTGCTATTTTTATAAAATTTAAACTTTGATTTTACCTTTAGAAAGAGTTAACTTTTCTAGCGAAAGTTTCCGAACATTTTTTAAAGGTTTGAAAAGAGAGATTTTATTTTATATATTAAAGAAAGACAGTTTGAAAGGTTAAGAATGTAATTGTTAAAAGCTTTTTCAAAAATAACAATTATTGAATTTTTTATTTTTTTAAAAATACTTCTTATACACATTTCTCATGGTCACATCTAATTATTGAATATTTAAATATATTTATGTAATTTTTGTTTTGTATAATTAGAAATTGAAAATTATAAATTTTTAATTTAATATAAAAGTGTTTTTAAATATAAGTTTACTTACACGTGATGTTTTATCATAGTTAAAACTTAAATATTTTGAAAAAGACCTAAAACCCTAACTTTAATATGAAAATTATATAATTTTAAATTATAAAATATTTATAAGTATTATTTTATAATATAAAAATTTATAAATAAAAATTAATTTAAATAAAACACTCTAATAAGTATACAAAAATGCTTTGATAAATTTTTAAATAATTTTTAATTAAATTAAAATTATTAAAACCAAAAATAGGTCAAGTGCATCCATCAGGCCTCCTTTATTTTTAGTAATTGAATCTAATTTTACAAAAAAAAACTTCAAGAATGGACAAAACTTGAAGATGGTAGTTATATTTTTAAATTTTTTTTCTTTAATATAAATTAGTTTTTTTTATTTTACATTTTAATTGCATATAAAATATATTTTTTAGTTTATTTGACAATATTTCTCAAATTTTAAAGAGAAAACTTAAATTCCTTATCAAGTGATAGATGTATAATTGCAAAACTGTTATAATACTACTAAATAGTTATTTACATAAATAGAACTATGAAACCCATTTCAATTATATATTTATAGTTACAAAATTCTTATAATACTACTACATAATTCTGTTGTAATATAGATAGAACTTATGAAACTCATTTCAATTCCAAATAATATGTCTTTTTGAGTTTGGATGTTACCTCTTAATTCATTTTTTGGCAAGCCCAACATTGTAAGGCTCTTCATATTTGTTAAAACTTTTGGAATTTATCTTGTCAAATTGTTGTAGGCAAGATCCAAAATTTCTAGTATTTGAAGGCCCTATACAAAGCCTGGAATGGTGAAATTCAAAGCAATTTACAACCTATTAAGGTTGCCAATTCCTTATGAAATCACTCCTCTAAATTTGTTATTGCTAAATTGCAACTCTAACAAGAAGTTATACTTAGTGAAGTAATTCTTGTTAGGTGATTATTATGTAGAAGTAAATTTTGCACCTGCTCAGGCTTGCAAAGTTTAGAATTTATGGATCATGATAAGAGATAACCGCTCTGTTACAATGTGCAAGTGTTGCATGATTTTCTTGTTTAGTGATGAAATATTTTGGAAAGTTCACGGAAACCTCTTTTTGGAGACTTCATGTTTTTTGGTATGACCTAGAAGATTCTAGAAGACTAGTAAGCCCTGGAAGATTCTAGAAGATTGTTTGGGTGGGAAAATTAGAAAACCCTCCCATTTTGTGATTATAAAAAGAGAGTTGCATGTATGTAACATAGCATTGGAGAGTTCCTCTGAATAAATATATATTTTTCTAAAAATATTGAGTCCTTTTATTTGTTGTTCATATTTTTGCTTGTAGTTTTTATTTTGTGTTTGTTTTAGCATATGCTCTGTTTTTCTTTTCATGGTATCAGAGCACTATAGTAGAAGAGAGGCAGTTGTATATGCTTTGGTAGTGAATCGTGGTCTCCCTCTCTGCAACATTGGTTGTTGTGTCTTTATTTTGGAGTGCTCCTAAGGGCTAGTGCATTGTTTCATAGTTTGAGTGGGAGAAGAGAACGATTCATAGAAAATGAGCAATAGACTAGAGATTGAGAAGTTCAATGGATCGAACTTCACATTGTGGAAGATCAAAATGGAGGACTTATTGGTGGAAAGGGACTTGTGGGTTGCAGTCACTAGAAAGCCCATTGGGATGGTATAAGAGGAGTTTAATAAGTTGGATAGAAAAGCAATGGCCCTTATTAGATTGAGTTTAGCAAACTCTATGATTTTAAATGTGATAAAAGTACAATATGCTCAAGATATGTGGAAAAAGTTGGAGAGCATCTATGCTTCCAAGTCAATAGTGAACAAGTTAATGTTGCGAAAGAAGTTGGCAAATCTCAAGATGAAGGAGAATGGTAAGTTCTCAGACCACTTGAATGATTTTAATATGCTAATGAAGCAGCTAAACTCCATTGGTGATAAATGGAGTGATGAAGATCAATGTATGGCATTGTTAATCAACATGTCGAACTCATGGGAGAATCTTATTACTGCCATAAGTGCTGCTTTTGACAAGTTGCAGATGGAGTCAGTGGTTAGCCAGTTGTTGAATGAGGAGACAAGAAGGATATATGCTAGTGAAGCATCTACTCCAGAGGTCTATTTAGCACGTGGATGCTCAAAAGAAAGAGGAAAATATAGATTCAGTGGGAGAAGCAAGTCTAGAGGTAGAGGCAGATCGTCCAACATAGGAAAGAAAAATTTCAACAATGTGGAATGCTACTACTATCACAAAAAGGGGTATATCAAGTTTCATTGTCCCTTGTTGAAGAAGAAGAATGAAAAGGTAACAAAAGAAGAGACAACTGATAAATTTGTAGATGAAAACTCCTCCATGTTTCTTGCTTCTTCTTGTCTATCAATTGAAGGGTGTCCTAAAGACTAGATTATAGATTCAGGAGCTTCTTTCCACATGACACCACACCGTGAGTGGTTTGTCAATTATAAAGAGGTAAATGGTGTAAAATTTTATATGGGTGATAATGCCTTTTGTGATGTAGAAGGAGAAGGTACAATTCTTGTGAAGGATTCAGGTGGAAAAGTCAAGTATTTACAAAGAGTTAGATATGTCCCTCAGTTGAGAAGAAATCTTCTCTCAGTTGGACAACTAACTAAAAAAGAGTAATAGTTACCTTCTCATATGAAGGATGCAAGCTCACCAGAGGTGCACTGGTGCTTGCAAAAGGAAAGAAGAAAGACACTTTGTTTAAACTGGATGTCAGCCCTTGTGAGAAAATCCATTGCAATGTTTCCTCTGTAAAAGAAGCTAATGCAGCTGAGAAAAATGATGAAGCAGATGTTGGAGATTATCTTCTTTGGCACAGAAGACTTGGCCATTTGGGAGAAACCAACTTGAAGCAATTGGTCAACAAAGGCATGGTGCATGGCCTCAAGGATATCAGCTCCAACACTCTCAACTTTTGTGAATCATGTGTGATGGGCAAACAAAAAGGGTAAGCTTCTCTTATCACCCACATAGAGCTAAATATGCTTTGGATCTTGTTCATTCAAATATTTGTGGTCCTATGGATACTCCATCTATTGGTGGTGCATTGTATTTTACCACTTTTATTGATGATCATAGCAAAAAAGTATGGACTATATTTTTGAAGAAAAAGAGTGACATCCTCGATCATTTTAAAAGGTTTGTTGCTAATGTAGAAAGGCAGACAGGTAGGCAACTTAAGATATTGCATAGTGACAATGGAGGAGAATATTGTTCTACTAAATTTGAAGAGTTTTGCAGGAAGAAAGGCATCTCTAGATAAAAGACTACACCTTATTCTCCTCAGAAAAATGGAGTAGCAAAGAGAATGAATAGAATATTGCTAGAGAAGATGAGGAGCATGTTGTCAGATGCAAAGCTCAGTAAAGGGTTTTAGGTTGAAGCAATTTCAACTGCCAGCTATTTGGTTAATTTATCACCGTGCACTGCTTTGAATGACAAGACACCAGAAGAGGCTTGGAGTGGGAGAAAACCATCAATCTCTCACCTAAGGGTTTTTGGTTGTGAGGCCTTTATGCACATTCCTACTAAAAAGAGGAAAAAGTTGGATGAAAAATCTAAGAAATGCATTCTTGTTGGTTATGGAGAAGTTTTTGGAACAAAAGGATATAAATTATGGATTTTGGATGAACACAGAAGTGTTTTCAGTAGAGATGTGATTTTCAAAGAAATTAAGATAGTTGGAGATATTCAACAACAAGAATTACAACAATAGTTGAAAGAGAAGGTTAGTGTGCATGAATGCACTATGATAAGTCAGCCTTCAAGTGAAGCACATGCTCAGCCCTATCAACCTCAAGAAATAATATCTTTTGATATTTTAGATAATGTTTCCAGCCTACAAAGACTTGGTGAAGATCTGCCTTCTTATGTACCTAAAGAGGTGCATCAAGAGGATCAACAAATTATGCAGCCTGATTCTCCACCTTGCATAGAAGAGGTCCAAGAATCAATGGAGTAGCCTAGAAGAACTAGAAGAGAGAAACATCTTCCCAATAGGCTTCAAGATTATTTCTATGGATTTACAACTGCTTGTGATGATCCTCTCACATTTGAAGATGCCATGAATAGTCTAGAGAAAGAGCATTGGAAGAAGGTCATGCAGGAAGAAATGGATTCAATGAAGAAGAACCATGCATGGGATTTAGTTCAGCAACCTACTAGGAGAAATATAGTAGGCAACAAATGGGTGTTCAAAAAGAAGTTAAGGCTTGATGGGTCTGTGGAAAGATACAAGGCCAGGTTGGTTGCAAAAGGGTTCTCTCAGATCCTAGGTATTGATTTTCATCAAACTTATGCTCCCACTATGAAGTTATCTTCTATTAGACTTTTGCTTGCATATGTTGTTGCTTTTGATTTAGAGGTTGAACAAATGGATGTAAAAACTACATTCTTGCATGGAGATTTGAAGGAGGAAATATACATGCAGCAACTTGAAGGTTTTGAAGTAGGAGGTGCAAGTGTTGTTTGTAGGTTGAAAAAATACCTCTATGGATTGAAGCAATCTCCTAGAGAATGGTACCAAAATTTTGACAATTACATGTTGTAGATTGGATTTTTTCGTAACCCTACAGATCCATGTGTGTATTACAAAACAGAAAGTAAAAGTTTTGTAATTTTGGTTTTGTATGTGGATGACATCCTCCTGATTGGAAATAATAAACAATTGATTTTAAAAATTAAGGAGTTATTGTCAAAGAAATTTGATATGAAGGACTTGGGTCAGACACGTCATTGCTTGGGCATTGATATTGTTAGAGATCGCAAGAGCAGACAATTATGGCTTTCCCAAAAGGATTACATTAACCATATTTTGAAAGAATTTGGAATGTAGGATAGTAAACCTGCCAAAACTCCTATGCAGCCTAGAGTTAAATTATCTGCAAAAATATGTCCAACTACAACTAAAGAAAAGGAGAGGATGAAGAAAATTCCATATGCAGAGGTTGTGGGCTCAGGCTTGATATTGCTCATGTTGTTGGTATGGTCAACAAATATATGTCCAATCCTAGAAAGGAACATTGGACTATTGTAAAAATAATTTTTAGATATTTACAAGGTACTAAAGATCATGTTTTGTGTTATCAACCCAAGAAGAATGAAGAGTTTTGTTTGTAGGGACATGTAGATGCAGATTGGGTAGGTGACTTGGACAATCGTAAGTCAACAGGAGGATATGTATTCACTTTGTATGGTGGTGCAATGAGTTGGAGGAGTAAAAAGTAAATTGTTGTAGCTTTATCAAGTGCTGAAGTAGAATATATCACTGCCACTGATGTTGCAAAAGAAGTTGTTTGGTTGATGAGGTTGTGCAAAGGTTTGCATTTGAACCAAGAATATGTTGGAATAAAATGTGATAGCCAAAGTGCAATAGCACTTGCATATTCTTCATCATTCCATGAAAGGACAAAACACATTGCAGTGAAATATCATTTTGTGCATGATATGGTGGAGAGTGGAATGATCAACCTGATCAAATACAAAACCCAAGAGAATGTAGTAGATGCACTTACTAAGGTTGTCACAACTCAAAAGCACCAATTTTGTAGCAATGAGATTGGGATAAAATATTGTAGAAAAATCCTGCATCAAGTGGGAGTTTGTTACAATGTGCAAGTGTTGCATGATTTTCCTATTTAGTGATGGAATCTTCTGGAAAGTTCACGAAAACCCCTTTTTGGAGACTTCATGTTTTTTGGTATGACCTGGAAGATTCCAGAAGACTAGTAAGCCCTGGAAGATTCCAGAAGATTGTTTGGGTGGGAAAATTAGAAAACCCTCCCATTTTGTGATTATAAAAAAAGAGTTGCATGTATGTAATATAGCATTGGAGAGTTCCTCTGAATAAATATATATTTTTCTAAAAATATTGAGTCCTCCTTTTATCTGTTGTTCATGTTTCTTCTTCCAGTATTTATTATTTGTTTGTTTTAACATATGCTCTCCTTTTTTTTCACACCCAAATCCAAATATTTCAAGCTATTCATGTATGAAAACTCATCTAAAGTACTTCTCTCAAACTATTATTTGGTAACTTCAAAGTGCAAGTTTACAAGTTTAGACAACACGTACCTCAATGAGTAATTATATTTAATAATATTTAATCTTAACAACAGTTTATTATAAGATTTTAGTATAAATTAATTTCATAAAATGGTTGGCACTAACCTATATATAAATATCAATTCATTTGTTAGATCATAACCACTAAAAATAATCTAGATCAATTTATCTTATCACTTATTGACTAAAAAATCTAGAAATAAATGTGAATATTACCCTGTCTATTGAGGTCAAGTTACTTTTTCCAATATTTAATTTGACCGCTATTTTTTCTTTAGAAGAAAACCATGCTTTACATTCATAGATTCTTAGTTGATTTTAAAGTTTCCCCATTTAGAAATTTATAAAGGAATATCATAAAAGATAACATAGAAGTTATAAACATGTATAGTAAAGCAGTCTAAGCTCAAAGATTTGTTAAAATTAAACAAGGTTAGTTGTAGACTCCTTTCATGTAACTTGGGTCAAAGGAAAAACATAATTTATTAACAAGTAATTCATTACAAAACCAAATTGAAAATCAAATTGATTTACAAATAACTCATACAAATCGGTTTGTGGGACACTACGATTAGAAGAATTAGATCCAAATCATGTTTTTTAGTGTGAGTATATATTTTTTTTGGTATAAGGTAGAGGTGGTTATAAGGTCCACAAACCTTTTACAAAGTCAAAATGGGCTGGTTCTAGCATCAAGCCCGTATAATCAAAATACAAAATGGATCTTTCTAAGACTCACATTAAGCCATACTTAGAGTCCAAAGTCCTATACTTGTCGCTTGACTATTCAGGATAAAACAAAAACCAAACAACACCTAGCACTTACTAACACTAGGTTGTTGTATTGTACACTTGTCACCTCCCAGGCCCCAGCAAATGGGATGCCTTTTCTGCCTAATTCCATCTGTCGGATTACTCATCATCAGCCCCTCCGATCTCCCGATGCTCTAACGGGTTTGATCTTAGCTCTTCTCTAGCAACCAACACCAATAGTTCTTGAGGGAAGTTATCCTTCCAAATTTGCATCTCCCCAACAGAAACCGCAATATTTGCCATTAGATCCGCCACTTGGTTCCCTTCTCCGAAGGTGTGTTGGATTCGGGCATTAACCAAATGAGATTTATGAATCTTTGCTTCTAGGATAAGCTCCAATATGGTCCAATTGGGGTCTTTATCCTCCTTAATTGCCTTGATTATATTAAGCGAATCCCCTTCAAAGATAACTTCCTTATAACCCTCAAGTCCGGCAATTCTCATTGCCTCGCATGCGAGCTCGGGCTTCTGCAAAATGATTTGTTTGAGTTCCCAAAGGCTCTGCAAAGGCAAGGACCACTTTTCCTTCCTCATTTCTCAAAACTCCTCCTGCTCCTGCAGGCCCCGGATTTCCTTTAGCTGCCCCGTCAAAATTCAACTTAACCCACTTTTGTGTGGGGGGTATCCACTTGACACCATCCCGTGGGTTGGTTGTAATGTCTAGGTCCGGAAGTTCCTCTCCCCCGGTTCCGCAAAATCCTCCTTTCCCTTAGAGACATGGTCTCATTTTTGAAGAAGAAAGTTTTCCAGTTTTCTTTCAAAGCTCGATTATTTTATTGCCACATAACCCGGGATCTTTCTTACGTCCTTTAAATACTCTCTTATTTCTCTCATTCCATATCCCCCATAAAAAATGGGGTAAGTCGAGCTTCCAGAGCCAAGTCAAAAGCTTTGCCCGGAAGGGGGAAGCCCACTGTATGCAGAAGTCAGACATGCTATTTGGACAGACCCAATCTATATGAAATTTGGACGGGATCATTTGGAAGACTGTACAAGAAAAATCACAAGTTAGAAATATATGACTTACGGATTCTATTGCTTTCTCACACAAGATACATCGATTGATGAATTGGAAACCTCTCCTTTGCAGATTATCTGTTGTCAGGATCTTATTTTGAACTGCCAACCAAAAGAAGAAAGCTATTTTTGGGGTTAAATTATTTAACCAAATAACGAAGTCGGAGTCCGACCATTGAATCCTGAGTGGATTAACTTATAGGCGAGTTTTCTTGAATAGATCCCACTTGTAGTTTTGCCCCAAATCGCCTTGTCTCTTCCTCCCCCGGGAATGATCGGGAACACCCTTAAAGCATCATTGAGTTTGGTTAGGGCCACCTTCTCTTGCTCTGACAGATTATGAACTGTGATTTTCTTCCAAGAAGAAGTTTCCTGTGCTACAGCAATAAAATCCCCTACTTTTCTAGTGTGAGTATATATTAATATATATAGGCCTACTTTATATTAATATGGTATTTTCTTTTAGTTGAATTTTATGATAAATGGATTGAAACTACTATTGATTAAGCCCAAAAAGAGATGGGTCAATTGGTAGTGGCCTAATGCTTGTAGGTGGGTTATTTCAGTTTAATTCTTTGGAGGATCAGGTCCCATTGACTTTGTGTTTACCTAGCAGGCTAGGGATTATAGAGGTTACCTACATACACAATATAAATATTAAAAATTTATAAAATTAATTAATTAAGTAAATTATTTTTTTAATTTTATAGAGTCGAAAGCAAGTATGAGTTGGGAGCGAGGATCAAGTGTGAGTAGGAAATTAAAAGTAAAAATTAAAGTGCAATCAATGAACAAATGCCACTTATTGTTCCATATCTTAAGAGAATTTAAAGGATTTATTTGGAGAAAATCTAGGTAACATGGAAAGAAAGGTATTTGTGAAAGTCCTTACTAAAAGTATGAGTGGCCAAGTTGGAAGTATGGATGACCTAGCTAGCAATAAGAGGAAGAACAAATCTATGTCAATCCTTGTCTAAGTAGAAAATTCTACACTAGGAATGATTATCAAGTATGAGATGATTGAGAAAGATATAATGGTTCTTAAAACCAAAGGGTTAATATGTAAGTTTCATGGATACTGGCCACGATTTTTTGAGATTCAAAAATAGATCAAGTGGAAGTTGGGATTAATTCAAATTACTCCATAAATTTTCTTCCAAAATGATTTTTCCTCATTATTTTCTCTAATTCATAAATAAGGGAAAATAATGGATGGAGGATCATGGTTTAGGGGTAAATATGCATTATATTTAAGACATTGGAGTGAGATTTTTTTTTTAGACAAAGAAACTATTAAAAGGCTTCTAGTATGGATTAGGATTTTTAGACTTCTTTATCACTCATCAATAAGGAGGTTTTGAAAAATATTGGTAATAATCAAGGCGAATTCATCCAGGAGGAACCAAATACTAAGGAGAGAAGGCATGGTTTATGCACTTGAATATGTGTTACCATGGATATTTCAAAACCTTTATCATAGTCCATTAGAATTAAATATAAATAAAGAGAATGGGATAAACAAGTGGATTATGAAAATATTGCATTTCGATGTTGCAAATGTTATAAAACCAGGCACATGGCAAGAGAATACAAAGTGAAAATGATGGAGGAAGAGATGGAAATTTTTGGATATGAGGGTGAAACAAGGAGATCATATCACAAGAGAAGCTAGGTCAAATCAAGGTTTTTCCACTCCTAAGAAAGTGGCTACAAAAAATCCCTCTACATCATCAGATTGCAAAGGCCATTGCAATTCAGTTGAATCAACCATTAGAAGAAAAAATGATATAAGGGATGAGAAAGTACAATGCACAAGTTCAAATATAGAAGGAGCTAAATATGCAAAGGAAGAGGGGAAGGCAAATTTTTAAGCAAAGGAATATGGGGAGGCAAATTTTTAAAGCAAATGAGGTGGAGATCAAGCTTAATCCAGGTAAATCACCTTTATTCTTCTCAAGTAGCATAAAATATTCTCCTTACAATAAAAATGAAAGTAGTACTGAGTGCTTTCCTTGCACTTTAGGGTTTCAAGATCAATAGAGTAAATAAAATCTTATGGAGGATATCCAAGGAAAATTAGGGTTTCCAGGACAACATAAAAAAGTAATGGCTATGGAGGATCATCTATGTAGTTTAGAGATTTTAGGGCAACATAAAGAAGAAAATTTTAATGAGGTTATTCCTTGCACTTTTGACTCTTTAGGGAAACATAAATCTTTAGAAGATAAGTCTCATTATGAACAATATGAAAATATAGAAAAATAGAAGAGATTTATGGAGATGTGAGTGTTGATGGAAATGGAAGGAGGAAAGGGAGGTCATCAAAGCAAGAACAAAGAAAAAAATAAATTCAAAAGGATATTGATCTAAGAAGCCAAATAAAAATATCATAGGCATTAACAAGAAGTGGGGCTAAGCCCACTAATAAAAATAAAAAGTGTCAATATCATGGAATATTAGGGGTATGAATAAAACCCCTAAAAAAGAGTTATTAAGGAATTAATATGTTGTTATAGTCCTAAGTCTATTTTAATACAAGAAATAAATTAAACATTAAGGAATGTAAGGATGCTTTTAAGAAGATTTTAAATATGGGTGATTATTTAGCAATTTCTTCTATAGGAGCTTTAAGTGGTATTGCAATAATACGAGACAAATGCAAATGGGATGGGCAATTATTAGAAGCAAAAATTAATTGGGTTGTTATATTATTTCACAGGAAAGAGAAAAACATCAAAATTAGGGTTATAAATGCATATGCTTCAACTATAGTTACTCCTCATGAAAAATATTGGAAGAACCTTAGAATATATTTGTCAAATATAATGATGATACATTGTGATTTATGGATTCATGGAGTGATTTTAATACCATTATATCTCCTTTGGAAAAGAAGGGTGGTATTCCATAATATTCTAAATCAATGCAATATTTTGCTTTATTTGTCAGATCAAATGATCTTTGGGATGTTAGTCCCTTAATATTTCAATATACATGGGATAATAGATGCATTGGGAAAAATCATATAGCAAAAAGACTAGATAGATTCTTATTATCCAATGGTTGCAAACAAAGTATACAATCTCTTTAGATATTTTATTGCAAGCAGGATTAGATCACAAACCCATTCTTTTGATTTGTGAGTTACCTAATAATGGTCATCCAAAGCCATTTTTCTTCCATTCTATGTTGCTCTAAGACCTTGATTTTTTCTAGATGATTCTGTTATGATGGGATGAATCAAAATTTTAAGGATCATGTATGTACAATTTTATTCAAAAATTGAAATATTTAAAGGAGCAAATGAATATTTGGAATGCAAAATATTTTGGTAATATTTTTAAATAAAAGAAATAAATTGAATCCAAGCTCAAACATTTACAAGAGATAGTAGAAATTAATGGAATGGATCAACATTCTTATGTGAAAGAAAAATAATTACTTTCTAACTATCATAATGCTTTGAAAAAGGAGTCATATTGGTTCCAAAAATCTAGAGAGAAATAGCTTAAGGAGATAGAAATACCAAAAAAGATCATGCTACAAAAAAATAAATTTTTTTGTTTGTCATATCAAAAATATTATAAATCTAGATGGAAGAAATATTGAGTATGAAGAAGATATAAGGAAGGAAACACTTAAGTATTTCAAAAATATTTTGTTCAATTCTAGGCAAAATAGGGAGGCAGAAGAAAAACTTCTATAAAATATTCCATCAATTATCACTCAGGAACAAAATGAAAGCTTGATGAAGAAGATATCTATGGAGGAGCTCCATGAAGTAATTTTATCTTTCCATCCTAACATAGTAACAAGGCACCTGGCCCCAATGGAATTCTTACAATTTTATTTCAAATTTTAGGATTTATTGAAGAGTGATATTTTAGTTGCAGTTGAAGAGGCCTAAAAAAGGAAGGCTATAATAAATGAGATCAGTTTTACTTTTATTACCTTAGTTCCAAAGAAAGGCAACACAAAATATTTTGATAATTTTCATCTAATAAGCCTTTATAATATGATTTATAAGATCATTTTAAAAATTATAGCAAATAGGTTGAACGGCATTCTAGAGTATCTTATCTCAAAGGAACAAGGTAGTTTTGTTCATGGTAAAAAAAAATCTTGATGGTATAATATTGCACAAGAGGCTACATTGTTTTTATTCCAAAAAAAACCATGTATACTTTTGAAATTAGATATGAACAAAGCATGTTATAGGAACATGTTGTTCTCAAAAAGTTTGACTTTGATTATAGTTGGTGTGAGTGGATTAAATGTTGTTTTTTTTTTTTTTGTGGAAAACATCCCAAAAGGGATGCCACTTTCGGGTAAGACCCAAGGAGGCAGGGGTATCCATTCCGCCAAAAACGCCCAGGACTCGGACCTGGCCTACCACCTTTGACATACTCAAGGAGCAAACAAACACACAAAACCAATTTAAAAATAAGTAAATAACAACAAAAATAATAAAATAAAATAAAAAACATGCTCCTTGAGTGTGTCAAAAACAAAAGCACAACCAAACACGCACAATAAGATAAAAGAAACCACAACACAAACCACATAGAAAAACACAAGAACCACATAACAAAACACAAACAAGACAAAAACAACAGAACACTACAAAGACATAACCCAAAAAAAACATGAAAAATAAACACAACCAAAACCTAAAAAATTAAAATAAAATAAAATAAAAATAAAAATAAAAAACAACCAACAATAGACAATAAACAAAAACAAAAAACATAGAAAACACTCACACATAAAAACACGAATTAACACAAACAAAGAGAAACCCAAGAACAAGAACGAAAAAAACACAAGAACAATAACAAAAAACATAAAAAAAAAACACAAAACAACAAAAACACATGAACAACAAAAAACAACACAAAGAACACAAAAACAAAACAAAACAAAAGAACCCACCCACCTTATAAAACTAAACAAAAAAAAAAGAAAAAAAAATTGAACATAACAATGACCTATCTAGACCAGAAGACTAATAAGGCAAGAATCAACAGAGGAAACAAAATAAAGAATAGAATGAGCTAGGGAACTAAAAAAACTAAATGAACCAAAGAGAAGCAAAAAAAAAAAAGCAAGAAGAAACTAGGTACCTTCAGAACTGGAGCCATCCAAAGAAATGATAGAAAGAAGAGCTTCCCTAATTTGAGAAGCCCACCATATAGGAGGGTGGCCATAACAAGTAAGATCACCTTTATCCAAAGCCCAATTAGCTAAAGCATCAACACTCTTGTTTTGATCTCTGACCACATGATTGTAATCAACTTTCAAAAATCCCATCTGGATTAATTGAATCTTCTCAATAATTCTTTTTATTCTCCAATCCACCTTATGATTCTTAGAAGGAGTCTTCAAGAGATTAATCATAAGTTGAGAGTCGGACTCAACTAACACCTTTTCCCATCCAACCTTAGTAGCCTCCTGAAGGCCTCTGAGGATACCATACCCCTCAGCAAGGTTATTGGAAAGAATACCCAAATTCTCAGCAAAAGTAAAAACCAGGGAGCCATCTGAAAGTCTACCAATTCCTCCCACACTGGCTTTTCCAGGGTTCCCTCTAGAGGCTCCATCGGTATTGACTTTTCCAAAATCCTTAGGAGGAGGTTGCCAATTTCTAGTCCTATCCATCTTACTAATACTCACATTCCCTTTAAGTTGGTTGCCCTTAGAATATTTAATCTTCAATCTTTGCATCACTTGATCCCATATTTGGTGGGAGTTTTGGGGGTGATTAAGGAGTTGATGGACTGATTCAACTAAGTTGGCTATGGTCTTTTGCCAAATATAGTGAATATCCTTCCTATCTTGATTAAAAATTTGGTTGTTCCTTTCATTCCAAATATTCCAAAGAAGAATGGTAGAACCCATCCAAACTAACTGCCTAATAAAATGATCAACACCCTCTTGATTAGGCCAATCCCTCCAAAGTTGTTCAAAAGTAAAAAAATTGGACCACTGTAAGCCAAGTAAAGTGGCCATTCTCCTCCATAGCTCAGAGGCTAAAGTACACTCAATAAAAATATGGTTGAGAGTTTCTACATTCTCTTCACACATTTCACATCTAAAAGGGCCATGAAAACCATGCTTCATAAGTTGCTCACCGAGTAAGCACCCTACGATGCAATAAAAGCCAATTAAAGAACCTCACCTTAGGCCAGAGCTTTTGAGCCCACAATCAAGAAAATATGTCAGAAGAATGGTTGGGATTATTATGGCATAAGGTCAAATAACCTTGAGCAACTGAATACTCACCCTTAGTAGTGTTGTTCCATCCAAAACAATATTTTTCATGGGACCAAGAGAGGGATCTCATATGAAGGATGCCTTGGATATCTTGTCTTTGCCTTTATGGGATTTGAATAGGCCAGTCCTCAATAGGGATCCAATATCTACCAACCTTTGAATTACCAGTATGGTACCGATAGTAATTAGCCACCTTTATCCAATTAGCTCGGTGAAGCTCCTCCATCCAAGGCCTCCAATCGGGAAACTGAGTTATCAAAGGCTTGTGACCATCCCAAGAATCTATCCAAAAATTTACTTGTTGACCATTATGAATGATCCAAAATAATTTTTTCTTTATCAAATCCTCACCAGTCTTAAGAACTTCTAAAATGGGAGAACCTTTGGTAGGAAGTTGATAGCGAACAAGGTCTTCAGGACTTTTGTTCTCAACATATTTAGCACGAAGATTATTGGCCCAAAGAGCATTGGGGTTATGCAACATCCTCCAATATAATTTAGCAGCTAAAGCTTTGTTGTTATTAATAGAAGACCAGAATCCTAACCCCCCTTCACTCTTAGGAAGACATAAAGTATCCCATTTCACCAAGGCCCATTTTCTTTTCTCCTTAGTACCACTCCAAAGGAAACGATGACTGATTTGATCCAATTCTCGAAGAACAACCTTTGGGATATTCAAAATGGAAGAAACATAAATAGGAATAGCTTGAAGGACTGATTTTACCAAGGTGATTCTACCCCCAGAAGAAAGCCACCTGTTGGTCCACTTTCCAATTTTCTTCTTGACTTTGTCCAACAACCAATTCCAATATTTATTTTTCTGCCTTTGAATATTTATGGGAATACCTAAATAAGTGATTGGAAGGGAGGTCTTCTTATATCTTAATTTATCCAAGACCATGGATTCCTGTCTAGCAGAACAGTGAAAGAAAATAACTTTAGATTTGTCTTCATTGATCAACCGCCTAATAGCCTTAGAAAAATAGCTAATGATTTGCTTAATATTAGAAGCTTCCTTAACTGTAGCTTTACCTAAAAGAGTAGAGTCATCCACAAATTGAAGATGAGAGATAGGTCTAGCTCCATGAGCAATGGTAACTCCCTCAAGGGTTTTGTTTTCCCTCTTTTTGGTTATAGTCCTACCCAAGCATTCAACAAGAATGATGAATAAATAAGGGGATAGCGGGTCACCTTGCCTAATACCTCTGGAAGCTAGGAATGACTGAGAAGGCCTACCATTGATAAGAACTAAGTAGGAAACTGAAGAGATACATCCCATAATCCAATCCATCCAATCCTTAGAGAAACCAAATTGCCTCAAAACTTTGATAAGGAAGTGCCAATCCACTCTGTCATAAGCTTTGGATAAGTCTAACCGAATGAACATGGAAGGAGATTTTTGCATATCCATGGAATGGATGGCTTCTTGAGCAAGAACTATCTCATCTACTATTTGACGTCCTTCCACATAACCCCCTTGCTCTAGGGAAATAATCTTATGCAAAAGAGGCTTCAACCTTTCTGCCATTATTTTAGTAATGATTTTGAGAAGAACATTACATAAAGCAATAGGTCTAAAAGCTGAGATATGATCAACCTCTTGAGCTTTTGGAACAAGAGTAATATAAGTTTTATTGATAACCTTCAAAATTTCTTTGGCTTTCTTGGCTTCTTCCACCACCTCTAATAAATCAACATGAAGGATATCCCAGAACTCTTGGTAGAACTCAATGGGAAAACCATCAGGACCTGGGGTTTTCCCTTTTTGCATTTTAAAAACTACTTGTTGAAGCTCATTGATAGTAACAAGAGCAGTCAAAATAGAGTTCTCCTCGAAAGTGATAAGAGAAGGGATTGCTTGAAGAACATTTTGTTGTGAAGTTGAGTCAAGAGGAGTAGCAACAAAAATATTGGAAAAGTAATCAACAACAATAGAGTTCATGCCATCCCAAGTATAAACAACATCTCCAGAATCTGATTTTAAGGAAGAAATAAAGTTGTGAGATCTTCGAGCTAGAAGAGATTTGTGGAAGAAATTTGTGTTTCGATCTCCTTCTTTGAGCCATTGAATTCTAGATTTTTGCTTCCATAATATTTCTTCTCTTTTTTCCCATTCCTCTAGCTGAGTTGTGAGTTTAATTTCATCTGCACTTCTCTTCTCTGTGAGGCCATCTAAATGGATTTTCTTATTCAAATTTTCAAGATGAGCAATAACTTCATGTTTTTTTTTATGAACATCCCCAAACTCTTTCCAGTTCCAAGTCTTGATTTTGGATTTAATGTATTGCAGTCTTTTGGCAAAACAGAACATCTTAGTCCCATGCCTAGGTTTACCTTCCTTCCACCATTGTTGCACATGAGGTCTGAAGGAAATGTCTCTAAGCCACATTAATTGAAAACAAAAAGGAGAGAAACTCACATTGGTTTTCCACATTTCCACCATGACTGGCCAATGATCCGAACCAACATTATTAAGAGTCTTCACTTTAGGAATGTGACCATGGATTAAGAAATTTTTAGAGAGCAAAAACCTATCCAATCTCTCCATTATACAAGCTAAGCCTTGCCTTCTATTAGACCAAGTCATAAGGCCATTATCTGGTTGGATATCCACAAGATGGAGGTTTGCAATATATTCGCTCATGAGGTCGGTGCTTTTGTCCAAATTTCTATTTCCCCCCTTTTCTCATCCAGAGAGAGGATGGTATTGAAATCTCCTCCGATCAAGATCCAAGCTTCAGGAAAATGAGAGATAATATGAGTAATATCCTTCCACTGTCTTCTTTTTTCCTCCAAAGAAGTTGGAGCATAAATAGTAATGCAGAGCATAATCTGGTTGGAATGTCTACTTTGAATAGCTATAGCCAACAAACCCCAACTGCCAACCATATGGTGAATAACTACCTCTTTTGGGTTCCAAAGACAAGCAATGCCACCAGAAGTCCCTTGGGAACTGAGGGAAACCACTTTTCCAGTTGGCCAAATTTTATTGGCAATTGAGTCCATATCCTCCATTGACATCTTTGTTTCTTGAAGGAAAACAAGATGTGGATGATTTATCTGAATCATTCTTCTAATTTCATTTTGTTTTGAAAGACTCCCTTTGAGTCCTCTAATATTCCAAGTGATGATCTTCATTAATACCAGGGCTAAAAAATTTGGGAAGGGCATTAATATTACCTTCCTCTACAAGATTTTCACCTTCTTTTACCATATGATATTGATTGGTCTTGCGACTTGCTTTTTGATTAGAATCCATCTTCAATTTTTTTCCCTGTTTCTTGACTTATTCCAATTGAATATGAGATGGCTTCTAACCTTGAAGAATGCTCGTACACAACCAAAATTTTACTAGATGGTTCAACGGAGTCTATATTGGGACCTGCATTATTTGAAGTTTTGACATTTGAAATATTGTTTTTCATGTATAAATTTTCTCCCTTTTTTCTGTTGAAAACCTTAGTGGATTAAATGTTGTTATATCACTACAAAATTTTCTATTTGATCAATGCTTCTCTTTCTAGTTACTTCAAGTCATCTTGTGGACTTCATCAAGGTGATGCACTTTTTCCCTATCTATTCATTATTATGGCGAAAGCATTAGGGAGAGCCTTTTCAAAGGCAAAAATGGAAGGAAAAATCAAGGGTATTCAAATTGCAAAAAAATTTCCCTTCGAATCTCATCTTCAATTTTTTGCTGATACTTTTCTTTTGTGCCATCTTTTAGTCAATTAGGACATGGAGTTTAAATCAATGTTATCATGTTACGAGAAGGCTACTAGAAAATTGGTAAATACTACAAAATCTAAGGCTTTTTCATTAATATTGCCTTACATTTAAAATTGTGAATATTTTAGGTTTTAAATTTGAAAATTTTCCATCAACCTACTTGGATATTCCTTTGTTTGATAAAGGAAATAAAAATGAGCTTTGTATCTCTTTTTTGGATAGAATGAAAGCTTGCTTGGCAAGTTGGAAAGGCAAATTTTTAACCATGGCAAGAAGGATACAACTCATAAATACTGCATTACAATCCATCCCTAATTATATGATGTTATTCTCAAGACTACCAATAGGTTTAGCATTAAAATTTGATAAAATTAAAAGAGGATTTCTATGAAAAGGTTGTAAGGAAACATTTAAGTTTCCTCTTTGTAAGTGGGGTAGGGATTGTAGAGGAAATAATTTTAGAGGAGCAGGCTTGGGGAGTTTTAGAGTTATAAATCTGGCATTAGGAACAAATCTTGGGTGGAGATTATTCAAAAATCAAGGAAATAATTGGGCAAAAGTATTACTTCACAAATATATAGATTCTCTTGATGCAATAAAATTATTTATGAACTCTACCCAAAGGATCATCAACATGGAACTTCATATGGGAGAGTTTGAAATTGATAAATAAACATATTAGATGGTCAATTAATGAGGGGAGTTATGAAAACTTTGGTCTAATGGTTGGTTGAAACCTTATCCTCTTATCTCTAACTCAAAATGGAAACCATTGGCTCAAGTAAGCTTAGCATGTAAATGTCCAAAGGTCAAATATTATATTATTATGAGCAACAACTTGAGATCATGGATTTCTTTTAGTAGCCTAGTTGAAGGAGAGGAACTCAAAAAAATTGTAGATGAACTTCAAAAGATGATTCAAGAGTTTTATTTACCACTTTTTACATGAAAGGATGAGTTGGTTTAGAATTTATCAAATAATGGTGGATAATCGATCAAGTTGGGATATAAGGATTTAGAACAATCAAATTTCCTTCTTCCAAAGATTTTCCTTGGAAGAATGTTTGATCATTAGAGCCTCTCCCTAAGGCCTCAACATTCCTTTAGTTAGAAGTTCAAAATAAGATTCTTACAAGAGATAATCTACAAAGAAGAGAATATTATGGACCCTTTAGATGTGCTTTGTTTGATAATAATTTAGAAATATCAAATCATTTACTTCTTCATTGTTCATTTGCTCACACCAGTTGGGGTTATTTTTAAAAAAATATGAAATTATATTAGGTAGGTCCATAAACATTGAAAGAGTTGATGAGATGCTGGATTAATTATTTCAAAGCTAAGTAGCCTTTGGAGGACTGGCCCCATTTGTTGGAAATTATGTAATAAAAACAATTTAAAATAAATCTCAAAATCATGTCCAACTTTGTAACTGCCTTATTGCCTCTCTTGTAGAATATCTACAAATATGGTGCTCATTATGGGAAGTATCAATTATATAAAATAGGTGCTAATAACTTCACTACAATATTTGAACATACATCGAAGAGTCACCTATGACTATGGAATTAAAACAAAGGATCTACTTCAATCTATGGTAAATTGGAAATGTCCAAAAATTGGGTTTATCAAAGTTTATTTTGATGGTGCTTCTAAAGAATATCTAGGAAAAGCTATTGGAGGTGGTATTTTTGGAAATAGTGAAGGCAAAATTCTCCTCACTTATTCAAAATTATATGGAACCTCAACTAACAACTATGTAGAGCCTAGGGCACTTCTTACAGGGATTAAAATTTCAATATAAAATTAATGGAAATATATTTCAATTAAGGGGGACTCACAAATTATCATCAATGCTATTAAAAAAAATGGATGTGGAGTTTGAATAAAAATATTATTATTGTTGATGTTCATCATCTATTACTAGAGGCAATCTCTTGGAAGTGTGGGCATATTTATAGAGAAACAAATCAAGTAGGAGATAAATTAACGAATTGCGATGTTGATATTCATCCCATAAATTTCAAATTTTAGAAGGCAATTAGCCAAGTGAGATTTTATCTCTTAATCAAAATTATTTCAAGGAGTTGATCATGGAAACATAGCACTTCGAGGAAGTTGAAGAATATACTTAAGAAAAAAAAAGAAATGAAAAAAATGTGATAAAGAGGTATGTTGCAACAAATGTAATATTTTAATATTTTGATGGGAGTGGCTCCTAATAAAAGGCACATATAACTTATAAAAAAATTAAAGTTTATAGATTGTACATAATATAGGAGATCATCCTATATTTGTTTTGGTTTATTATACCTAAGGAAGATACTTGTGTCGTAGTATTTACTTAGAAGATCTATATATCCTACTCTCATAGGGTTTGAACCTTGGACAATTTATCTCATTAAAAATAATATAATATAACTAATTTAGAATAAAATGGTATTATAGTTGCAATATTACTATAGTGGTAAGGGATTTTACCTCTCTTTCAAATGTCCAAGGTTCAAATCCCACTCAAAATGAGGGGACTAGGGACCAAGACCCCTCATAAAAAGTATAAACTCATTGAAAAAAGTTATAATCTTATTGCAGTGGTAAGGGTTTTGGCATATCTTTAAGAGGTTCCAGGTTCAAACCCCACTCAATATGAGGGGACCAGGATCCCTCATAAAAACCTATGTAAACTCATTGAAAAAATTAAATGGTATTAGTTTAATCGGTTAGATTCTTCAACATTCAAGGAGACCTAGATCTAAATCTCGCCAAGCAATACATGGATAATATCCAATATTTGTTGTAATATTTAAGGAGGAGATCTAGATCTAAATTTCACCAAGAAATACATGGATAATATCCAAGATTTGTTGTAATACTAATATGGGGTGATAATATAATATTGGTAGGCCCGTTTCAATCCCATATAACCAATTATATATATATATAATTAAGAATTAATTATTCCATTAATAACGTCATTAATATATTATTTATAAAGGTATTATATAATCAATAGAATGTTTTCCTTTCTTAACAAAAATAATTTAACAAATTAAAATTTTAAAAAACATGAAAAAAAATCTTTTATATATAAAAAATTTATATATAATATCATTAACCTTAAAAATATGCCACTTCAATTAAAGAGCTTCAATGACTCTATTAAAAAAAATAGGGCCAACTAAACTTGAAAATTGAATAATATTTAGATAAGGAAATACAAGGAAGGAATATCCTAAAAAACAATAGGAAAAGACAAGAAATAAAATATTAAAAATTATAAGAGGTAATTTAGGTTAAAATTCCCAAAAATTATAAATGTAATATTTTGATACTTTAAGGGTAGCAACGAGTGCAAGCACAAGTTGGGAGAAAGTGCAACAGTGAGTGTGAGCATAAGTTGGGAGTGAGTACAGTCAAAAGTATGTGTGAGTGAAAATGAGTGCATTTGGAAGTGAATGCAAGTTAGGATCAAGGAGGAAGTGTGAGCAAGAAGTAGGAAGTAGAAAGGAAAGTGTGATCAAAGAATAAATGCCACTTCTTGGTCCATATCTTAGGAGAATTTAAATGATTCAATTGAAAAAAATTCAAGAGAGAGTGCAAACTGGGAGTGAATATGATCCAAGAGGGAGTGTGAACCAAGAGGGAGTGCAAGCCAATATTTAGTCATGATAGAATAGTGGTGGGTTCATCCATAGTGCATCAATTCTTCAAACCCTTACCATGAATGCATGAAACATTGTTTTCAAAAAAATTTGAAGTGAAGGAACATCAAAAAAATAAGAGATAAGGGAAATGGTGATCCAGGAGGAAGTGTAATCCAGGAGTGAGTGTGAGGTAGGAGAGAGTGTAAGCTAGAGTAAGTGCAATCCAAGAGGGAGTACAAACTAAGATGGAGTCTAAGCTGATATTTAGTCAAGGAAAAAGGGTGGCAGGTTCATCCAAAGTTCTTCAATGCTTCAAACCCTTACCATGAATGCGTGGACCATTGTTTCCAAAAATTTACTAAAGTGAAAGAACACCAAGAAAAATAAGAAACATGAGCAATTATGAGTCAAGAGGGAGTGCAATCTAGGAGTAAGTGTGAGGTAGGAGAGAGTGCAAGCCAAGAGTGAGTGAAATCCAAGAGAAAGTGTGAACCAAGAGAAAGTGTAAGCCAAGAGCGAGCCCTATTATCTATTATAGAATGAAAGTCATGTGTGAAATCCCTAATGGGAAGTCAGGATGTCCTAGCTAGAAATCAAGATGCCCTGGTTGGAAGTATGAAGAACCAATTTAGAGATAAGCAAAAGAGCAAATACATGGTAAGTTCAATCTAGGTAGTAGATATTACACTAGAAATAAGTATAAAGGATGAGATGATTGAGCATGATATAATGGTTCTTAAAATTAGTAGGTTAATATTCCATAGATAATAGCCAGGGTTTTTGGAGATTCAAAATTGAATCAAGTGGAAGTGATGACTGAATTCAAACTATTCTAACTTTTCTTTATAAAGGTTTTTTCCTCATCTTTTATAATTTAAAAGTTAGGGATAAAATAATGGTTGGTGACCCATGGTTTAGGGGAAGAGATGCACTTTACTTGAGATCATGGAATAAAATATTTTCTATTGAGACCAAATCTATTAAGAAGCTTCCATTGTGGGTTAGGCTTTTTGGACTTCCATATCAGCTTATAAATAAGGATGTTTTAAAAAATATTGGAAATACCCTAGGGAAATTCATCAAAGAAGGAACCGCTACTAAGGAGTGAAAGCATGATATATACTTGAATATGTGTTGTTATGGATATTTCAAAATCTTTGCCACAATCCATTGAGATTAAATCTGAATCAAGAGAATAGGATCAACAAGTAGATTATAAAAATATTACATTTCATTGTCATAATTGTTATGAGATTGGACACATGGCAAGAGTTTGCAAAGTGAAAACTATGAAGAAAGGGATAAAAAATTCTAGCCATGAGATAAAATTCAAGATAAAGCAAAGAAATTGTACAATAATTGAAGCTAGATCAAATCAAGAATATTCCACTTCAAAAGAATATGTAAAGAAAGCCTGTCTACAATATCATTTGACAAGTTTAGAAGGAATTATAGATGCAAAAGAAGATGTGGAGATAAATCCTAAAACAAAGACAACAAAAAATGTCAAGCATATCCTAGGTTAATCATCTTTGTTTTCCTCAAGTAGTATAGAATCCTCTTTAGGTGATAAAAGTAAAAGTGGTGAAGATGTTATCCCTTGGTGTTTAATTTTTCAAGAGCAAAATAATAAAAAAATGAGTTTGGACGAAACCCATAACAATTTAGGGTTTTTAGGGTAGAATAAAAAGGTAATTACTATATAAGAGCATCCTTGTACTTTAGGGTTTTAGGGGCAACATAAATAATATTATGATTTTGAGGTTATTACTAGATATTCAGATCCCTCAAAATAAGATAAACCTAAATATAATAAGTCCTACTATGAGCAATGTGAGAAGATTGAAGAGATTTATGAAGATGAAAGTATTGTTGGGAATGAAAAAAAAATAGGAATACCCATGAAGCAAAAACAAATAGAAAAAAAATATAAAGGGATATTGATATGGGAAAACAAAAGCAAATATAACAAGAAGTGGGGCTAAACCTACAAATACAATAAAAGATTAACAATGTAAATAATATCTTGGAATATTAGGGGAATGAATAAGAACCCTAAAAAAGGTATCAAGAAATTGTGAGGTTGTTATAGAAAATACATTTTTAGATATAGAAGTTTGGAAACGGTGTTGAATTTCATCTTGATAGAATTTAAATTTTGTAAGGAATTTAATATAAAAGGAGTTGATTGTGGAAACTTAGCAGTTTGAGGAAGATGAAGAATATCTTTGATAGAAGGTCAAATGAATAATATCTCTGATAGAAAGATAAAGTTGGATATGCTTTAATTAACTTTTTATAAATGTAATGAGATCAATGTAATGTTTTATTTTTTTAATGGGAGTGGCCCCCAATAGAAGCCACACATAGCTTATTAAAAAAAATTGATACTTTAATAAAAATTATTTCAATAAAAGCTTATATAAAATGATAGGTTGGATGGTAGTTGAGAAGTGTTTATCAATTTGTTTCCCTAGTTCAATATCATGGAGGGTCATTATTTCCATTGACTTCATCTTACCAAGTGGGCTAGGGTTTAATGGTGTTACCCATTTATCTATGTATATAAAAAAAGTTCAATAAAAATGATATCAAAAATTTAGTTTTAAAAAAGTGAATTTGAGTTTGAAGCAATACAAGCCAGGGGGGAGTGCGATCTGGGAGCAAGGGAGAAGTGTGAGCAAGGAAGCAATAAATAAAAATCAAAGTGTGATCAAGGAACAAGTGCCACTTCTTGTTCCAAATATTAAGAGAATTTAAAGAATTCTTTTAAGGAAAATCTAGGTAACATGGAAAGAAAGTCATTTGTGAAAGTCCTTACTAAAAGTATGAAATACCAAGTTAGAAGTATGGATTCCCTAGCTAGCAATAAGAGGAAGATAAAATCTATAGATTATACACCAAAATTTATTATCAAGTATGATATCATTGAGCATGATATAATGGTTTTTGAAATCAAAGAGTTAATATATAAGTTTCATGGATAATGGCCAGGTTTTTCTAAGACTAAAAATTTGATTAAGTGGAAATGGGGATTGAATTCAAATTACTCCATGACTTTTCTTCTAAAAGGATTTTTCCTCTTATTTTATCTAGTTTATAAATACAGGATAAAATAATGGATGGAGGTCAGTGGTTTAGGTGGATTTTTAGACTTCCTTATCAACTCATCAATAAGGATATTTTGAAGAATATTGGTAATACTCTAGGTGAATACATCCAAGAGGGACCAACTTCTAATGAGAGAAGGCATGGTGTATATACTTGAATATGTGTTGCCATGGATATTTCAAAACCTTTACCACAATCAATTAGGATTAAATTTGAATCAAGAGAATGGGATCAACAAGTGGATTATGAAAATACTGCATTCTAATATCGCACATATTATGAAACTAAGCACACAACAAGATAATGTAAAGTGAAAATTATGGAGGAAGAGATGGAAAATTTTGGGTATGAGGGTAGCCTCAATTTGAAACAAGGAGATCATATCACAAGCGAAGCTAGGTCAAGTAAAGTATTTTCCACTCCTAAGAAACTAGATAGAAAAACCCCTCTACATCATCAGATGAAAAATGCCATTATAGTTCACTCAAATCAACCATTAGAAGAAAAAATATTATGAGGGATGAGGAAGTACAATGCACAAGTTCAAATATAAAAGGAGCTAAAGGTGTGAAGGAAGAGAGGAAGGAAAATTTTAAAGCAAATGAAGATGGAGAGGTAAATTTTAAATCAAATTATGTGAATGAGGTCAAGCTTAATATAGGTAAATCACCTTTGTTCTTCTCAAGTAGCATAAAATCTTCTACTTAAAATAAAAATGAAAGTAGTACGAAGTGTATTCCTTGCACTTTACAATTTCAAGAGCAATACAGTAAAGAAAATCTTATGGAGGATATCCAAGGAAATATAGGGTTTGTAGGTCAACATATGGAAGTAATGGCTATGGAGGATTATCTATGTAGCTTAGAGTTTTTAGAGTAACATAAATAATAAAATGATAATGAGGTTATTCCTTACACATTTGACTATTTAGGGCAACATAAATCTTTAGAAGATAAGTCTCATTATGAACAATATGAAAAATAGAAAAGAATGATGAAGATGTAAGTGTTGGTGGGAATGGAAGAAAGAGAGGGAGGCCATCAAAGCAGGAACAAAGAGAAAAAGAAAATCAAAAGGATATTGATCTGGGAAGCCAAATAAAAATATCATAGGTGTTACCAAGAAGTGCGGCTAAGCCCACTAATAAAAATAAAAAGTGTTGATGATGAAAATGATATCATAGAATATTAGGGGTGTGAATAAAACCCCTAAAAAAATGCTATTAAGGAATTATAGATGCAAAAGAAGATGTGGAGATAAATACTAAAACAAATACAACAAAAGATGTCAAGTGTATTCCAAGTAAATCATCTTCATTTTCCTCAAGTAGTATAGAGTCCTCTTTAGATAATAAAATTGAAATTGGTGAAGATGTTATCCGTTGCATTTTAAGGTTTCAAGAGCAGAATAATAAAAAATAAGGTTGGAGGAAACCCATAACAATTTAGGGTTTTTAGGGAAAAATATAAAGGTAATTACTACAAAAGAGTATCCTTGTACATTAGGGTTTTGGTTGCAACATTAACAAGATTGTGTTTTTGAGGTTATTCCTTGCTCTTTAGATCCTTCGAAACAAGGTAAACCTAAATATAATAAGTCCTACTATGAGCAATGTGAGAATATTGAAGAGATTGATGAAGATGAAAGTATTGTTGGGAATGAAAAAAAATAGGAAGACCTAAGAAGGAAAAAAAAATATAAAAAGAAACATAAAGGGATATTGATATGGGAAAACAAAAGCAAATATAACAAGAAGTGGGGCTAAACCCACAAATACAATCAAAAAATAAGAATGAAATTAATATGTTGGAATATTATGGGAATGAACAAGAACCCTAAAAAAAGGTATTAAAAAATTATGAGGTTGTTATAGACAAGATATTTTTAGATATAGAAGTTGGGGAACAGTGTTGAATTTCATCTTGATAGAATTTAAATTTTGAAAGGCATTTGATATAAAAGGAGTTGATTGTGGAAACTTAGCAGTTTGAGGAAGATAAAGAATATCTTTGATAGACGGGAAAATTAAGAATATCTCTTATAGAAAGATAAATTTTGATATGATTTACTTAACTTGTTAGAAATGTAATGAAAGCAATGTAATGGTTTGTTTTTGTAATGGGAGTGGACCTCAATAGAAGCCACACATAGCTTATTAAAAAAACTTTTGATACTTTAACAAAAATTATTTCAATAAAATCTTATATAAAAATTATAGGTTGGATAGCGGTTGTGGAGTGTTTGTCAATCGGTTGCCCTATTTCAATATCATGGAGGATCGGTGTTCCCATTGACTTCATCTTACCCAGTGGGCTAGGGTTTAATGGTTTTACCCATTTACCTATGTATAAAAAAAGTTCAATAAGAATGATAACAAAAATTTAGTTTTAAAAAAAGTAAATTTGAGTTATAAGCAATGCAAGTCGGGGGAAGTGCGATCCGGGAGAAAGGAAGAAAGAAGTATAAAGCAAAGTGTGATCAAGGAACAAGTACCACTTCTTGTTCCAAATTTGAACAAAATTTAAAGAATTCATTTGAAAAAAATCTAGGTAATATAGAAAGAAAGCCATTTGTGAAAGTCCTTAATAAAATTATGAATGACCAAGTTAGAAGTATGGATGCCATAGCTATAAATAAGAGGAAGAGAAATCTATGGCAGACCCTTTCCAAGTAGAATATTCTACACCAAAAGTGATTATCAATGATGAGATCATTGAGCATGATATAATATTTTTTAAAATAAAAGGGTTAATATATAAGTTTCATGGATACTGGCCAGGTTTTTCTGGGATTCAAAATTGGATTAAGTGGAAGTAGGGATTGAATTCAAATTACTCCATGAATTTTCTTATAAAAGGATTTTTCCTAATTATTTTCTCTAGTTTTTAAATACGGTATAAAATAATGGATGGAGATCAGTGGTTTAGGTGTAAATATGCATTATATTAAAGACCTTAGAGTGAGATTTTTTTTGAAGACATAAATATTAAAAGACTTTCGACATAGATTAGGCTTTTTGGAATTCCTTATCAACTCATCAATAAGGATGTTTTGAAGAATATTGGTAATACTCTAAGTGAATTCATCAAGTAGGGACCAACTACTAAGGAGAGAAGGCATGGTGTATACACTCAAATATGTGTTACAATGGATATGTTAAAACCTTTACCACAATCAATTAGGATTAAATTTGAATCAAGAGAATGGGATCAACAAGTGGATTATGAAAATATTGCATTCCAATGTAAATGTCATGAAATTGAGCACATGGAAAGAGAATACAAAGTTAAAATGATGGAGGAAGGGATGAAAAATTTTATGTATGAGGGTAGCTTCAATTTGAAACAAGAATGTCATATCACAAGAGAAGTTAGATCAAATCAAGGATTTCCACTCCTAAGAAACTGGCTAGAAAAATCCCTCTACATCATCAAATGGAAAAGGCCATTATAGTTCACTCGAATCAACCATTAGAAGAAAAAATGATATGAGGGATGAGGAAGTACAATGCGCAAGTTCAAATGTAGAAGGAGCTAAAGGTGTGAAGGAAGAGAGGAAGGAAAATTTTAAATAAAAGGAATATGGAGAGGTAAATTTTAAATAAAATGAGGTGAAGGAGGTCAATATTAATCTAGGTCAATTTGAAGAACACAGGCTTATACTGAGAGGGGGTGAACAGTATAATTTTTTTTTTTACTTTTCTTTCCCAAACAATATCATCCAATATTATCAATGGCAATATCAATATCAGTAATCAAAGTAATGCATAAATCATCACACACAAGAGAGACACAAATTTAATGTGGTTCACTCAATGTGAGCTACTCCACGAAGAAAATATTTCTACTAAATTTTCTCAACAAATTGTTTGAGAATCAATTCCCTATTATAATATTTATGGACCTCTATCCAAAGGAGACACCAATCCCCTATGCTTTGATTTGTGGATCTATCTCCATAGGAGAACTCTTTCCCCTTTGCTTTGGTTCATGGAACTTGATACAAGAGAACTCTATATCCTCAACTAGTTCATGGATATCTCTCCACAAAATAAATCTATCTTTCTAGCCGGTTCATGGATCACACTGCATAGGAGAACTCATTTTCCTTTCTCTAGTTCGTGGATCTCTCTCCATAGGAGAACTCTTTCCCTTCTACTCTGGTTGGTGATCTTCTAGAAGACTTCTACCCCATTGCTTTGGCTTGTGGATCTCTCTCCATAGGAGACCTCAATTCCCCACTGTACTAGATAATGGATCTCTATCCATTAGATACTACTGTCCTCTTTACTCTATCACCACCAAATATTACTCTCAACTCTATCTCAAATCTGCACCAAACTTTGTCCCAAGTATAGCATAAATCTGCTCCAACTCTTCTCATGAATCTACACCAAATTCTATCTCAAATATATTCCCAAGCCTTAACACAAATCTTGATCAAATCAGCAACCAAACCTGCTCTTAAATCTGTCTCAAAACTATCCTCAAGCCTTAACACAAAGCTTTATCAAATCAGCAACCAAACCTGCTCTTAAATATGTCTCAAAACTATCCTCAAGCATTAACACAAAGCTTGAATAAATCAACAACCAAACCTGCTCTCAAATTTGTCTCAAAACTATCCTCAAGCCTTAACACAAAGCTTGAACAAATCTGCTCTCAATTTTGTTTCAAGTCTTCACAAGACTTCCTCAAATCTAGTTCAAGCCTTCTAAAAAAGACTTGCTCAAATATGCCTTCCAAAAGACTTGCTCAAAACTGCCTTCAAGCCTTCTCAAAAGACTTGCCAAATCTACCTTCAATACTACTCACAAAACTGTACCAAATATTTCCAAACCTTGCACACAAGCAAAGCTCATATATTTTTCAAAAAAAAAATCTTCAAACAAAATATATTCAACTCAGAATTCGTTTAACCTCTGGAACATATAGAGAATGATATGCTCTATCAAATAGCTCAATATGTTCTACTAAATAATTAAGTCTATCACTTTCACATGTCTCACATTTATTGCTCTTTTAAAGATAGATCTAGTCTAGCATGTGATACCTATCTCTTTGATGCACACACTTGCTTTCACAAATCTGATTTCTAATGTTTGCACATTCACTTACAATATCACTCAAAACCAATGCTCAATAATTTCACCTAATAATTCAACCAATGAAACACAACTTGCTCATAAATTCTAACACATGTATTTTCACTTTCTTTCAACAAGGATGCACAATATAGATTTCAAAACCTAACTCAAATATTTCCAACAATGCTTATCAAACAATCCTTTTCTCCCCACCTTATATTCTAAAACATTCACTTCAACAAAAAAATTTTAAACAAATATTGATGTGCCCATACCTTTTTGATTTTATGGAGATATGTCTTCAAAGCCTATCTTACCAACCCAAATTCACTTTGTGCCACTTTCAAGGGTTATATGACAATATTCTATCTCAAAATATCCACATGAATTTTCCTTCACTAAGGTGCTCAATGAATTATGAAAAGATGCTCTAGGACCCTTCTTTTGATCTCAAGTAAAATGCATTAAAACTTAACAAAACCCCACACAATTCTTTTCACAATGCAAGAGGTACAATAAATTTTCCAAACCACTTTTACACCTTATGACTCCTAATCTTGCAAATTAAATTTCATCAACAAGGATCACCAATTACATAAGCAAATATTTCTTTTACACCTTATATCTCCTACTTGACATTAATGCATTTCCAAAAGAATAAATAAATCACCACTTCAATTTTTACTCCAAGGCACTAGAAAACAAAACCACTTAATATTTTGCTCAAGAAAAATAAATAATTTCATAACCCCTTTTATTGTAAAAATAAAATCAAAACAAGGCTCCTTATATCTCCCTAGCTAGCGCATACCTTAGCAACTTTGGACTTTGGGCATAAATTAATTAAAAATAATAATCTATTACTGTCGCCTATCGCTGAGAATCAAACTCACACTACCTACTGGTCCTGTACCCTAGTTGTGGCTAGGCCACCACGTGGGCTAGCCACCTACATGAAACCAAACCCCTACTACCTCCACCTTATCCTTATCCTCTATCGCGTAAAAAAAAATGATGCAAAAAATTTACACTACCTCCACCTTGACTCGAACACGAGTCCTGTCACCTGCTACACCCTAGCACCATGACCACAGTCATCTGGGCTACTTGCTAGAACTAGATTAAAATTTGAAGACTCTGCTCATTGTCTTTAACCTGCCCAACTTCTAAAATAAAAAATGTTTCCCTCTCTTTCTATCATGAATCAATCGACGAACAAGGCTCAAGAATAATTGATGAACAACCAAACTTTTACCACTTCAACTTGCATTATAAATATGCCATTTTTGGCATAGTCTTCAACGTCGATGCTCAATTTCAAACTTTTGCGCTTTAAAATAAATATTATAATTTAAATATTAAACATCCTATTGAGATTTTTCTTAAGGATAACCTTTTGCCACCAACATTTGCAAAATAAACACCATGGAGAAGAATTCCTTTCTTCTTGTTGTCTTATACCTCATGTACCACCATGAGGAATATTCTCACAAATATTTCCATCAACTTAGGACATTAAACATTTTGACATCAATGACAACACAACATGCTCAAATTTCCAACAATATCCCCCTTTGTCATTGATGGCAACCCTTTTCTAAAACTTTTCTAAAAATTCCTTTTTCAAAACCATTTGATTCCAAATCTTCTCCCCTTGATAAACTACTCCCCCTGACTGTATCCTCTCCCCCTTACTCAAATATCTCCTCCTTTAACATCAATAGCAAAGGGACTCCTTTGGGACTAAAGATAATATTCTTAGCTTACTCTTAGCTCAGCCCCCTCCCCACCTCCTCTCCTTGAGGTGATTAATTTTAGGGTAGGAGTATTTCTACTTCTAGCATACAATGCTCTTTTTCTTTGTCAACCTTCTTTCTCAACATACCCTTTTGATACTTTTGAGTGTCCCTATTCTTGCTTATCTCTGGAATCTCTAGAAACTCTATTGCACCACTTGGCATTATGCCCTATATTATTGCACTTGTAACACTTAATGTTGTAGTTCATAGAAGGTACAAATATCTTGAAGTTCCTCCTGGTGAATCCATACTCATTTTTGTCATGAACCCTACAATTGATTGCTTTGTGACCAAATCGATTACAATAGTAGAAATACCCTTGAAAGAGATGTCCATATTTGAAGTTCCTCTTAGTAAAACCATGTTCTTTCTTTCCATGAGTCCTATAATGCATAGCCTTGTGACCAAACATGTTACATGAATAGCAATTTCCTTTCAAGAAATCTTACCTTGATGATTCTTGTTCCTTATTTGTGCATTGTTTCCTTTCTTAGTTAAGATTCTATTCACATAAGTCTCACTTTATCCTTCACTCTCTTCCTCTGAAACTTCTTTTTCTCTGGAGCCTCAGCTTGATCCTTCTTCTTGTTTTCCTTGTACTTATTCAAAATCAAGTCCTATTTTATAGAATAAGATCTATGTGCATTGATAATCTTGTCCAAAGTCTTTAAACTTTTCCCAAAACTGTGTAGCTTGTTCTTAAAATATTTCACTTTCATCCTTAGTGAAGTTACCTCATGTTCTAATATTTCATATTCTAGGACTTTTGCCTCTAAATTTTCTTCAAATATCCTTGTCTTAGCTATTGATTTTGTCAGGTCTTGTACAAGCTTTTCCTTTTCTTCATCACATTCTTGAATTTGAGCCCTGAATTTTGAATTCTGCTTTCTAAACTTTTTAATTCTTTAAGAGAAGCAATAAATTCTGCTTCTAGATCTACTATACCTTCCTCTTCATATTTTGAATCTTTTTCTACTTCATGGTCTTCAATAGCATCTTCATACTTTTCATATTTATCTTCAACAGGAGCACTTCCTTCCTCTTATATTTAAAGAAATTAGAATATCTTCTTCTTCACTATCTAAAGGTCTTTCATCATTGTCACTTGAAGCCTTGCTTCCCTTATCAACATAGAAACTCTTCTTGTGTCTTTGAACAAAAATTCTTTTCATGCTTGTTTTGACCATACGTATTTTTCTTTTCATACCTATATTTTCCTCCTTCCTTTTTCTTATGATCATGTTTATCTTCAATACTACTACTTCCAACTTCTAGAAAATTAGATACATAATGACCAAAACTTCCACAATTGAAATATTTCATTATTTTCATACCTTTGTTCTTCCTTGAGTCATTATTGTTTCTTCTATCATAGTTAGCTTCTTCATCACTGCTTGACTCACCACTTGATTCTGGTTTCTTATTCTTTATCTTATTTGATGCTTTGATGGTTGCCTCTTTATTGGAGTTGGGATGCTTTACCATTCTCATCTCATAGGTTGTGAGAATTCCATGTAACTCATCCATAGTCAACTAATCAATATCTTTCATTTCTTCTATAGCTAAAATGTTTCCATCATACCTTGTAGGAAGTGACCTTAAAACTTTATGAGCAACATCAGATTCTTCAACTTCAAATCCAAGTCCACGCATGGTATTAAAAATCTCATCCACATGAAGTAAGTATATAGTAATGTCTTCCTCATCTTCCATATTCAAATCTTCAAACCTTTTCTTGCGGTTTTGTAGTTTTTTCATCTTGACCTTTTTATTTTCCTCATAGGCTTGCTACAATTTTTTCCAAATATCTTTTGCTAATTTGTAATGCACAACTTTCACAAATTTTGCTTCACATAATCCACTTAGGATTACATGCATAGCCTTGGAATTATTCACATGTAAGAGCTTACCATATTTATCTATGGGAGGATTAGCTATAGGTGTGAATCCATCCTCAATTGCTTACCATGTCTCATATCCTTGTGATATCAAGTAAGTCCTCATTCTTATGCTTCACAAAGTATAATTGTTATCATCAAATAATGGTACCTTATTTGATGAAGATCAATTCTGAGATGCCATCTATGTTTCTATAACTTCTTCCTTCAAGATGTTAGACTCTTTCGAAGGAACCTACTCTGATACCAATTGAAGAACACAAGCTTATACTGAGAGGGGGGGTGAACAATATAAGATAAAATTTTACTTTTCTTTCCCAAACAATATTATACAATATTATCAATGGAAATATCAATAGTAGTAATTAAATCAATGCACAAATCATCACACACAAGAGAGATACAAGTTTAACATGGTTCACCCAATGTGGGTTACTCCACGAAGAAAATATTTCTACTAAATTTTCTTAACAAATATTTTGGGAATCAATTCCCTATTACAATTTTTATGCACCTCTATACAAAGGAGACATCGATCCCCTATGCTCTGATTTGTGGATCTATCTCCATAGGAGAACTCTTTCCCATTTGATCTGGTTCATGGAACTTGATCTAGGAGAACTCTATCTTCTCAACTAGTTCATGGATCTCTCTCCACAAAATAACTATATCTTCCTAGGTGGTTCACATATCACACTCCATAGGAGAACTCTTTACTCTTGCTCTGTTTCATGGATCTATCTCCATAGGAGAACTCTTTCCCATCTAATCTGGCTGGTTATCTTCTAGAAGACTTTTGACCCCACTGCTCTGGCTTGTGGATATCTCTCCACAGAGGACCTCTATCCCCACTATACTGGTTAATGGATATCTATCCACTAGATACTATTGTCCTCTTTACTCTATCACCTCCAAAGCTTACTCTCAAATCTATCTCAAATATACACCAAAATCTATCCCAAGTCTAGAACAAATTTGCTCCAACTCTGCTCATGAATCTGCACTAAATTCTATCTCAAATCTATCCCCAAGACTTAACACAAATCTTGATCGAATTAGCAACCAAACTTACTCTGAAATCTATCTCAAAACTATCCTCAATCCTTAACACAAAGCTTGAACAGATCTACTCTTAATTTTGTTTCAAGTCTTCACAATACTTCCTCAAATCTACCTTCAAGCCTTCTCAAAAAGACTTGCTCAAATATGCCTTCCAAAATACTTACTCAAAACTGCTTTCAAGCCTTCTCAAAAGACTTGCTCAAATATACCTTTAATATTGCTCATAAAATTGTACCAAATATTTCCAAACCTTGCACAAAAGCAAAGCTCATATATTTTTCATAAATGCTTTCTTCAAACAAAATATATTCTAATCAAAATTCGTTTAACCTCTAGAACATTTAGAGAATGATATGCTCAATAAAATATCTCAATATGTTCTACTCAATCATTAAGCTTATCGCTTTCATATGTCTCACATTTATTGCTCTTTTAAAGATAGATCTAGTCTAGCATGTGACACCTATTTTCTTGATGCACACACTTGCTTTCACAAATCTGATTTCTAATGTTTGCACATTCACTTACAATATCACTCAAAACCAATGCTCAAGAATTTTACCTAATCATTCAACCAATGAAATACAACTTGCTCACAAACCCTAACATAGGTGTTTCCACTTTCTTTCAACAAGGATGCACAATATAGATTTCAAAACCTAACTCAAATATTTCCAACAATGCTTTAAAACAATCATTTTCTCTCCATCTTATATTCCAAAATATTCACTTAAAAAAACACACTTTTAAACAAAGATTGATGTGCCCATACCTTTTTGCTTTGATAGAGATATATATTCAAAAATATGTCTTACCAACACAAATTCACTTTGTGCCACTTTCAAGGGTTAGATGGTAAGATTCTATCTCAAAATATACACATGAATTTTCCTTCACTAAGGTGCTCAATGAATTCTGAAAAGATGCTCTAGGACCCTTCTTTTGATCTCAAGGATAATGCATTAAAATTTAACAAAATCCCACACAATTCTTTTTACTATGCAAGAGGTACAATAAATTTTCCATTCTAATTTTACACCTTATGACTCCTAATCTTGCAAATTAAATTTAATCAACAAGGATCACCAATTACATAAGCAAATATTTCTTTTACACCTTATATCTCCTACTTGACATTAATGCATTTCCAAAAGAATAAATAAATCACCACTTCAATTTTTACTCCAAGGCACTAGCAAACAAACCCACTTAATATTTTTCTCAAGAAAAAGAAATCATTTCATAACCCCTTTTATTGCAAAAATAAAATCAACACAAAGCTCCTTATATCTCCCTAGCTAGTGCATACCTTAGCAAATTTGGACTTTGGGCATAAATTAATTTAAAGAAAAAATAATCTCTTGTTGTCGCCTACCATTAAGAATCAAACTCGTACTGCCTACTAGCCCCACACCCTAGCCACGACTAGGCCACCATGTGGGCTAGCCACCCACAAGAAACCAAACCCCTACTACCTCCAATTTGTCCTTATCCTCTACTACATAAAACAAAATGATGTAAAAACTTTACACTACCTCCGATGCAACTCGAACACGAGTCTTGTTAGCTGCTACACTCTATCACCATGATAACAACCATATGGGCTACCTACCCAGATGAGATTAAATTTTAGAGAATCTACTCCTTGTCTTTAACCTGCTCGACTTTTGAAATTGAAAAAGTTTCCCTCTTTTTCTATCGTGAATCGATCAATGAACAAGGCTCAAGAATAATCAATGAACAACCAAACTTTTACCACTTCAACTTGCATTATAAATATACCATCATTGGCATAGTCTTCAATGTCAACGCTCGATTTCAAAATTTGGTGCTTTGAAATAAATATTATATTTAATTATAATAATTTAAATCCTATGGATTTAAATATTATAATTTAAATATTAAAAATCCTTTTGGGATTTTTCTTAAGGATAACCTTTTGCCACCATTAATGAATATTTTAACCTTTACAAAATAAACACCATGGAGAAGAATTCCTTTCTTCTTTCTGCCTTATACCTCATGTGCCACCATGAAGAATATTATCACAAATATTTCCATCAACTTAGGACATTAAAACTTTTGACATCAATGAAAACACAACATGCTCAAATTTCCAATAAAATCACCTTTATTCTTCTCAAGTGGCATAAAATATTCTACTTACAATAAAAATGAAAGTAGTACAAAGTGTCTTCCTTGCAGTTTACAATTTCTAGAGCAATACAGTAAAGAAAATATTATGGAGGATATCCAAGGAGAAATAGGGTTTGTAGGCCAACATATAAAAGTAATGGCTATGGAGGATTATCTATGTAGCTTAGAGTTTTTAGAGCAACATAAAGAAGAAAATACTAATGAGGTTATTCCTTGCACTTTTGACTCTTTAGGGCAACATAAATCTGAAAGCATGTCTATGGAAGCACTGGCGTACCGGGGGAGATGCAAAAAAAAGCATATGTAATGCTAAGTCCTACGAATGAACAAAGAACAAGTGCATGAAAAGGGAAAGCGAAGCATGAATGAAACGAGATGTAAAGCAAAAGTAAAGTGCAGCCTCTTTTATTAATTTTTCTTGTGATCAGGTTACAATACGTCTCCCCCCATTTTCAGGGGCTCGGAGCGTTAGATATAGTTTTGTTACACCAACGGATGGTACGCTTCCCTTCGGGATCTTCCGCGTGCCCACATTTGAAATGGGCGGGCCAAACATCGTCGCCGCTTGCATGAATGCATCTATAGTTCCTTGCTGCCCCTCTGATGTCGAGATCCTATGTTCAGAGAAACAACAAATGATTAATAGCACATGCGGATGGAGGGAAACATGCAATCCCCAAGGCCTCCGGTTAATGCATACATGAAATAATTAAAACAGTGATCAAAACATATCAGAATAAGATGAAACTTGAACAGAAGCATGTAAACATCATCATGGACACACTGCAAAAAGAATAGTCAAGAAATCTGCTATAGATTTCTAATCACTCCGGGGTGGGACGATTAGGACTGTCATAAAATGCCCAAAAGTGACCTCCCAAATGTCCCATCCAGAGGCCTCCAAAACACCTGCAAACTTGGGGTTAGGAAAAATGGGGCATTTTGAGACGACCCAGAAGGTCGGATTTGGCTGATTCTGCCTCGATCACCCTGTATCCGAAGGCGCTCCCTGTATGTTAGTAAAAGCATAAAACAATGAAAACACAGTCAAAACAAGTCAGAATGCTTTGAAATTTGAACTGCAACATATATGAAACACACAAAACATGATGCAAAAGAAATAGTGAAGAAATATGCTATAGATTTCTAATCACTCCGAGGTGGGGCGATTAGGACTACAACAATGCGGGGGGCGCCTAGGGGCAGGACGCCCGTCGTTTGGGGCTTGGTTTTGACACCAATCCACTTGGGATGGGTCCAAAACCTCCTAGGGGGTTGTGTCAGCAAATTGGGTGTGGTATTGTGGCCAATTGTTTGGGTTTTGGGTTCAGATTGTGCTCCTAATGTTCACCCGATAACCTCCCTTCCAAAAGAGAGATCAAGGATGTAGGAAGCACAATGAGGGTGAGGGTATAATTCGGCAGCACTCCATTGCTCCAAATGCTCCTGCTCTATCCTCCTTTTGGGGTGAGAAGACTCACCATTTTATAGACCTGAAGGTCTACTTTGAATGTGCATGCAGGGGCGCCACTTGGCCATCATGCCTTGTCAGGGGAGAGGATATTCCTCCCTGATTAAGGGCTCCATGACTGCCTCTATGACTGCCTCTTTGAGCTTTGAAATGCTCACTCGCACTCCCATGCATTGAAGGTGGAGTTGAGTGGTGGATCTGGGCTGCCATTTGTCAAGGTTTGACTTTTTTCCCATCAAACTTGCTATTCGCCCCACCCTGGAGCGATTGCTGCTAATCATCCCGGGGTGGGGCGAATAGCATTCTAATCATCCCAGGGTGGAACGAATAAGGAGCAGGGTGCTTGAAAGGTGCCAAATTGACCTCTGACCTTCCAAAACTACTTTGGGAGTGGTTAGGACCACTGTTTAACCTCTAGGGGCTGCCCTAGGGGCTATGTATGCCAATTCGATCAGTGCTTGTAGCCACATAATCAGATTGGTGCTGTTTTGGTGTCTATAGATGCCCCTTTTTGGGATGCATTGTGCATGGCACAGTGCTGAGCAAAAATAGATAACCAAAGCACTTAATGATTAGGGTTTCTCAGTAACCTAACCAAATTTTGATGCCCCAAGTATGGAAAGGGCACGCATTCTTGAATCCTTGCTTCTGACGAGCTAAGGAGCTTAATTCAAGTGTTAACCTTTTTCGGTGAGGTGTTACTTGATCTTGGACATTGTTCAGTCATGAATAGGCAAAGGGCGCAACCTTTTGTCTATGGGAACCTTGAGTTCATGATTCTAGAATGCCAAGTGTTTGATCAACTTGTGATTATTGCTTGTTTGCTGCCCCAAGCAGGAGCGTGATTGTCTTTGTCAATGATTCTTTGAATGCATGCCATTTCCTTGATTGGGTGTGTATTTGTTGATTGGTGACTAAGTGTGACTACCCCCTCAAGCGACGAATCGATGAGGGAATGACCGACATGAGAAAAGCGACGAGTCACTTGACCCAAGATGACTTTTGTAAGGGTGCCTTCAGTTGTTTTCCATTGAATGCTTATGCAGTTTCCCAACAATCGAACCTATTTTTGGTGGGTTTTAACCCTTTTTGTGATGCTTATTGGGGCTGAAATTGTCAAAAATCCGTCCTCCCATGGAGCGGTCCGGCTATGGTAGCCTTCTTAGGGAGTAGGATATTGATAATTTGTGGCCCGACGTCTATTTTTATGCCAAGAATGTCAGGTGCAAAGGCGCCTTTGTTCGGCAATTTTATTGTTATTTTTTGGTGGGTTTTGACCCTTTTTGTGACGCCTTTTGGGGATGAAATTGTCAAAAATCCATCCTCCCGTGGAGCGGTCCGGCTATGGTAGCCTTCTTAGGGAGTAGGATAGTGATAATTTGTGACCCCAATATCGGTTTTGTATGCCATGAATCGTAGGCGCAAAGGTGCCTTTGTTCGGTAGTTTTATTGTTGTTTTTGGTGCATTTTGGATGCAGTTTTGGTTGTTTTTTATTTTCTTGCTCTGTAATCGTCCCAGGGTGGGACGAATACTAGTTTTGTAATCATCCCAGGGTGGAACGATTACAGGCCTAAGAGCCTATATAAGGGCCAAAACTAGGTTTTGGGCTCATTTGCAATTATTTTTTCTGGCGATTTGGAGCTGTGAGGAGGAGTGCTAGTTTGTGAAGCGTAGCACTGCCAAATTTTTGTGGACACCATGAGTTCAAGGACCGGATCCTCGAGTGGTAGAGCCGAGGCGAGATCGGTAGGTGCTCCTTCCTTCTTGTTTTTTGTTTGTTTTTATATGAATTTTTAAAACTCGCATTTTATCATTGTTTTTGTCACATTAAGGTTAAGACCCTAAATGAATGTTGTGGTTTTATTTGTTTTGTTTTGTTCATCATAAGGTTAAAAAACCCTAGTTTGAATTTTTTTTTTTTTTTTTTTTTTTTAAGGTTAAAAACCCTAGTTTGAATTTTAGTGTTTTTTTTTTTTTTGTGTTCATCATAAGGTTAAAAACCCTAGATTGATTTTTTTTTTGTTTTTCGTTTAGACTAAGATTAAAAACCCTAGTTTAAAATTTGTTTTTTGTATTTTTGTTTTTGTTTAGACTAAGATTAAAAACCCTAGTTTAAAATTTATTTTTTGTATTTTTGTTTTTTGTTTAGACTAAGATTAAAAACCCTAGTTTAAAATTTGTTTTTTGTATTTTTTTTTTTGTTTAGACTAAGATTAAAAACCCTAGTTTAAAATTTGTTATTTGTATTTTTTTGTTTTTCGAATGTTTTTGTTGTACATTGTGTTAATGTGTGTTTATTTTTGCTGTTCATTTTGAAATTAAGGTAGAAACCCTAAATGTTTATTTTTGGTTTTGTTTGTATACATTGTTGTACATTCATTTTGTTGTTGTACAGTTTTTTTGTTTTCATGTTTTAATGTTTTTGTGTTGTTTTTGTTTTTCAGGTTGTGAAGAGTCGGTACCATCAGCCGATGGTATTCTTTGATGCATGGGAGGCGCTGACTATGGCGGATTGGGATTGGCTTGATGCCCTTGGGCTCAAGCAAGTGACGCGGTTGGAGCCTATGGTGGGGGATCGAGCATATCTGACTGCCCTAATCAATTTGTGGGATCCCCGCACCAACACCTTTCATCTCCCAATAGGGGAGATGATAGTGACTCTGGAGGACGTGTATCAGATTCTACGGATTTTGATAGATGGGCTGCCCATTCGGATGACTCCTCGTGATCAGTGGATGATGGTGCTGACACGGTGCTTTGGGCATGCGACGGAGATGGGGGTGGATGGGGCGGTGGAGAGGGCAGAGGGGGACTGCTTGATTGGCAAGATTCTGGTGCGGTGGTGGTTTGAGAAGGGTGTGTTGGGGGTGAGGCATGCGTTACTCATGACCCTCATCTCCAACATGCTGCTTCCTGACTCCTCAGGTGTGAGGTTCCCTTGGAACCTGCTTGAGGTAGTGTTCAGACTTGTGGAGTGTCTGATGGTAGCACCACTGATTATGAGGTGGGGTCAGACGCTACTGGCACAACTATATGATGAGTTGTACGAGGTCCGCTGCTAGAGGTGGAAGGGGATTGGGTGCAGCTATCTGTTGCAATGCTGGGGGTGGCAGCACATAGCTGTGGAGCAGCCACAGGGGTTGCCTTGGACCACTCAAGGGGAGATGGTGGATAGGGAGATTGGGTATGCTGCTCTATGGTGGAGGTCATAGGAGCAAGGGCAGAGTCGATGGTGGGCAGGTGTCGTAGGGCACTATATTGATGCCTTCTCTCGTCTTGCTCTAGTGGAGGTGTTCTGGCGGCCATATCGGGACTGTCCAGCATGGGGAAGAGTACTTCTCGTATGTTCGGGTGACTCGATAGTTTGGGGTGCACTAGGGATTTCCTAGTGAGCCCTTGATCTATCGACGTCGGGGCGATGAGAGGACTCTAGCCTGGCCGATTATTGAGCCACTAGGCGAGGAGTCTGATGTAGTGATTGATGTCCCCAATATGGACAATGTTGGGGTGACTATAGAGTATGACCAATGGTGGACGATGCTGCGATGGTGGGGTGAGGGGCCTCTAGGAGGTCCGGATGTAGCAGTAGCAGGTGGTGGGGGTGCAGATGCACCGATGGAGGGTTGGGGGGCTCCGCTTGATGATGTGGATATGGTGGAGGTAGATGACTTCACTAGGGATGATGTAGGGGTTCTAGAGCAGTTGGATGTCTAGGACGTCCCGGAGTAGTGGGTGTCGAAGCAGCATGCCATCCCGAAGATGCCCATGCCTCAGGCAGTCCCATGGGATATGGAGGCTAGGTTTTGTGCTGAGATAGCATGATTGGAGGAGCTACTTTGAAGATGGGATGAGGAGCACAATGTCGAGAGGGATCGCCTGCGGGCTTAGTTGGCGCAACGGGATGAAGCATTGGCTACATACCACCGATGGGATGTGGAGTGGGGTCGGTTTCGAGTGGAGTTGGAGGCCGAGATTATCCGCCTCGATGGATAGTTACCTGAGCTCACTAGAGGTGGATCTTCGCGTCGTACGAGAGATAGTGAGACTGAGTAGTCTGCTTCCTCTCATCATAGGTGGGTGGGTGAGGGTAGCGCTAGTGGGCATGATGCGGGGGCTAGCAGTAGCCACCCTGAGAGGTCCCATAGGACCCACACCACTAGGGGTAGTTCCAGTCACATCGATCCTACGTGATCATGGTGGCCGACTCCCTAGGCTTGGGGTTTTTGAATTTTTTATTTTTTTGTGAGGTCAGAGGACCGTTTTATTGTAGCCTGAGGGCATTTTTGACTTAATATATACATGACTTTCTTTTTGGATTATTTCCTTGTTATGGTTTATGGTTTATTCATGCACATTTATTTATGTTGATGTATGCATATGTTATTATGAATGCGGATGTTTCTGACTATATGGATGTATGCATATGGAATGGATGGAATGATTTATTGGTATGCAGGTGGTGGCACCATGGACTGTACAGGATTTACTGGCTTTTTGTACTATGTGATTGCTTTGTGGGATGACTTTGCATGTGAAATATTTTTTTTTGTTTGTATTTTTTGATGGTGATGTAAGTAATGGAATGTACCACGGTGTTCTAGAATGTAGTTAAGGTTTTTCTGAGACTCAGATGTTTTAACTAACTAGTCAAGACTGTACATTTATCTTACAAGACTTTTGAACAAGGTACGAATCATACTTGAGTTTGACCAAGTTATTTCACATCCTTGTGTGTGCGATTGAGTTCGTTTATGTGGTATTTATCAGGATACTGCCAGTGCCCCCAACCTTGAGGATCACCTAATTAGCTCCACTAACTCCTTTGTTGTATTTAGTAAGATTAATCCATGGGGCAATCTAGGATACCATAAGCTAGCTCATCCACATGCAAACATTGGTCTACTCACACGCAAAGCTAATGTGATAGACATATCGTCATGCGTTTAGGATACCACCATTGCCAGGTAGGCTGTCCACCAAACTTGTAATGAGGATCACCTAAATGGTTTTCCAAATGCTGAGAATTCTAGGGATTCAAGCTCAGGCATCTTTCGGTTGCTCAACTTGTTGGGATACTTGCTCTCATACATAGTGATGAAAATCACTGTTTATTTTTCTTTTTGTTTTTTTTTTTTTTTCTTGAGCAAGGGGTTTAAGTAGTGGTGATAACCACTGTTATTTTTGCCTTTTGAGGAGTTTGATTTTGCATTTTGATGTCAAAGTTGAGCTCATGGGTTTTTGGCTTGTGGATGGCATTGATCCTTTTAGGCCTTGGGGATGACTACCCATCCTTTGCAGGGACGTGTAGTACGAATCCTTACGACTTTGGGAATCAAAGGTGGTTGTGAATTTGCTTTGGAATGGCATTGATCTTTTAGGCCTTGGGGATGACTACCCATCCTTGTCAGGGGCATGTAGTATGAATCCTTATGACTTTGGGGACCAAAGGTGTTTGGGATTTTTGATAGTGGTGAAAACCACTATTTATTATGGGGAATTGAATAGGGAAGAGCTTGTCCTTTTGTCAATTCTCAGCATTCTTGAACCATTCGCACAGGGGGATGAGCAGGATAACCTTTTCGCTTAAGGTACCTTAGACCACTTTGTAGGTTTCATCTTTCGTCCACACAACTTGGGAATTTTTATGTGTTTTAAGCTTGTGTTGGGATGTGATGTAACAAGGCGTGATCCAAGTAAAACTCTACCTTGTAAAAATTGGTCTGACTTCGTACAACATTTGACTAGAAATCTAAAGACAACTGAATGCCAAAAACCCTAAAGACATTAGAAGACAACTGACTATGGTAGGACTAAAAATGCAAAGGGTGTTATGTTTGATGGATCTTTTTACAAAATGGACTGAATTTGGAGAATGATGGAATTGCCGAGTAATTACAGTCTATGGTGCTTTTGACATGTATGACCAACAAATATGCAATGTATGTTTGTGATGCCTAATGCAACTTATTTTTTTTTTTTGTTTTGATTTTTAAGAATGTGCATGGAAGTGAGATGCAATTTTTTTGTTATTTTTGATTATCTATTGTTTTTTTTTTTTTTTTTTTGAATATTTGTTTTTGACCAAGCGATTGTGGGAACCCTTGGAGCTTTTGGTTTGACCAAAGGGTTTATGGGTACCTTTGGGGCATTTTGGGGTTGACCAAGCGATTGTGGGAATCCTTGGAGCTTTTGGTTTGACCAAAGGGATTATGGACACCTTTGGGGCATTTTGGGTTTGACCAAGTGATTGTGGGAATCCTTGGAGCTTTTGGTTTGACCAAAGGGTTTATGGATACCTTTGGGGCATTTTGGGGTTGACCAAGCGATGATGGGAATCCTTGGAGCTTTTGGTTTGACCAAAGGGTTTATGGATACCTTTGGGGTGTTTTGGGTTGACCAAGCGATTGTGAGAATCCTTGGAGCTTTTTGGGGTGGGCCATGGCTCTTTTAAATGTGGAATGGCCTCAAATGACTGATGTTCAAGGGTTCTAGTTCCTTGATTCCATCAAGAGAGGTGAGCCGGTATGTTCTAGGTCCTATTTTACTGTCGATGACATAAGGACCTAACCAGTTTGCCGTGAACTTGTCCCTTAGATGGGGCGGCAAGTTAGAATTTTGTTGGTTCTCTTTTAAGACTAGGTCACCAACTTGAAAGTCCCTTAGGTGAACTTTCATGTTGTATGCTTTCTTAAGTCACTCTTGGTAGATACGTAAATGCTCGAGAGCATTGACGCGTCGTTCATCGAGCAACGTAAGCTGGTCTAACCGGGCCTACCATGTAGTGTCATCATCGATGAACTCTTGCATTGATATGCATGAGGAAGGTATTTCCAACTCGAGAGGCATGACTGCCTCGGAGCCATACACCAGCAAAAATGGAGTTGCCCCAGTGGGCATCCGAATGCTAGTGTGATAAGCCCAAAGAGCAAGTGGGATTTGAATGTGCCAATCCTTATGACTATCTGTGACTATATTTTTAAGGATGGCAACTAGCATTTTGTTTGATGCCTCTGCTTGCCCATTTGCCTACGGATAATAAGGTGTCAAAAAACTATGCTGGATTTTGTACTTTGTGGTCAAAGCACGCACGTCTTTGTTCTTAAATGACGTCCCATTATCCGAGATGATCTTGGATGGAATACCAAAATGACATATGATGTTATGTAAAATAAACTCCGCAATGTGGGGTCCAGTCGTAGAGGTAAGCGGAATTGCTTCCACCCACTTGGTGAAGTACTCTATGGCCATTATGATGAACGTGTGATGACCTGACGATGTAGGGGAGATCTTTTTGATTAGATCTAAGCCCCACTACAAGAATGGCCAAGTCGATTGGATCGGCTGCAAGGCTTGAGAAGGTACATGTGTCAAATTAGCATGGTGTTGACACTTCATGCACTTCCTCACATATGCGCAACAATCTCGTTCTAAAGATGGCCAATAATAGCCCATGCGAAGGATGCACTTTGTGATGGCCATACCACTAAAGTGGCCACCACATGTACCATCGTGCGCTTGGGTGATCACCCAAGTGGACTCCTGTTGGTCCAAGCAATGAAGGAGGATTCCTTCATAGCTTCGACGGTACAAAATGTCTCCTAGCAAGACATGTTTTGCCACTTTTTGTTTGAATGATATTTTTATGATGTGCATCAATCCAAGTGGGAGGCTACCTAACTTGAGATAGTCTCTTATGGGTGTGTACCAATCCTACTGATCAAAAACCTCGATGGTATGAACGACCAATCCCTCTTGAAGTTCATCCCTAGAAAAAGATGAGCGAGAAAGAACTTGTAAGAATAGCGTTGTGTTGCTATTAAGAGGGGTCAGGGAGAACAAGGACCCCTAGTTGGCATGATTCAGACTATCGTGGATTCGAGAGAACTTATCCTGAGATGGTTCAATCTGGATCAGGTGGATTCCTGGCATTAGGTCAGAGCTTGCACGCTCCATCATGGATTGCGATAATGTTTTGACTTGAATGGTTGTCATATCACCAAAAGGGTCTTGCGGGATTAGTGACCCCAAGGAGGCCATAGTGTTCGCAAAATGATTCGATGATCGAGGGAGTGCCTCGATGTCGTACCATTCAAGATTAGCCAGGAATTTATCCACAAGGGCTTTGTAGGCCTACAGAACTGGGCATTTACATTGGAATACCCCTTTCACTTGGTTGACAATTAACAGCGAATCACCAAATATATTCAAGCATTTGATGTTCATGGTGATGGTTGTCTGAAGACCTATGAGCAAGGCTTCATATTCGGCATTGTTATTGGTGCATGGGAAATCAAGTTTAAATGATAGAGGCATTGGAGCCCCTTGCGGTGTGAAGAATATGATTCCCATGCCACCCCCTTGCTCACATTTAGAACCATCAAAAAATAGGGTTATGTCGGCCTATGACTTAGGCTCATCAAAATCTGGTGATTCTGAGACATGGAAGACCCCATCATCGGGTAGCTCTATGGTCAGAGGCTGATCGTCTTTGAGAGGAGCCTCTACTAGTTGATCGGTGATGACTTGACCTTTGATGGACTTTTGTCCAATGAATTCGATGTCAAACTCCGTCAACAACATGATCCATTTTATCGTGCGGCTACTATGATAAGTATGACTCATCATGTATCGCAATGGATTCTCCTTAGACACAACATACGTCGTATTGCTCAACATGTAATGGCATAGCTTTTTGGTGGCAAATACCATTGCTAAGCATAGCTTCTCAATGTATGCATAGTTAAGTTCATAACTAACCAGGGTGCGGCTAAGATAATAATTAGCCTATTCTTTATGTAGTTCATTTTTTTGGGCTAGCATGGTGCCCAGTGCCACCTCAATAGCTGAGATGTATAAATAGAATGACACTCTAGGTCTAGGTGGTGCCAATACTGCGGTGAAGCCAAGTATTGTTTAATGTCGTCGAATGTCGATTGGAACTCGTCATCCCAGTGAAATGCTACCCCCTTGTGTAATAATTTATTCATGGGTCGACACTTGTCAGATAGCTGTGCTATGAAGTGCTTGATCGACGCGACCTTACCCTGCAAGCTTTTGAGCTGCTTGATGGTGGTTGGGGGAAGCATTTCAAGGATTGCCTTGACTTTATTTGGATCTACCTCGATGCCTCATTTTGAGACTATGAAACCCAAGAGTTTTCCAGATGTGACGCCAAATACGCACTTCTTGGGGTTTAGCCTAACTTTGTGTTCAATGAGGTGATCAAGGATCTTGCGTAAGTCATCGAGATGATCTGGGCAAAAAAGATATTTTGCCAACAAATCATCCATATAATATTCCAAATTTTTATGCATGTGATCATGGAAGATGTATGTCATAGCACGTTGGTAGGTGGCACCAACATTTTTAAGGCCAAAGGGCATGACCTTATAACAAAATGTCCCCCAAGGCATTATGAATGCCATTTTGAGTTGATCATCGAGATTGATACGAATCTGGTTGTATCCCAAGAAACCATCCATGAGGGAAAGCATTTCATGGCTGGCTATAGTGTCTACCAATGCATCGATGCTAGGCAAGAGGAAATCATCCTTAGGACTCGCTTTGTTTAGATCTCAAAAATTGGTGCATATGCGAATCCTCCCATCAAGATTTTTGATGGGCACCATGTTGGACAACCATGGTGGGTAATCTATGCAGATGACAAATTATGCATCCAACAACTTTTGTAATTCATATTTTACCATTAAGGCCACTGTTGGGTGCATCTTACGTAGTTTTTGCTTGACTGGATTGACTGTCGGATCAAGCGTTAGATTATGTGTGACTAGCTATGGGTCTAGTCCTAGCATGTCTTTGTAGGACCATGCAAAAACCTCCTTCTTCTCTTTGAGAAGGGCAATGTAATCGGATTGCTCTTTGAGGGATAGACTTACCCCCAACTTGATGATTTGTGGATTCATTGGATCAGAGCCGATGTCTACGTCAGTCGTCTCTTCGATTGACATGTGGGACCCATCCTCCAATTGGTGTGGAGTTGGGATCAGGTGGATATCATTTGCTGAATTTAGATCTACGTTTGGAATGTCGGGTTCCTCTTCAGCATGGAAGATATCCTGAGTTGGTCTTAGGGTGAAATGAAGCATCTCACCGCAAGGCCAGTACTCTAATGGGGATGGTGGTGAGTTAGCGCGATCCCAGTCTATGGCATCTAGGTTTAGATACAATGGTCATGCTGGATCGGTTGGATTGTGGATGGGGGTGGTTAAGTCAATGGATATCATGTTGATGAAGTGAATTTGGTCTCCATTACCATGTGGGTGGTGACTTGGACATCCTTGGTGATCTTTGTGCTCTGGATCTAGCTCTATGGGTATTGGCACAAATGGATCGGCCCTATGTGCGGATAGAATGATAGGGTCTGCCCTTGGCACTGATGGCTCTATAGGGTCTCTGGGTGGAAGGTGCTCTTTGTATGCCTGAAGTGGCGGATGCAGCACTTGGTCCAACTGTGCTTGGTTCAAATGCCACCTATGCCTTGGCCCCATGTTTAGTTGTTCAAACATGTCATCAATGTCCATGGGGTATTGTTGCTATCGCATATGGTTGAGATATGCCATCTCAGTCTCATCTTCATAATCACTATCGGAGATCCATAGGCCTTCATTGGCTCTGACAACTATTTACGGCATGTGAGGCTCATTCTATTCGAGCAAGTTGATTTGGTCCCATCGAGGTTGTTTCGCTCTCTACGGGAGGACCTAATTCTCTTGAGGTGGCAATTGCTTGATTGGAGCATTCAAGGGGAACATCACCATGAAGTTCTCCTAATAGTCATCTATGGGCATCACTTGCAAGTGATTGCTATCGGACTCGAAAGGGTCCCAAGGTGCTACCTCATTGTAGCACCCTAAAATTGGCACAGTTAAACCCTTAGTAAAAAGATAAAAATTTGAATTTTAACCCAAACCACCCGTTAACCACCCGTTACCCGCTCCCCTCATTTTCCATGCCATTTTTAGGATTTGTTTTGACCGTTGGACGATATCGTCGACGATCAAATGAAATCATCCCAGATCTGACGAATTCATCTGGAAGAGAACGTCCAGACGATTTCATCCCAAAACCAAATTTTCATAATTAGCTTCTGTTCAACAGCTTCTCTAACTTGGGCAGAAAGCGTGTCTACGCGGTTAGAGTCTCCCCCGTTGGAGATCTCCCAAATTGGGGTGATCTCCAACCTCCTAACCTCTCCCTAATCCTATATAAACTAGGATTTTCTTAGTTTATCCCCCTGGCTGACTGATTTCCCTACAACTTTAGTTTCTTGTGCATTAGAACACCCTCGCACCATCGTTTGCATTCTGTATTTCAAGTTTTTCTTGCAAGAATTTACTATTTTTTAGCTGGAGCAAGCTCGGATCGTCTCAGGCGATTCCAGATGATTTCGGATGATCCTGTCGTAGATCGGCGATGATCTCGTATGATCGGAGGTGATCTCGACTGCAGTCCATATTGGGGGCAATCAGAGCCCGAAGTTTGCATTTCTTTACCTTCTCTCTTCATTTCTTTATGCATTAACTTATTTTATTCCATTTTTGCATCCTGGAGTTCACCTCATTTAGCATAGATGCATGATAAAGTTAAAATAAATTATTAAAGTAATGCATTTCTTTTAATCATTATCTGGATCTATCATTTAGGCAAATTTACTATTATTTCTATCATTTCCCCTTGCTTTTGCAGTTGCATTTTTGGTCCTTGGTATCTATTTCTGTGATTGCAGGTTTCTGACGAATTTGTCTGATGAATTCGTCAGATCGACGATGATCTCATCTGATCTCAGATGACCGACTATGATTTGAGATGATTCTATGCAATTGTAGATGATTATGTAATATTTGAGATGATCTGGACTTCTACAAACCTCAGACTCTTCATCAGACATCCAGAATCAGGTATATTCTATCTTATTTAGCATACTTTCTATGTTCAGCACTTATTCATGTTTTTTGTATCCATATAAATCAGCATTGGCATATAGAATAGCTTAGATTCATCTTGGCCAAACCTAGGAATTGAATGATTAAAGTACAAAATGAACACATCAAACCTATTCTCAACCTAGGCATGGAAACTGCCACTCAAAAGTTTCCTGGTGAACCCACCATCCATCAAAAATTCACCCTTATACCCCTCCCCGAGAGGCGCGACCTTCAAAGGGCCTCTCAGTCCGAGGTATTGTCCCATCCTTCTCGCATCCCCCTTTCGGGCGTGGATCCTATAGCCTGAAGGTAAGGATGCAAAAAATTTGGAGCGATACATTTTGGTGAACCCGACGTGAAAAACTAAAAACCTTTTGAAAACAATCCAAAAAATAAAATAAAAAAATAAATGCATTTAGAATCATCAGATAAACAAGTAAGATTGCATATCATATTTAGATGGTAGATTATAATAAAATACGAGTTGTCACCATTAATGTTGAAAATCAATTAACAGCCATAGAGATTACTTATGTGCTTAGAGTACCTCAAACAAATAGGGTTCAACCTTTGTGGGACGAACTTGATAGGAGATTGGGTATCATTGGATCTAGATCAACCGAACTTAGGCAAATCAAGAGGTTTGTCCTAGATAGAATCCTGGATCCTGATCAGGTGACTTTGTACCATGAACTTCAGAGAGCTTGCCATAGGTGGTTAGCAGATAAAAGAGCACTTGTGTCTTCCGAGTTGTACACCTTTGAGGAATACCTTGAGAACGCAGTTGTAGTACATAAATTTCTATCTCGTATAGAGGATCAAGAGGTCGTTCTTACGGATAGAAAAATATGGAATAGAGTTCCTAGAGCTATGTTATATCGAGAGTATTGCCATGAAATCTATTTTTACAAGTTCGAGTATGAAGCAGATAATATCACCATAGCACACTTTGTCAAATTCTTGAAAAACAATTTCCAATTTGAAGAGGAGCATTTCATGACTCCTGATGAACTTGATCCTATTAACGATATCCATAAACTATTTATAGAAAATTAAGCTATTCTTTTATTATTATTATTTCTTGCATTTAGTATGTTGTTTGTTGTCTTTATAATATTATTATAAAAAAAAAAAAAAACAAAAATATAACAAAAATTAAAACATTTTTTAAGTATTATAGTAGGTATATAATTAAAATATATACCTCCCAAACTTTCATATATATATATATATATATATATATATATATATATATTTGCTAAAATCTAAGTTTAAGCATAATGACTAGACTTAGGAATGGAAAACAGATTGAAGTAGAAGAAGATTGGTTAGGAAAACCATCAAATAACCTAGATGTCCTTCCTGAAGACCCAATTCAGGAAGAAGGAACCCTAGACCAACAAGAAGAAGAGTTTGTTGAAGGAAATGAACAAAGAGAAACTGTTAGAGAGGAAGGATCCTCATCCCCTAAAATGTCTCCGGGAGGAGTTGTTACTTTTGAGAACATGGAACATTTCTGGAAGTTCCTCAATACTAATATTGGCACTCTTAATAGAGCAGTCCATATGGACAAGGATCAAATTAGTGACACTCAAGCAACCCTAGAAGAAATATATCACACATGCACTAATCCCTTGTCCTTCGTTGATCAAGAAAGTGATCAAGCTGGACCATCCAATTTGGATATGGCCGCTATAATCCAGAACATGCAACAACAACAGGTTACCCAACCACCTAGAGTGCCTGTTACCAAGCCTAGGGTTATTCCCACACAAAATAAACCTTCATTCACTGCTCTATTTCACCAAGTTATTGATCAACATACCTCAAATCAACAAAATCCCAAAACAAAACCAAACACCAATTTCCAACAATCTGGGATACAACATAATGCTACTACAAATCTTCTTCATAATACTCTTCCTACCAACCATTTGCATAATAGCAATATAGCATCTAATCCTTATGTCACGCCATCATACGCTCATAAATCCCATACTTATGTACCACCAAACCAATATGGTGGACAAACTAGTAATCTTGAAACTATGGTGAAATAGTTAGTTTCCCGCATGGACCAGATAGATCCCTACCGTCCCTCGTACAATTATCGAGAGATGTGTAGTCAACCTCTAGATCCTATAGTTGTAGCACAACCATATCCTAAACACTTTCCTATGCCTGTCCTACCTATATACAAAGGAACCGAAGATCCCATAGAGCATCTTCGTATGTTTAGGATAGCATGTCATGATATATCACATGATGACTTGTTATTACTAAAAATGTTCCCAAAAAGTTTAGGAGGAATGGCATTGGAGTGGTATTATCAATTACCCACTCATTCTTTGAGGAATTTCGAAGAAACAACCGAGTCTTTTGTTCATCAATTTAGTGCCTACATCGAAAGGCATGTAACCATTAAAGATTTGTACAACTTAAAACAAGACAAAGATGAATGTTTTGCTGATTTCCTAGCTCGGTGGAGACAGTTGATAGGAAAATTACACTTTGTGTTACCTTATCGAGAAATGTTGGATATCTTTATCAATAATTTACAAGAACAACTATCCTATGAGTTATCAACTGCTACCTTGACCACCTTCGATCAAGCTATAGACTTAGCTCGAAGAGTGGAAGATGCTCTCATTAGGAGAGGTCAGCTTAAAAAGAAAGATGATGAGAAAACATCCAGAAATCAATATAAAAATAAACAAGTTGTGGGTGATGGAGTCACTGATAGTAGAAATATTGCTACTATTAATGCTACGAAGACAACGAAGAAGTTTATACTGAAACCTCTTGATAAACCACCTCAAGAATTTACTAGGTTAAATCAACCTCTATCAACCATTCTACCACAATTATTAGAATGAGGTTTGATCCAATTACCAACTATCCAGGAACCTGATCCAACTATACCCGGATACAGAGCTGATTTACACTGTGATTTCCATAGAGGACCTGGACATGCTACCAACTCTTGTAAAATATTAAAACATAAAATACAAGACTTAATTGATAACAATGAGATGGAGGTGCAAGCCTTTCAACCTAAACAAAATCCTCCTAATAATGCTCAAAAGAACATCCCCCAAAATCAGAATCAGAATGCCAATCAATCATTGGACATATTTCAACATCCTTTACCCAAGCATGGTAAAGAGGTGGCTAATCAAATTGAGCATCATAATGTTCCCCCTCCTACCCGATATGTAGGAACTATTAGTGGACATTTACCTGCTCATGATTTGGAAATATTTGACACAACTTTATCCATGGTTACGACTAGACCTCTATATAATATTCGGACACCTGATCTTAGTGATACAGAATACGAGACTAAAAGTGACATGGAAATCACCTCAAATCAATCGAATAGTTCTGAAGATGAATCAGATGCTATTCAACCTATCACAAATTCTATGGTTCCAGAAGAACCATTTCCAAGAAGAGTCACTACTAGACCATCTTCTCACCAATTACTTTCTAATGAACAAGCCATAAACACTAGACCAAGACCCATTCATCATCCGCAAAATAATATTGTAGGTACCATCGAAGCTATTACTCGACAACAGGCTCAAAATTCTCAACAAGATCAAACTCAGAATGATGGATCAGCTCCATTTGTTTTGAAAGTTCCTAATAAAGGGAATCATGCACCTAATGTTCAACCTAAACCTCCTTATAATATTAATGAACAATTATCAAATACTACAGCTAGAATTTCCCTTTTGGACCTTTTAAAATCTTCTCCTACACATAGGAATGAATTAATGCTCACATTAAGCCAAATGATGGTACCACAAAATATTCAACTTGAAGCCATGGCCAATACTATCATAACTCGAGAAGTCGATTGTATTGACTTTCGGGATAGAGATATACCGCAACATAGTTTACATAAGGATAACCCCTTATATATTACTACACTAATTGGAGATGTAGCAGTTAAACGGGTCTTGATTGATAATGGTTCATCTTTAAACATTTGCACTTTTGACTTCTACCAAATATTTGGGTTTAGAAGTGATGAAATGAAAAGAACTGATATGATCATAAAAGCCTTCAATGACGAAACACAAGAAACGTGTGGAGTTATTACTATCCCCTTGCAAGTTGGTCCGAGAACCTTAGACATGACCGTGTTTATTGTACATTGCCCTGCATCATACAATATACTCTTGGGTCACCCTTGGATCAACGCGATGCGAGCTGTTCCCTCAACTTTACATCAGTGTGTTAAATTCGAATTTAAGAATCAGTTGGTTACCATTCATGGTGATCCTAGACCCTTTGATATGTGTGCTTTGGCAGAACCTATCGGAGTTCAATTTTGCCCTGCTTTATCATCCACACATCCTAATTCTCATTATCCATCTAAACATGTGAAACACACACCCATAACATCATCTACCTTTTCTCCATCAACTCCACCTCTACATATAGTTCAACCATCTTCCGAACAAACCACATTAGGACCTCAAAAAGATCCTAAACCCACAACCAATGCTTCTTGTTTTACTCCTATAACTTCCATACCTATAGACCCATCCATCGACATCTCTACAACATCTACACCTACCAGAGGCATATTTTCTGCATCCGAAGATGTAGGAAATGTTCCTTCTACCTCTTACGCTCTTACTGATGAGCTCTTACCCGATTTATCTAAAATTCTTATATAAAAAAAAACAAATGTTGCTATGCAAGATTCCCTTATTTTAAATAAATTGCCACCCTCTCCTCATACCTTGGGCCTCCCATAGCCTATGGGAAGTATTTACCAAGTCGGGAGCTGTGCTTTTATTTATAAGGGATATGACTAGGGAAGAATACCTAGAAATCTCAAGACTCATTATGATGGATATGCTCGATGTTATTTTACTAATGAGTATATTAAAGCTAAGCCTATAATGCTTAAATTGGGATATAAAGGGAAAGGTTTGGGACCTTTCCAAAATGGTATGAAAGAACCTTTTGAGGTAGAACCATGGCCTGCCCGATGTGGTGTGGGCCTATTTCCTAATAAGGGTCAGCCCTTCCCATTTGAGGATGATGACCATCTCATATGTTACCAAGATTATTTGGATAAACATGATGCTTTGCATTTAATGAATAAGCCATTTACATGTCATATGCTATCTATAGCCTACCCTCAGATGATCGTTGAATCCGATGATGAGTTGGAGGGAGATATCTTCCATGATGTCTCCATTGAGGAATTATTACATAACGGATTTTATTTCGATGGCTCCTTACCTAGTATAGCCCAGCTTGAGGCCACGACTCCTCAAGATGAATTATCTAAGCTAACCTCGAAAGAATTACAAGAATTGGGCGTTTCACCCACCCCACCTAATTTTGAGAGAGATCTACACATGGAAGTAGAAAATGTCATAAAAATTAACATTGGAACCAAAGATAATCCTCACATAATCAACATTGGATCAGAATTGAGTCAAGAAAAACAGGATAAATACATTGCATTTCTTAAAGAATATGAAGATGTCTTTGCTTGGACATATGAGGATATGCCAGGATTAGACCCTTCCGTAGTTATGCATCACCTAGTAGTCCATCCGGATGCTAAACCTGTTAAACAAAAACTTAGAAAAATGCATCCTAAAGTGGCCTTACTAGTCAAAGGGGAATTAGAAAAACTCTTGAAGGTTATTTTTATACAAGCCATTGATTATGCTGAATGGATCTCGAATGTAGTTCCAGTAACTAAGAAAGAAGCTACCAAAGTTAGGGTTTGCATAGACTTTAGAGATATTAATGTTGCTTGCCCTAAAGATGATTTTCCTCTTCCCAACATGGATCAAATCATTGATTTTACTACTGGGAGTGGAATGATATCCTTAATGGATGGATTTTTTGGTTATAATCAGATCAGGATAGCTCCTGAAGATCAGGCTAAAACAACCTTTATTACCCCTTGGGGGACCTTTTGTTGGAAAGTGATGCCATTCGGTTTGAAGAATGCAGGTGCAACATATCAATGAGCCATGACTTATATCTTTCATGATATGATGCATGATATTCTACATGATTATGTAGATGATATTATAGCTCGTTCCATCAAAGAAGATGATCATTTAGATGACTTGAGAAAAGTATTTGATCGGTTAAGGGAATATCTTATCCGATTGAATCCAGCCAAATGTATATTCGGAGTTAAGTCCGATAAATTATTGGGGGTTATAGTTTCTTTACGTGGCATTGAAATTGACCCTCTCAAGATCATGGCTATCACTGATATGCCCGCACCCACAAATATATCTGAATTACGAAGTCTACAAGGTAAGCTTCAAGCTATTCGTCGCTTCATCGATAAGTTGGCGGACAAAATAGGACCCTTTCTTAAGCTTCTTAAGAAAGATGTCTCTTTTCATTGGGACGACGAATGTCAGGAAGCATTTGAACTCCTCAAACAATATCTCCTTAACCCACCTGTGCTTTCACCACCTAGATCTGATCGCCCATTTATCTTGTATATTTTTGCTTCAGATTTTGCCTTAGGAGCTATGCTAGCTCAACTTGATGATGAGAAAAGAGAGCGTGCTAATTATTACATTAGCCGAACCTTAATCAGTTATGAAACCCGCTACACAACATTAGAGAAACTATGTCTAGCAGTCATATTTTCTACACAAAAATTATGACATTATATGCTCAGTCAAAAAATGTATGTTATTGCTAAATTCGATCCTTTGCGGTATCTCATGAGTCGACCTTATTTATCTGGTCGCACAACAAAGTGGGTTCTTGCGCTAAGCGAGTTTGAACTCACGTTTATAGGACAAAAGTCTGTTAAGGGTCAAATCATAGCAGATCAATTAGTTGCTGCACCTTTAGAGTCTACCCATCCCCTCATCATTGAGTTTCCTGATGAATGCCTTAAAATAGAGGCAGACCATCCAGAGCAATGGTCCCTATACTTTGACGGAGCCCGATGCATGAGTGGGGCTGGTGCAGGTATTATTTTAATATCTCCCCAGAAACATCTTATACCTCTGTCCTTTAAATTAATGTTTGCTTGTACTAATAACACTGCTGAATATGAGGCTCTAATCCTTGGATTACGAGCTGCCTTGGCACTAAAAATTAAAAATCTATTAGTTTTCGATGATTCTCAACTTGTCATAAATCAAATCAATGATGTTTATCAGACTAGAGATGATAAATTACGTCCATATAAAGCATATGTCTTACAATTATTATCTTTATTTGATCAAGTTACCTTGGAAGCTATTCCTCGAACTAGCAATCGTGCGGTTGATGCTATGGCTGCAGTTGCATCTCTTTTGCCCTTGGAGTTAGATGACGAATATGCTACCATCATTATTCATCGACTCCAGGAACCCACTTCAAATAAATCATGCTTAGAACCTTTGGATGTGTTTCTAATCAATGAAACTACTCCTGAACCTTGGTACACTGATATATTTAATTTTCTTCAAAATGGGACCTTCCCTGAAGGTTGTAATAACAACCAATGCCGGTTATTACGTAGACGAGCAAGTCGCTTCGTAATTATTGGCAATACGTTGTATAGGAGATCTTTTGAAGGCATCCTATTGAGATGTTTGAATCTAGAAGAATCTAGATCAGCTTTGAGTGAAGCCCATGATGGATCTTGTGGGGGACATTTTAGTGGTAGCGCCATTGCTAAGAAGCTCCTTAGGATAGGATATTTTTGGCCTACCATGGAGAATGATGCACATGATTATGTGCGCCATTGCGACAAGTGCCAGAAACATGCTGACCTTGTCCATGCGCCTGCACAAGAACTGCAGGCTATTTCATCTCCTTGGCCCTTTTCAAAATGGGGCTTAGACATCATTGGAAAAATCAACCCTGTGTCATCTGATGGACACAAATTCATCATAACCGCCATCGAGTATTTCATGAAGTGGGTTGAAGCTATGCCCTTAGCTTCTTGCACTGGAACCCAAGTTTCCAAATTTATTTTTAATCAAATTATTTGTAGGTTTGAAATTCTTGCAAATCTCATCTCAGATAATGGAACTTGTTTCAAAAATAAAGATGTCAAAAAATTATGTCAAAAATATAAAATTCAACATCGTTGGTCCACTCCCTATTATCCTCAAGGTAATGGCCAAGCAGAAGCATCTAATAAAACATTAATTAAAATCCTCAAAATATTGGTCAATAAATCTTGCCGAGATTGGCACATTCAACTATATCCTGCTTTGTGGGCTTATCGAACTAGCGTTCGCACTCCCACGGGCACTTCACCTTTTGTTTTGGTTTATGGCGCTGAAGCAGTTTTTCCCTTTGAATTAGAAGTTCCTTCTTTGGCTCTACTACTTCAAGATACTGAAGTAGGAGATGAATATCGTGTTGGCAGATTTAGTCAGCTGGAACTCCTAGATGAGAAGCGCATCAATGCTTTGGAACATCTTCGTGCCTACCAAAACAAGCTCAAGCGAGCATACCTCAAGAAAGTTCATCATCGATCCTTTGAGATCGGCGACCTTGTCTTAAAAGAAAATAAAAAAAATACTAATGCAACTAAAGACCTTAAAGGTAAATTCGAGCCCAACTGGCTTGGACCGTATATCATCACTGCTAAATTTGGATCGGGAGCATACCGATTAGCTACCTTAGATGGTAAAGATCTTAAAGAACCTATGAACATTCTGCATCTTAAACGCTATTATGCATAAATCTGGTCATTTCATCATTGTATATATTGTTATTCTGCATATTGTTTCATTTTTGTCATCCATATAAAAATTTCAAAAAAATAGTAATAGTATTTATTCTTTCCATTCATAAATTAAAATCAAAATATAAAACTTCAAAATCATCAAAATATTCAAAAACATCTTTTATTTTCGTACTTGTCAATTCTTGACGTGTTGCAGTCATATTTTCAATTATTTTGGATAAATTAGCATTTATTTGGAATCCCGCACTTTCACATTCACATGAATAAATATCTTGATTTTATTTGGTATGATTATTAATCTCTCTTATATCAAAGTCCACATTTGAATTAAATAAAGTTTTGAGCATAGAGAACTGATCTTGTTATTTACTTGAACCAAGCATATCTTTTCACATTAAAATGATTTCATTGCAAATTCGATATGATGCTACATAGTAGAAATGGTTTCTTGAGCGAAAAGTTTCCCCTGCTATCCTATCATGCACATGGTCTAGAATCTTTGAGAATTGACAAAAGGACAAGCTCACCCCTACCCAGAATAAAAATCCCTTGCTCTACAACCAATCCGAGCAAGTATCCCTAGCATAGGAAGAAAAAGAAAAGTCAAAGAAAATGAGAAAAAGAAAAATATTATTTTGTACCATCGCAACAATATTTCAGCATTATCTCAGTTCCAAGCAAAAATACAAAAAAAAAAAAGCAAAAGAGAAAAGAAAAAAGCAATAAAATCCCCTTTCCCTACCCTTTGAAAAGAAAAGAAGGGTGAATGAGCTTGAATCCCTGGAATTCTCAATTATTCGAAAACTGTGAGGTAAGCCCCATAACAAGGTGGTTTGTGCCCAACCCGCTTGGCCTTGGGTAATCCCTAGCATGGTGATATGTCTGTCACATTAGCGACCTTCTTTTGTACAGACCTATGTCGGCTTATGGATTAGCTAGCTCTTGATGACCCGACTTACATAGTAGTCTGGTATGGTTACATGCATATAAATCATGGTCAACGAACACTCATTTGGTTAATTCAAATTACTTGTATCAAATTATCTTGCTCAAAATTGGTGAATGAACAATACAATTGCACACACATTTGTATTTGAGAGATTTTGTATCATTATGATAAATCAAGATCAGTAATGAACTCACATTTGCACATGAGGGTTCCTTATAAATCTACATTTTGTCTTTGAGATAATTTAAAATATCTCTGCAATTCTTTTCGAATCATTTCATCTTCTTATTTAAGAACATTTGCTCAGCATAAAAACAATTAAATATATTTCTTTCCAAAAACCAAAATTTTCTTTCACATCTTCAAAAACCTAGTAAATAAAGTCATGTTTATATATTTTTCTGTTTATCTCAAAATCAAAAATCAATCATGCAATAAAACTAAAATATCAATTTCTTCTTTGGATTTCGTGATGATGGTATAAGTCTATACCTATAATTCTATGCCTAGCGCAAACCATTGTTCTAATTTTATTTTCCCATTCATTTTAATTCATAAAAACATATGGCTTACATCATTATGTTACACAATTGTGCTTTAAAAAGAACGCAAATTTTTCTATTTCATTTCATTATGTCAACATTCAATTTTGCAATGATGGTATAATTCCTAGGGAATTATTCAAACATTTTATCACACTTAGGAATTTATGCCTAGCAAAAATCATATTTCTTTTAATATCTCATGCATAATATTTTTATGAAAATCTGAAAACAAATCATCACCATCATCATTTTCATCATCACAACACAAAGTCTTAAGACAGTCTCTTAAGCACTCTTTTACTTTTAGCAATATTTCTATACTGGGATTAGCTTGACGACCTAGCGAGCGGTGACTCCATGAAATGGTCTATAACAACGACAATGTCCTTTGAAATTATTGTTAGAAGTCCCTTTTATTTTGCATCAAAACACACCACCAAAACAACCAATTTGTTCACATCAGATTATTTCATTTAAATTTTATGGCATGACATAAAATTATAATTTCTTTCCAATGACATAATTACATGAATAATCAATCAAACAAATCCAAAATTAAAGCATCATACAACATATACACAAGTCATATCATCAAAAATACCATATATATATATATACAAATTATGTACATCATATCAAAACTAGATTGGTATGCCACAATCAATATCCTGGCATACTCAATCCTCTCAAAAAATAATAATAATAAAATATACAATCCAGTCTATGGCAGCTAGTCTCGAGAAGCCCTCGAGCTCTCAGCCTCATCTCCTCTCCCACCCTGGCATGGAGGAGGTGGTCCCATAGAGGTCCGGGTAGTGTCTCGGGTCCTCACCATCGATCATGAGGAAGTCCTCGATGATCCCACCCTGATCGGCTCTACAATGTCGGTTGGCAGCTACAACCTCTGGCCCTCTAGAACCAGCTGGTAGTATACTCCCTAGTAGAACATGGTCTGAGCCATAGACCATGCTAACTCCTGCATGCTCGCCCCTCCGCTCTGAGCCCTGAGCCATGTAGCCTCATCCTATAGAGTCTACACCTGAGCCCAGAGGTAGGCAACCTCAGCTCGGAGAGCCATCATCTCGCTGCTCTCCCCTACCTCGACACCCTTGCCCTTATCGAGCGATGGTGGCCTCTCCCCCTATTGAGAAGGGAATCCCCCTCCCTCCTCCCTATCTGCTATGGTCTCTATGGAGCCTGTGGCATCCTCTGGCATCTCTCCTATGGAGACCATCGTTGCTCTCTCCCGTCATGACCCCTGCTACCTCAATAGTAGCCTGGCATCGCCTCCCCATCCATCACACAATCACATGCATCGGACCCTATGCCCTCATCATCCGAGGAGGGCGAATGCCTGCATACCAGGCATCGTATCCATCCATAACCCCAACATCATCCCCATCTTGACTCCAAAATCATTGCATATCTAGAGCCCCACTCAGTGTAGTACTATCTCGAATAGTCTAGGAGTACTCATAATCCCTGAGAGATGGGATCCCCTATTGTAGACTAAACTATCACAAAACTCGATCATAGCGGTGGAGCTCTACCTCTCCTCGCTCCATCCTCAGCCAATAGACTCACCTGATGCGAGCCAGCTCCTACCCATCCTCTGCCCACCCTGGATGCTCTCTCCATGGCCTCTAGGTGATCTGGTCTAGGATGAGGTCATCTAGCAACCTCCATGACATCGACAGATCTATCCGCCATTGTGACCCTCTCTGTAGCCACCAATAGAAAACTTGGGGTCTCTCTCGGTCAACCCCTATCAGTGGGAGTCCTATCGGCCTTCGTACCATGATGTGCTCCCAGCACCAAACTTGTAGCAGTGATGTCAAAACTAGACATCGACCTCCCTTGTATACGACCCCATGTAGGATCCTATACAAGCGACATAGTACAAAGCTACCCCATGCAAATCTGTACCCATGGTCTCTCATGTCGTAGACCACATCTAAAAGGAGCCAGGGTAATCTACACCCGCTCTGGTGGCATAGCAGTAGGCCACCCACTATCCCTGCCAAAACCTGAGTCAACCTAGATGCCCCAGGCATCTACCTTAGAGACTCGATGTTCACTCCGCCCTTCTCTAGGGTGAAGCTCGGGTCTCCGCATAGTCTCATCATAGCCTGGCCCTGATTGGCCGTAGGAGTCATGAACCGTCCTTGTATGGGGATCCTCAAGATCCTCCATACGTCCTCTAGTGTGGGAGCCATCTCCCCTATCGGTAACCGAAAGCAGGATGACCCCGGATACCATCTCTCTGCTAGGGTTGTTAGTAGCCCCATGTCTGTCGGTACTTGTGGCATCTCTACCACATGCTGTAGTCCGACCTGTGCTAGTCGGTCTCGCTCCGCCTGGTCGAGCGTGGCCACGTCATCTCTCAGCCCCCCGTATTTCCATTCTCGACTCTTTAGTAATCCCCTCTACAAAATAAACAATAAAACAATAAAATTCATTAATAAACCAATTATTAAAATCAATTACATGCAATTCAAACAAGCTTAATTTCATAAAAATGATGATATCGTCCACTATTGGATGATATCATCCTAAATTGGGTAAAATCATCCTTTGTAGGATGAAATCGTCTCCGATTTCTCAACTTGGGGATCGCCCCTTGTTGGACGGGATCGCCCCTAGTTCACCGATTTCGCCCTCAGACGAAATCGACGATCTAGAGACGATTTCGACGAAATGGGGACGATTTCATCCCGACGTCGTCGACGGCCTAAAAACGGCCGCGATGCCCCAAAACAGTCAAAATTTAAATCAAAAATTACACAAATCAAATTACAAACATAATTCACTAGGTTTAGATCCTTACCCATAGCCCGCGTCGGACCTCTGTCGATCTGTGCGTTGTCTCAACCATTTTGTCTACAGAGCTCTAAAAACAGTAAAAATGAATTAGGGTTTTACCCTATTTTTCTTAATTTTATTTAAAAACAACATTTTAATTTTGCTTTTCCGCGCTTTTACCTCAAACGTTCGATTTGGGTAAAAACACGGAGGGGGCACCATAGTAAGCAGTCGTACGATTCGACCTAGAATCGTCGTCTAAAAAATTGAGTAAATTTTTGCTTTCTCGTAAAATGGGAAGAACTCGTCTTTAACGCATTTTCTTCAAAAAATTCGCTAAAGAGGGGGAAAAATGTAGCACCCTAAAATTGGCGCAATTAAACCTTAGTAAAAAGATAAAAATTTGAATTTTAACCCAAACCGCCCGTTAACCGCTCGTTACCCGCTCCCCTTGTTTTTCACACCATTTTTAGTTTGTTTTTCCATTTTAGGATTTGTTTTGACCGTTGGATGATACGAAATCATCCTAGATCTGACGAATTCGTCTGGAAGAGAACGTCCAGATGATTTCATCCCAAAACCAAATTTTCATAATTAGCTTATGTTCAACAACTTCTCTAACTTGGGCAGAAAGCGTGTCTGCGCGGTTAGAGTCTCCCCCGTTGGAGATCTCCCAAATTGGGGTGATCTCCAACCTCCTAACCTCTCCCTAATCCTATATAAACTGGGATTTTCTCAGTTTATCCCCCTGGCTGACTGATTTCCCTGCAACTTTAGTTTCTTGTGCATTAGAACACCCTCGCACCATCGTTTGCATTCTGTATTTCAAGTTTTTCTTGCAAGAATTTACTATTTTTCAGCCGAAGCAAGCTCGGATCGTCTCAGGCGATTCCAGACGATTTCGGATGATCCTGTCATAGATCGGCGATGATCTCGTACGATCGGAGGCGATCTCGACTGCAGTCCAGATTGGGGGCAATCAAAGCCCAGAGTTTGCATTTCTTTACCTTCTCTCTTCATTTCTTTATGCATTAACTTATTTTATTCCATTTCTGCATCCTGGAGTTCACCTCATTTAGCATAGATGCATGATAAAGTTAAAATAAATTATTAAAGTAATGCATTTCCTTTAATCGTTATCTGGATCTATCATTTAGGTAAATTTACTATTATTTCTATCATTTCCCCTTGCTTTTGCAATTGCATTTTTGGTCCTTGGTATCTGTTTCTATGATTGCAGGTTTTTGACGAATTCGTCAGATCGACGATGATCTCGTCTGATCTCAGATGACCGACTATGATTTGAGATGATTCTATGCAATTGTAGATGATTATGTAATATTTGAGATGATCTGGACTTCTACAAACCTCAGACTCTTCATTAGACATCCGAAATCAGGTATATTCTATCTTATTTAGCATACTTTCTATGTTCAGCACTTATTCATGTTTTTTGTATCCATATAAATCAGCATTGGCATATAGAATAGCTTAGATTCATCTTGGCCAAACCTAGGAATTGAATGATTAAAGTACAAAATGAACACATCAAACCTATTCTCAACCTAGGCATGGAAACTGCCACTCAAAAGTTTCCTGGTGAACCCACCATCCATCAAAAATTCACCCTTATACCCCTCCCCCGAGAGGCGCGGACCTTCAAAGGGCCTCTCAGTCCGAGGTATTGTCCCATCCTTCTTGCATCCCCCTTCTGGGCGTGGATCCTATAGCCTGAAGGTAAGGATGCAAAAAATTTGGAGCGATACACTCATACTCTGACTTGTCTTTTGAAGATCCTTCTTGGCCTTGTCTATATCCCTCTTGGAGGCAAGTTCTTGAACTTTCCCCTTTCTCGATCGAAGAGGAGTTGTTGAGGCCCACAAGGTTGGTTTTTAGCAATGGGAGATAATCCCATAATGTGTATGTTGTGTTAGGATTGGCATATTGATCTTGTGCCAACCCATCCTTATTGCCTAGCCCTAGGCCTTGCATTTTTTCTACCGATATGTCATGGGGTAGAGGGTGGTTGAACCCTACTCCTAATTTTTCGTATGGCATTTGATATCTTGGTTGACAAAGAATGTGCACCCCTTGTTCATATCTACCCAACCCATATCCATTCCAATTACATTGGCCAAGGTATTTCAAAGTGAAGTCCGGGTTGGATAGATAGTTGACATTCTCAGCAAAGGGCTCTTCGTCCTCTTCCTCTTGCAGGTAAGGTTCAATGTCATTTTCGAGGCCCCCATATATAAAATTTGTCTGATTTAACATGTAGCCTAGAGGGACAATAGTGCTGATGGGGAGGTGAGGTCTCCCCATGTCTTGCATGGACTCAAGAACGGGTGTCACTACAATATTCCATACTAGATACTCCCCCAGGTCTGTATTGGCCATATCAACGGTGATTGTTGGTGGTTGAGGGGGAGGGAATGAGAGTTCTTCTTGGGTCCACTCCATGTTGGGTGAACCATGTGTCTTGACTTCCATTTGGTTGGGCACCTCTTCGATAGATATGGTTGAGACCAATGGTGGTATTTCTTCTAGGGGCTTCTTCCCATTGTCCTTCAGGATGGACACCATAGGTGGTGTCATTAGTGAAGGACCAGATGATGAATATGGGCCCAGTTGGTGATTTGAGAGACTTAACAATGAGGATGTATGCAGAATTAGACCCTGTTTGGACGAATTCAACTAAAAGTCCAAATGTGTCAATGGGAGGGTCGACTGTGGCATCAGCTGCACTTCATTGCAATACTTGAATGGATCTAATTCTACCGAGACTACATGCACTTGCCATTTGTATGTGTACTTTAGGCATTGATGGGCTATCAGAGGGACACACTTCATGTCCCTAATCTAATGTCGGCCCAACAAAATATTGTAGGCCATCTCACCTTCCAGGATGTGGCATAACATACGAATAGTCTTTTGTCCCACTTGGATGGGCAGGACAATTATGCCAACCATCGAGCATATCATGTCATTGAATGCTCAAAGAGTATAGGTGGAGGCCACAATGTGATATGCTGGCAACTTGAGGAATTTCAATGCCACTTTTGTGATTATATTACTGGAGGAGCTAGTGTCCACCAAAACCCTCTTAAATGGAATCCCGTTGACCCTCGCAATGACGTGCAGGGGTGGATCCGCTATATCACCAGTCACTAATTTCAATTCATCTTCTCTAAAGGTTGACTGGTCCTATACATCATTTTACATGTCCCATAAAGTTATTGAAAGAGTTTGCTTCGTGGGGCTGTAGCTCGATGGCTTTGAGTATCTCCATTAGAGCCTCCCGATGGGGCGGTGATTGTTGGATGAGCTCATAGATGGAGAGCCTAGCCGACGTGGTCCTTAAACTTTGGGTAATTTTAGTCCAAATCATGGCCACTGGTCTAGGCGAGGGAGGTTGCGTAGGGTACTGTTGAGGTTGTGACATTGATGGAACCTCTCTTGTAGCTATAGTGGGGGCAGCTGTGCTTGGGTACCTCTTGTTCCGTGTCACTATGCTTATCATCCATACATACCCCTACATGGGGCAGTTTTGTGTCACCTCATTGACTTGTACAGTCTTTGCCTATGCATCATGGGTAGGCAGGGGGTCTTTGAATACCTCCATCTGTTGTTTGCTTGGTGCTATGGGATTATCCATCGCTAGCATTTTGTTGTCTATTAGGTCTTGCACTAAGCTTTTGAACTTCCAACATGCGTAAAGGTGGTGTCCTTTCTGTCGGTGAAATCTACAATATAGGTCTTCCCTATAGCCCTTGGGTTTTGGTGCGTTGGGGTCTATGGGTTGAATTTTTAGCAGGTTTATCAAGTTTTTCATGGACAAGCGGTCAAACAAGGAGTCTTTAGACTCTGTGAAGGGTGTGAATTGTCACCTAGGGTGAAGCTACTAATTTTGCTCTTGCCTATGATTTTCCTTCTCATAGCTATCAAGAGGAACTGCTTGATAATTAGCCTTTAGGGGTTGTGTCATCTATGCAGGCTTTGGTATGTTTATGCTAATTGACCGCGGTGTGCTTCGGTTATGTGGACCCAGTTTTGGCATTTTTGGGCCACTCTTTCTTATGTGGCTTGGAAATCTTGCCATCCTATATCTTTATCTCCTCAATTATTCTGGCTTGCACCAGGTCTTCCTCCAGAGTGGTGTATTTCTGCAACTCAATAGCACAGAGATCGATCTTAGGCAACTCTTCAAGAATATTTAGGTTAGGTTGACCATGGGAGGGAGGTAAGGCAGCTTTGAAAGCAACACCCTCCATCAATTTCCATAAGCTACCATGGTCTCTTCCTCATACTACCTGAGGCTAGCTAGGTGCTTAATGATGCCTTCTTCTTGGTGTTGAAGGTGAAACGTTTGAGGAATGCATCCACTAGCTAGTGTAGGTTACTGATGCTATGCTTTGACAACTAGGTAAACCAATCCGAGGTAGGGCCTACGAACATGGTTATAAATTTTCTTAGAAGTAAAGCATCATTTTCTTGAATTCCAAAGCATTGACTCAAGAATCTTGACACATACTCTTGGGAATCCTCATCCCCTCTAAAATTCACCAATTGAGGCATTTTGAAGTGTTCAGGGTATGGGGATGCCGGTACTGAAGGATGCACAGGGTGACTATGGAGCTGGCGTAAAGTGGGCTTTTGGGGCCCAGAAGTCTTGGTATCCACAGAATCTAAGCTCTATAGCAATGCTTTTTATGCATTGAAATATTTGATCTCTTCTTGCTTGGTTTTTTCTCGTTGTGAATTACGGTGAACTTGAGGCCTATGGAGGGGTAGTTGGATAGCGCCCCATGCCTTGGTAGGGCATTTCAGCCCACTCTTATTCTTGCTCAAATTCCTCATAGGCTTCTTGAGGAGTTCCTAGGTGTGACCTATAAACATGGGTGGGTGCCCGAGGAGGGCACCCATCATTGGTTCTGGGAGTGGTCTCCCGCTCAGGTCTAGGAGGTCTTAGAGGTAAAGCTTGATAAGGTCGTGGAGACCTGTCTCGTACCAAGGGGTTGTGCTTCTCATAAAGCTTTGTCTTATGTGTGTGAGGGGTTGGAATCCTCTCATGCACAGTGTTCTAGAGCAACTCATCCATCTGACGTTGAATGCGCTCTTTGCTAAGACGGTACAGGTGCTCCAACTATTGTTGATCTTGCTCAAGCTGCATGATTTGCGCTTGGTGGGTGGTATGTTTGGCAAATGCCAAGCCAATTTGTTCTGTTGTCTTAGGTCTAGAAGGCCTAGATGGCTCCCCACATATCTATCTTGGTCATAGTGATCTGATATCTCTATAGGTCACTTCCCTCTATCAAGGTTAGCAGCATTCACCCGAGTCTCTGGCCTCAATAGGTGATCCTGGTAAATAGCATGTGTGAAGGTGCATTGCTCCTGTGCTATGTATTTCTATTATGGAATATAGTGGTTTTCCTCATGCTCCCTTTCATATATGTGAAAGGGACAGGCGGAGTTGGCTTGCCCTATCTGAAGAGCCTTGCACTCTAGATTTGGCCTATTTTTTTTGATAGAAATGAGGGGTAGATGAGGGATGATATAATAATGTGATCCCTCCTTTTGGACCTTATGTTGTTCTGGAGCTTCATCGCACGGTGGCCACTCATAATGAGTGTCTAAGGGGGCCTTCCTAGGTATGTAATCCTCCTGAAAGGGTCCGTGTTGAATGGGAGTGCCCCTCAAAGGGGTTCCTCTATAGTCTTTTCCATCATGGTATTATGTGGACTATTTTGTGGGTCAAGCCACCAAGGTGGTATGACCAAGTCCTTGGGGCTATACCGGAGGTGACTTGTACCCCCTTGTACACTTTCCACAGCTTTCACCCATGATTGGGCTTGGCTATGGATGTACACCATGGTGGTGGTTCTCTAAAATATATGTATGCTTTTATCTTCTTTACAATTTTTTATGCTACACCAAACAAAAAGGGGTCACACAAACAAATAAGTGATTATCTCGTTTACAGATTAAATGTGTGCCCTAAATATGGTTCAGTGTGTTTTGATTTTTGTTTTGAAAACCTTGTAAGGAAAATTTTGTTGTACATGCAATATGAAGGCTCTTATGTCTCCCAAAATGGTCGTCCCTTCAATATACCACTACCATGCCATTATACCGAACCTATCAATATACCCGCCCTTATGTGAGGGAAACTATTGGTATGTGAGAGCAGAACAGTACGTGGAACATAGGCGGTATGAAAGGGGAATCACTCTATTTTTGACACCTACCATAGAAGACTTATCCTCATGCGTTGGGAATCACCCTAGCTACACTTGGTCAGCTTTCATCAGGATTTACGTCTAGCCATATTCACGATCGGGGTTATGTATGCAAAATTCAAGCCAAGGTGGTGATGAAATCCACCATTGGTCTTGATCAAGTGTTGGGGTTTTACGACTAACTCCTTGATGTTTATATTATCACGTCATGTGTGTGGTTCTTTTTACTTGTGAAAATAAAGAAAACATGCAGCCAACTTCTCTATGCAAGCAAAGAAAGTAGAAAAATCACAGAAATAGAGACAAAAAATTATAGAGGATGTTCAAAAAACCTACCTCTTTTTTTCCCAACCTGGATGCCCCTGAATTTTTGCTCAAAAAATGCATGGAAAGGTAATCGTCCTGGGGTGGGATGAATAGCATAACTATACTCATCACAAGGTGATACGAATGCCTATTCGTCCCTGGGTGAAATGAATACCAGCTCTGTATTCGTCATAGGGTGGCATGAGCAGAAGTCCAACGCTTGAAGGATTAACACTTGTAAGCAAAAAAACAAATTTTTTGATCAAAACTTGATCCCAAAATTAGGGGACAAAGTCCCACCGTTATCACCACTGAAATCATGTCTACGAAAGCACTGGTGTACTGGGGGTGATGCAAACAAAAGCAGATGTAACGCTAAGTCCTACGAATGAACAAAGAACAAGTGCATGAAAAGGGAAAGCGAAGCATGAATGAAACGAGATGTAAAGCAAAAGTAAAGTGCAACCTATTTTATTAATTTTTCTTGTGATCAGGTTACAATACGTCTCCCCCATTTTTAGGGGCTCAAAGCGTTAGATATAGTTTTGTTACACCAACGGATGGTACGCTTCCCTTTGGGATCTTTCGTGTGCCCACATTTGAAATGGGTGGGCCAAAAATCATCACCGCTTGCATGAATGCATATTTAGTTCCTTTATGCCTCTCTAGTGTCGATATCCTACGTTCAGAGAAATATCAAATGATTAATAGCACATGCGGATGGAGGGAAACATGCAATCCCCAAGACCTCTGATTAATGCATACATGAAATAATTAAAACAGTGATCAAAACTTATCATAACATAATGAAATTTAAACATAATAATGTAAACACCATTAGGAACACATTGCAAAAAGAAAAGTCAAGAAATCTACTGTAGATTTCTAATCGCTCCGAGGTGGGATGATTAGGATTGTCATAAAATACCCGAAAGCAATTTCCAAAATGTCCCATCCAGAGGCCTCCAAAACACCTACAAACTTGGGGTTAGGAAAAATGGGATATTTTGAGATGACCCAAAAGGTCAGATTTGGTTTATTCTATCCTGATCACCATGTATCTGAAGGCACTCCCTGTATGTTAGTAAAAGCGTAAAACAACAAAAACATAGTCAAAACAAGTCAGAATACTTTGAAATTTGAACTGCAATATATATGAAACACACAAAACATGATGCAAAAGAAATATTGAATAAATCTACTATAGATTTCTAATCACTCTAGGATGGGGCGATTAGGACTGCAACAGTGCGAGGGGCACCCGGGAGCAAGACGCCCATCATTTGGGGCTTAGTTTTGACACCAATCCACTTGGGATGGGTCCAAAACCTCCTAGGGGGTTGTGTCAAAAAATTGGTTGTGGGATTGTGGCCAATTGTTTGGTTTTTGGGTCCAGATTGCACTGTTAATGTTCACCCGATAACCTCCCTTCCAAAAGAGAGATCAAGGATTTAGGAAGCATAATGAGGGTGAGGGTATAATTTGGCATCACTCCATTGCTCCAAATGATCCTGCTCTGTTATCCTTTTGGGGTGAGAAGACTCACAATTTTATAGACCTGAAGGTCTGCTTTGAATGTGCATGCAGGGGCACCACTTGGCCATCATGCCTTGTTAGGGGAGAGGAGATTCCTCCCTAATTAAGGGCTCCATGACTGCGTCTATGAATGCCTCTTTGAGATTTTAAATTCTCACTTGCACTCCCATGCATTGAAGGTGGAGTTGAGTGGCGGATTTGGGCTTCCATTTGTCAAGGTTTGACTTTTTTCCCGTCAAAACTACTATTTGCCTCACCTTGGAGCGATTGTTGCTAATCATCCTGGGGTGGGGAGAATAGCATCCTAATCATCCCAAGGTGGAACAAATAAGGATCAGGGTTCTTGAAAGGTGCCAAATTGACCTTTGAACTTCCAAAACTACTTTGGGAGTGGTTAGGACAATTGTTTAACCTCTGGGGGCTGCCCTAGGGGCTGTGTATGCCAATTCAATCAGTGCTTGTAGCCACATAATCAGATTGGTGCTATTTTTGTGTCTACAAAATTTTTAAAAGTGAATTCTCATTATCTACAATATGAAAATTATAAAATAATTATGAATATATAAGTGTTGATTGGAACGGAAGAATGAGAGAGAGGCCATAAAAGTAGGAACAAAGAGAAAAAAAATCAAAAGGATATTGATTCGGGAAGTCAAATAAAAATATCATAGGTGTTACCAAGAAGTGGAGCTAAGCCCACTAAAAAAAATAAAAGTGTTGATGATGAAAATGATATCATAGAATATTAGGGGTATGAATAAAACCCCTAAAAAAAGAGCTGTTAAGGAATTATAGATGCAAAAGAAGATGTGGACATAAATCCTAAAACAAATATAGCAAAAGAGGTCAAGTGTATTCCAGGTAAATCATCTTAATTTTTTTCAAGTAGTATAGAATCCTCTTTATACAATAAAAGTGAAAGCGATGAAGATGTTATCCCTTGCATTTTAAGGAAACCCATAACAATTTAGGTTTTTTGGGGAAGAATAAAAATATAATTTCTACAAAAGAGTATCCTTGAACTTTAGGGTTTTGGGGTAACATAAACAAGATTGTGCTTTTGAGGTTATTTATTGCTCTTCAGATCCTTCGAAATAAGACAAACCTAAATATAATAAGTCCTACTATGTGCAATGTGAGAATATTGAAGAGATTGATGAAGATGAAAGCATTGTTGGGAATGAAAAAATAGAGGAAGACCCACGAAGCAAAAACAAATAGAAAAAGAAATATAGAGGGATATTGATATGGGAAAACAAAAGCAAAAATAACAAGAAGTGGGAATAAACCCACAAATACAATCAAAAAATAATTTGGAATATTAGGGGAATGAATAAGAACCCTAAAAAAATGTATTAAGAAATTTTGAGGTTCTTATAGACAGATATTTTTAGATATAGAAGTTGGGCAATGGTGTTGAATTTCATCTTCATAGAATTAAAATTTTGGAATGCATTTGATATAAAAGGATTTGATTGTGGAAACTTAGCAGTTTGAGGAAGATGAAGAATATCTTTGATAGAAGGGCAAATGAAGAATATCTCTGATAGAAAGATAAAGTTGGATATGCTTTAATTAACTTGTTAGAAATTTAATGAGAGCAATGTAATGGTTTATTTTTGTAATGGGAGTGGCCCCCAATAGAAGCCACACATGGCTTTTAAAAAAAAAATTGATACTTTAATAAAAAATATTTTAATAAAATCTTATATAATAATTATAGGTTGGATGGTAGTTGTGAAGTGTTTGTCAATTGGTTGCCCTATTTCAATTTCGTGGAGGTTTGGTATTCCTATTGACTTAATCTTACCCAGTGGGCTAGGCTTTAATGGTGTTACCCATTTACCTATGTATAAAAAAAAGTTCAATAAAAATGATATCAAAAATTTAGTTTTTAAAAAAGTGAATTTGAGTTTGAAGCAATGTAAGCCAGGGGGAGTGTGATCCGGAAGCAAGGAAGAAGTGTGAGCAAGGAAGCAAGAAGTAGAAAGCAAAGTGTGATCAAGGAACAAGTTCCACTTCTAAAAGGATTTTTTCTCATTGTTTTCTCTAGTTTATAAATATAGGATAAAATAATGGATGGAGGTAAGTGGTTTAGGTGCAAATATGCATTATATTTAATACCTTAGAGTGAGAATTTTTTTATTGACACATAAATATTAAAAGGCTTTCAACATAGATTAGGCTTTTTGGACTTCTTGTAGCACCCTAAAATTGGCATAGTTAAACCTTAGTAAAAAGATAAAAATTTGAATTTTAAATCCAAATCGCCCATTAACCGCTCATTACCCGCTTTCCTAATTTTTCGTGCCATTTTTAGGATTTTTTTTTAACGTTGGACGATATCGTCGCAGATCAAACAAAATCATTCTAGATCTTACGAATTCGTCTAGAACAGAATGTCCAGACGATTTCGTCCCAAAACCAAATTTTCATAATTAGCTTATGTTTCAACAGCTTCTCTAACTTGGGCAGAAAGCGTGTCTGCACAGTTAGAGTCTCCCTTGTTGGAGATCTCCCAAATTGGGATGATTTCCAACCTCCTAACCTCTCTCTAATCCTATATAAACTGGTATTTTCTCAGTTTATCCCCCTAAACCCCCTAGCTGACGGATTTCCCTGCAGAGTTATTTCCTTATGCATTAGAGCATCCTCGCACCATCGTTTGCATTTTGTATTTCATGTTTTCTTGTAGGAATTTTACTATTTTTTAGTTGGAGCAAGCTCAGATCGTCACAGGCGATTCCAGATGATTTTGAACGATCCTGTCAAGGAGCACAGATGATCTCGTATGATTGGAGGTGATCCTGACTGTAGTCCAGATTGGGGGCAATCAAAGCCCAAAGTTTGCATTTCCTTATTGTTTTCTACATTTCTTTGTGCATTATCTTAGGTTATTATATTTATGCATCCTGGAGTTCACCTCATTTAGCATAGATATATGATAAAGTCAAAATAAATTATCAAATTAATGCATTTCATTTTAATTGCTATCTAGATCTACCATTTAGGCAAATTCATTGTTATTTCTATCATTTACCCTTGCTTTTGTAGTTGCATTTTTGGTATTTTGTATCTGTTTTTGTGGTTACAGGTTTATGATGAATTCATCTAACGAATTCGTCAGATCACTGATGATATTGTCTAATATCAGATGATCGACTATGATTTGAGATGATTCTATGCAATTTTAGACAATTCTGTATGATTCAAGATGATTTGGACTTCTACAAACCTCAGAATCTTCATTCAGACATCCAGAATCAGGTATATTCTGTCCTATTTAGCACATTCTCTGTGTTCAACATTTATTCATGTTTTTTGTATCCATAAAAATCAACATCGACATATAGATTAGATTAGATTCATCTTGGCCAAACCTAGGAATTGAATGATTGAATATAAAATGAACACATCAAATCTATTATCAACCTAGGTGTGGAGACTACCACTCAAAAGTTTCTTGGTGAACCCACCATCCATCGGAAATTCACCCTTATACCCCTCCCCCAAGATGCGGGACCTTCAAAGGGCCTCTCAGTCTGAGGTATTGTCCCATCCTTCTCGGATCCCCCTTCAGGGTGCGGATCCTATAGCTTGAACGTAAGGATGCAAAAAATTTGGAGCGATACATTTTGGTGAACCCGACGTGAAAACTAAAAATCTTTTGAAAACAATCCAAAAAAAAAACAAAATATAAATGCATTTAGAATCAAAGATTGCATATCATATTTAGATGGTAGATTATAATAAAAGACGAGTTGTCACCATTAATGTTGAGAATCAATTAGCAGCTATAGAGATTACTTCTATACTTAGAGTACCTCAAACAAATAGGGTCAACCTTTATGGGAAAAACTTAATAGGATATTGAATATCATTGAGTCTAGATCAATTGAACTTAGGCAAATCAAGAGGTTTGTCCTAGATAGAATCCTGGATCCTGATCAAGTGACCTTGTATCATGAGCTTTAGAGAGCTTGCCATAGGTGGTTAGCAGATAAAGAGCCCTTGTGTCTTTTGAATTGTACACCTTTGAGGAATACCTCGACAATGCAGTTGTAGTACATAAATTTCTATCTCGTATAGAGGATCAAGAGGTCATTCTTATGGATAGAAAGAGATGGAATAGAGTTCCTAGAGCTGTGTTATATCGAGAATATTTCCATGAGCTCTATTTTTACAAGACAAAGTCAGAAGTAGATTACATCACCATAGCACACTTTTTTAAGTTCCTAAAAAACCATTTCCAATTTGAAGAGGAGCATTTCATGACTCCTGATGAACTTGATCCTATCAATGACATCTATAAACTATTTATAGAAAACTAAGCCATTCTTTTATTATTATTATTTCTTGCATTTAGTGTGTTTTTTGTTGTCTTTATAATCATAAAATAAAAACAAAACAAAAAAATAAAAATAAAAATAAAAACAAAACAAAATCATAACAAAAATCAAAACATTTTCTTTTAAGCATTATAGTAGGTATATAATTAAAATATATACCTCCCAAATTTGTTGCAAATATATTAATATATATTTGCTAAAATCTAAATTTAAACATAATGACTAGACTCAGGAATGGAAAACAGACCGAAGTAGAAGAAGATTGGTTAGGAAAAATAGTAAATAAACTAGATGTCCTTCCTGAACACACAATTCAAGAAGAAGGAACCCTATACCAACAAGAAGAAGAGTTTGTTGATGCAAATGAACAAAGAGAAATTGTTAGAGAGGAAGGATACTCATCTCCTAAAATATCTCTGGAAGGAGCTATTACTTTTGAGAACATGGAACATTTCTAGAAGTTCCTCAATACTAATATTGGCACTCTTAATAGAGTAGTCCATATGGACAAGGATCAAATTAGTGAAACTCAAGCAACCCTAGAAGACATATATCACACATGCACTAATCCCCTGTCCTTCATTGATCAAGAAAGTGATCAAGTTGGACCATCCAATTTGGATATGGCCACTATAATCCAAAAAATGCAACAACAACAGGTTACCCAACCATATAGAGTACCTGTTACCAAGCCTAGGGTTATTCCCACACAAAATAAACCATCATTCACTGCTCTATTTTGCCAAGTTATTGATCAACATACCTCAAATCAAAAAAAGCCTAAAACAAAACCAAATACCAATTTCCAACAATCCAGGGTACAACATAATGCTACAACAAATCTTCTTCATAATACTCTTCCTACCAACCATTTGCATAACAACAATATAGCATCTAATCCTTGCGTCACGCCATCCTACGCTCATAAATCCCATACTCATGTACCACCAAACCAATATGGTGGACAAAATGGTAATCTAGAAGCCATGGTGAAACAATTAGTCTCCCGCATGGACCAGATAGATCCCTACCGTCCCTCGTACAATTATCGAGAGATGTGTAGTTAGCCTCTAGATCCTATAGTTGTAGCACAACCATATCCTAAACACTTTCCTATGCCTATCCTACCAATATACAAAGGAACTAAAGATCCCATAGAGCATCTTTGTATGTTTAGGATAGCGTGTCATGATATATCACATGATGATTTGTTATTACTAAAAATGTTCCCAAAAAGTTTAGGAGGGATGGCATTAGAATGGTATTATCAACTACCCACTCATTCTTTGAGAAATTTCAAAGAAACCGCCAAGTCTTTTGTGCATCAATTTAGTGCCTACATTGAAAGGCATGTAACCATTAAATATTTGTACAACCTAAAAAAAGACAAAGATGAATGTTTTGCTGATTTCCTAGCTCGATGGAGACAGTTGATAGGACAATTGCACTTTGTGTTACCTTATTGGGAAATGCTGGATATCTTTATCAATAATTTACAAGAACAACTATCCTATGAGTTATCAACTGCTACCTTGACCACCTTTGATCAAGCTATAAATTTAGCTCGAAGAGTGTAAGATGCTCTTGTTAGGAGAGGTCAACTTAAAAAGAAAGATGATGAGAAAACATCCAAAAATCAATATAAAAATAAACAAGTTGTGGGCGATGGAGTCACTGATAGTAGAAATATAGCTACTGTTAATGTTGCAAAAACAACAGAGAAATTTATACTGAAACCTCCTGATAAACCACCCCAAGAATTTACTAGGTTAAATCAAACTTTATCAACCTGTAGACAAATCCAGCCACTTGTAAGTCATCTATACCTTCCTGCCAGCCACGTGTCAGTCATCCATCCTTCCCACCATTATTTGGCCCAAATTCACACTTTCCCGCCATTATTTGGCCCAATTTCACCTTTCCCGCCATTTTTCATCCCCAAATTTATTTAAATTTATATTTATATATATATTTTAATATTTTAATATATTTTAATATATATATATAAAGATACTTTAAGTGATTTAATCTAAGTCGTCCATCCTTCATTTAATCTCATCCGTCCATCCATCTTAATCCGTTTCACAACCTAGATTTATTCTCTACCCTTGGATCCACTTTAATCTTAGCCACACGTTCAAAGTGTCGTTAAAACCCTAAAGTGTGCCCTAAGAGTAGATTATAAATTGAGTCACCTTGATGGCTCAAACCCTATCTCTTTTACTATCTCTCTTTTGTTATCTATCGCTATCTATCTCTTCTTCAGCTAAACCTACCCATCCATCACCGTCCCTTTTCACCCCATCCATCGCCGCATCCGTCGCCAACTTTGTCGCCATCCCTTCTGCAGCATTCTGTAGAATCCCCCATTCTTCTCGCAAGTGCCCGCGGGCGTTTACCCGCAGCCACAGACGCAGACCGACATCTATAACCCCGATCCAGAAGCACGCGGGCGTTCAACGATCACACCAGGGCACCTTCTACAGCCGATTTGACAGCCACATTACTTCTAGATGCCACATGGTCTAGCCACGTTAACAAAGAACAGGTATAAATCAGTTTAAAGCAAGTAACTTCTTTTCTTTTATTAATCTATTGTTGAACTCCTGCATTCTATTTTTCTAGGGTTTTAAATTGTTTCTGAGGGCTCACACAGTGGAGCCCTCTTATTAATTTCTAACTCCTTGATAGTGTTAATGTGTGCAGGATTTTAATGGCAGATCTGGTGTGTTGATAGCAGCTGTTTAAGGTGGAGTGGTCCGAGCCAAAGGATATAACAAAACCCACTCACTTTGTTGGGATTAAGGATACGTCTTCGGAAATGCCACCACTTTATGCCAGCTAGGGTTTCGGATAACCCTAGCACAAACTGTAATTTGTGTATCATAAAAAATGGTTACAGGCCCTGTTGTACTCAAAAGGAGTTTTTAAACTCCACTGATTAATAAAAATTGTTTGTTTTGTGCAACTTTCCTGTATTCCATTATTGTAGTTTTATTTCTATTTGGCATTGTATTTTTAATCTACAAATGGCGATCATGGTGGGACCCCCTAGGGTTTCATGTTTTTAATACTTGCTTTAGAATCTATAGGACCCCTGAGACCTAGTAGGAGCTCTAGACCTAGTGGTGTGCCTAGACTCACTATGCCTAGAGACAGAGGAGGATGGAGGATCAGGCAACACAATGTGATGCCTAAACAATGTGTCCTCCAAAGCCTCAATGTAACGAGTCCTCGACCTAAACCTAGCTATGTCTATCCCGTGCCGTCGCTCCCGCTCCGCTAGCTCTTCCTGGAGTCTCATCTCCCTGTCATCCTGGGGGACCCTGGTCACTCTATCCAAGTCCACTTGTAGCTGGGCCATCCTCTCCTCTTGAGAAGCTAACCGGGCATCCCGCTCTGCCGCTTGATGCTCCAACCAAGCTATCCTCTCATCTCGGGCAGCTAACATAGCATCGCGCTCTGGTATCTACTGCTGCAACTGCATCAGCTTGTTCTCGTTCCCGCTAGGGGGTACCTCTCTAGCCTCTCCTATGGCCTCTCCTAGGCCCTCTTCGCCATCCTCCCCATCATCTTCGCTACCTAGAGCCTATCGCACCATCTTCCCCTTTTGCCTTCAACTATCAGATCGAAGGCGGGGACCCTCCCTGTGCTTGGGAACCTCTACGGTTCCCTCGCCCTCTCCAGCCCCAGCCTCGGGCTCTTTGGCTCCACTAGCCACCAATGGTGGCTCCCACCTCAACTCTGCGGCCATCCATGCTGCATACTCAGCTGTCACCTTGATGTCATCCACATCGGGGATCTCCATGTCCTCATCATCCTCTGTCGCCTCCCTCCATGGCTCAGCACACGACAAATCCCCCTCTGATCTATGCCACCGGTAGCGCACTGGCTCACCGGGGACATCCTGCCTCAATTCGACTTGGCAGAGTACTCGAGACATATGTATGTACTCTACATCGCTATGGCTTCGCCCCACTACCCATCTGGCCTGTCACACCCGTCTCAGGTGCTCTCCATCCTCGATCCACCTCGCCCCCCGCCAGGGCCTCCAAATGACTTGGGCATCTGTCAAGTCTGCCCATAGTCTCCTATACCATTGCCCCGATCTCATGGGGCGACTCGGCTGTCTCTCCTCTGCCACTAGCCATCTCCTACCATAAGCTTGGCTCACATCCCAGTGAGCCCATGGCAACCCCTCCGGTCGGGCCACTCTAAAGTGCTCCCATCCCTAGCACTGGAGCATCACACTGCAAGCCAGGCCCTTTCGGCCCCGTCTCCGAACCTCATACAACTCCCGGTACACCTATGCCAATAAAGTGGGTGCCTAGGCATACACTACCTTATTAGTGAGCATCTCGATCACTACACCCATCAGGTTCCATGGGAACCTGCACCCGGTGCTGTTCGGGGCCACAATGTTGGTCAACACGAACATCATCAGAGCCTCCACCACTACCAACTCCTTGGCCGTATACATGGCCAAGTATGGGATCCCCCCGCTCTCCGTCCGGATCTCTCTCCAGTCATCCCCAAACAACTTGGCCATCTTCGTGGCCCTATCTCATCCAACCTCCACCCGTGCCCCCTCCATGAGCACCTTGAGGATGCGGTATACATCCTCAAGCGTCACCGTCATCTCTCTAGTCGAGAGCTGGAACGTCCCCCGATCTGGATCCCACCTCTCGGCCAAAGCTGAGAGGTACCCCTCATCTGCTCGAACTACCTCCAACTGGGCTACCTCCGCTAGCCCCACTACCTCCAATATCTCCCAGTATTCCTGGGACAACGACCTCCTCATCCCTGAAATGATAGTGGAGAACCGGTGTCGTGCCTCTAACACCCTAAGCTGCAAAACAACAAAACAAAAATTTGTTACAAATTTTTCTCGAAAAAAAAAAAAACACATAATAAGTACTTGCTTAAATGAACAAATACCTCAGCTGGCTGCACTGGTGTGTCCACTCCCATCTCCGCCATAGCTCCTGCATGCTTCACTCTCCCACAAAACCTTTCACTTCACTTCACTCCACTCCTTCAGACGCACTTCTCTCAAGCTCGAACGCACAAATGAGTGAAATTCTAGCTAAAATTGTTTAAATAGCTGGTTATGGCACCCTGAAATGCAGTGGGGCATTTCATGGCGCATTCAGATGCAGTGTTGCATCTGCAGAAGCGCCTAAAAATTGGTGGGCATCTCTGCCAACCACAAATGCAGACCGGCGTTTGGTGTCAGTATTGAATAAAGGAACAAAACTTGCAAAATTGAAGCTTACCTCCTCCAAATTTCATAAAATTGCATTCATCCATTCTTCTTATCATAATAAAACATTTTGTGAAGGTTACAACGAGTTTTGGACACAAATTTTGTCATTTCGCTCAAAAAGCGCATCATTCATCATTGTTTTACAAATTAGGTTAAAAATATTCAAAACCTTCACAAAATTAACCACAATCATCAATTCTTCTGATCTATTGTCAATTTCATTCATTCTTTTTTCATCATGCATATTTTTGCCAAATCAAATTAAATTAAACCTCGTATCTAGTGGTATATTCTATCACCTTGGCGATTGTAGCGATTTGAATCCATGTAATTCGGTAAGAGGATTAAACCACCATAAGGACACTTACCATTTATCATCATCAATTATTTCACTGTTTGAAAATTGGAAATCAATTTTGGGTATTCTACTTTTCAAGTGACCTCATACCAAGATTAATTTGCTCAACAGTTGTCATTGATGGCCTAGTTCATGGGGCCTTAAACATGGACAATCTTTCATATCATCATTATTTTAAGTCTTGCTAGAGATCGAGGCTACCTAGGTTGATTGGTTCCGACCCGAGGAATTATCCATACAGTCACTAGGAGCATCTCTGAGTTCTGGAATCTTTCATGCATATTTCATCTTTGCATATCAATGGCACCAACAAGGCAATTTCATCAACAGTATGGATGCACACACAGGAGTTGGGGCATCCGTTATCAATTTTTAATTTTCTTATAGTGGAATTCATCTTACATGATCATGGAACTTACAATTTGGCAAAAATCCCTTTATAACCATTGGGGCAGAAAACGGTCCATCTTTCACATCACTCATATCGTCTTCAATCATATTCTTTTCTGGTTTGTACACCAGCCCCTTTCCTGTTGGGACATAAACAGATGGTTCATACACCAACACATTTTTTTCACCGTTGGGGCAAAAACGGTTCATTTTCTTCAGAATTTCTTCCAATTGGCTCGTGAGAACCATTCTCGCTCGCCAATTGAGGGGGTAAGCTGAAAAGTTTTAAATATTATTTTATTCTTTGGTCTTCAAAGTTGTGCTTTAATCTTGAGAGAGAGTTGCGTCTGATCCAGCTTTTCAAGTGTCTTAAGTTTTTGTGCTGCATTGTGTCTTCACACAAAGAAGCTCAAAAAGGGGCATCTATAGACACAAAAATCCAGCCACTTGTAAGTCATCTATACCTTCCTGCCAGCCACGTGTCAGTCATCCATCCTTCCCGCCATTATTTGGCCCAAATTCACACTTTCCCGCCATTATTTGGCCCAATTTCACCTTTCCCGCCATTTTTCATCCCCAAATTTATTTAAATTTATATTTATATATATATTTTAATATTTTAATATATATATATAAAGATAATTTAAGTGATTTAATCTGAGTCATCCATCCTTCATTTAATCTCATCCGTCCATCCATCTTAATCCGTTTCACAACCTCGATTTATTCTCTACCCTTGGATCCACTTTAATCTTAGCCACACGTTCAAAGTGTCGTTAAAACCCTAAAATGTGCCCTAAGAGTAGATTATAAATTGAGTCACCTTGATGGCTCAAACCCTATCTCTTTTACTATCTCTCTTTTGTTATCTATCGCTATCTATATCTTCTTCAGCTAAACCTACCCATCCATCGCCGTCCTTTTTTGCCGCATCCATCATCGCATCTGTCACCAACTTTGTCGCCATCCCTTTTGTAGCATTCTGCAGAATCCCCCATTCTTGTCGCAAGTGCCCGTGGGCATTTACCCGCAGCCACATACGTAGACCGACGTCTGCAACCCCGATCCAAAAGCACGCGGGCATTCAGCGATCGCACCAGGGTGCCTTCTGCAGCCGATTTGATAGCCACATTACTTCCAGATGTCGCCTGGTCTAGCCGCGTTAACAGAGAACAGGTATAAATTAGTTTAAATCAAGTAACTTCTTTTCTTTTATTAATCTGTTGTTGAACTCCTGCATTCTATTTTTCTAGGGTTTTAAATTGTTTCTGAGGGCTCACACAGTGGAGCCCTCTTATTAATTTCTAACTCCTTGATAGTGTTAATGTGTGCAGGATTTTAATGGCAGATATGGTGTGTTGATAGCAGTTGTTTAAGCTGGAGTGGTCCGAGCCAAAGGATATAACAAAACCCACTCACTTTGTTGGGATTAAGGATACGTCTTTGGAAATGCCACAACTTTATGCCAGCTAGGGTTTCGGAGAACCCTAGCACAAACTATAATTTGTGTATCACAAAAAAGGGTTACAGGCCCTGTTGTACTCAAAAGGAGTTTTTAAACTCCATTGATTAATAAAAATCGTTTGTTTTGTACAACTTTCTGTATTCCATTATTGTGGTTTTATTTCTGTTTGGCATTGTATTTTTAATCTACACAACCATTCTCCTGCAATTACTAGCACGAGGATTGATCCAATTACCAAATATCTAGGAACCTGATCCAACTATACCTAGATACAGATCTGATTTACACTGTGATTTCCATAGAGGACCTGGACATGCTACCAACTCTTTTAAAATATTAAAACATAAAATACAAGACCTTATTGATAACAATGAGATGGAGGTGCAAGCCTTTCAACCTAAACAAAATCCTCCTAATAATGCTCAAAAGAACATTCCCCAAAATTAGAATCAGAATTCCATTCAATCATTGGACATATTTCAACATCCTTTACCAAAGCATGGTAAAGAGGTGGCTAATCAAATTGAGCATCATAATGTTCCCCCTCCTAACCGATATGTAGGAACTATTAGTGGATATTTACCTGTTCACGATCCGCAAATATTTGACACAACTTTATCCATGGTTACAACCAGACCTCTACATAATATTCGAACACCTCATCTTAGTGATACCGAATATCAGACTGAAAGTGACATGGAAATCACCTCAAATCAATCGAATAGTTCTAAATATGAATCAGATGATGTTCAACCCATCACAAATTCTATGGTTTTGGAAGAACCATTTCCTAGAAGAGTCACTACTCGACCATATTCTCACCAATTACTTTCTAATGAACAAGTCATAAATGCTAGACCAAGACCCATTCATCATCCACAAAATAATATTGTAGGTACCATCGGAGTTGTTACTCGACAACAAGCTCAAAATTCTCAACAAGATCAAACTCAGAATGATGGATCAACTCCATTTGTTTTGAAAAATCCTAATAAAGGGAATCATGCGCCTAATGTTCAACCTAAACCTCCTTATAATATTAATGAACAATTATCAAATACTATAGCTAGAATTTCCCTTTTGGACCTTTTAAGATCTTCTCCTACCCATAGGGATGAATTAATGCTCACATTAAGCCAAATGATGGTACCACAAAATATTCAACCTAACACCATGTCCAAAACTATCATAACTTGAGAATTCGATTGTATTGACTTCTAGGATAGAGATATACCGCAACATAGTCTACATAAGGATAACCCCTTATATATTACTGCCCTAATTGGAGATGTAGCAGTTAAATGAGTCTTGATTGATAATGGTTCATCTTTAAACATATGCACTTTTGACTTCTACCAAATATTTGGGTTTAGAAGTGACAAAATGAAAAGAACTGATATGATTATAAAAGCATTCAATGACAAAACACAAGAAACATGTGGAGTTATTACTATTCCATTGCAAGTTGGTCCTAGAACCTTAGACATAAACTTGTTTATTGTGCATTGCCCTACATCGTACAATATACTTTTGGGTCACCCTTGGATCAACGTGATGCAAGTTGTTCCCTCAACTTTACATCAGTGTGTTAAATTCAAATTTAAAAATTAGTTGGTTACCATTCATGGTGATCCTAGACCCTTTGATATGTGTGCTTTGGAAGAACCTATTGGAGTTCAATTTTGCCTTGCTCTGTCATCCACACATCCTAATTCTCATCATCCACCCAAATGTGTGAAACACACACTCATAACATCATCTACTTTTTCCCCACAAACCACACCTCTACATATAGTTCAACCATCTTTCGAACAAACCACATTAGGACCTCAAAAATATCCTAAACCCACAACCAATGCTTTGAAGAACACAAGCTTATATTGAGAGGGGGGGGTGAACAGTATAAGACCTCTTTTTACTTTTTCCTTTATACTTCAAAACAGTAAAGCAATATATCCAAAGCAATATCAAAGCAATGCACAAAACCATCCACAAAGTGACACAACAATTTACATGGTTCATCCACAAAACTTTTCTCTAAAAGTTATCTCAAAGTTCTTTGGGAAACCTTCCCAATTACAATGTTTATGAGCCTCGGCTCAAAGGAGAAACCTTCCCCCAATCTGAATTTATGAGCCTCTGCTCAAAGGAGATACCTTCCCCTACCTCTACTCTAGTTGGTGATCCTCTAGAAGACCTCTGCCTCCGTTGCCCTTAGCAAATGGAACTCTATCCACAGAAGACACATGTCTTCCCTGCTCTGGCTGGAGACCTCTATCCTCAACTCTATCACCTCAAAGCTGGTCCTCGAATTTGCACTAAACACAATCCTTCGGTCTAGCACAAATGTCCTCATCCTCTGTCTTTGATCTGCACCAAACATAGTCCTTCGGTCTGGCACAAATCTGTCCTCAAGTTCTTCTCATAGAACCAATGCACCTCTGTCCTCAAGTTCTCTGATAGAACTATCAACCTCAGCTTCACAAGTCCTCTGCTAGGACCTGTCCAAATCTGCTCACAAGTCCCCAATGGAACCTGTCCAAAACCTGCTCACAAGTTCATCAAGAAAAACTTGCTTGGCATGAACCCACAAAGAGAATTGTTAGAGACCCAATGTGATTCATCAACCTCATAGAAGCATAAAGAGAATTGTTAGAGACTCAATATGTTCTATACTTAACTCCCAATCTCAATCTCAACTCAATCTCAATCTCAATAGAATAAGATAGATGTAGTATGCTTTTCTCAAGAACATGAAACACAACCCAACAATTGCCAACCAAGCAATATGTCATATAACAATGATACTCATGTTCTTTCCAACAACCAATATCTTTTCTCAACCAATTAGGGCTTCAACAACAATGCTCAAAGACAAGGTTTAACCAACATCATTCAACTCAACATTAACCTTGAAGCATTCAACCAATCATCACTAGAAAAGGAAACAAGTAGAAATCCTTTTCCCTCCAAAGATATTTGAACAAAACAGCCACCCACACAATATCACCAAATGCAAAGAATAACTTGTTCAAATCAACTCAATGGAGTAAGCCCAATATCATGTATCAAGTAAAAGCAATAACTTGATCAACCAACCTCTATGGAAGCAACTCAACCATCAACCTCAACATAGCCATCCAAGGGTTTCACCAACTCAAAGCAAGTATCAAGACTCACAACCATAAACCCTAGTGCACAATGCTTCCACTACCTCAAACCAGAATTATGCATTCACCAAAACTCTCATCAATGATAACAATGCATAAGTAGTCTTCAACAAACCGAGAAACTAGGACTTACACCCAACCAAAGGAAACCTTGTTGAATACCTTTTCACTCCAATCTTATTTCAGGAAAACATACACCAATCATACTCATAAGAAGAATGTGCCCATACCTTATTGAAGTGAAGGAACCCCTTTGGAAATCTGCCACAATCACAAAATTCTTTTGCCAATCTTCACAAGGGTTAGTAGATCACAAAATAATCAACATTACTCCACTTTTCAATAATCATCACCAAAGTCTTTAATTGCACAACTTCCTTATCTCTCCTAAAACCACTTGTACCATAAAATAAAATAAATCACAACATTGCATAACCTTATAGCTCCCAAAACCACTTATACCATAAAAGTAAAATAAATCATAGCATTAAAATAATAATAAAAAACTCTAGTTATAGCATACCTTTTATCTGCCTAACAACATTTTTAATCTTCCTTCACCTTATAACTTCCTTAATCACTATAGTCTCACATGCTAACCTTTCAGCATCGGATATTTAAATAGCATACCTTTTACCTTTTATTTCTTTTGACCACCAAAAGGAAGCTCAGGGGATTCGACCACGGGACTTGTGTTCCCTCGCACATTAGCTCCAAATCAAACCACCAAGTGAGATCTACTCCCATGTGAGAATTATGCTCATGCTATTTTATTTAACTCTGTTATCTTCTCCAAGAAAACCTTAACACATTCCTTCATCGGTAACCAATACAAGAGGTCGATTCCTTTTACTACTATGTCATCAACATTTCTATTACGTTATCCAAGGAGCTTACTACATCATCACAAAAATCATAGATGCATTCGATATTCAAAATGTAACAGTTCTTCCTGGGTTTACTTTGATAAATGCCTTTGATACCCTATCAAACAGTGACAAATTTCCAACACACTCCTTTTTATTTCAGCGTCATCCAAATTTTTGTATGCTGTTGGTCAGAAGATAATGCAGTGATAAATAATCATTCAAAACATTTAGCCACTCTGGGAATGCGATTCAGCCGTAATCTCTCTCAACCGAAGCTCCTTTCTTGAGGCCAGTAATGCCGCAGATACCACCAAGAGTTTTTCTGCTTCGAAAACCATGTTGTCTCTTATGCTAGAATCGCACAAGAATTTCCTCCATCCGTGCTAGGCGTCGAACGATATCATATGAGCACTGATTTTGAATTGATGTCCTCTGTCCTTGGAAAATGCTGAGCATAAGCAATAGTTTTAGCACATCAATTTATTTCGAGAGACATTCATTAATCTTCCTCATACTTTTGCCCATGCAATCGCCTGTCTCCCTCCTTCGCTGGCGCAGACGATGTCGAAAGCGAACTGCCCGGAAATTGATATCAAATCACTCACCACACTTTAATGAAAACCATTGCCACATTTTATATGCACTAAGATGCATTTCCAAACACGTCGGCCCTTTTAATTTTAAAATATTAATTTAAATTTTAAATAAATAAAATTTAAACTAAATATTTAAAATTAAATATCTTCATCACCGGGGCACCTTTTTCAACGAAACGAAGAGCCAACTTGGGTTTTAAGAAAAACCCATTTCAAATCTGTTGTCCATGGTTTTAAATAAAACCTTTTATTTTGACTGCCTTGGTTTTCACAAAAACCCTTTCCGCTTCTTGACATCAATGACAACATCAACACTTGAGCAAAGGCAATGTACCCAATGTACCCAAAATTGCCAACAATCTCCCCCTTTGTCATTGATGGCAAAACTTTACTAAAAACACATCTTCAAGAGCCAAAACTGAAGATAGTCTCTTTGAAGTTTTGCTCCCCCTGACTTGAAGCTTTCCTCTTCACTTGAAGCTCTCCCCCTTACTCATATCTCTCCCCCTTTGTCATCAATGGCAAAGGGCCACCTTGGGGCTCGGGACTAAGAATGAGCCTCTTAGCTTAGTCCCTCCCCCACCTCCTGATGAGGTGATTAATTCTAGGGTGGGAGTAAAACTCCCATTAGGCATTGATCATCATTAGCGTCTATAACTTCCTTGTCGGGCCTTCTCTTGAACTCTTTGTCCATATTCTTGTTCCTATCATTGTTCTGATCCTTGGACCTGATCATGCCACTGTTCCTGTTCCTGTATTCTAGAATTTCAGCTCTACATTGTCTAGCTATGTGACCTTCATTGTTGCACTTGTAACAAGTAACAATGTTATTTCTTTGAGGCATACCTATTCTTTGAATCCACCTATTATGACTAAACTTGTTCTTATTGTTTGCCTTGCAATGAACTGCCTTGTGCCCAAACTGATTGCAAGAGTAGCAATACCCATAAAAGAAATCACCACTTCTGAAACTGTTATTTACCTTCTTCACCTGAGCCATGCAATGTATAGCCATGTGACCAAACCTGTGACAAGCAAAACATCTGCCTTGAAACTTTCCTTTATTTGACTTCTTAGGTCCTGAAAACTTCTCCTTCTTCTCATTTCGAAATCTGTTTTCTATTTCTATGCATCTATCATTCAAGGACTCATGATCTGAAATACTTTCCTCATTAGAACTCTCTTCCTTTTGGAATCTCTTACTAGACTCTCCAACTTGTTTCTTGTGAGGCTTAACAAAACCAAGACCTGTTTTATCTGTTGGATTTCTTTGACTTTGGATGAGAGACTTAACCTTTTTGGAGCTTTCTTGAAACCTGTACTGCTTATCCTTGTACTCTTTATTTTCCTCTTTCAATGAAGCCATTTTCTGTTCTAATTCACTATACTCAAGCACCTTAGATTCTAACTCATTCTTGAGTTCTTGTGCATTAGCCATAGAGACATCAAGACTTTCTATAAGTTCATCTCTCTCCATACAACATTCATCTAACTTATCCTTGAGTCTAGCATTCTTCTTTCTTTCCTTTTTCAAAGCACTAAGAGCACTAATAAGTTCACCTTTAAGATCTACTTCACTTTCCTCTATATGTTTGCTTTTAGAATCATCAAGGCCTTTTTCAGATTTCTTATCACTAGAGGTGCTACCCTTTTCAAAAACCATACATGCATCTTCCTTATCATTTTCTGAAGCATCCTCATACATACTAACAACCAATTCATTATTTGTGCAATCATCCTCAAGGTGACCAAAATTTCCACATCTAAGACATTTCATGATAATGAATCTATGTTTTGGTTCTTCCTCTTTTTTTGATATGAACAACATCTCATTTTCATTATCACTTGAAGAACTTTCACTATCACAGCTAGAACACTTACTTGCTTTGTCTAGGTAGAAGCTCTTCTTGTGCTTGTGAGAATACCTCTTTCCTTTATTGTTGTGCTCATCTTTGTTCTTCCTTTGATGCCTATGCCTTTCAGAATCCTTGCTCTTACAATCTTGTTTAACTTCATCACTTTCATCCTTGGCAACAGTACAGTTAGTAGCATAATGACCAAACTTTCCACAATTGAAACATCTCACGTTTTTCATATTTTTGTGCTTTCTAAAGAACTTGCCTTTCTTGCTATAATATGCCTCTTCATCACCAGAAGACTCATCACTCTCTTGAAGTTGTTTACCTTTGGAATTCTTGGTAGCCTTGAAAGTTGCCTCCTTCTTGACATCAACCTTCACTTGAGTTCTCAACTCAAATGCTGCAAGTATACTATGGAGCTCATCTTTTTTCAACTTATCCAAATCTTTAGCTTCCTCAATAGCAGAAATATTTTCACTAAATCTATTAGGAAGAGATCTTAAAATCTTATCACAAACATCATTTTCAGCAAGCTCAAGACCTAAGTCTTTCATGGAGTTAACAACCTCATCCATACGAAGCATGTAGTCACTAATATTTTCATCATCATTCATCTTGAGTTGTTCAAACATACCTTTGAAGTGTCTCAACTTGGCCTTTCCGACATTTGTATCACCTGTATGAACCACCTTCAACTGTTTCCACATTTCACTAGTTGTCTTGCAGTGAATCACTTTGGTGAGATCTACTTTTTGTAAGCCTTTCAGGATTGCATTCATTGCTTTTGAATTGCTGTGATGTAGGAGCCTTTCTTCTTTAGTATTAGGACCATGTTCAGGAATAGTGTACTCATCTTCAATCACTTCCCAAACCTCATTCCCAAGTGCCATTAGATGAACCTTCATCCTTGCACTCCAAAGACCAAAATCTGACCCATCAAGAATAGGTCTTGCATTGCCACTTGAATGATCCATTGTGTTCTTTACTAGCTTTTCCTTCAAGTTGTTAAACTTTTCGAAGGAACCGGCTCTGATACCAATTGAAGAACACAAGCTTATACTGAGAGGGGGGTGAACAGTATAAGACCTCTTTTTACTTTTTCCTTTATACTTCAAAACAATAAAGCAATATATCCAAAGCAATATCAAAGCAATGCACAAAACCATCCACAAAGTGACACAACAATTTACATGGTTCATCCACAAAACTTTTCTCTAAAAGTTATCTCAAAGTTCTTTGGGAAACCTTCCCAATTACAATGTTTATGAGCCTCGGCTCAAAGGAGAAACCTTCCCCCAATCTGAATTTATGAGCCTCTGCTCAAAGGAGATACCTTCCCCTACCTCTGCTCTGGTCGGTGATCCTCTAGAAGACCTCTGCCTCCGCTGCCCTTAGCAAATGGAACTCTATCCACAGAAGACACCTGTCTTCCCTGCTCTGGCTGGAGACCTCTGTCCTCAACTCTATCACCTCAAAGCTGGTCCTCGAATTTGCACTAAACACAGTCCTTCGGTCTAGCACAAATGTCCTCGTCCTCTGTCTTTGATCTACACCAAACACGGTCCTTCGGTCTGGCACAAATATGTCCTCGGGTTCTTCTCATAGAACCAATGCACCTCTGTCCTCAAGTTCTCTGATAGAACTATCAACCTCAGCTTCACAAGTCCTCTGCTAGGACCTGTCCAAATCTGCTCACAAGTCCCCAATGGAACCTGTCCAAAACCTGCTCACAAGTTCATCAAGAAAAACTTGCTTGGCGTGAACCCACAAAGAGAATTGTTAGAGACCCAATGTGATTCATCAACCTCATAGAAGCATAAAGAGAATTGTTAGAGACTCAATATGTTCTATACTTAACTCCCAATCTCAATCTCAACTCAATCTCAATCTCAATAGAATAAGATAGATGTAGTATGCTTTTCTCAAGAACATGAAACACAACCCAACAATTGCCAACCAAGCAATATGTCATATAACAATGATACTCATGTTCTTTCCAACAACCAATATCTTTTCTCAACCAATTAGGGCTTCAACAACAATGCTCAAAGACAAGGTTTAACCAACATCATTCAACTCAACATTAACCTTGAAGCATTCAACCAATCATCACTAGAAAAGGAAACAAGTAGAAATCCTTTTCCCTCCAAAGATATTTGAACAAAATAGCCACCCACACAATATCACCAAATGCAAAGAATAACTTGTTCAAATCAACTCAATGGAGTAAGCCCAATATCATGTATCAAGTAAAAGCAATAACTTGATCAACCAACCTCTATGGAAGCAACTCAACCATCAACCTCAACATAGCCATCCAAGGGTTTCACCAACTCAAAGCAAGTATCAAGACTCACAACCATAAACCCTAGTGCACAATGCTTCCACTACCTCAAACCAGAATTATGCATTCACCAAAACTCTCATCAATGATAACAATGCATAAGTAGTCTTCAACAAACCAGAAACTAGGACTTACACCCAACCAAAGGAAACCTTGTTGAATACCTTTTCACTCCAATCTTATTTCAGGAAAACATACACCAATCATACTCATAAGAAGAATGTGCCCATACCTTATTGAAGTGAAGGAACCCCTTTGGAAATCTGCCACAATCACAAAATTCTTTTGCCAATCTTCACAAAGGTTAGTAGATCACAAAATAATCAACATTACTCCACTTTTCAATAATCATCACCAAAGTCTTTAATTGCACAACTTCCTTATCTCTCCTAAAACCACTTGTACCATAAAATAAAATAAATCACAACATTGCATAACCTTATAACTCCCAAAACCACTTATACCATAAAAGTAAAATAAATCACAACATTAAAATAATAATAAAAAATCTTTATAGCATACCTTTTATTGCAACAACATATTTAATCTTCCTTCACTTTATAACTCCCTTAATCAATATAGTCTCACATGCTAACCTTTCAGCATCGGATATTTAAATAGCATACCTTTTACCTTTTATTTTTTTGACCACCAAAAAGGAAGCATAGGGGATTCGACCACGGGACTTGTGTTCCCTCAACACATTAGCTCCAAATCAAACCACCAAGTGAGATCTACTCCCATGTGAGAATTATGCTCATGCTATTTTATTTAACTCTATTATCTTCTCCAAGAAAACCTTAACACATTCCTTCATCGGTAACCAATACAAGAGGTCGATTCCTTTTACTACTATGTCATCAACATTTCTATTACGTTATCCAAGGAGCTTACTACAGCATCACCAAAATCATAGATGCATTCGATATTCAAAACATAACAGTTCTTCCTGGGTTTACTTTGATAAATGCCTTTGATACCCTATCAAACAATGACGAATTTCCAACACACTCCTTTTTATTTCAGCGTCATCCAAATTTTTGTATGCTGTTGGTCAGAAGATAATGCAGTGATAAATAATCATTCAAAACATTTAGCCACTTTGGGAATGCGATTCAGCCGTAATCTCTCTCAACCGAAGCTCCTTTCTTGAGGCCAGTAATGCCGCAGATACCACCAGGAGTTTGTGCCTTAAAACTGTTGTCTCTTATGCTAGAATCGCACAGGAATTTCCTCCATCCGTGCTAGGCGTCGAACGATATCACAAGAGCACCGATTTTGACTTGATGTCCTCTTCCTTGGAAAATGCTGAGCATAAGCAATAGTTTTAGCACATCAATTTATTTCGAGAGACATTCATTAATCTTCCTCATACTTTTGCCCATGCAATCGCCTGTCTCCCTCCTTCGCTGGCGCAGATGATGTCGAAAGCGAAATGCCCGAAAATTGATATCGAATCACTCACCACACTTTAATGAAAACCATTGCCACATTTTATATGCACTAAGATGCATTTCCAAACACGTCGGCCCTTTCAATTTAATTTTAAATATTTAAATTTTAAATAAATAAAATTTAAACTAAATATTTAAAATTAAATATCTTCATCACCGGGGCACCTTTTTCAATGAAACGAAGAGCCAACTTGGGTTTTAAGAAAAACCCATTTCAAATCTGGTATCCATGGTTTTAAATAAAACCTTTTATTTTGATTGCCTTGGTTTTCACAAAAAACCTTTCCGCTTCTTGACATCAATGACAACATCAACACTTGAGCAAAGGCAATGTACCCAATGTACCCAAAATTGCCAACAATCTCCCCCTTTGTCATTGATGGCAAAACTTTACTAAAAACACATCTTCAAGAGCCAAAACTGAAAACACTCTCTTTGAAGTTTTGCTCCCCCTGACTTGAAGCTTTCCTCTTCACTTGAAGCTCTCCCCCTTACTCATATCTCTCCCCCTTTGTCATCAATGGCAAAGGGCCACCTTTGGGGCTCGGGACTAAGAATGAGCCTCTTAGCTTAGTCCCTCCCCCACCTCCTGATGAGGTGATTAATTCTGGGAGTGGGAGTAAAACTCCCATTAGGCACTGATCATCATCAGCGTCTATAACTTCCTTGTCGGGCCTTCTCTTGAACTCTTTGTCCATATTCTTGTTCCTATCATTGTTCTGATCCTTGGACCTGATCATGCCACTGTTCCTGTTCTTGTATTCTAGAATTTCAGCTCTGCACTTGTAACAAGTAACAATGTTATTTCTTTGAGGCATACCTGTTCTTTGAATCCACCTGTTTTGACTAAACCTGTTCCTGTTGTTTGCCTTGCAATGAACTGCCTTGTGCCCAAACTGATTGCAAGAGTAGCAATACCCATAAAAGAAATCACCACTTCTAAAACTGTTATTTACCTTCTTCACCTGAGCCATGCAATGTACAGCCATGTGACCAAACCTGTGACAAGCAAAACATCTGCCTTGAAACTTTCCTTTATTTGACTTCTTAGGTCCTAAAAACTTCTCCTTCTTCTCATTCCGAAATCTGTTTTCTATTTCTATGCATCTATCATTCAAGGACTCATGATCTGAAATACTTTCCTCATTAGAACTCTCTTCCTTTTGGAATCTCTTACTAGACTCTCCAACTTGTTTCTTGTGAGGCTTAACAAAACCAAGACCTGTTTTATCTGTTGGATTTCTTTGACTTTGGATGAGAGACTTAACCTTTTTGGAGCTTTCTTGAAACCTGTACGACTTATCCTTGTACTCTTTATTTTCCTCTTTCAATGAAGCCATTTTCTGTTCTAATTCACTATACTCAAGCACCTTAGATTCTAACTCATTCTTGAGTTCTTGTGCATTAGCCATAGAGACATCAAGACTTTCTATAAGTTCATCTCTCTCCATACAACATTCATCTAACTTATCCTTGAGTCTAGCATTCTTCTTTCTTTCCTTTTTCAAAGCACTAAGAGCACTAATAAGTTCACCTTTAAGATCTACTTCACTTTCCTCTATATGTTTGCTTTTAGAATCATCAAGGCCTTTTTCGGATTTCTTATCACTAGAGGTGCTACCCTTTTCAAAAACCATACATGCATCTTCCTTATCATTTTCTGAAGCATCCTCATACATACTAACAACCAATTCATTATTTGTGCAATCATCCTCAAGGTGACCAAAATTTCCACATCTAAGACATTTCATGATAATGAATCTATGTTTTGGTTCTTCCTCTTTTTCTGATATGAACAACATCTCATTTTCATTATCACTTGAAGAACTTTCACTATCACTTGCTAGAACACTTACTTGCTTTGTCTAGGTAGAAGCTCTTCTTGTGCTTGTGAGAATACCTCTTTCCTTTATTGTTGTGCTCATCTTTGTTCTTCCTTTGATGCCTATGCCTTTCAGAATCCTTGCTCTTACAATCTTGTTTAACTTCATCACTTTCATCCTTGGCAATAGTACAGTTAGTAGCATAATGACCAAACTTTCCACAATTGAAACATCTCACGTTTTTCATATTTTTGTGCTTTCTAAAGAACTTGCCTTTCTTGCTATAATATGCCTCTTCATCACCAGAAGACTCATCACTCTCTTGAAGTTGTTTACCTTTGGAATTCTTGGTAGCCTTGAAAGTTGCCTCCTTCTTGACATCAACCTTCACTTGAGTTCTCAACTCAAATGCTGCAAGTATACTATGGAGCTCATCTTTTTTCAACTTATCCAAATATTTAGCTTCCTCAATAGTAGAAATATTTTCACTAAATCTATTAGGAAGAGATCTTAAAATCTTATCACAAACATCATTTTCAGCAAGCTCAAGACCTAAGTCTTTCATGGAGTTAACAACCTCATCCATACGAAGCATGTAGTCACTAATATTTTCATCATCATTCATCTTGAGTTGTTCAAACATACCTTTGAAGTGTCTCAACTTGGCCTTTCTGACATTTGTATCACCTGTATGAACCACCTTCAATCTGTTTCCACATTTCACTAGCTGTCTTGCAGTGAATCACTTTGGTGAGATCTACTTTTTGTAAGCCTTTCAGGATTGCATTCATTGCTTTTGAATTCTTGTGATGTAGGAGCCTTTCTTCTTTAGTATTAGGACCATGTTCAGGAATAGTGTACTCATCTTCAATCACTTCCCAAACCTCATTCCCAAGTGCCATTAGATGAACCTTCATCCTTGCACTCCAAAGACCAAAATCTGACCCATCAAGAATAGGTCTTGCATTGCCACTTGAATGATCCATTGTGTTCTTTACTAGCTTTTCCTTCAAGTTGTTAAACTTTTCGAAGGAACCGGCTCTGATACCAATTGAAGAACACAAGCTTATACTGAGAGGGGGGTGAACAGTATAAGACCTCTTTTTACTTTTTCATTTATACTTCAAAATAGTAAAGCAATATACCCAAAGCAATATCAAAGCAATGCACAAAACCATCCACAAAGTGACACAACAATTTACATGGTTCATCCACAAAAATTTTCTCTAAAAGTTATCTCAAAGTTCTTTGGGAAACCTTCCCAATTACAATGTTTATGAGCCTCGGCTCAAAGGAGAAACCTTCCCCCAATCTGAATTTATGAGCCTCTGCTCAAAGGAGATACCTTCCCCTACCTCTGCTCTGGCCGGTGATCCTCTAGAAGACCTCTCGCCTCCGCTGCCCTTAGCAAATGGAACTCTATCCACAGAAGACACCTGTCTTCCCTGCTCCGGCTGGAGACCTCTGTCCTCAACTCTATCACCTCAAAGCTGGTCCTCGAATTTGCACTAAACACAGTCCTTCGGTCTAGCACAAATGTCCTCGTCCTCTGTCTTTGATCTATACCAAACACAGTCCTTCGGTCTGGCACAAATTTGTCCTCAGGTTCTTCTCATAGAACCAATGCACCTCTGTCCTCAAGTTCTCCGATAGAACTATCAACCTCAGCTTCACAAGTCCCTTGCTAGGACCTGTCCAAATCTGCTCACAAGTCCCCAATGGACCTTGTCCAAAACCTGCTCACAAGTTCATCAAGAAAACTTGCTTGGCGTGAACCCACAAAGAGAATTGTTAGAGACCCAATGTGATTCATCAACCTCATAGAAGCATAAAGAGAATTGTTAGAGACTCAATATGTTCTATACTTAACTCCCAATCTCAATCTCAACTCAATCTCAATCTCAATAGAATAAGATAGATGTAGTATGCTTTTCTCAAGAACATGAAACACAACCCAACAATTGCCAACCAAGCAATATGTCATATAACAATGATACTCATGTTCTTTCCAACAACCAATATCTTTTCTCAACCAATTAGGGCTTCAACAACAATGCTCAAAGACAAGGTTTAACCAACATCATTCAACTCAACATTAACCTTGAAGTATTCAACCAATCATCACTAGAAAAGGAAACAAGTAGAAATCCTTTTCCCTCCAAAGATATTTGAACAAAACAGCCACCCACACAATATCACCAAATGCAAAGAATAACTTGTTCAAATCAACTCAATGGAGTAAGCCCAATATCATGTATCAAGTAAAAGCAATAACTTGATCAACCAACCTCTATGGAAGCAACTCAACCATCAACCTCAACATAGCCATCCAAGGGTTTCACCAACTCAAAGCAAGTATCAAGACTCACAACCATAAACCCTAGTGCACAATGCTTCCACTACCTCAAACCAGAATTATGCATTCACCAAAACTCTCATCAATGATAACAATGCATAAGTAGTCTTCAACAAACCAGAAACTAGGACTTACACCCAAACAAAGGAAACCTTGTTGAATACCTTTTCACTCCAATCTTATTTCAGGAAAACATACACCAATCATACTCATAAGAAGAATGTGCCCATACCTTGTTGAAGTGAAGGAACCCCTTTGGAAATCTGCCACAATCACAAAATTCTTTTGCCAATCTTCACAAAGGTTAGTAGATCACAAAATAATCAACATTACTCCACTTTTCAATAATCATCACCAAAGTCTTTAATTGCACAACTTCCTTATCTCTCCTAAAACCACTTGTACCATAAAATAAAATAAATCACAACATTGCATAACCTTATAACTCCCAAAACCACTTATACCATAAAAGTAAAATAAATCACAGCATTAAAATAATAATAAAAAAATCTTTATAGCATACCTTTTATTGCAACAACATGTTTAATCTTCCTTCACTTTATAACTCCCTTAATCAATATAGTCTCACATGCTAACCTTTCAGCATCGGATATTTAAATAGCATACCTTTTACCTTTTATTTTTTTTGACCACCAAAAAGGAAGCACAGGGGATTCGACCACGGGACTTGTGTTCCCTCAGCACATTAGCTCCAAATCAAACCACCAAGTGAGATCTACTCCCATGTGAGAATTATGCTCACGTTATTTTATTTAACTCTGTTATCTTCTCCAAGAAAACCTTAACACATTCCTTCATCGATAACCAATACAAGAGGCCGATTCCTTTTACTACTATGTCATCAACATTTCTATTATGTTATCCAAGGAGCTTACTACAACATCACCAAAATCATAGATGCATTCGCTATTCAAAATGTAACAGTTCTTCCTGGGTTTACTTTGAGAAACGCCTTTGATACCCTATCAAACAGTGACGAATTTCCAACACACTCCTTTTTATTTCAGCGTCATCCAAATTTTTGTATGTTGTTGGTCAGAAGATAATGCAGTGATAAATAATCATTCAAAATGTTTAGCCACTCTGGGAATGCGAGTCAGCCATAATCTCTCTCAACCGGAGCTCCTTTCTTGAGGCCAGTAATGCCATGGATACCACCAGGAGTTTGTCTGCTTCGAAAACCGTGTCGTCTCTTATGCTAGAATCGCACAGGAATTTCCTCCATCCACGCTAGGCGTCGAACGATATCATAGGAGCACTGATTTTGACTTGATGTCCTCTGTCCTTGGAAAATGCTGAGCATAAGCAATAGTTTTAGCACATCAATTTATTTTGAGAGACATTCATTAATATTCCTCATACTTTTGCCCATGCAATCGCCTGTCTCCCTCCTTCGCTGGTGTAGACGATGTCGAAAGCGAACTGCCCGAAAATTGATATCGAATCATTCACCACACTTTAATGAAAACCATTGCCACATTTTATATACACTAAGATGCATTTCCAAACACGTCGGCCCTTCCAATTTAATTTTAATATTTAAATTTTAAATAAATAAAATTTAAATTAAATATTTAAAATTAAATATCTTCATCACCGGGGCACCTTTTTCAATGAAACGAAGAGCCAACTTGGGTTTTAAGAAAAACCCATTTCAATTCTGGTATCCATGGTTTTAAATAAAACCTTTTATTTTGACTTCCTTGGTTTTCACAAAAAACCTTTCCGCTTCTTGACATCAATGACAACATCAATACTTGAGCAAAGGCAATGTACCCAATGTACCCAAAATTGCCAACATGCTTCTTGTTTTATTCCTATAACTTCCATACCTTTAGACCCATCCATCGACATCTCTACAACATCTACGCCTATCAAAGTCATGTTTTCCACATCCAAAAACATAGGAAATGATCCTTCTACCTCTTACGCTCTTACTAACAAGCTCTTACCCAATTTATCTAAAATTCTTGTATCAGAGAAAACAAATGTTGCTATGCAAGATTCCCATATTTTAAATAAATTGCCACCCTCTCCTCGTACCTTGGAACTCCCACAGCCTATGGGAATTATCTACCAAGTCGGGAGTTGTGCTTTTATTTATAAGGGATATGACTAGGGAAGAATACCTAGAAACATCAAGACTCATTATGACGGGTATGCTCGCTATTATTTTGCTAATGAGTATGTTAAATATAAACCTATAATGCTTAGATTGGGCTATAAAGGGAAAGGTTTGGGACCTTCCCAAAATGGTATGAAAGAACCTTTTGAGGTAGAACCATGGCCTGCCCGATGTGGTGTGGGCCTATTTCCTAGTAAAGGTCAGCCCTTCCCATTTGAGGATGATGACCATCTTATATGTTACCAATATTATTTGGATAAACACGATGCTTTGTGTTTAAGGAATAACGCCTTTACATGTAATATGCTATCCATAGCCTACCTTGAGATGATTGCTGAATCCGATGATGAGTTGGAGGGAGATATCTTCCATGATGTCTCCGTTGAGGAATTGTTACATAACGGATTTTATTTTGATGGCTCTATACCTAGTATAGCCCAACTTGAGGCCATGACTCCTCAAGATGAATTATCCAAGCTAACCATTGAATAATTACAAGAATTAGGCGTTTCACCCGCACCATCTAATTTTGAGAGAGATCTACATATGGAAGTTGAAAACGTTATAAAAATTAACATTGGAACTAAAGATAACCCTCACATCATCAACATTGGATCAGAATTGAGTCAAGAAAAACAAGATAAATACATTTCATTTCCTAAAAAAATATGAAGACATTTTTGCTTGGACATATGAAGATATGCCAGGATTAGACGCTTCTGTAGTTATGCATCACCTAGTAGTCCATCCGGATGCTAAACCTGTTAAATAGAAACTTAGAAAAATGCATCCTAAAGTGGCCTTACTAGTCAAAGGAGAATTAGAAAAACTCTTGAAGGTTATTTTTATACAAGCTATTGATTATGTTGAATGGATCTCAAATGTAGTTCCAGTAGCTAAGAAAGAAGCTACCAAAGTTAGGGTTTGCATGGACTTTAGAGATATTAATGCTGCATGCCCTAAAGACGATTTTCCTCTTCCCAACATGGATCAGATCATTGATTTTACTATTGGGAGCAGAATGATATCCCTAATGGATGGATTCTTTGGTTATAATCAAATCAGGATAGCTCCTGAAGATCAGGCTAAAACAACCTTTATTACCCCTTGGGGAACCTTTTGTTGGAAAGTGATGCCATTCGGTTTAAAGAATGCAGGTGCAACATATCAACAAGCCATGACTTATATATTTCACGATATGATGCATGATATTCTACATGATTATGTAGATGATATTATAGCTCGTTCCATAAAATAAGATGATCATTTAGATGACTTGAGAAAAGTATTTGATCGGTTAATGGAATATCTTATCCGACTAAATCTAGCCAAATGTATATTTGGATTCAAGTCCGATAAATTATTGGGGGTTATCGTTTCTTTACATGGCATTGAAATTGACCCTCTCAAGATCGTGACTATCACTGATATGCCCGCACCCACAAATATATCTGAATTACGAAGTTTACAAGGTAAGCTTCAAGCTATTCGCCACTTCATAGATAAGTTGGCGGACAAAACCAAACCCTTTCTTAAGCTTCTTAAGAAAGATGTCTCTTTTCATTGGGACGATGAATGCCAGGAAGCATTTGAACTCCTTAAGCAATATCTCCTTAAACCACCGGTGCTTTCCCCACCTAGATCTGATCATCCATTTATCTTGTACATTTTTGCTTCAAATTTTGCCTTAGGAGCTATGTTAGCTCAACTTGACGATGAGAAGAAAGAACATGCTAATTATTACATCATCAGAACCTTAATTAGTTATGAAACTCATTATACAGTATTAGAGAAGTTATGTCTTGTAGTCATATTTTCTACACAAAAACTACACCATTATATGTTCAGTCAAAAAATGTATGTTATTGCTAAATTCGACCCTTTACGGTATCTCATGAGTCGACCGTACTTATCTGGTCGCACAGCCAAGTGGGTTCTTGCACTAAGTGAGTTTGAACTCACGTTTATAGGACAAAATTCTGTTAAATGTCAAATCATAGTGGATCAATTAGCTGCTACACCCTTAGAGTCTACCCATCCCCTCATCATTGATGAATGCCTTAAATTAGAGGCAGACCATCCTAAGCAATGGTCCCTATACTTTAACGAAGCTCGATGCATGAGTGGGGATGGTGTAGGTATTATTTTAATATCTCCATAGAAACATCTTATACATTTGTCCTTCAAACTAACATTTGCTTTCACCAATAATACTACTGAATATGAGGCTCTAATCCTTGGATTACGAGTTGCCTTGGCACTAAAAATTAAAAATTTATTGGTTTTCGATGATTCTCAACTTTTCATAAATAAAATAAATGATGTTTATCAGACCAGAGATGATAAATTATGCCCATATAAAACATATGTCTTACAATTATTATCTTTATTTGATCAAGTTACCTTGGAAGCTATTCCTCAAACTAGCAACCGTGCGGCTGACGCTATGGCTGCAGCTGCATCTCTTTTGCCCTTGGAGTTAAATGATGAATATGCTACCATAATTATTCATCGACTCTAGGAACCCGCTTCAAGCAAATCATTCTTAGAACCTTTGGATGTGTTTCTAATCAATGAAACTACTCCTAAACCATGGTACACTGATATATTTAATTTTCTTCAAAATGGGACCTTTCCTGAAGGTTGTAATCGTAACCAGTGTCGATTATTATGTAGACAAGCAAGTCGCTTCGTAATTATTGGTAATACCTTGTATAGGAGATCTTTTGAAGGCATCTTACTGAGATGTTTGAATCTAGAAGAATCTAGATCAGCTTTGAGTGAAGTCCACAATGGATCTTGTGGGGGGCATTTTAGTGGTAGCGCCATTGCTAAGAAGCTCCTTAGGATAGGATATTTTTGGCCTACCATGGAAAATGATGCACATGATTATGTGTGCCATTGCAACAAGTGCCAGAAACACACTGACCTTGTCCATGTGCCTGCACAAGAACTATAGGCTATTTCATCTCCTTGGCCCTTTTCAAAATGGGGCTTAGACATCATTGGAAAAATCAACCCTGTGTCATTTGATGGACACAAATTCATCATAATCGCCACTGAGTATTTCATGAAATGGGTTGAAGCTATGCCCTTAGCTTCTTGCACTAGAACCCAAGTTTCCAAGTTTATTTTTAATCAAATTATTTGTAGGTTTGAAATTCCTACAAATATCATCTCAGATAATGGAACTTGTTTCAAAAATAGAGATGTCAAAAAATTATGTCAAAAATATAAAATTCAACATCGTTGGTCCACTCCCTATTATCCTCAGGGTAATGGCCAAGCAGAAGCATCTAATAAAACATTAATAAAAATCCTCAAAAGACTGGTCAATAAATCTGGTCGAGATTGGCACATCCAATTATATCCTGCTTTGTGGGCCTATCGAACTAGCATTCGCACCCCCACCGGTACTTCACCTTTTGTTTTGGTTTATGGTGCTGAAGCTATTTTTACCTTTGAATTAGAAGTTCCTTCTTTAACTCTACTACTTCAAGATACTGAAGTAGGAGATGAATATCATGTTGGTAGATTTAGTCAGTTGGAACTCCTAGATGAAATGCGCATCAATGCTTTGGAGCATCTTCGTGCCTACCAAAATAAGATTAAGAGAGCATACCTCAAGAAAGTTCATCATCGATCCTTTGAGATCGGTGACCTTGTCTTAAAAGAAAATCAAAAAAATACTAATGCAACTAAAGACCTTAAAGGTAAATTTGAGCCCAACTGGCTTGGACCATATGTCATCATTGCTAAATTTGGATCGGGAGCATATCGATTAGCTACCTTAGATGGTAAATATCTTAAATAACCTATGAAAATTATGCATCTTAAGCATTATTATGCATAACATTGGGTCATTTCATCATTTGTATATATTGTATTTTGCATATTGTATCATTTTAGCCATTTATATCAAAAAAATTCAAAAATAGTAACAGTATTTATTCTTTCAATTCATCACTCAAAATCAAAATATAAAAACATCAAAATCCTCAAAATATTCAAAAACATCTTTTATTTTTCGTACTTGTCAATTCTTGAAGTATTGTAGTTATATTTTCAATTATTTTGGATAAATTAGCATTTATTTGGAATCCCGCACTTTCACACTCACAGGCATAAATATCTTGATTCTATTTAGTATGATTATTAATCTCTCTTATATCAAAGTCCACATTTTAATTAAATAAAGTTTTGAGCATAGAGAAATGATCTTGTTATTTAATTGAACCAAGAATATCTGTTCACATTAAAATGATTTCATTGCAAATTTGATATGATGCTACATAGTAAAAGTGGTTTCTTGAGCGAAAAGTTTCCCCTACTATCCTATCATGCACATGGTCTAAAATCTTTGAGAATTGACAAAAGGACAAGCTCACCCCTACCCATAATAAAAATCCCTTGCTCTACAACCAATCCAAGCAAGTATCCCTAGTATAGGAAGCAAAAGAAAAAGTCAAAGAAAATGAGAAAAAGAAAAATATTATTTTGTATCATCGCAGCAATATTTCAGCATTGTCTCAGTTCCAAGCAAAAATACAAAAAAAAAAAAAAAAGAAAAGCAAAAGCAAAAGCAACAAAATCCCTTTCCCTACCCCTTGAAAAGAAAAGAAGGGTGAATGAGCTTGAATCCCTGGAATTCTCAATTATTCGAAAACTGTGAGGTAAGCCCCATAACATGTGGTTTGTGCCCAACCTGCTTGGCCTTGAATTAAATAAAGTTTTGAGCATAGAGAAATGATCTTGTTATTTAATTGAAACAAGCATATCTTTTCACATTAAAATGATTTCATTGCAAATTCGATATGATGCTACATAGTAAAAGTGGTTTCTTGAGCGAAAATTTTCCCCTACTATCCTATCATGTACATGGTCTAGAATCTTTGAGAATTGACAAAAGGACAATCTCACCCCTACCATAATAAAAATCCCTTGCTCTATAGCCAATCCCGAGCAAGTATCCCTAGTATAGGAAGCAAAAGAAAAAGTCAAAGCAAACGAGAAAAAGAAAAATATTATTTTGTATCATCACAGCAATATTTCAGCATTGTCTCAGTTCCAAGCAAAAATACAAAAAAAAAAGAGAGAAAAGTAAAAGCAAAAGCAACAAAATCCCTTTCCCTACCCCTTGAAAAGAAAAGAAGGGTGAATGAGCTTGAATCCCTGGAATTCTCAATTATTCGAAAGCGTGAGGTAAGCCCCATAACATGTGGTTTGTGCCCAACCTGCTTGGCCTTGAATTAAATAAAGTTTTGAGCATAGAGAAATGATCTTGTTATTTAATTGAAACAAGCATATATTTTCACATTAAAATGATTTCATTGCAAATTCGATATGATGCTACATAGTAAAAGTGGTTTCTTGAGCGAAAATTTTCCCCTACTATCCTATCATGCACATGGTCTAGAATCTTTGAGAATTGACAAAAGGACAATCTCACCCCTACCATAATAAAAATCCCTTGCTCTATAGCCAATCCGAGCAAGTATCCCTAGTATAGGAAGCAAAAGAAAAAGTCAAAGCAAACGAGAAAAAGAAAAATATTATTTTGTATCATCACAGCAATATTTCAGCATTGTCTCAGTTCCAAGCAAAAATACAAAAAAAAAAGAGAAAAGTAAAAGCAAAAGCAACAAAATCCCTTTCCCTACCCCTTGAAAAGAAAATAAGGGTGAATGAGCTTGAATCCCTGGAATTCTCAATTATTCGAAAACTGTGAGGTAAGCCCCATAACATGTGGTTTGTGCCCAACCTGCTTGGCCTTGGGTATTTCCTAACATGATGATATGTCTGTCATATTAGCGACCTTCTTTTGTATAGACCTATGTCGGCTTATGGATTAGCTAGCTCTTGATAACCCGAATTACATAGTAGTTTGGTATGGTTACATGCATATAAATCATGGTCAAGGAACACTCATTTGGTTAAGTCAAATTACTTGTATCAAATTTTCTTGCTCAAAATTGGTGAATGAACAATACAATTGCACACACATTTGTATTTGAGAGATTCTATATCATTATGATAAAGCAAGATCGGTAATGAACTCACATTTGCACATGAGGGTTCCTTATAAATCTACATTTGTCTTTGAGATAATGTAAAATATTTCTGCAACTCTTTTTGGAATAATTTTATCTTCTTATTTCAGAACATCTGTTTAGTATAAAAACAATTATATACATTGTTTTCAAAAATCACAAAATGCTTTCAAAAAACATATGACACACATATAATCAATAAAGTAATGTTCATATTATTATTTTCTATTTATCAAAAGTCAAAAATCAATCATGCAATAAAACTAAAATATCAATTTCTTCTTTAGATTTCGCGATGATGGTATAAGTCTATACCTATAATTCTATGCCTAGCGCAAACCATTGTTCTAATTTTATTTTCCATTTATTTTAAAAATTTCATAAAAACATATGACTTACATCATTATGTTACACAATTGAGCTTTAAAATGAATGAACACTTATTCTATTTCATGTCATTATGTCAACATTCAATTTTGTAATGATGGTATAGTTCCTAGGGACTTATTCAAAAAATTTATCACACTTAGGAATTTATGCCTAGCAAAATCATATTTCTTTAATATATCATGCATAATATTTTTTATGAAAATCTGAAAACAAATCATCACCATCATCAATTCCATCATCACAACACAAAGTCTTAAGACAATCTCTTAAGCACTCTTTTACTTTTAACAATATTTCTATCCTGGGATTAGCTTGACGACCTAGTGAGCGGCGACTCCATAAAATGGTCTATACCAGTGACAATGTCCTTTGAAATTATTGTTAGAAGTCCCTTTTATTTTTTCATCAAAACACACCACAAAACAACCAATTTATTTACATCAAATTATTTCATTTCCAATTTTATAGCATGACATAAATATTTTCTTTCCAATGATATAATTACATAAATAATTAATCACAAAATTCAAAATTAAAGCACCATACAACATATACACAAGTCATATCATCAAAAAGATAATTTATATATCTCAATCAATTATGTACATCATCTGGATTGGTATGCCACAATCAAAACCCTGGCATACTTGGTAGGGTACCTAGGAATAGATATGTGAGGATATATTATTATATTGTATAAGGGTTGGCATGGGCCACACATAACCCAAAGTTGATTGTATTATAATATTATATTATATTATAATATAATATAATATTAGTAGTAGGCTCTCCAAAGTAGAATAAGAATATGGATATATAAAGAAGAGATATTTGTCATTGTAGAATCATATCATTGAAGAAGAGTCTTATGTAATCGTTGTGCCCACGAAGTGGCCTCTCATCTTGGTAGATCTTGTGGAGTTATTCCTTCCTTAAGGATTATTATTGGTGTTTCCCTACCTTAAGGGTATTATCTATCTCTCTCATTTGTGGATTGTTATTGTGGATAATGTATTGTGGATGAATGATTTGATATTTCTACATATTGGTGAATGGTTCATGTTTAATAATAATAGTTATGCAACACATACTCAATCCCCTAAAAAAAATATAATAATACAATATGCCCTCTACAGCAGCTAGCCTCAAGAAGCCCTCGAGCTCTCAGACTCATCTCCTCCCTCGCACTGATGTGGAGGATGTGGTACCATAGAGGTCCAGGTTGTGTCTTGGGTCCTCATCATCGATCATGAGGATGTCCTCGATGATACCATCATGACTAGCTCTGTAATGGGGGCTAGCAATGGTACCCTCTATCCCTATGGGACCACGTGATAGTATAGCCCCTAGTAGAGTGTGTTCTGAGCAATAGACCATGCTAGATCTAGAGTGCTCGCCCCTTCGCTCCGAGCCCTGAGCCATGTAGCCTCGTCCTATAGTGTCTACACCTAAGCTCGGAGGTGGGCAACCTCAACCCGGAGAGCCACCATCTCGCTGCTCTCCCCTACCTCGACACCCTTGCCCTTATTGAGCGATTATGTTCTCTCCCCCTGCTGAGAAGGGACTCCCATCTCCCTCCTCCCTATCTCCTAAGGTCTCTGTGGAGCCTGACCCATCCTATGGCATCTCTCCTATGGAGATCGTCGTTGCTCTCTTCCACCATGACCCCGTGCTACCTCAATAGCAACCTGGCACCGCATCCCCATCTATCGCACCACGATGTGCACAGTCATCATCCAAGGAGGGTGGATGCCTGCATACTAGGCATTGTACCCATCTGTAACCCCAACATCATCACCATCCACTAGCTGGATGGGGGTATCATCCACGTCCTAACTCCAAAACTACTGCATGTCTGGAGCTCCGCTCAGTGTGGTACTATCCCAGACAATTTGGGAGTACTCGTAATCCCTAAGAGAAGGGATCCCCTACTATAGACTAAACTATCATAGAACCTGATCATAGCGATGAAGCTCTACATCTCCTTGCTCCATCCGTAGCCAGTAGACTTGCCTGATGTGAGCCAGCTCTTGCCCATCCTTTGCCCACCCGGGGTGCTCTCGCCATGGCCTCTAGGTGATCTGGTCTAGGATGAGGTCATCCAACAACCTCCGTGACATTGACAGATCTATCCGCCACTATGATCCCCTCTGTAACCACCAGTAGAAAACTCGGGGCCTCTCCCGATCAACCCCTATCAGTGGGAGCCCTACCGGCATCCGCATCGCAATGTGCTCCCAAAACCAAACCTGTAGTAGCAATTTCAAGACTATACATCGACCTCTCTTGTATACGACCCCATGTAGGATCCTATACAAGTGGCATAGCACAAAGCTACCCCATGAGTATCTGTAGTCATGGTATCTTATATCGTAGACCACATCTGAGAGGAGCCAAGGTAATCTGCACCCGCTCTGGTGGCACAACAGTAATCCACCTACCACCCCTACCAAAAATCGAGTCAGCCTAGATGCCCTAGGCATCTACCTTAGAGACTCGATGTTCACTTTGCCCTTCTCTAGGATGAAGCTCGGGTCCCCGGTCAACCTCATCATCACCTGGCCCTGATTGGTCATAGGCATCATCAACCGTCCCTGTATGGGGATCCTTATGATCCTCCATACGTCCTCTAGTGTGAGAGCCATCTCCCTTGTTGGTAACCAGAAGCAGGATGACCCCGGATACCATCTCTCTGCTAGGGCTATCAGTAGCCCCATGTCTGTCGGTAGTTGTGGCATCTCTGCCACATGCTACAAATTGACTTGAGCCAGTTGATCGTGCTCCACCTGATCGAGCGCGGCTATATCATCTCGTAGCCTGTAGTATTTCCATTGCTAACTCTTTAGTAATCCCCTCTACAAAACAAACAATAAAACAATAAAATTCATTAATAAACCAATCATTAAAATAAAATTAAAAATATTTTAATCAAGCTTAATTTCTTAAAAATGATGATATCATCCACCATTGGATGATATCGTCCCAAATTGGGCAAAATCATCCTTTGTAGGATGAAATCATCTACGATTTCGTAACTTGGGGATCACCCCTTGTTGGACGGGATCGCCCCTAGATCACCGATTTCACCCTTCGATGAAATCGATGATCGAGGGACGATTTCGATGAAATTGGGATGATTTCGTCCTGACGTCGTCGACGGCCTAAAAACGGTCGAGATGCCCCAAAACAATAAAAATTTCAAACAAAAAATTGCACAAATTAAATTCAAACCTAATTTACTAGGATTAGATCCTTACCCATAGCCCGTGTCGGACCTCTGTCGATCGATGTGCTGTCTCCACCATTTTTCTCTCTGTAGAGCTCTAGAACAGTAAAAATGAATAGTAAAAATGAATTAGGGTTTTACCCTATTTTTCTTAATTTTATTTAAAAACAACATTTTTTTTAATTTTGCTTTTCCATGCTTTTACCTCAAATGTTCAATTTGGATAAAAACACGGAGGGGGTACCATAGTAAGTAGTCATATGATTTGACCTAGAATCGTCATCTAGAAAATTGAGTAAATTTTTGCTTTCTCATAAAATGGGAAAAACTCGTATTTAACGCATTTTGTTCAAAAAATTTTCTAAAGAGGGGGCAAAATGTAGCACCCTAAAATTGGCACGATTAAACCTTAGTAAAAAGATAAAAATTTGAATTTTAAACCCAAACCGCCCGTTACCCGCTTTCCTCGTTTTTCATGCCATTTTTAGGATTTTTTTTACCATTGGATGATATTGTCGTAGATCAGACGAAATCGTCCCAAATATGATGAATTCATTTGGAATAGAATGTCCAAAAAATTTCGTCCCAAAACCAAATTTTCATAATTAGCTTATGTTTCAACAGCTTCTCTAACTTGGGCAGAAAGCGTGTCTGCGTAGTTAGAGTCTCCCCCGTTGGAGATCTCCCAAATTGGGATGATTTCCAACCTCCTAACCTATCCCTAATCCTATATAAACTAGGATTTTCTTAGTTTATCCCCCTGAACCCCCTAGCTGATAGATTTTCCTATAGAGTTATTTCCTTATGCATTAGAGCATCCTCGCACCATCGTTTGCATTCTGTATTTCATGTTTTCTTGCAGGAATTTTACTGTTTTTCAGTCGGAGCAAGCTCAGATCATCGCAGGAGATTCTAGATGATTTCGGATGATCCTATCGAGGAGCGCAGATGATATCGTACGATTGGAGGCGATCCTGACTATAGTCCAGATTGGGGGAAATTAGAGCCCAGAGTTTGCATTTCCTTATTATTTTTTTCATTTCTTTGTGCATTATCTTAGGTTCATATATTTATGCATCCTAGAGTTCACCTCATTTAGCATAGATATATGATAAAGTCAAAATAAATTATCAAATTGATGCATTTCCTTTTAATTGCTATCTAGATCTACCATTTAGGCAAATTCATTGTTATTTCTATCATTTCCCATTGCTTTTGTAGTTGCATTTTTGGTATTTTGTATCTGCTTTTGTGGTTGCAGGTTTTTTAAGAATTCATCTAATGAATTTGTCAAATCACTGATGATCCTATCTAATCTTAGACGATTGAATGTGATCTAAGATGATTCTATGCAATTTCAAATGATTCCGTATGATTCAAGATGATTTGGACTTCTACAAACCTCAGAATCTTCATTCAGACATCCGAAATCAGGTATATTTTGTCCTATTTAGTACATTCTCTGTGTTCAACATTTATTCATGTTTTTTGTATTCATAAAAATCAGCATCGACATATAGATTAGCTTAGATTCATCTTGGCCAAACCTAGGAATTAAATGATTGAGTATAAAATGAACACATCAAACCTATTATCAACCTATGCATGGAGACTGCCACTCAAAAGTTTTCTAGTGAACCCACCATCCGTCAAAAATTCACCCTTATACCCCTCCCCCAAGAGGCGAGACCTTCAAAGGGCCTCTCAGTCCGAGGTATTTTCCCATCCTTCTCGCATCCCCCTTTCGAGCGCGGATCCTATAGCCTGAAGGTAAGGATGCAAAAAATTTGGAGCGATACACTTCCTTATCAAATCATCAATAAGGATGTTTTGAAGAATATTGGTAATAATATAGGTTAATTCATCTAAGAGGGACCAACTACTAAGAAGAGAAGGCATGGTGTATACACTCGAATATGTGTTGCCATGGATATTTCAAAAAATTTACCATGACCAATTAGGATTAAATTTGAATCAAGAGAATGGGACCAACAAGTGGATTATGAAAATATTGCATTCCAATATCACAAATGTCATGTAATTGAGTACACAACAAGAGAATGCAAAGTGAAAATGATGAAGGAAGAGATGGAAAATTTTGGGTATGAGGATAGCTTCAATTTGAAACAAGGAGATCATATCACAAGAGAAGCTGGGTCAAATCAAGGATTTTACACTCCTAAGAAATTGGCTAGAAAAATCCCTCTACATCATCATATGAAAAATAGCATTATAGTTCACTCAAATCAACCATTATAAGAAAAAATGATATGAGGGAGGAGGAAGTACAATGTGCAAGTTTAAATATAAGAGCTAAAGGTGCGAAGGAATAGATGAAGGAAATTTTTAAAGCAAAGGAATATGGAGAAGAAAATTGTAAAGCAAATGAGGTGAAGTAGGTCAAGCTTAATCCAGGTAAATTACCTTTATTCTCTTCAAGTAGAATAAAATATTCTCCTTACAATAAAAATGAAAGTAGTATGGAGTGAATTCCTTGCACTTTATAGTTTCAAGAGCAATATAGTAAAGAAAATCTTATGGAGGATATCCAAGAAAATATAGGGTTTGTAGGCCAACATAAAAAAGTAATGGCTATGGAGGATCATCTATGCATCTTAGAGATTTCAGAGAAACATAAAGAAAAAATTCTAATGAGGTTATTCCTTGCACTTTTGACTCTTTAGGGAAACATAAATCTTTAGAAGATAAGTCTCATTATGAACAATATAAAAAAATATAAGAGAATGATGAAGATGTAAGTGTTTATGGGAATGGAAGAAGTAGAGGGAGGCCATGAAAGTAGGAACAAAGAGAAAAAAAACAATCAAAAGGATATTGATATGGTAAGCCAAATAAAAATATCATAGGTGTTACCAAGAACTAGGGCTAAGACCGCTAATAAAAATAAAGTGTTGATGATGAAAATGATATCATAGAATATTAGGGGTATGAATAAAATCCCTAAAAAAATATCTATTAAGGAATTAATAGGTTGTTATAGCTCTAGGTTTATTTTAATACAAGAAATAAAATTAAAAAATAAGGAATGTAAGGATGCTTTTACAAGATTTGGAACATGGGCGAGTGTTTAACAGTTTCTTCTACAAGAGATTTAGAAGGTATTGTAATAATATGGGACAAATGCAAATGGGATGGAAAATTATTAGAAGTAAAAATTATTTGGGTTGTTGGAAAAGTAGGAACAAAGGGAAAAAAGACAATCAAAAGGATATTGATATGGTAAGCCAAATAAAAATATCATAGGTGTTACCAAGAACTAGGGCTAAGACCGCTAATAAAAATAAAGTGTTGATGATGAAAATGATATCATAGAATATTAGGGGTATGAATAAAATCCCTAAAAAAATATCTATTAAGGAATTAATAGGTTGTTATAGCTCTAGGTTTATTTTAATACAAGAAATAAAATTAAAAAATAAGGAATGTAAGGATGCTTTTACAAGATTTGGAACATGGGCGAGTGTTTAACAGTTTCTTCTACAAGAGATTTAGAAGGTATTGTAATAATATGGGACAAATGCAAATGGGATGGAAAATTATTAGAAGTAAAAATTAATTGGGTTTTTGGAAAAGTAGGAACAAAGAGAAAAAAGACAATCAAAAGGATATTGATATGGTAAGCAAATAAAAATATCATAGGTGTTACCAAGAACTAGGGCTAAGACCGCTAATAAAAATAAAGTGTTGATGATGAAAATGATATCAAAGAATATTAGGGGTATGAATAAAATCCCTAAAAAAATATCTATTAAGGAATTAATAGGTTGTTATAGCTCTAGGTTTATTTTAATACAAGAAATAAAATTAAAAAATAAGGAATGTAAGGATGCTTTTACAAGATTTGGAACATGGGTGAGTGTTTAACAGTTTCTTCTACAAGAGATTTAGAAGGTATTGTAATAATATGGGACAAATGCAAATGGGATGGAAAATTATTAGAAGTGAAAATTAATTGGGTTGTTGGATTATTTTGTAGGTAAAATAGAAAAACATAAAAGTTGGGGTTATTAATGTATATGCTCCAATTATAGTTTCTCCTTGTGAAAGATGTTGGAAGGACCTTAGCATATTTTTGGCAAATACAATAATGAATCATTGTGTTCTATGGATTCTTGTGGGTGATTTTAATATAGTATTTCAGGATGGTCTAAATCAATGAAATATTTTGCTTCATTTGTCAATTCAAATGATCTTTGGAATGTTAGTCCCTCAAGATTTCAATATACATGGGATAATAGATGCATTGGGAAAAATCATATAGCAAAAAGACTGGATAGATTCTTGTTATCTAATAAATGCTTGTAAACAAAGTATACAATCTCTTCAAATATTTTATGATGAGCAGGATTAGATCACAAACACATTATTTTGACTTGTGAGTTACCTAATAATGGTCATCCAAAGACATTTCACTTTCAATTTATGTGTCTCCAAGATCTTGATTTTTTCCAGATGGATATGATATGGTGGGATGAATCAAAATTTGAAGGATCATATATGCATAGGTTTGTTCAAAATTTGTGTAAAGTAAAAATTAACAACATCAATAAAGCAATAGATCAAAAGCAAATAACACAATATATGCACAAAAATGATACATATGATTTATTATGACTCAAGGAGCCTGGATCTCCAAATTGTACAATAGATTTACCCCAAATCTAGGGTTACAATACACTTTATTGCTTTTGATACAATATTACAATGCAAGGGTTGAAAACCCTCATTCTAAATAATAGTTGGTGTCTTCACTCCAAATAGTTTGTGAGTGGGCTTTGTGTATCCCTATGGGACCACTCAAACTACAATAGTCATTGATAAAGATGTCTTTTGTAACCTACATACAAATTACAATACAAATAAGTTAGTAGCATATGTGAGGGCTCCACTGTGTGAGACCCTCTGAACAACAAATCTACAAGCCGTAGGTGTAGTAATCATGATATGCAAGTAAAATATAGAGAATGTAAGTTGTAAAGCAAATAATAATCTATACCTTGTCAAAGTAATACCTGGTTCATCTTATCTGTGTTTTTTCTTATATAATTTGATGATGCACAAACACCCATGAGCATTTGAGGGTTTATCGAATATAAACTAGCTGAGGAGAAATTCCCAAGAGTGTCTGGGAATGGTGATGGATACCTCACAATATCTTGAAGATGCTCAGCAACATTCTGGTAATACTCAATAACATCTAGGGGGGATGGAATGATATACAAAATTGGATCTGGTTCGCAGGGATTTTCGATGATAGAAATGGAGGATGTAATGGCTACGAGGAGGGAGGCTATTAGAAAAATGCTAGGGTTTTGGGTTACAATGGATTGTGAAGGCTTCGATGATATCTAACCTTCAGAATTAACCCATTAACCACTTAACCTCATTCACAAAAGTGAATGCTCTTTTATAACTTACCTTCAAAATGTTAAGGTTTTGACAACACCAACGGGCGACCAAGATTATTATATGATGAATGGCTAAGATTATAACTTTGATGTGTGACATGGATCATGTTAAGTGGATGGCTGAGATTTATTCACATATATATATATATAATATTTATATTTATATAAATATATAAATAAATACATACATATATATATATATATATATATTGGATGGCTATGATTTGTTATGTGTGGATGACAAGTGACTAGGATTTGGTGTCTACAAATACCCATTTTTTTATTGCATTGCATGAACCACAATGTGGTGCAAAAACAAGAGACACCTGGTTTGGTGAAGCAGATTCTTTCCCTGAAGCACAAGAAGATACCAAAGAGAAAAATTATGGGTGTATATTACCCCCTCAATTGGAAAATGAGTTAAGAATGAATCTCATGAGCCAATTGATAGAATTGTGGGTGATAATTTGGATGATATGAATGATGTAAATGTGGGTGTATGATGTATTCTATTTTTACCCCAATAGATGAAAGGTTTTTTGATGATGTGGATGATATGAATGATGTAAATGTGGGTGAGTGACATAGATGATGATGCAATGATTGCTTTTGTTCTTACCCTAATAGAAAAATGGGTTTTGTTAATTTTGGGTGATAAGAAGGATGTAAATGTGGGTGATAAGGTATTCTATTTTTGCCCCAACAGATGAAAGAGTTTTTGATGATGTGGATATTATGAATGATGTAATTTATTGTATCACGATGTGGGAAATCAAGATCAAATTTGGTTGTCCCAAGTTTGGGGTGATCCAATGTTGTTGAAAAATATGCCTTTCAACGTCATTAAGATGCAAAATGATGAAAATGCAATATGACAAAATGAGTCAACCTATGGGGGGTTAGGGTCATATAGTGACTATTGAGAAATTCCTTCAATTGAAACCAATCATCCTAATAGGTATGTATACCTAATGAATTTTATAAAAGTAGTGTTGTAATGAAGGTTAGTCATGTTTGTAGCCCCACAGAAAAGGGCCTCAATGATAGTGTTTGAGCAAATTAATCTGAACATAGTCTCACTCAAAAAATGAGAGACCAAATGGATTTTGATTTCGAACAAGGGAATGTTGGATGATGGTATGAGAAAGTGTCCTTATGGTGATCTATTCATCCTACCAAATTGCATGGATAACCAATTTTTTCAAACACTAGGGGGGATAGTATATATGACTAGATACGAGGTTCACTTGGATGATATGAATGATGTAAAGAAAATGTGAATTATGAAGTGCATGAGAATGGTGTATGGATTGTGAACAATGTAGTGATTGATTTCTACTTTTGCCCTAATAGAAAGGGGGTTTTTGATTGGATAATGTAAATAAATGTGAATATGTATGGTGCCATGAATGTGAGTGATGCAATTATTGATGGGTGGATTTGATGATTTTATAAAATTTGGAATTTGATTTAGGATATTTTAAAGCAATTTAGGGCAATTCTACAACTTTTGGTCATAATCAAGAATTAACGCCTAAATCAATCCAAATTATCACAAAATATGATGGAATGATGTGATGAGTGCTTAGAATAGTGAATGTGGTAGTTTTTGTGAGGTTTTGGACTGTTTTGAGGTGTTTTATGTGATTTAGGCATTTTCACAACTTTTGGCAACAATTGAAAATGAAGCATCCAAATCGATCTGTATCTTCACAAAACATTATGGAATGATGAAATGCATGCATGAATGGATTTATGATGATTCTATGGAGGTAAGCTACGTTTTTAGTAGTTTTGGTATTTTTACAATATTCTGGACCCAAACATCGACCAATATATGCATCAAGCACAAATGTGAGAGATCATCTACCACATGGTAGACATAGGGCAGTATTTGAGTGCACCAAGTAGATGCCCATGGGCATTTAAGCATGCAAAAATTGGCTATAAGAATTTTGTAGAGGTAAAATTGGATTCATTTTTACATTTGATAGTTTTAGAAAGAGTGTCTGAGGAGTGGAGTGAGTGTGGAGTGTGGAGGAGTGAAGTGATGGCGATGGAGGGTTTGGATGCGACAATAGGTGTGGAGGTACAGGTGGTTGAGGTAAGTTCCCTTTGTACTCTTGTTTAGATTTTTACAATATTTTTTTTGAAATGAGTGTGTTAGTAATGTATTTTTTGTTGTGTTGTGTTATAGTTGAGGATCTTAAAGGCTCGATATCGATTCTCACTAATCATACCAAGGGTGAGAAAGGCATTGCAGAAGGTCCATTGGGATAATTTATGGGATTGGTAGAATGTGTCTAGATAGAGGTAGTGAGGGTAGATGAGGGATTACCTATTAGCCTTAGTGGAGAAGTGGGATCTAGATAGGGGGGCCTTCCAGCTCTCAATATGGGTGATGACTATGATACTGGAAGATGTATACCACATATTTCAAGTTCCAGTGGAGGGATTTCATGTTCAAGTTGGGCACAATAGGGAGTATGATATGAGGCAGATATTTGGAGATGGATGGCAGGATGTGAACATTCAAGGTGGAGGGATTAGATATTTGGACATGTATGTGAGGCAAGAATTATAGGCACTACCTACTTTTATCATGTTCCTGCTAGCCAATGTGTTGGTGCCCAATAGCATCGACTATCGATTCCTATGGAACATGATTCTACTGGTGTATGATATGATCAATAAGCCTCATGTATATGCATGGGTACTTGTGCTACTAGTGTAGATGTATATGGAGTTGTATGATGTGAAGATTTAGGGGTGCAAAGGGTTGGGTTGTAGTGTGCTACTAAAGTTTTGGGGTTAGGATCACTTCAGTGTGGTTCATTTTGTGGGCCTACCTTGTGAGGAGTGGGATAGGTATTATCCCTATATGTTGAGATGTTAAGTCATTGAGTAGGTGCAACCTAGTCATCCTAGTCGTAGTGGCCAAGAGTGCAAATATCTATGGCTAGGCTTGACATCATATTAGGTGTATTAGAGGTCATGATGAGGTGCTAAGTCACCTAGTGATGGAGAGCAGCTGCGACAAGTTAGGTAGGCCAGATGGGTGGTTGGGTGACATGGTAGTGAGGTGGAGTTGATTCAATTTTCATGAGTGTTGTAGCAATTTAGGTTGAGGTAGGGAGTATTTAAGGCTCCTACACTCTATGTCAATACCATGATAGAGTATGAGACTTTGTTCACTTCATAGCCCTTGTGCATACCAAGTCAGGTGGTTGAGGAGAGCATTGGAGATGATGGAGAGATAATAGTAAATATCAATGAGACTCCCCAATGTTAGAGATGTCATAGGTCTAATAGCTAAGGGAGATAGTGATGGGGATGTACAACTAGCTCACAATAGATTCATAATTTTCATTGAATAGTTGGAAATAATTTACAATACTGGTAGCAGTCTGCCACTTAAAACTCCTTCATATTGAAAGATAGTTTATTTTCTTTTCTCTTATAGCATCTTTCGCCCAAGAAGAAAAACAATATAAACTGGTCCAGAATTGCCCTCTTGCCTTCATGACTGCAACTATGGCTCAGCAGTTCTCCGACCCTTGTGCATGCCTTCGCTCGCCCTTTTAAAATCTTTGGCATGACTCTTCATTTTCCTTTTCTGACCCTTTGTTTCATTTATCGTGCCTCTTCGTTGTCTTCACCTTTGAACGCCTTTCTTTTCGATCCTTGATCTTTGTCTACTTTCACTGCACCTCGGTGCCACGTGCTTTCAGTTCTACCACTGTAGGCTCTGTCCACCTGTCAACCATTGATGACGTTCGATATACCACCGCTCGGTAGATTATTCTATAACGACCCTTGTAACCGCCTGCACTTTATTTTCTTTTGTTGGTCGCAAAAATGCGACATGTCGCGATATCAAAAAACTTTCGGCTTCCCTGTCTTCCAGCCTTCTTCGAGTCACAAAAATGCGACATGTCGTGATATCGCGACACTTTCGACTTCCCTGTCTTCTAGCCTCCTTCGAGTCACAAAAATGCGACATGTCGTGATATCGTGACACTTTCGGCTTCCCTATCTTCCAGCCTTCTTCGAGTCACGAAAATGCGACATGTCACGATATCGTGACACTTTTGGCTTCCCTGTCTTCCAGCCTCCTTCGAGTCATGAAAATGTGACATGTCACGATATCATGACACTTTCAGCTTCTCTACCTTCCTGCATTCTTCGAGTCATGAAAATGCGACATGTTGATATATCGCAACACTTTTGGCTTCCATGCCTTCCTGCCCTCTTCGAGTCATGAAAATGCGACATGTCACGATATCATGACATTTTTGGCTTCCCTGCCTTCCTGCCCTCTTCGAGTCACAAAAATGTGACATGTCACGATATCACGACGCATTTTCTCCCTCGCACCTTCTCTTGTCCTTGGGTCACGAAAATGCGACATTTTCCTTCCTTGCTTCCTTTCTGCTTCTTCGGTCGTGAAATCGTGACATGTCATGAAATCATGACATTTTCTCCTCTATGCCTTTCCTGTCTTCTTTCAGTCATGATTTTGTGACATGTCATGAAATCATGACATTTTTGCTCCATGCCTCCTCTCACCTTCTTGAGTCGCGAAAACGTGACATGTCACGCTATCGTGACACTTTTCTCTGTTGCAATATCATGACATCAAGGCAAACACTTAGAAATTTTTTTGTCGATGCAATATTGCTCTGCTGCCATCGGATGCTCCTGCATCAGACACCCGGGGTGGATTGAGAAGTGTCCTTTACTTCTATACTATCGGAGGAGACCCAGGCGGTTGACCTCTATTTTGGAAAACCAAGTTGCATTTTCGATAGGTCTGCCCTTCCATTTGACCAGATATTCAGAATACTACCTGTTCCTGGTACTTCTGCCTTCTCGAGTGTCTAGTATTTCCTCGATCTTGTCTTTTGCTGAAGTAGATGTTGGAATACTCCATAATTCTATACTTTGTGTCCCGCTAATGCCTCCTTCATGATACTCTAACAAATTTGCAATGTTAAAAATAGGCAATATGTTAATCCCACTTGGCAATTCCACTTCATACGCATTGCCTGAATCCCATTTTCCCATGATTTGGCATGGTCCAAACTTCTTCATCTTCAGCTTGTTATAGGTTTTAGCATGAAACCTCTCTTTTCTCAAATGAACCATGACTTCATCACCCACTGCGAATTCCTTAAACCATCGCTTCTAGTATGCCTTTGTATTATATTGGTTGTTAATGTTAGTAATGTGCTTCTTCACTTCTTCATGCACACTCTTCAGATGCTCTACAAAGTCCTCGGCCTCAGCACTGCACTTTTCCCCTGTATCCATCTTCCTCAACTTAGAAGCACTCCTTGGACTGCTCCCATATATTATCTGGAATGGAGATTTGTTAGTACTCCTATTGACAAAATTTTTGTATGCAAATTCTTCCTATGGCAAAACCAAATCCCATCCCGTGGGCTTATCTCCTATCAAGCATCTCAATAGATTTCCCAGACTTCTATTCACCACCTCCGTTTGGCCATCAGTATGTGGGTGGTATGCAGAACTAAATTTGAAATATGTCTTCAATTTCTTCCACAAGGTCCTCTAGAAATGCCCAAAAAACTTGGTATCTCTATCAGAAATGATACTCTTTGGTAGACCATGAAGTCATACCACCTATTTGAAAAATAAACCTACAATGTGAACTACGTCACTAGTTTTCTGGCAGGGGATAAAATGTGCCATATTCGAAAACCTGTCAACCACCACAAATATGGAATCTTTCCTGCTGCATCCTTGGTAGACCAAGAATGAAATCCATACTGATGTCCTCCCATGGTTTCTCTGGTATAGGTAATGGCTAATATAATCCAATGTTCTGGCTCACACCTTTCACCATTTGGCATACTCTACAGCTTTGTACAAACCTCTTCACACCTTGCTACAGTTGCGGCCAATAATAGTTCTCACTAACCAGGGCAATGGTCTTGTCCTGACCAAAATGTCCAGCCAGCCCTCGACCCCTCCACTGTGTTTCTCCTTGACTAGATTTTCCCTCATTGAACTCCTTGGAATGCATAATTGACTTCCTCTAAAAAACATTCCATCTTGGATCAAAAAATCCAACCACTTGGTCCTGTCCAAAGTGACAGGTGCCAAGCAAGCCTTCTAGGCTTTTGCAAAATCAGGATCTTTAGGGTACAAACCCTTCAGTTCATCAAATCCTACCACTTCCACCTTCATTTCTATCAATAAACATTGCCTCCTACTTAAGGCATCTGCCATTTCAGGTGCCTCTGATTTAGTTTCCCTTGGCTATTAATATATTGCAAGGCCTGATGATCAGTATATAGAACAAACTCTTTTGGCAACAAGTAATGTCGCCACTTCTTTAGAGCCTGAACTATAGCATAAAAATCTTGATCATAAACTGAATACTTCTTCCTATCATCATTGATTTTCTCACTAAAGTAAGCAACAAGTTTACCTTCTTGATTCAAAATAGCTCCTATGGCACTACCACTAGCATCACAATCTACCTGAAATACCTTAATAAAATCTGGAAGTGCCAAAACAGGTTGCTCTGTAACCTTCTTCTTCATCATATCAAAACTCTTATCTGCTCCTAAGGTCCACTTGAATTCTTTCTTATTCCCTCTCATTGTTTCTGTAAGGGGTGCACAAATACTACTGAAATTTCTAATGAATTTCCTGTAAAAACTTGCTAGACCATGGAATGATCTTACCTCAGTCGTGCTTCTCGGAGTAGGCCATTCAATGATAGCTCTCACCTTTTTTGGGTCCATTTTTAGACCTTCGGTGGAGATGACAAATCCCAGGTACACTAACTCTTTCTTCACGAAATTACACTTCTTCAAATTTATTAACAACTTCTCCTCCCGCAGCTTCTCAAAAACCCTTCTGACCTGCATCAGATGCTCTTCTAGGGTTCTGCTAAATATTAAAATATCATCCAAATAGACAATGATGAATTTTCCTAAAAATTCTTTCAATACCTCATTCATCAACCGCATGAATGTGCTTGGTGCATTGGTTAGCCCAAATGGCATGACCAACCATTCATACAAACCTTCTCTGGTCTTGAAGGTTGTCTTCCATTCATCTCCTTCTCCGACACAAATCTGATGATAACCACTCTTCAGATCAATCTTTGTGAAGTACTTGGCTCCACTCAAATAGTCCATAATGTCATCCATCCTTGGCAATGGAAATTTGTACTTTATGGTGATCTTGTTAATGGCTCGAGAGTCTGTACACATTCTCCACTCTCCATATTTCTTTGGTGCTAGTACTGTAGGTACTACACATGGACTCAAGCTCTCTCGAATCAGTCCCTTTTTCAGCAACTCTTGGACTTGCCTGTTCAGCTCTTTAGTTTCTGTAGGAGTCATTCTATGTGCTGCCTTATTGGGTAAACTAGATCCTGGTACCAAATCTATATGGTGACTTATCTTCCTCACTGGTGGTAAACCCTCAGGAACATTATCAGATACAATGTCTAGAAATTCTTCTAATAGTTCTAAGACTTCTACAGGGGTATCCTTGCATTCTTCCTTCCTAACTCTAGGAATTAATGCATAGCACATGTGCTCATGCTTTAAACTATCCAAAAATATTTCCCCTTCAACTAAATAGATTCTAGCGCTACTACATACCTTTTCGCCCGCCTCCTTCAAGGGCTTCAACTTATGGCACACTCCATCCTTCATCACTGAGTAAGTGTTGGCGTGACCATCATGCACTGCACATTGATCAAACTGCCATGGCCTTCCCAACAACAAATGGCAAGCATCCATAGGCAGGATGTCACACAGGACCTCATCACAGTACTTCCCAATATTAAATTACACTGAGCATTGCTCACTGACCAAAGCCCTATGATCCTTCTGTAACCACGCAATCCGATATGGATGCGGGTGTGCCCTTCTCTTTAACTGTAACTTGGTAACCATTTCTTCTAAGACCAAGTTATCAGTACTACCATTATCTATAATGATGTTACAGACCTTACCCGAACTTTTGCACCTTGTGTGAAATAGGCTCCTTCTCTAGTCTGATCCTTTCTCCTCATTCAACAGGTTCCTCCTTGTAACCATAACTTCTCCTCCTTATGCCTCCTTAAAATGTTTTGATTCAGCACCTTCATCGGCTACAGCAGCTCTGACAGGACCCTCAAGTCTCTTATTCGTCCCTTCTTGATGTTGTGGACACTCGTATGCTCGATGTCCTTCTTCGCCATAGTGGAAATAGGTTCCACGAAATCCTCCCCTTCAAAATCCACCTCTAGATCTACCTCTCCCCCTTGGGTAACCATTGTTTTTATTACAGGGTTGGTAGGTGTTCCCCTCTTCTTGATCTTGTGTATTATTGGTTTCACCAGCCTTCTTCTAATCCTTTTATTTTTCTCCACTGGTCCTTCCACCAGTTATTCCCCCACGACCTCTTCCTCTTTGCTTACTCTCAAACCGTCTGTTCAGCTTCTCTTCAACCTTGAGGGCAAACTAGTAAGCATCCTCGATGGTGCTCATCCTAATCAGACTCAACTCTTCTTGAATACTGGTTCTCAACCCATTGATGTAACGGGCCACCTTCTCCCTGTTAGCCTCTGCATGGCCAGTTATGATTGAGATCTGGTAGAACTCCTCTGTATATTCTTTGATAGATCTGTTTGTCTGTCTCAAACTCTGCATTTTTCTCAATAGGTCCAATTCATAATCTATAGGGATAAACTATCTCTTCAACTTCTCTACCATTCGATCCCATCTGGTTATCTTTTCCTTTCCTCCTTTATTTCTTTCTAGCTGCACTTCTTTCCACCATATGCAAGCATGGCATTTCAACTTTGTTTTTGCAAACTTGATCCTATTTGGATCTACAAGCTCTTCATACTCAAAATATTCCTCCATATCATTGATCCAATCAATTAACTCCTCTGAATTGAGACTCCCAGAATACATGGAGACATCAAACTTTGTCTTCTTCCCAATTCGAGATATAGCCTTGATTAATCTAGCTTCTACAAGATCTGTTGCTTCTTCTACAACCGATGGTTCATCAACCTCCCAAGCTTCATCTTCACTATGGTCCTCTCTTCTTGGTTCAACCCCTCTTCGCAACTCCTCTTACAGAGCTTGCACTTGCCTTTGCAAAGCTCTAAAATCTTCTTTAGGTACCACATTCCTTCCACCACCATGGTTTCTTCATGGAGGCATTCTTCCTTACTCTCTTCTCACAACCCTTCCATAGATCCTAGTGCAAACTACCTCACTTTCGGTGATCTGCTCACACACTCAGGAACTCCCGCTCTGATACCACTTGATGGGGATCTACAAATAGCTCACAACAGATTCATAATTTTCATTGAACAGTTGGAAATAATTTACAATACTGGCAGCAGTCTGCCATTTAAAACTCCATCTTGAAAGATAGTTTATTTTCTTTTCTCTTATAGTATTTTCCACCCAGCAATAAAAATAGTCTAAACTGGTCCAAAATCGCCCTCTTGCCTTCACGATTGCAACTATGGCTCAGTAGTTCTCCGACCCTTGTGCATGCCTTCACTCACCCTTTTAAAATCTCTGGCATGACTCTTCATTTTCCTTTTTTGACCCTTCGTTTCATTTCCCATGCCTCTTCGTTGTCTTTGCCTTCGAATGCCTTTCTTTTCGATCCCTGATCTTCGTCTGCTTTCACTGCACCTCGGTGCCACGTGCTTTCAGTGCTGCCACTGTAGGCTCTGTCCACCTATCAACCATTGATGACGTTCGGTATACCACCGCTCGGTAGATTCCTCTGTAATGGCCCTTGTAATCGCCTGTGCTTTCTTTTCTTTCGTTGGTCATAAAAATGTGACATGTTGCGATATCGTGACACTTTCGGCTTCTCGTGTCTTCCTAGCATTCTTTGAGTCACAAAAATGCGACATGTCACGATATCGTGACACTTTCGGCTTCCCTGCCTTCCTGCCCCCTTCGAGTCACGAAAATGCAACATGTCATGATATCATGACACTTTTGGCTTCCCTATCTTCCAGCCTCCTTCGAGTCGCAAAAATGCGACATGTCACGATATCGCAACACTTTCGGCTTCCTTATCTTCCAGCCTCCTTCGAGTCGCAAAAATGCAACATGTCGTAATATCGTGACACTTTTAGATTCTCTACCTTCCTGCCTTCTTCGAGTAGCAAAAATGCGACATGTCATGATATCGTGACACTTTTTCTCCCTTGCGCCTTCTCTCCTCCTTGGGTCACGAAAATGCGACATGTCACGATATCGTGACATTTTCGGCTTCCCTGCCTTCCTACCCTCTTCGAGTCATGAAAATTTGACATGTCACGATATCATGACACCTTTTCTCCCTCGTGCCTTCTCTTGTCCTTGGGTCATGAAAATGCTACATTTTCCTTGCTTCCTTTCTGCTTCTTCAGTCATGAAATCGTGACATGTCATGAAATCATGACATTTTCTCCTCTGCACCTTTCCTGTCTTCTTTCGGTCGCGATTTCATGACATGTCATGAAATCATGACATTTTTGCTCCATGTCTCCTCTCACCTTCTTGAGTCATGAAAATGCGACATGTCGCTCTATCGCGACACTTTTCTCTGTTGTGATATCACGACATCAAGGCAAACACTTAGAAATTTTTTTGTCAATGCAAGATTGCTCTACTGCCACCAAATGCTCCTGCATCAGATAGGCAAGGAGTATAGTAGAGCATCCTCTAGATATTTACGATGATGATGGTGGTAGGGATGAAATGGAGGAGATTATAGATAGATCTCCAAGTCAAAATGAGGAGTGGGCTAGGATCAAGGTAGAGCAAGACTAGCTTTGATAGATGGTGGCAGAGTAGGATGCAATGATAGGAGCTTGGGATGCTAAAAATGCTGAGTTGTGGGTTGAGCTAGAGGTACATATGGTGATAGGCAAAGGTAAATATACGATGGTGAGGCTTTTGGTAGAGTTGGTATAGAGGGACTCTTATCAGAGGTATGATGTACTACACCTTTGATTCTATGAGGTGTATATCTAGGATTTGGAGGATCAACTCATGCAACACCACATTGGGCTACCCGATCGACCTGCTTCCTCCATAGTGGGTTTTGTTAGGCATAGTGACTCTAGATCTAGGGCTCATTCATGGTCATAGGGGTCTACCTATGGGTGCTATCTAGTGCATAGATGCACTTTTTTATATGAGCCTTGGTGATCCATTGTATATAACCTTTGGGAATTCATTGTACATGTGATATATATATATATGGATTTTACTTTCATGATATGAATTTGCATGGATGTCTGTGTGAATACATGTGTACATGTGATGAATGATAATGTAATTATTATGTGTATATTTTATGATAATAATGCAAATGAGATGACACACTAATAACCATTTGTAATTTAGATTTTGTTTGACCATGTTTCATCATTGTTGCTTAATTAAGGACACCAAAATGGTGGTGTGTGAAATGAAATACTTGGGTGATGATGTGGTAATGTTATGGATGGTGTTTGGACTTGTGGATGACATATTTGGGATTGTTTTGCAGAGACTCAAACATCCTAGTGATTTTGAATAAACTAGCTAAGTTCTGTCTAATTTTTTTAAGACCAAATATGTGTACAGTGAAATGTTCATTTACTAAATCATGAATGTTGTAATGACTCTAGGCAATCAAGAACCAATGTGTGTGCAAGTGAGGTCATTAACCCATCTAGAGTAAATTGATATGAAACCTATCATGGAGGATATCGAGAAGCTAGCTCATCCTTATGTGCGATCAATGGTCTCTTCAAGAGAGATGTGTTTCCACGCATGAGCATACTCCACTACCATTCAAGCATCTATAGCCCTAGTGGAGACTAGATCCATTATCCAATGATCTATTCTCTAATATTTGTGGATTAAAACTACATAATAATTTGTATGGAAATTTAGTTCTATCCTTATAACTTGTGGATATGTGGTGTGTGATCTGTAAAAAGAATTAAAGCTTTGGGAAATAAGATTATCAAATGAAGTATGATGAGAATTTAGCTCTATCCTTACTACTCATTTTTTCTTTGGAAGTGTGAGTAGTGGTGAAGACCATTGTTTTTTATTTTGAACTATGTGCATAATGGGATGAGTGAAGATAACAATTTTGCTTCGACGTTCAACCCAATCATGGTATTATTCCTCTTTTATACAAGATGTTTTTAATATGTGTAAAATGTGTTTGGTTTAATAATGTTAGATTCAATCCCAAAACTCAAATTTTTCTTTAGTGAAGACGTGTCTTGGTCCTAGATAAAACTCGACATTTATTGGAAGTTGCTTGAAACACTAGGAGTGGCTAAGTGACCGAAAACATCTAGTGTTTATGGAAACTTGTAATGCTAATGATGGCTTGGCTTGGGCATGGTAAAATGAGATCAATTGGAACTTGAAGGTGCCCCTGATTAAGGCGATAAGACTTGTTGGATTAATTATTGTCTAAACTTAAACCCCTAGTAAGGTGGATGAAATGCATAATGAATGTGATTATGCAAAATGGATGTGTGAAATGCAATATGTATGAATGCAATGTGTATGAATGTGTTTTTGTATATTAATGTATATATATATATATATATATATATATATATATATATATATATATATATATATATATGTATATGTGTGTGTGTGTGTGTGTGTGTGTGTGTGTGTGTGTGTGTGTGTGTGTAAATAACATTAAGCATAGAACACTCTCAAGTGGATAATGTTTAGTGGTTTGGGCTCTTCTACTTCCTCTAGACTGGCAAGTCTATATGTTCCTTGACCCACTTTTTAGGTGACAATGTATGGACCTAACCAATTAGACACAAAAATTTTCATAAATATGTGACAATGAATTGGTGTTTTGTTGATTTTATTTAAGGACAAGATATCCTACTTGAAGTTCATGTGGATGGACTTAGGTATTATAAGCATGCTTGAGATGATATTGGTATACTCATAGATGCTCCAAGGCATTGATTCATCTTTCATCAAGGAGTGTAAGTTGGTTAAGATGTGCTTGTCTAGTGGTATCATCATCTATGAATTCCTATAGTAAAATTTACAATGAGGGGATCTCAAGATCAAGAGGTATGATTGCTTCAACACCATAGACTAGTGAGAATGGTGTTGCCCCAATAGACATGTGGATGCTTGTTCAATAAGCCCATGATACCAAGGGGATATGATAATGCCAATATCAATTATTATTTTTAACTAATTTCTTGAGAATAGTGATCAAGGTCTTATTGGTTGCCTCAAATTACCCATTTATCTGTGGGTAATAAGAAGTCAAGAAACTATATTGGATATCATATTTCTCACAAAGTGCTCGAACATTCTTGTTCTTGAAAGACTTACCATTGTCAAAGATGATTTTTGATGGGATTCCAAAATGATAGATGACATGTTGAATTATAAACTCCACCATTCGAGGTCCTGTCATACTATTTAGAGGAATTGCCTCGACCTACTTTGTAAAGTATTCAGTGGCTATGATGATGAATATGTGTTGTCCCAAGGAAGGAGGTAATATTTTACCAATCAGGTCCAAAACCCATTGTGAAAATGGCCAAAGAATTTGAATAGGTTGTAAGGCTTGTAATGGAACATGAGTTAAAATGAAAAGTTTCTAACATTGTTGATATTTATTTACATAAGTGTAAAAATCATGTTCCATGGTGGGCCAATAATAATCCATGCATAAAATACATTTTGTAATGTCCATTCCACTCAAGTGGCCACCACAAGTACCATAATGAGCTTAAGGTATTGCTCTTTGGGCATCTGCAAGCTTGAGATAATGAAGGACTCCATCATAGCCACATCTATACAATACATCCCCCAGGAGAGTGAAACGAGCTACCTTTTAATTGAAATTTCATTTTGCAGTTTGTGATATTTCATATGGGAGTGTTTCAAACTTGAGGAAGGCTTTTATTTGACTAGACCAAGTCTCATGTGACTCTGCATGGATAAAGCAAATGCCCTTCCCATATTTAGATTCAGCTCAAGAAATTGTAGATTAGAGATCATTGTGATAATTAATGGTTGTACCTCTTCTTCAGAGTTCTTTGAAATCAATGATCCTAGAGAGTCCATCACATCTACAAATATATTAGTCGATCTAGGCAAGCTATCAATTTCATACCAGTCAAATTTTACAAGCAATTTCATTGCTACTTCATGATAAAGTTTTATAATTGCCTCTTTGCATTGGTATTCTCCGTTTACTTGATGAACAACAAGTTAAGAATCACCAAATATCTAGATACGATTTATGCTCATAGCTAAGGTTGCTTGAAGTCCTAAAATTAAGGCTTCATACTCCACATTATTTTTTGTGCATAGGAAATCGATTTTGAATGATAATGGAATCAGTACCCCTTAGGGTTTATGAAACATGATTCCTACATCTTATCCTATTTTGCACTTAGAACCACCAAAAAATAGTGTGATATCAACATCATCCTCAAGAATGACATCTTCTTATTCAGTGATGGTAAATACCAAATCATCTGGGAGCTCAATCAAGGTTATGCATAGCGGCGAAAATTCACCATTGGGATGAAAAACCATTTTTGAAAAATCAAATTTGTGAAATTTTTGGGACCCAGACGTCGTCCATGTAGCCAGAATTGTTGGAAAAAAATAAATTTTCAATGTCGGTTAGCCGTCCTTTGATTAAAGTATCACGAATATTTTGAAAAATTCATAAGTAATCCCACCTAAATAAAGTACACATTTCGCCCTAAAATTTTAGAATTTCTGTATTATCCTACCAAACTCACCAAGTATACCTCTATATATAAATAAAACCTGAGGGATACATTTCCATTTTTAGACAATGTTATATACCTGACAAAAATACCAACACAATTCTTCACAACATAGAAACCTATTCTGCAATCGACCGTAACAAATTCAAAAACTGAATGGAACCGTGCCTTGTTTTGCAATCGAACGAAACTAATTCTGTACTCAAATAGTGTTCTGTGACTGATCAGAGTAACTTTTGCATCCAGATTCTACCGTGCAACCAAAAGGAATAAATCACGCAACAAGAACCTATCGGGCAACCGATAAAAATAATTCTTGTATCTAGAACCTATTGTGCAACTGAACGGAACCTTTTCTACATTTATATACTACCATGCAACCTAACGACACCATTCTTGCATTTGAAACCTATCGTGTAACTGGTCAAAATCATTCTTGTATCCATAACCTATCGTGCAACCGAATGAAACCTTTTTTGCATTTGGATCCTACCGTGAACCGAATGACACCATTCCTGCATCTAGAACCTACCGTGTAACTGGTCAAAATAATTCCTGAATTTGAAATCTAATGTGCAATCAGACGAAACTTTTCCTACATTCGGACTCAACCGTGCAACTGAACGGAACCATTCATGCATCCAGAACCTATCAGACAATCGAACGGAGCCATACCTGCATCCAAAAATTATTGTGCAACTGGACGAGATTGCATTTACCAAGATCTTTTCCTACATACAACCAAAACCAGTTTCTCTACATATGGTCAGACCATATTTTTGCACCAGGTTCTCTATCACTTCTCTGCTTGCCATGTTTTTCTTTATTTTGCCATGTTTTGCATGTTATTTTGCCTGTTTTTGCTTATTTTTCTTTATTTAATGATTTTTCAATCTTGTTCTACACCAGACCAATATCTGAGCCCTCTTCTACATCTAGAATGTCATTGCTCTGTTCCCTTGTTTTTCTCTCTTTTTCCATGTTCTAAATGTTTTAAAATTCTTTGATTCTTACTTTCGATTTAGATATTTTTTTCCTTGATAAGATTATAAATGAGTAAATATTTTGGTTCTCTATTGACATATTGATGCTCTTTTTCTCTTTTAGAGTGTTTTCACCAAAAAAAAAACTGGTGGCATAAACTAATAAAATCACAATAAAGAATGATTGGAAAAAAGTATGTATAATTTACCACCCAAACAATTGTTTATTCTATTTACAATATTATCTTAAGGTCTCCATAAAGTACACCCTCTTTAATTTTTTTTTTGTAACAAGTAAAATGTCACACAATGATGGAAATATGGGCACTAGATATTCTGTTGAAAAGAGTATCCTCAAATATTTTAGCCAAACTTCGAAATACAATGAGCTAATGACATCTGTGAAAATTCAAGGTACAAATGATTTTTGACTTCCTAGTATGTGCTTGATTGCCGATTTGAATATTTTTTGTAAATTTTTTATCCAATAATGATAAAAAAATATTATGGTATGCTACTATATAGAATACCCTATCGATCCTGATATGCCTCCACTTGAATATATTTCCCAAGAAGAGATGTATTTCATTGAAAATATCCTTAGAAATGACATCCAAAAAAGACCTGAATACAACACGTAAATTGACATCACAATTGAAAATTAAAGTGATAAATCAAAATCATTACAAGCTTCAATTGAATATTCAACCAAAAATTCCAAAAAAATAAAAGCATATCTTTGGATACTTGGAAGAGAATTTAGGAAAGAATGGGTAGAAATATTTTCCTTGCTTGAGCCTGTCATTGAGGATAACCAAATTGATGAAAAATAATGTAGATGTAAAATTTGTAGTTGGAGACTTGGTAAGGATCATAGGCTTCAAAACAAGATTGATACATTTGAAAAACATGCTGGCAAGTCTTATGTAAAAGTTATAAAAAGTAATGGTGAAGTTAGTAAAGAAGTTAAGTGGAAGGATGCATCAGAATGTATGCATTTAAGATATGCTATAGAATATGACAATCACTTAAAGCAACAACAATCTCTTGTTGAGAAAGTTGGAACAATTGGAGCACAATTTGACAAAATACAGAAGACTATTTTTGCTTCAAAATGTAAGCAGTTTGTCGTTGTTTACAATATTCTCAAGAAAGGTAGACCAATGCCCAATTTTATTGATTACAAGAAGCTCTTATGCCTTTTTAATGTGCAAAACCTTCCTAGTTCTCATTGGTTAGACCGAAGTGGTTGGAAAATGGCAAAATGTTTATATTTGGTTGAGAAAGAAGACCTAAGGGAGCAAGTAAAACTTGCCAAATTCATTTTACTTTCTATAGTTGAGGTAACAGTTGTAGATACCACTTCTTGGATTTGCATGCATATGTACACATTTCAAAATCATATTATAAGGCCTATTTTTTTGGGAATACATAAAATGGTGGAAAGTTCAAATGCAAAAAATATTTATAATTTTGTTGTTAAAAGTTTAAAGAATATTGCGGTAATGAATGATATAGACATAACAACACAATTAATTTGCATTGGAGTTGATGGAGCTGCTATTATGCAAGGTCATAGGTCTGGTCTTTGTGTTCAACTCCAAACCATAGTTGCCCCATATATGATCCCCATTCACTGTATGGATCATAGAGTTAATCTTGCATATAAAATTATGAGCACATTTTCAAATGTTGCTAAAGTAGAAAACCTTATTTGTGATATTCGTTCTTATTTCTCATTAAGTACGAAAAGATTTGCAGAGTTTCAAAAATTTGCACCAGGATTTACAGAAGGGAAAAAATTGTTAAAATATGTGGATACAAGATGGATTTCACCGTATCAACCTGCTCAGAGAGTTTTGGCAGAATATCAATATTGGGTTTATGCATGCAAATCGTAGAATAGTTGATAAGGCAAAATATATGTTGTTTCGTTTGACTTACTTGGAAACACTTTTGACATTATGTGGTCTTCTTCCAATGTTAAAATAAATGAACAAATTAATTAATCTTGCACAAGAGATATCCATCTATATCGTTGATTTTATGAGGATTAGAAAACAAATATGCGTGCTTCTTGATACATTATATGTGTCTAATGCAGATTTTATAGAACCTGTATTTGATAGTTTGAATACATTGATAAACGTGAACAATCCAAAAATCATCTTGAAGTTTGACATCAATGATCATATTTGTATTAATTTTCATGAAAAGATTATACCTATTTATTGTTTTGAAAGAAAATCAAGTATAGTTGTGGAATATTTTTAAGAAGTTCCTGTAACACAATAGATTTCATGTTGTAATATAGAAAACAAAGAGTAATTTGTCAAATATAGCAAAAAAATTGAGAGGTGATATAAGAGAATGGTTTCAGAGATATGAGTTGCTTGAGTCCATGGGTGTGGTTAAACCCATATTTTTGGGACCTTGTACTAAATACAATTCTGCAAATGAGTTGTTTATTAAATATATGGGTAACCTCATTGACCATTTCAGTAAGAGTGTGGAAGTCAATGGTGTTGAAATTAATGGTATACTCAACAATGATCTTTTGAAATAATAGTCATCGCATTTTGGAATAACAATGGTAGTGTAGACATCACTTATGAAAAGTGTCCATGAGATTGGTTCCACTGCATATTTGTGGTAAACATCATATCCAAGCATAGTCTTAAAAGAAATAATAAGTGAATACTTTTGTTTATATGAATTATGTGAAATAATTATTTTTGGGTCAGTCAAAGATGAAAGAGTTTTTAGTGCACTTTATTTTGTTAAATCTAAACTCCGTAATAGATTCGACAAGAATTTAGAAAATTATTTAAGAATTTATGTGTCTTCATATCATTTGAATACATTTTTGTATGATAGAGCGTTGGAATACTAGAATTCCTTGGTAGACAAAAGAGGAACATTGAATACGATCGATAACAATGATGATGATGCTTCCAATGATCATATGGTAGAGACACAAATTTCTACTATGCTTCATAATTATTTTGGACAAGCTGATATATTTCAGCTTCCATAGTGATAATTTTCCAAGATTTCATTGAAAATGATAAACACAAATTGATTTGATAGCAGATTTTTCAATATTGTTCCAGATTTATATGATTTCAATGAATTGTTGTTTTAAATAACATTATTGTTTTAAAATTACATGGCTTATATCATTTTTGTAGATTGTAAAATTATATGTTTGTGTCTTAGTGTCTCAAATCTCATTTCATTGACAATGATAAACATGATTTGATTTGATAGTAGATTTCTCAATATTGTTCCAGATTTATATGATAAACATGAATTGATTTGATAGCAGATTTGTCTCTTCTTTCTCTTATTGTTTTAAAATTACATGGCTTATATCATTTTTTTAGATTATAAAATTGTATGTTTGTGTCTTAGTGTCTCAACTCTCATTTCATTGACAATGATAAACACAAATTGATTTGATAGCAAATTTCTTATTATTGTTCCAAATTTATATGATAAACACGAATTGATTTGATAGCAGATTTGTCTCTTATTTCTCTTATTGCTTTAAAATTACATGGCTTATATCATTTTTGTAGATTATAAAATTTTATGTTTGTTTCTTAGTGTCTCAACCCTTATTTCATTGACAATGATAAACACGAATTGATTTGATAGCAGATTTGTCTCTTATTTCTCTTATTGCTTTAAAATTACATGGCTTATATCATTTTTGTAGATTATAAAATTTTATGTTTGTTTCTTAGTGTCTCAACCCTTATTTCATTGACAATGATAAACACGAATTGATTTGATAGCAGATTTCTCAATATTGTTCCAGATTTATATGATAAACACGAATTGATTTGATAGCAGATTTGTCTCTTATTTCTCTTATTGTTTTAAAATTACATGGCTTATATCATTTTTGTAGATTGTAAAATTGTATGTTCATGTCTTAGTGTCTCAACCCTCATTGACAATGATAAACCCAAATATTACATAATATTTTCAAAATCAAATATTACATAACATTCTCAAACCCAAATTATGTGCATCATAACTACAAATTAACTAGTTCAAAAAGAAATATATTACATCATTCCAATATTTTTAAACCCAAATATTACATAACATTTTCAAACTCAAATATTACATAACATTTTCAAACCGAAATTTGATATTGTAGTTTTTTTAAAACATTTTAAAATAGAAAATTTCTTATTTACTAGTTCAAAAAAAAATATATTACGTCGTTCAAATATTTTTAAACCCAAATATTACATAACATTTTCAAACTCAAATATTACATATCCTTTTCAAACCGAAATTAGATATTACAATCTTTTTAAAACATTTTCAAACGAAAATTACATGAAATTTTCATATAGAAAATTTCATATTAACTAGTTAAAAAAGAAATATATTACATCGTTCAAACATTTGTAAACCCAAATATTACAAAACATTTTCAAACAAAAATTAATATACTATAGTATTTTTAAAACATTTTCCAACTCAAGTCTCAAATATATATATATATATATATATATATATATATATATTTTTTTTTTTTTTTTTTTTGAATTTACATGGTGGAATCGGTAGCCGCCACGAATCCGGGTAGGCTGTCTAGCTTTTTATGGCTGCCACAGTATTCTGCATTGTCCACCCCAAAAGCCGCCACACAGATCTTCACACAGTACGCCCCTATAACCACCATGCCACAATCATTTTAAACCTTTTACGTCGCTGAAAGCACCAGGAAAGGGACAAGCGTTCAGTCCGATGAGGCCCGAGATTTGAACCTTGGACCTCCGCCCCCTTATGGGGTTTGGATGAACCAATTGGTCTACACCTCGGACTTAACTCAAGTCTCAAATATTACATACCAATTTCAAACAGAAATTATATATTGCATTCTTTTTAAAATATTTTCAATCTTTTGATTGGTGCTTGGTTGCTTCACTAGTGGTTGAAGTTGTCGTTTCTTTTTCTTTATCAGCTTCTGTGACACTCTCTTCTGGAAGTGCTCCAACTCTAACAAGGTTGTTGTTGAGAAGCAACACACCCCCACTAAAAAAAAATGAAATTCCATCCTTTGAAAATATTTAGTTTTCATTTTGTCGCGGGGACCCTCTTGATGTTTTTCAGGTTTTAATTCCAAATTTTGCTTGCCTCCTTCTTCAAGTTTTGCATATATCAAAGTATCCAAGTAGGCTTGCATATGGCTTTGATTTCAATTTAGAATTCATTTTTCAAATGTTAGAATCATTTATGAGTAAATAATATCCTTCACTAATATGTAAAAATGCAGAATACAGATGGATAAATTCATTGGAGCCAACCTACAATTTCAAAAAATTTGCTTGAGGAAATATCGTGATTTCGCGACATATTCCATTTTCAAAAACGTCGTGATTTCGCGACATATTCCATTTTTGGAAACATCACGATTTCGCGACATATTCCATTTTTGGAAACATCGCGATATCGCGACATATTTTGATTACAAGCAAACTTGAGGAAAATGTCGCGATATCACGACAAGTTTTAGTCGGAAGTGAAGCTTAAGGAGAACGTCACGATATCGCGACATATTTTGATTAAAGGTAAATCTTGAAGAAAACATCACGATTTTGCGACGTGTTCCATTTTCGTGACGTGTTCCATTTTCATGATGGCACAAGCTTAGAAAGAGCCAAGTGATGGAAAACATTGTGATTTCGCTACATATTCTGAGTGGAAACAAAGCTTAAGGAAAACATCGCGATATCGCGACATATTCTGGTTGGAAGCATCAAGTGACAAAAACATCGCGATATCACGACATGATTCATTTTTGCTAGGCCATAAGCTTGAAAGAGATGAAGTATGAAAAATGTCGTGATATCGTGACAAGTTTTGATTGAAGGCGAATCTTAAGGGAAACGTCGCGATTTCGCGACAAGTTTTAGCTGAAATCAAAAAGTGAGGAAAACATCACGATATCACGACAGGTTTTGATTGAAAGAGAAACTTGATGAAAACATCACGATTTCACGACGTGTTTCAATTTCACGACATGTTTTGGTAGAAAGAGCCAAGTGATGAAAACGTCACGATTTCACGATGTGTTTTGGTAGAAAGAGCCAAGTGATAAAAACATCGTGATTTCACGACGCATTTGGATTGAAAGAAAGCTTGAAGAAAAACATCGTGATTTCGTGATGTGTTTCATTTTCACGATGGCATAAACTCGGAAAGAGTCAAGTAAGAAAAACGTCACGATATCGTGACAGGTTTTACTTGGAAACAAAACTTGACGGAAACGTCGCGATGTCACGACAAGTCTTAATCGAAAGAGAAACTTGATGAAAACGTCACGATTTCGCGACGTGTTTCATTTTCGTGACATATTTGGATTGAAAGAGCCAAGTGATGGAAACATCACGATATCATGACATATTTGGATTGAAAGACCCAAGTGATGGAAACATCACGATATCATGACAGGTTTTAGCTAAAAGCAGATCTTATGGAAAGCGGGTTGGAGGCAAACCTCAAGGAAAAATGTCGCGATTTCACGACGCATTTTAAGAGGAAGCAAAGTTTAAGGAAAACGTCGCGATTTCGTGACATGTTCCATTTTCGCGATGATGTAAGCTTAAGAAATATGAAGTGAAGAAAACATCGCGATATCGCGACACATTTTAATTTCATGGGAATAAGAAGGAAAACGTCACGATTTCGCGATGTGTCCCATTTTTGGACTTGTCTCATTTTTGCAAGGGCAAAAGCAAAGGGAAAGCAGTAAAGAAAACGTCGCGATATCGCGACAGGTTTTGAAAAATATGAACTGGGAAGAAAGAAACCAAGCCGACAAGGTAATAAACATTAGGGTTAATTTAATAATATTAAAATGCTAATCCTTGTTTTTCTTTTGCAGAAAGTGATCTGGCAGTTGCATACTAGCAGGAGTAATGGCGAAAAAGACAAAAATAAGTGCAGATCAGGCGAAGGCCGTCAGATGGAAATGGGAGATGCCGAGAATTTTTGGTCCATCCAGATTTTACAGATCTGGCCACGAAGAAAACTTTACGGTGTGACTAAGCAGCTGCCTCATTTAATGGAATATGTCAGCAATTGGCCGAAAAGTGAAAATATCTACACGTAGTTACCAAAATTTGTCGATGGACGCATTTAACGGGAGAATTTATGGTGAAAGTAATGGCATGCAGAGAATTTCAACTCAGAGGCGGCTCTGCGAAGATGAAATGCCAGAGAAGTCAGTGACTCATCCAAATTTCCCAGAGGAATTAATGAGATGTTCCCGACAGACGCACCAGAACAATGAAGACATCTACACACAGTTACAGGTGGATGCAAGTAATATCAAATTTTGCCTTCTCCATTTATGGCAAGAACCGCACGAAGATTTTTAGAGTGGTTAGGGTTTATCGAAACTCTATATAAAAATGCCTTATATTGTAAAACCTCGGTGGTGGGATTTTAGGATAAGATTTAGGGTTTGGGAAGAAGATATTTTTGAAAAGATCAGGGTTTGTCCTGAGTCTATATATACTTCCTCTGGATGTAAGATCAGGAGGCGAAAACTTAGAATAAAAAGCTATTGGAGCAATTTCCTACAAATCTTGTTGAATGCTTTGTTCTAGACTTGGAGTTGGTGTGATTTTCATTTTCTGTGATAGCGTGGCCAGGAGCCTAATCTCTTTCGGATTGCGATAAGTTCATCTTCTTTTGTTTTTCATCTCGTTAAGGTTTATTTAATTTATGCTGTAGATCTGTGTTATCAAGATTGGATATGCTACTAGGCTTCATTCTTTTTATTGTATGCTAGGGAAAATTATAGATTTAAGGTTCAAGCCTGTTCTAATTGCTCTGTCCTCACTGTGTGAGCTAGGCTGCTGGTGAGAGATACCAATTTCAATCGACTTCCCTTCTGTTTATGATTTTCTTTCAGATCTATTTCATCTCTGTCTTATGCTCTTAGTAGAAGGTGATCTTAGAAAGCTGGACACTTTCCTCTTTGATTTGTTCTATTGTGAAGCTAAATAGTATAACTAAAATTGGTAGTTTTGGTTTTGCAGCTAAGTTAGATAAACTTCTCTTTTCGCCCTACCCTACTCTCTCTGTTCCATCGATTGAATGATCCATTTTTATCTTCTTTAAAATTTGTCTTTTATTTAAATCTGCTAAAGCATAAAGAGCTAGATCAAAGAACTGATTGTAAATCTGAGTGTCCACAAAGATAACCAACTCCAAAAACATTACTGAACTAAAGTCCCGAACCCATTGTAAGGTAACAGATAGTCCGCTTGAAACTATTCTAGAAGTAGAAAAGAGTGAATAGACATTCGACCCAACTCTATAACTCACACCTTGGATATCCAGCAAGATCCTAAAGTGAGTGGGATTTATCCCTTATAAGTGTTATCGGTATTTCATGCTCATTCTTCACAGGGTGTGTATAAAATTCAAACCAACATTTAAAATTGGCGCTAGAAGGAGGGCCTGAACTTCGTTCAATAGTTTGTTAAGGATTGTAAGGTTGTAAGTTGCTTGTGAAAAGATGGATTCTACTTACAGAGTAACAAGGTCCCACTCCAAAGCTGGAGAGCTCCTTGTGCCTAAGTTAGAAACCCCAAGAAGAAGCAACCTCAGAAGGGCCAAGTCCTTGTCTGAAATAGTTTTATCACCACTTGTAGTTACTCCAACTACAACTGAAAATATCATCGTCAATCAAGTAGTAATGGCAAACTGGTTGGGTTCCACTGCCTTAAATATCCCTGGTGCAGCCCATGATCTGCCCAAAAATCCTAAGAGGTATCTTCCTAGATACAAGCATGATGGAACTAGAACAATAGAAGAACACCTAGTAGCATTCAAGAATGCTCTAAAATTGTTAAATGTACAACATGAAGATGTGGCTTGCAGATTGTTCCCGTTCACTCTCCAGGAGGGAGCATACGACTGGTTTTTGAATCTCACTAACGATTCTATTACTAGTTGGAATGACTTGGAAAAGGTTTTTGTATCACAATTTGGTGAAGTGATAGATCCCAGTGTATTATATCAACAATTTTTTGGTATTAAAAGAGAAATAAATGAATCTGTCAGATCTTACAATATCAGATTTCAAAAGGCTTATGGTAGACTAACGGGTTATTATGTGCCAAATGCAGATCTGGCATTAGAAATTTTTAGGAATTCTCTAGATCCAATGACTTCTGTTTTCTTGAAAAGAGATGCCTCTATTACCAATCTAACAGAGGCTTATAAAGAAGCTTTGGTTCTGGAAAGACAATTGGGACCTCAACCTTTAAGTACTCATCAAATTCCTTTGGTCACACAAGGTACCCCTGTCTTCAATCCCATACCACATCAGATGATGTTGCCAACATATCAAACCCCACCGATAAGCAATCCATTGACTCTAACACCTGCTGAAAGTGTACAGAATCCAGATAAAGAAACTGATAACACAAGAGTCGAGGAAGTGTCAAAAATGGTCCAAAAGTTGGCAAATGACTTTTTAAGTTTTAAAAGGCAAGTTTCTACTGGGGAAAACTCAAACAGGTTTTCCTATCAGCAGAATAGATTCACTCGGCCCCCATACGAACCCAATAAGGATTATAAAGGTAAAGGGCATGATGTGAATATTTGTGACTTGGCTTTGCCTAACTGGTGCAGGATACATGCCACATCTCAGCACGGGGAATTGGATTGTTTGGAATTTTGTAACGCCTTTGAAGCTTTATCTGGTGAGTTGATTTCTCCTAAACATCAAAGAAATGTGGATGGCCCAAGTTCATCCAGCCATAGTGCAGCTATGGTCTTAGATTCTTTCACTTTTCTAGGTGAGTCTAAGAATGTAGTGGAGATGCCTATGGATGAGGTGCAGGATTTTCAACAATATAGGAGGGACAACTACAACCTCAGAAATAGAAATCCGGAGCCCAACACTACATCTACCCCTCCAGACAACTCCCACAATGTTCCTCCAGATCCATCTTCAAGTAATAACCCATCTCCACCCAAGGGAGGAGATCCAAGAGTCCCATATGGATCTATCACTCCACTCAATAAAGGGTACAATATAGTGGAGGACATGAAGAAGATCAAGGCTAACATCACTCTCCATGAGTTAGCTCAAATTTTGGAACAAAGGGATAACTTGATTAAAACATACTTTGGGCCTACTACCAAACCTTTGGAAAAGGGAAAGAAGATGGCAAATGCAAATGTGGCCATGTATAAAGAGAAGACTGAAGTTCCACCTTTCCTACTGACTGTTCGTATATTTGGGAAAAACTTACACAACTGTCTGGTAGATTCGGGTGCTTCAGCCAATGTTATGCCTTTGGCCATTTGTCAACAGTTGGGTTTAACCCCAATGAAGTCTGAAAGAAGAGTTGTCCAATTGGATAAATCTGAGGTTAAAGTAGTAGGTGAACTTCAAAATATTCATATTCAGCTAGCATCTGAGCCAAGGGCACAACACAAAATTGAAATTCAGGTGGTAGATATTCCTGTGGGATACGGGATGCTTCTGAGCAGAGATTGGTCAAAATATTTGAATGGATACTTGGCGACTAATTTTTCACATATGTGGTTGCCATGGAAAGGTGTTGCAAACCAATTAAGGATTGAAAGAGAACCTAGGTACAAACATATGATCACTGAATATAATGCAGAAAATGAGACTGTAAATATTGTTGATGTAGATATTGGGGTTTATAATTTAACAACGGGACAAAATGAGAAACTTAGTAAAGCTCATCTTGTTCATAATAATGAATTTTGGATGCTTCATGTGGATGGGGCTAAATCTAAACAAGGTTCTGGTACGGGGGCAGTTCTTAAAGGACCTGAGAGTCAGACATATTTTATGTCTTATCGCCTACAGTTCCCTTGCACAAATAATTCAGCAGAGTATGAAGCATTGGTGCTAGGATTGAAATTTGCTTTAGATAGAGGTGTAAGAAATATCCAAGTTTTTACAGACTCAGAGTTGGTGGCCAATCAAGTTAAAGGTAAATTTCAGTGCAAAGCATCCTACTTAAAAGGATACAAACATCGAGCGTGGGATCTCATGGAGGATTTTGATGCTTTTAATTTAACGCACATACCTAGAGAGCAGAATTCACTTGCAGATGTCTTAGCTTCATCAGCCGCAAGTCTGAAGCCACTGGAAGAGTTCAAATGGAAAAAATTTTTGATCGAGTTAGTCCCTTGTCCTTCGGTCCCAAATAATGTAGATAATTTTTAGGTTTTCTCTGATGACCAGCAGATTATAAACTTTTTACAGAGTACCAATGCGTTTGAAAATGCTATAATCGATGATGGTCAAAGGGATACTCTACTGGAACAGTTAGAAGATGAAAGGGGAATAATAAGGTTGAAAGATAATAGAATTTCAAAAGGGATGGTGGAACTGGAGCGACTGTTTGATGTTGACCAAATTAAGCAAAAGGTGAGTTCTAGGGATTCTATTGGTGTAGCAAACAATGAGACTAAGAACCTGAATGTCGGGACTGAAGAAGATCCTAGGCACCTTAAGTTGGCTAAAACTTGTGACCCTAAAATAAAAAGAAATATGATTGAATTTCTTCACAGGTCCAAGGATGTTATGGCTTGGTCTTACAAAGACTTAAAGGTTTTTGATCCAAAAGTTTACACCCATGTAATACCCTTAAAAGAGTTCTACAAACCCTTTCGACAGAAACAGAGGCATGTCAACGCTTTGCTAGAGCCCCTCATCAAGAAGGAGGTGGAAAAATTATTGAGTGTCGCCATTATTTTTCCCATTAGGCATTCTACTTGGGTGGCCAATTTGGTGTCGGTCAGAAAGAAAAATGGAGAGATTCGCTTGTGCATGGATTTTAGAAACTTGAACAAGGCATCTGAGAAAGATAATTATCCTCTGCCTTCCATGGATGAGGTGCTACAAATTGTGAATGGTTCAAAAATGATGTCTTTCTTAGACGGATTCTCAGGGTATAATCAGATACTAGTTGAAAAGGAAGATAGGATGAAAACTGCCTTCACAACCAAGTGGGGAACTTTCACCTACAAAAGAATGTCATTTGGATTGACTAATGTCGGAGCTACCTTTTAGCGTGCAATGGATCACACCTTCAAAGGTCTTATGGGTAAATGCATAGTTGTCTACATGGATGACTTGACAGTTTTTTCCAAATCTCGGTTTGACCATGTGAAGCACTTGGAATCTGTTTTTGACAAATGCAGGGAGTTCAGCATTTCTTTGAACCTGAAGAAGTGTGTTTTTGGTGTACTGAAGGAAAACTCCTTGGACACTTAATCACCAAAGATGGCATTTCCAGGGATCCTGACAAAGTTGAAGCCATATCAGGGATACCCTTTCCCAAAACTAAGAAAGAGTTAAGATCCTTTTTTGGGAAAATTAATTTTGTCAGAAAATTCATCTCCGACTTCGTAGAAATAGTCAAGCCACTGAATGACATGCTGAAGGAAACTGCTAAGATCGCTTGGACAACAGAAGCCAAAACAATGTTCCAGGAGATCAAATCTTCCATCCAACAAGCTCTAGTGCTGGTGAGCCCAAAATTCAGTACAAATTTTTATTTGTACTCTTTTTCTTTTGAACACACACTTGCTGCGGTTTTGACCCAACGAAGAGAAACAGGGGAGCATTCGATTGCCTTCAAAAGTACCAACTTAAAGGGGGCTGAGCTAAAATACTCTCGCTTGGATAAGTAGTGTGTTTTTTTTTTGTTTTATTTAAAAGTTTGAAGTTCTATTTTTTGCCTTTGTAGGTCTGTGCAATTTTGTCTTTTAACTAGTGGCCTTTTTCCTTCCCTTTTAACTCTTTAATCCTATTTGTTTGAGTTTGCCTAAACAAAGAAAACACAAATCAACATTGAAAATTGGCCTAGTATGTTTTCATTTTGTCTCATTCTATTTTAAGAGATAGTCTGCTAGGATTAAAAAGTGGGACTACTTGTTATCTAGAACAACAATAGAAAGATAATTGGATTTTGTATTTTGCTTGCCACAATTATTTTGATTATGAAGAAATTACTATACTGTTTGGTTGAAGAACTCCCAGGGGATCCAAGAAAATTTGGTCATGAGAGGGGAATCCGATTCACAAAATTACATCAAAGCGTCCAAGGAGGTTGTTGGTACCTGAGCTGAAACAGTTAGTTGACCAATTGCTCGATGAATAATAAAAAAAAAAAAAGCAGCAAGGCACTCCAGTAATCGGTATCTTTTTAAAAGAAAAGAGAGAGATGGTGAAAGTTGAACAAGCCAATATAAAACTGGCACTCTTTCCTACACATAGCTAGGGCTCTCGAAGGATACATCTCAAACATGTTCACCAAGCTATAGATGCCACCTCATAGTTGTGATCAGGGTCGTGAAAATCTAAAGAGTAACTCTGTCAGGGTTGTAAAAGGCTAAACTAGTAAACAGAGCTCTACTATGTTTCCCATACATAATCTAAATAGTTGTTCGATCCATAGCAAGCATTTGAAGCCCCGGTCATCCTTGGAAGAAGGTTTATACACTTGTAATCGCACATCAGAATCTTCCTTAAGTGGTTCAACCTAGTATGTCCTTGGGAAACTTTAACAGTCGATGGATAGTAGTTGAGTCATTTTAGAAAATATTTATGGCAAAGCATGGTACATGGTCTAAATTGTTTTGAAACTAGAGTTCTGGATTCTAAATAGTGCTACTATTTTCCCTGCAGATATCACCATTTGTTGAGAAGCAACACACCCCCACAAAAAAAATGAAATTCCATCCTTTGAAAATATTTAGTTTTCATTTTGTTGCAGGGACCCTCTTGATGTTTTTTAGGTTTTAATTCCAAATTTTGCTTGCCTCCTTTTTCAAGTTTTGCATATATCAAAGTATCCAAGTAGGCTTGCATATGGCTTTGATTTCAATTTAGAATTCATTTTTCAAATGTTAGAATCATTTCTGAATAAAGAAAATCCTTCACTAATATGTAAAAATGCAGAATACAGATGGATTGAAGCCAACCTACAATTTCAAAAAAATCTTGAGGAAATATCGCGATTTCGTGACATATTCCATTTTCGAAAACGTCGCGATTTCGCGACATATTCCATTTTTGGAAACATCACGATTTCATGACATATTCCATTTTTGAAAACGTCGCGATATCGCGACATATTTTGATTACAAGCAAAACTTGAGGAAAACGTCACGATATCGCGACAAGTTTTAGTCAGAAGCGAAGCTTAAGGAGAACGTCGCGATATCGCGACATATTTTGATTGAAGGCAAATCTTGAAGAAAACGTCGTGATTTCGCGACGTGTTCCATTTTTGTGACGTGTTCCATTTTCGCGATGGCACAAGCTTAGAAAGAGTCAAGTATGGAAAACGTTGCGATTTCACTACATATTCTGAGTGGAAACAAAGCTTAAGGAAAACGTCGCGATATCGTGACATATTCTGGTTGGAAGCATCAAGTGACAAAAACATCGCGATATCGTGAAAGAGATGAAGTATGAAAAATTTTGCAATATCGTGACAAGTTTTGATTGAAGGTGAATCTTAAGGGAAACGTCGCGATTTCGCGACAAGTTTTAGCTGAAAGCAAAAAGTGAGGAAAACGTCACGATATCGTGACAGGTTTTGATTGAAAGAGAAAATTGATGAAAACGTCATGATTTCGTGACGTGTTTCAATTTCATGACATGTTTTGGTAGAAAGAGCCAAGTGATGAAAACATCGTAATTTTGCGACGTGTTTTGGTAGAAAGAGCCAAGTGATAAAAACGTCACGATTTCGCGACGCATTTGGATTGAAAGAAAGCTTGAAGAAAAACGTCACGATTTCACGACGTGTTTCATTTTCACGATGGCATAAACTCGGAAAGAGTCAAGTAAGAAAAACGTCGCGATATCGTGATAGGTTTTACTTGGAAATAAAACTTGACGAAAATGTCGCGATGTCACGACAAGTATTAATCGGAACAGAAACTTGACGAAAATGTCACGATTTTGCGACGTGTTTCATTTTCATGACATATTTGGATTGAAAGAGCCAAGTGATGAAAACGTTGTGATATCACGACATATTTGGATTGAAAGACCCAAGTGATGAAAACGTCATGATATCATGACAGGTTTTAGCTGAAAGCAGGTCTTATGGAAAACGTCGCAATATCGTGACACATTTTGGTTGGAGGCAAACCTCAAGGAAAAACATCGTGATTTCATGATGCATTTTAAGAGGAAGCAAAGTTTAAGGAAAATGTCGCAATTTCACGACATGTTCCATTTTCGCGATGACGTAAGCTTAAGAAAGATGAAGTGAAGAAAACGTCGCGATATCGCGACACATTTTAATTTCATGGGAATAAGAAGGAAAACGTCACGATTTCATGACGTGTCCCGTTTTTGGACTTGTCTCATTTTCGCGAGGGCAAAAGCAAAGGGAAAGCAGTAAAGAAAACATCACGATATCGCGATAGGTTTTGAAAAATATGAACTGGGAAGAAAGAAACCAAGCCGACAAGGTAATAAACATTAGGGTTAATTTAATAATATTAAAATGCTAATCCTTGTTTTTCTTTTGTAGAAAGCGATCTGGCAGTTGCATACTAGCAGAAGTAATGGCGAAAAAGACAAAAATAAGCGCAGATCAGGCGAAGGCCGTCAGATGGAAATGGGAGATGCTAGGAATTTTTGGTCCATCCAGAGTTTACAGATCTGGCCATGAAGAAAACTTTACGGCGTGACTAAGCAGCTACCTCATTTAATGGAATATGTCGGCAATTGGCCGAAAAATGAAAATATCTACACGCAGTTATCGAAATTTGTCGATGGACACATTTAACGGGAGAATTTATGGTGAAAGTAATGGCGTGTAGAGAATTTCAACTTAGAGGCGGCTCTACGAAGATGAAATGCCAGAGAAGTCAGTGACTCATCCAAATTTCCCAAAGGAATTAATGAGATGTTCCTGGCAGACGCACCAGAACAATGAAGACATCTACACACAGTTACAGGTGGATGCAAGTAATATCAAATTTTGCCTTCTCCATTTATGGCAAGAACTACACGAAGATTTTCAGAGTGGTTAGGGTTTATCAAAATTCTATATAAAAATGCCTTATATTGTAAAACCTCGACGGTGGGATTTTAGGATAAGATTTAGGGTTTTAGAAGAAGATATTTTTGAAAATATCAGGGTTTGTCCTGAGTCTATATATACTTCCTCTGAATGTAATATCAAGAGGAGGAAACTTAGAATGAAAAGCTATTGGAGCAATTTCCTACAAATCTTGTTGAATGCTTTGTTCTGGACTTGGAGTTGGTGTGATTTTTGTTTTCTGTGATAGCATGGCTAGGAGCCTAATCTCTTTTGGATTGCGATAAGTTCATATTCTTTTTTTTTTTTTCTCGTTAAAGTTTATTTAATTTATGATGTAGATCTGTGTTATCAATATTGGATATGCTACTAGGCTTCATTCTTTTTATTGTATGCTAGGGAAAATTACAGATTTAAGGTTCAGGCCTGTTCTAATTGCTCTGTCCTCACTGTGCGAGCTAGGTTGCTGGTGAGAGATACCAATTTCAACCAACTTCCCTTCTATTTATGATTTTCTTTCAGATTTGTTTCATCTCTGTCTTATGCTCTTAGTAGAAGGTGATCTTAGAAAGTTGGACACTTTCCTCTTTGATTTGTTCTATTGTGAAGCTAAATAGTATAACTAAAATTGGTAGTTTTGGTTTTGCAGCTAAGTTAGATAAACTTCTCTTTCTGCCCTACCCTACTCTCTCTATTCCATCGATTGAATGATCCATTTTATCTTCTTTAAAATTTATCTTTTATTTAAATCTGCTAAATCATAAAGAGCTAGATCAAAGAACTGATTGTAAATCTGAGTGTCCACAAAGATAACCAACTCCAAAAACATTATTGAACTAAATTCTCGAACCCGTTGGAAGGTAACATACAGTTCGCTTGAAACTATTCCAGAAGCAGAAAAGAGTGAATAGACATTCGACTCAACTCTATAACTCACACCTTGGATATCCAGCAAGATCCTAAAGTGAGTGGGATTTATCCCTTATAAGTGTTATCGGTATTTCATGCTCATTCTTCACAGGGTGTGTATAAAAGTTGAACCAACAGTTGTCACGTACTTTCATAATACTTGACACACATGCTGCTTCTTCTTTGTTTGGATCTTCAAGTATTTTCGAAAGTGATTCTTTCATTTTCTCAAGTACCTTATTTGGATTTTCTCTTAGCTTCTCTTTGATGTATTTTTTTAAATGATTGTTTTCTGATACCTTGGCCTGCATTTTCTTTTTCATTTCCATTGATTTCATCAAACGTGTCTTTGTTGTAATAATATTGACATCCATGCTCTTAACCTGTGTTTTCAAAATTTCAAAATTTGACTACAAAAACAAATTGAAAACTTAATTCAAAAGGGATATATTGAAATTATTACAAATTTTCAAGAAATATAAATATTTAAATGCAATAGAAAATTGAAAAACATACAACTTTTTTACCTCAGCCAATTCTTTTGCAGCCTCAGCAACTGCAACCATGTCCTTATCAGAAGCCCATTGGTTGTAAATGCTTGGGATTCAACATTAACATTCTCCAATCTACAAACAACAATATTTAACACATCATTATCATAAATAAAATTAGATTTAACTATTTTTGATGTAGACTATTTTAGCAGGCCATCAAGATTTTCAGGTTCATATTTGACCAAAGAATAAATAGATTCCCTTTTTCCATAATTTTTATATCGAGCATTAATTTATCTAATAAGTACCTTTTCTTGATATTCCCATTCTTTCAACTCCTGTAAATCTTTCAATACAAAATCCTTAATTGTTAACTTGGTACTTTCAGCTAATGAAACATTTTCATTAAAATTGACAACATCATCCTCAGTTTGAGGACCCTGAGGATGAGGGTTGTCTCCTTGAGCGGGTGGTACTGATGTCTACTCAACTATAGGGGCTTCTTCTTGTGCTAGATCTTTAAGCACATATGTTGCCTTGAAGCCTACAATTTTACCCTACAACATGAAATCCTCATCAAGTGGAATATCATCCAATCCCTATCCAGAATATTTTGGTGCCTGTGAATTTGAAGAAAATGTAAATTGATCAAATCCATACCCATAACTTGCTGCTAGTATGTGTGATCTCTATGGGTGTGCAAACCCATGCCCATAACTTCATGTAGTGTCCTGTGATCTCTTTGAATACAATAATTTTCCAACACTTACTTGCCCTTGCATAGGCATTATCTGAGGCTATGACTGTGTCTATTACTGATTGGATGGATGTGGTGAAACCAGTGAGTGTGATGCATGTGGAGGTGGTGGCAGCATATGCCCTCTAACTGGTGATGTTACTACTTGAACATGAGAATAATTGAAAATAGTCAAAAATATTTTGTTAGAATTCTACATAAAATAAAAAATATCTTAATTTAAATTAACTACATATAGATTTACCTGAAGACGATGAAATGCGCTGCAATGCTCTTGCATTGGAGGAGGGGTTGACCACACTAGATTCAGATTGCACATTTTTTGCATACCTAGGTGTATGAGAAACCCCAGGAGTAGCTATTTTCTTGGGACGTTTGTGTGACCTCTGCATAGGACCAGGTGTTGCTTCAGAGCCCATGTCTTCATAATCACCTGTTTGTTTTGGCATGTGACCCCTATTGGCAGCAATCTGTTTACTCCTTGAAATTTTTGCCTTCGCCTGCATATAGATGAAAATAAAAATAAAAAAGGAATATGGTAAACTATAAAATAGTATGTCTAGGACAATGATTTAGTTATTACCCTTAATTCCTCGTGTGTCATGGCAATAGAGTGTAGTGTTGCATGCACTATAATTGTATGGGAGTACTCATCAAATTATGAAAACACTCAAAATATAAAGCTAAAATAAAATTTACAGTGCCCACAATGGGCTGAGTCTTACCGGTTTCCACTTGGACCGTGTGCAACTAGGTCCTGATTCGATCTGAAATATAAGTACACCAATCGAACTTGTGACTTTTTTCAAACTGAACAATATAATAAAGTGCCCAAAACAGAATTTTTTATCTTCCCAACATAATAATTTTGGCTTGGAAAATTTGATAATGGCCTTTAGAGTTTTATGTTTAACATCTTTGACTGATAAATCCCTTTTTTATTTGCAAGCAAAAGCTGCATAAAAATATTAGATGTCAATTTACAATTTTAAAACATTAAAAATTAATAAAATATAATTAACAAGATTTATATCTACCAAATATTCCAATGAAATATTGTAGTTGTTATCAAGGTGTGATTTGTCATCTGGAGAAAGCTACGACCTCATCGACGCTTGATTAAAACCAATGGATGGAAGACCTTTCAATATGTGAATATCTCCAAGGGTGATGCTGAAAACCACATTTCTAGTTCATAGTTTAATGTTTATTGTACCCCTGTCGTGGTCATAACCAGAGATAATATGTTGTAGGAGAACTTTATATGTTCTAAATTATGTCATAGAAATGAGGGTTGATAAACTTGCATTATGAAGCCACTGAAAGTTCATACTTGGAGTTGTTATCAAATATGATATGAAAGTGCACGAAAAATTCTTGAATTTTGGTGCGATTATGGAAGGGGTATCCATTGCAAGTAGTTGTAAGTGGAAGAAAAATGATTGGGAATTGAAACCGAAAGGACGATTAGAAATTTTAGCTTTGGTTGTAGTAGTTATAATAATGAAATGGGAAAATGACAGTTGATACCCTTTTATAGATTGAAAAATATATTTAACATGTGGAAGCATTGTACTGGACATGCAGTATTTGACACGTGGTAGAAGAACCTTTGTTGCTTCTGATAAAATTTAGGTGGTTGGATTACAGTATGCATCCGAGTGGTTGCTGGACCAAATTGTGCATCCGGTCCATGATCAGGACATAATATGCATCCAGGGCGCCATCGGATCATAATATGCATCCGGGGTGCCACCAAAACATATTATGCATCCAGGTTGCCATCAGACCATATTATGCATCTGGGCCACCTCTAGAGCATATTATGCATCTGGTTCAAGGCAAAACCATATTATACATCTAGTTCGAGGCCAAAACATATTATGCATCCGGTTCAATGTTAGACCATATTATGCATTCAGCTCGATACTGGTACATATTATGCACCTAGTCTGATACTGGACCATATTATGCATCTGATTCAAGGCCAGACCATATTATGCATTTGGCCTAATACCAATACATATTATGTGCCCGGTCTAAGACCAGACAATATTATGCATTCGATTCGAGGTCGGACCATATTATGCATCTAGTTTGAGGCCAAACCATTTTATGCATTTGATCAGAACCAGATGCATAATATGCACCCGGTCTGAGACCAGACCATATTATGCATCTGTCCTGAGCCCGGTGCATATTTTTCACCTGGTCCGAGACCGGACCATATTATGCATCCTATTCGAGGTCGAACAATATTATGCATTTGGTCCAAGATCGGGCCAAATTTTGTGTTCGAGCCTTTGCCACGATTTTAAACGTAGCCGACATATTTTTTACCTGGTCTGGCAAAACTTTGAAATTCACCATTTTTTGCCAATTTTTTGGAAAAAAATAAGGTCATTCGCCATACCCTCATACATGCAGTTCGACAGGTTTCACTGGGTTTCCGAAATATTTTTGCCATTTTTTTATAAGTACCTTTCAGTTCTTACCTCTTATGCATAACCCTAAGCTCAATAATTAATGGTTGATGTGTAGCTTCTACAAGTTGATTGGCTATTACCTAAAGTTTAATGGATTCTTGGCTAATGAACTCAAGATCGAATTTAGTTAGGAGCATTATCCATTTTGCAGTGTAGGTGTTATTGTAAGTGTGAGATACCATGTAACACAAAGGATTATCTTTAGCTATGAAATAGGTTGTGTGACTTAGCATATAATGTCTGTGTTTATTGGTGGTAAAAACAATTCCTAAGTAATAAATTAGTTTCATGGCTTACCAGTGTTTGACTAAGCGTATCTATTTTCATAGCTTACCAATGTTTGAATAATGTAATAAATTGCTTGCTCTTGATTGTTTTCATTTTTCTATTGAAGCATTGTTCCTAATGTAAAATTCATATCTAAAACATAAAGGTGGAAGGGGACCCCTGGATGAGAAGGAGTTAAGACTAGTGGAGAAGCTAAGAATTGCTTGGTATCATCAAAAGAATTTTGGCATTCATCTATCCATGGAAATGTCACCCCCTTTTGTAGTAGGTGATTGAATGACCTGTATTTATCTGAGAGTTGCACAATGAAACAATGACTCGATTAGATTTTTTCTTCTAAACTATGCAACTCTTTCAAGTTTTTGGGGGGAGGCATATCCATAATGGCCTTGACTTTGTTTGGGTCCACTTCAATTCCTCTCTTGGAGACAATAAATCCTAGTAGTTTGTTTGAGGTGACACCAAAGATACACTTCTTGGGGTTCAACCTTACATTATTCTTTAGAAGTCGATCAAAGACTTTTCTAAGACACCAATGTGCTCTTATCAAGTTTTAGATTTTTCCAAGAGATCATCCACATAATTTTTGATGATGTTATTCATGTAATTGTGGAATATGTATATCATGGCACTTTGATAAGTGGCACCTATATTTTTTATACCGAAAGGCATCACCTTATAAAAATGTCCTTCAAAGTGTTGTGAATGTTATTTTGTGTTGGTCTTCAAGATTAATGTGAATTTTATTGTATCCTAAAATATTATCCTTTAAAGAAAGCATTCCATAATCAATGCAAGTGTCAACAAGAGTATCAATGTTTGGTAGAGAAAACCCATCCTTAGGGAATGCTTTGTTAAGATCTTGAAAGTAAAAGTAAATGTGTGTCGCTCCATTATGCTTACGAATGGGCACCATAATTGAAAGCCACTTAGGATAGTCAATGGGTTGATTGAAACCCACATCTAATAGCTTTTGAATCTCTTCTTTGACAATGAGGGCAATGGTAGAATATAACTTTCTCAATTTTTGTTTGATTAGCTTAGCATCAGGGTGCAAGGTTAAGTTGTGGATAACCAAATTAGGGTCAAGATTTGGCATGTCTTTATAGGACCATGCAAATATTACCTTCTTCCTCTTGAGAAGAGCTATCAATTACTCTTGTTCATTAGCAGATAAACTCTTTCTAAGTTTAATGATTTATGGATTATCCACATCTATACTAAGGTTCACATCTATAGTATCTTCAATGGTCATGTGTGAACCTTCCTCAAGTTGATGGGGCATTGGGATCAGATGAATATCATAAATGATGTTATCAAACTTCTCTAGCACAATCTCTTCCATGTCTACTTGGAAAACCTCAGGATCTGAGAGTGAAGGTGAATGTGAAGGCGGAGGTGAAGGTGAAGGTGACAGAGGAATGTAAACAATGAAAGCTCTTAAAAATTCCTCAAAAAGGATGAACTCAAAAAAGTATGGTGGTGATGAAATATATTCCATATCAATGAGGCTAATATCAATTGAAATTGGTTTTGCCAAATCATACGGATTACGAAGTGGGGTAAATAAGTCAAAAAAATTCATGTTGACTTAGTGGGGAATGGTAGTTGGCAATGTGAAGGGTGGGTTGGTTGGTCCTAACTTTTTAAATCGATGAAGGAACCTTTGGAACCTAAATAGTAGCAAGCAACACTTGTAAATGCAAATGACAATGCCATGCAAATGCAATGAAAAGATTTTTTTTCTTTTATTTTTATGTTTTTATTTTATTTTTATTTTTTTTGATTCTTTGATTTTTTATTTATTTTTGTTATGTACATATGTTACATTATGTTATGATAAAGTGGATGATATGGAGGTGGTGGTTCACTGGTTGGCTCAGCCTGCTCCCTTGGAAGAAGCAAACAGAAAATGGGTTGATAGATGGGGAATATTCTGAGATAGTGCTCATCATGTTCTATGGATGGAGTGATTGGGGTCGATTCCTATTTGGATTCATCTGAAGTTATCAAAATAATATCGTATTCATCATAAAATTCCTTAGATTCATTGTTGTTATTGGTTTCCTCTTCTAAATTTAAATGAATATTTTGAAAATCTTGTTCAAAATAGGAGGTGGAAGAATGTGAGTGGTAGCCTAAACCTAAACGGTCATGCACTTCTTGATATGGAGTTTCAATAATTTTGTGCATGCCCTATTCATGTCATCCTAGACCATATCCTTATCAATTGACTCAATGAAATTACCATGAAATAAAACCAGACATGTGCTTTGTGTTGACAAGGACTGGCTATGTAGGTTTGTCTAGGGAAGCTGGATCAGATGATGAATCAATACCCCATATATGAAATTAATTCTATTAGGAATTTGGTAGGGTACCTAGGAATAGATATTGGGGATATATTATTATATTGTATAAGGGTTGGCATGGGCCACACATAACCCAAGGTTGATTGTATTATAATATTATATTATATTTTAATATAATATAATATTAGTAGTAGGATCTCCAAAGTAGAATAAGAATATGGATATATAAAGAAGAGATATTTGTCATTGTAAGGATATTCATATCATTGAAGAAGAATCTTATGTAATCGTCGTGCCCACCAAGTGGCCTCTCATCTTGGGAGATCTTGTGGAGTTATTCCTTCCTTAAGGATTATTATTGGTGTTTCCCTACCTTAAGGGTATTATCTATCTCTCTCTCATTTGTGGATTGTTATTGTGGATAATGTATTGTGGATGAATGATTTGATATTTTTGCATAGTGGTGAATGGTTCATGTTTAATAATAATAGTTCTACAACAGAATTGAACCCATATTGTAGACCACTCCTATGGATAAGGGTGGGTTGCATGGATGACCCTAATCCCTAGTAGTTTGGATACTTAGCGGTGTAACTTTGACATCTTGGACCACATATTCACAAATTCTAGGATTGGTGAGATGGATTGCAACTTGTGAGGATGCGGATGAGGTAGATGGAGTGGATGTGGAAGTAGAATGTCCATGGATGATTTGTGATTCATATAATGGAAGGGATGTGTGCTGGAATGGTATCTCACAATTCGTTAAATCTACTTGTGATACATCAACTGATGGAGATGTAGATGAATTTTATTGAGATATTTTATGGATGGTTGATGATGTTGATGTGGATGGAATGGTAGTGGGTGTAGGTTGGATGGGTTCTTATGAATGAGGGGTGATAATGGGTGATATCGATTTTAATTATGTGGATGGTATGGATTGGGTTCAACCACATGTACATGTAGCCGACTATGACGAAGGTGGGGGTGTATAAGTGGAAGCCTGATGTGGGGTAGTGATGGGAAGCTCCTCAAGAATAGGATTTTGGGATGAAGAAGTGGTGGATGGTGTGGTTTATGGGATTAGGAATAGGTAAATGGATGAAAGTGTGGATTTATAGGGATTTGAAATGAAGTTGCAGTACTTAAATAGGTTAATGTATGCTAGTATGCAATGGATCTGTCCCTCATGTACATATATTAAACATTGATGTAGTATGGAATGGACACATCTCATATTTCTAATCCAATAGCATCCAAGGAGTAAATTATAAGCCATGGACCCCTCTAGGATGTGGAACATGGTATGCAATATTTTTACCCCCACTTCTATGGGTAAAATGACAGTGCCAATTATGGAAAAAATAGCATCATTTAATGCTCTTAAGGTGAAGGTGGATTTTGTTATGTGTGATGGTAGAAGATTGAGATGTTGGAGGGTGGATATGGTGATGATGTTGATGGAGGAGCCAATGTCAATAAATACTCATTTAAATGGCTTCCTGTCAACTTGATCCGTAATGTGTAGTGGAGGGTCCATCAATTTTGATGAAATTGATTTAATTTCAAATTAGAGAATGTGATGGAAGGCTCCATGCACACTCCAATACTCCCCATAAAAATTTTAAATGAATTAGTGTCTTGGGATTGAATTTCAATAGATTTTAAAATTTCCATTAGCCTCACGGTGTGGGGGAGATTGTTGGATTAGCTCATAGATAGATATTTTGGCTAAAGCTATTTTGAGGCTAGTTGTTAGTTGGCTACTTAGTGAGATGATGGGTCTTTATGGATGGTTTAGAAGATGAGTGGATTGATATGAACGACTTGTAAGGTGAATTTATTAGGATGAATTGGTAAAAAAATGGATGGGTGATGACAAATTAGTAGGTTGGAGAGACACACTTGCTTGTGATGCTATAGGAGCTTGAACTGCCTATTATTGGTCATTTTGATTGGTGCTTATTTGACCTTGAGTGGTTATGTGAATAGCCCCCATAAAACCTTGGTACTGTTGGATGTGGTTGATTTGATTAGGAGAAGTCTTAATATTTGACCCCCCTATTCTATGTTGTTGTTCCTCTATGATGAGGAAGTGGTGTTTGGTATATACCAAGGTTTTAGTTTTGTTGGACCCAATAACTATCAAACTTGATGGCTCCTAGCTCTATAAAATCTTGAACCATGTGTTTAAATGTATATAAAGTGATAATTTCATACCCTTTATTTCAATGGAAAGGAATAAAATTCTCCTTATATTTCTTGCCATGTTTGACTTGATCTTCTAGTATAATTTCAAGTAAGACAATACCATTGGTGTCATACAACATATGGAAGAGAGAAGCATATGATTTAGGCAAAGGTGTGAATATGCGGTCTTATCAAGTAGATTTTTTATGTTAGAAATTTTCCATGGTTGGCGCTATGTTATGAAGTTGTTGGGGTGGGGGAATCGCTTGATAGAACACTTATTGTGGTTGTTTTTACACTAGTTTTTGTTTTTGATTCATTGTCAGCTGACTCAGGACCACTTGATTTACTTGACTTGGTCTTGATTGGCCAGAATAATTTCCTTTTGACCACCCCTTATTTTGCCATTATTTTTTATTTTATTTTATCTCACCTTGGATTTTTATCTCTTTGATTACATGAGCCTGAGTGAGAGCTTCATCAAATGTTTTGTATTGTTGTAGTTGCAATAATAAAGAAATAGGTTTTAAGAAACTCCTTGTGAATACTCAAGTCAATTCTTCCATTGGTAGGGAGAATGAAAACTAGGTGATAACTGCCCTCTTCCAAAATTATATATACCAACTCTTCTTTGAATTTTCTAAGAATGTATAAGTCAATCAATGTGGTTTTCTTGTGAACATTGAGGGAAAACCTCTCCAAAAATTTATCTACCAATTTTTCAAATGTGTAAATGTTGTGGTGAGGCAGATGATTATACCAGTCTAAAGCATCTCCCCCTAATATCTAAGGAAATTTTTTGAGCATCAAAGCATATTGATATTGAATCTAAAAGCATGAGTGGATGAGCATGCTAATGTGCTCTCTAGGATCCTCAGTCCCTTTAAATTTGTCAAATTTTGGTACTGTGAAGTTTGTCGGATATGGCGGTGAAGGTATCAAAAAATGGATAGGTTGATTAATTATCTTTCTTAGGGTAGGCTTCTAGTACATCATACCAAGAGTGTGCAGAATCAAGCTATCAATCTATTGTTGCATGACTTGAATTTTTGGGTCTTATCCGTGTGTGTATAAGCCCTATATTGTTTGATGATTGTATGAAGGTGGGGTATGTGGAGTGGTGAATTGTTGAGGTGGAATGTGATTTTTATGGCTTTATGGATTGAAGGGTACTTTATTATGTTGGGTATGTTGTTGGGCTTGGTGGTGGAATAATTTTTGTTGATGGAGTGGAGATGAGGTTTGTGGAATGTGAATGTGTTGGGTTTTGGAGGTGGTATTGATGTGGGTGAATGGAGGTGTGGGTATAGCAACCAAAGAATATTGTGATACCCAACATGGATCATGGGTGAATAAAGTGTGTTGACTTGGAATGGAATGGGGTTTGAAATTTGTCATATGTGTCTATTGTTGGGAATAAGAATGAGCATATTTTTGGCCCATGATAAATTGATTGAGGTGCTATCATGCTTATTATATGGTAATTTTTGAAGCATATTATGTGGGTGTGATGGAGGTGGATGTGGGTGAGGTGTAGGTGTTTACAATGTTGGTGGATGTTGGTGGAGGGTAAGTTGCAAAAGAAATCACAATAGAATGAGGGATAGTGGATGGAATGGTAGATGGAATCTATGAAGCTGCATTGACATGTGCTTCATAGAGTGGATTGGTATAGTTAGTGGTATAGGTAGATGAGATGGAGGTGAGTTGGCTATGTTGTGATGGAGAAACTTGATATTAAGGTGTAGAGGATGCCTCAAAAATGGGGTTGGTGTAGACTTTGTTGAAGATATGGGGATGTGAGTGAACTAGTTCCTACTAAGAAGAAGAAACATGTCTAGGTGAAATATGAAGTGGTTCTAGAATAGGACTAGTTGGTCTTAGATAAGCTCCAACTTTATCCATGTCTATGTATGTGGTGCGATGGTTGGTTGGTGTAGAAGGCTCAGTTTTTGGGATGGATATGTGAATGGCATTGTGCATCACATCAGCATTCAAAGTGAATACTATGAGATAAGGTCCTACAAACAGGTTAAAATATCTTGTCTATGCTAGGTTGGTTGGGTTATCCATAGAAGTGATTAGGGAAGAAGTGGAACTCTCCATGGATGAGGTTGTTGCTTGGCTCATGGCCCTAGCTTGATTTATAGTCAAAAACATAAGCTATAAGTAAGGCAGAGGTTGCAGATGTGAATAATATGTATAAAAAGGTGTAATGACAATAAAAAGCACACATAATCAAACAAACAATCAAATCCTATATTGCAAAAAAAAAATTGTTCTTGATTTTTTGTGTGGTTTGTGTGTTTTGATGTGCATACCATAACCCTAGATTACTATGTAGGATGGATTCCTAAGGTGGATGACAAGTGGGGATTTTTCTGGTGATAAAATCTAGAAAAATCACTCATAAGTTGCTAATATTTCTATGGGGCGAGACAATGGATGGAGATGAAATCCATTGTCACTTGTCTCGATTAGTGGTTGGTGATAAAGTCCAACTCACTAATGTTGAAAATGAAGCATGTAATTGTGTGTTATTCTTTTTAATTTTTTGTTTTCTATGGTATTCGTACAATGCCAAGAAATCCTCTTTCACTCAACCAAGTTGGTGGCCAAAAACACCAATATCAAGACCTTCAAAATAATATAGGGTACACCTCTTAAGATCCAATCATCAAGTGATTCTACTAGTGGAGGTTCTGCCTAGTTCTTCCATTCGAAATCAATAATGTGTTTCCAAAAATGGGAGAGACTTGAATACCAATGACTTGTTCTAGCTTAGAAGAGTAAAAAGTGGGAGACTTTAGCTTAAATTGCAACTCTACTTATGCTTTTTCATTTTATTACAAAACAACACACAAGGTAAAATTAAAAACACCACAAAATAGCAAAAACTTGAATTTAGTGGAATGAATGTTTTAATGCAACTAAGATGAATGCACAAGAGTAGATATATCCTATGTGCAAGCTATATTAATAGATGTTTTTGAATGCCTAAAATTCAATATGTGTTGCTTTTTAAACAAAAAGTGGATATTCTCTTTTCAATCTCTCTTTAAAAAGCAAAGAAAAATGGAGGTAGGGTTTGATCAAGACTTACCCGAAAGCCTACGTATTTATTCCTAAATCTCCTGGGAACAATGTAGAGTATCTTGGATGTGATGAGGTATATTTTGGATGTAGTGGGGCATCCCTCAAATGCAATATGGCATTCGTGCAACCACAAATTGAATCCCGTTGCTCCCAGAAACCCTAGTTTCATGATTTTTGTGCGATTGAATTTCCAAAAACCTACAATAGAAACAAAAAATGTATATTAAAAATATTGAAAAAGTATATTAAAATAAGAAACCCTTTGGAGGTCCCACCATGATTACCATTTTGTAAAGTAAAAATAAACAACACCAATAAAGCAATAGATCAAAAGCAAATAACACAATATATGCACAAAAATGATAGATATGATTTATTATGACTCAAGGAGCCTGGATATCCAAATTATACAATAGATTTACCCCAAATCTAGGGTTACAATACACTTTATTGCTTTTGATACAATATTACAAAGCAAGGGTTGAAAAATCCTTTTTCTAAATAATAGTTGGTGTCTTTGATTCATATTCACTCCAAACAATTTTTGAGTGGGCTTTACATATCCCTACGAGACCACTCGAGTTGCAATAGTCATTAATAAATATGTCTCATGTAATATACACATAGATCACAACACAAAGAATTTAGTAGCATATGCGAGGGCTCCATTGTGTGAGACCCTCTAAACAACAAATCTACAAACCCTAGGTGTAGTAATCATGAAATGCAAGTAAAACATAGAAAATGTAAGTTGTAAAGCAAATAATACTTTATACCTTATCATAGTAATACCTAATTCATCTGATCTATGTTTTTACTTCTATGATTTGATGGCACATGAACACCCGTGAGCTTTCAAGGGTTTATCAATGGCAAACTGGTTGAGGGGAAATACCCAAGAGTATTTGGGAATGGTGGTGGATGCATCCCAACATCTCAGAGATGCTCAAAGATGTTCTAGGAATGCTCGGTAATGTTTGAGGAAGATGGAGGAGCGATTTGCAAAACCAAATCTAGTTCATAGGGATTTTTGATGTTAGAAATGGAGGATGTGATGATGATGAGAAGGGAGGATGTTAGCGAAATGCTAGGTTTTTGGGTCACAATGGATTTTGAAGACTCTAATAATATCTAACCTTAGGAATCAACCCATTAACCACTTAATCTCATTCATAAAAGTGATTACTCTTATAACTTACCTTCAACATGTTAGGGTTTCAACAACACCAATAGGTGGTCAAGATTAAAATATGATGAATAGCTAAGATTATAACTTTGATGTGTGACATCGATCATGTTAAGTGGATGGTTGAGATTAAGACGTGATGGATGGCTTAGATTTATTCACACACACACACACACACACACACACACACACACACACACATATATATATTATATTTATATTTATATAAATAAATATTGAGTGTCTACAAGTTGAAATACTTAAAGCAAATAAATATTTGGAATGCCAAGTATTTTGGTAATATTTTTATTTAAAAATGCCTCCATGTATTTTGGTAATATTTTTAAATAAAAATATTACCAAAAAGACATGGAGGCCTTTTTAAACTTATAAAAAATCTTTCCTTGGCTCTCTTCTATTTTATTCTCTGGGCTCACGTGGTGGGCCCTTTTTAAATTTTTCCATATGGGTCGATCTCGTATCCCTGCTCGATCCCGCATTTGGGTTGATACCGCATACGGGTTTGATCCTGCATCCCAGTTTTTTTACTATTGGTGAAGGTTCCTCTAGGATCGTCCCCTGTGCTCCTTTTATTTCTCAAAGTTCTGTCTTTGGCCTTATGGTTGGTTTGTTAATATATTGTAAAAATGCTTTGGGGTCCCTTTCAAAATCCACTTTTAATGAAAATATTTACCTATAAAAAAAAAACATTTTTAAAGAAAAAAAGAAATTAAATATGAGCTCAAAAATTTACAAGAGAGAATTGAAATTAATGGAATGAATAAAGATTCATATATGAAATAAAAACAATTACTTTCTAATTATCATAATTCATTTAAAAAGAAATCATATTGGTTCCAAAAATCTAGAGAAATGTCTCAAGGAAGGAGATACAATACAAAAAAAAACATGTTACAACAAAATCAATTTTTTTTTATCATCATATCAAAAATATTTTAACTCCAAATGGAAGAAATATTAAGGAAAAAGAAGATATAAGGAAGGAATCAATTAATTATTTCAAAAATATTTTGTCAAATTCTAGGTAATATAAGGAGGCACAATAAAAGCTTTTGCAAAATATTCCATCAATTATCACTTAGGGATAAAATGAAATCTTGATGAAGAAGATATCTATGGAGGAGATCCATGAAGCAATTTTCTATTTCCATCCTAAAAAGGCACATGGCCTTGATAGATTTCTTACAATTTTCTTTAAAAAAAAATGGGATTTATTGAAGAGTGATATGTTAGTTGCGATCGAAGAGACCTAAAAAAAGAAGGCTATAATAAGTGATATCAATGCTACTTTTATTACCTTGGTTACCAAGAAATATGACACAAAATATTTTGATAATTTGTGTCCAATAAGCCTTTGTAATATGATTTATAAGATTATTTTAAAAATTATGACAAAAATATTGAATGGCATTCTAGGGTGTCTTATCTCAGAGGAACAATATGGCTTTGTTCATTGTAAACAAATTCTTGATGGTATAATTATTACATAAGAGGCCATACATTATCTTCATTCCATGAAAAAACTAAGTATGCTTTTGAAATTAGATATGAACAAAGCATATGATAGGGTTTCTTGAAATTTTCTACATGCTATTCTTAGAAAGTTTGGCTTTGATTATAGTTGGTGTGAGTGGATTAAATTTTGTTATAGCACTGCAAAAGTTTCTATTTTTATCAATGGTTCTCTTGTTGGTTACTTCAATTCATCTTGTGGACTTCATAAAGGTGATCCACTTTTTCCTTATCTATCCATTCTTCTAGTGAAAGAATTAGGGAGAGCCTTTTCAAAGGTAAAAATGGAAGGAAAAAACAAGGATATTCAAGTTGCAAAAAATAGTCCCTTTGAATCTTGTCTCCAATTTGTTGATGATACTTTTATTTTGGGCTATCCCTTAGTCAGTGAGGCCATGGAGTTTAAATATATATTATCATGCTATGATAAGGCTATCGGACAATTGGTAAATACTACAAAATCTAAGATTTTCTCATTAATATTGTCCTATATTTACAACAAATTATTGTGAATATTTTAGCGTTTAAAATTTAAAAAATTTCATCAACCTTCTTGGGTATTCATTTTTTGATAAAGGAAACAAAAAGGAGCTTTCGATCTCTTTTTTGTATAGAATTAAAGCTTGCTTGGTAGGTTGGAAAGGTAATTTTTTTAACCATGGAAGGAAATATACAACTCATAAAGACTACATTGCAATCCATCCATATTTATATGATGTCATTTTCAAGACTACCAATAGGTATAGCATTAGAAATTAATAAAATTCAAAGAGACTTTCTATGAAAATGTTGTGAGGAAAAATTTAGGTTTCCTCTTTGTAAGTGGGATAGGGTTTGCAAAGGAAATAATATTAGAGGAGCGAGCTTTTGGAATTGCAAAATTATAAATTTGGTATTAGAAGCAAAGCTTGGGTGGAAATTATTCCAAGGTTAAGGAAAGAATCGGGCAAAAATATTACTTCAAAAATATTGTTGGCAGTTTTGCAATATGCCACATTAAAAATTTTGAATGGAAATTGATTGTAGTATGACAAAATATATTAATATGATACTATAATATTTTGATAGATCTAATATATTGTAGCTATATTTTATTTTTCCTTCTTTATTTTTGTGCACCCTTTTTTTGGATTGGAAATAATAGGTGTTTTAAGGAAAAATGGCTGGAAGAATGGATTGGAGACTTTGGTTTGTGTTTTCTATAAAATCACTAAAAATGGTGTATAAATACTAAGTACATAATATGAAAAATTTACTAAAAAATGAAAGCATGTTCACTCCAACCAAGGGGTGAAAAGCCCTACGCATTCCCTATTAAAGTGGAATAAGGAAAATGAACTAAAAAATTATGAAGCTTCAAAAATAGCTCAGTAACTACGTCACCCAAAGTTGAAGTTTTTGGAGAATCATGTTCGCCCCAAGGTTCAGGCAAAGGTTTTGTTCACCCCACTTTGGGGCAAAAATCTTGGAAAATCTAAGAAACGTGCCCGCCCATCGCAATGAAGACATGTTCGGTGAAAGTCTTGAGTTGTAACGGACTTGGGAAAAATTTGGCTAAAAAGGAGGGTGTTCGCCCCAAATTTGGGGCGAAAGCTCCATTCACCCCACTTTGGGGTGAACATTATTGAAGGTAAGGTGTTGAAAATTCAATGTCACGTTCACCCCGGTTGAGGGGCGAAAGCTCCATTCGCCCCTCCCGAGGGTGAACGTACTATAAAAGCAAAAGTTTGGGTGAACGCATCATGAATGTTGAAGTCAGGTGAAGAGCTATAAAGGTCGAAGTGATGTTGAAAAGTCAAAGTCACGTTCACCCCAAGAGGAAGGCGATGGCTCCTTTCACCTCTTTTGGGGGTGAACGTAGATTTAAAAAAGAGAATGATGCAACTGTTAAAGGCACTTTCACCTGGAAAAGAAGGATGACTGTTGTCATGACCAGAGAAGGAATATGATCCATTAAATCTATAAAGGCATCCTCTCCACTAATGCACGCCTTGGAAAGAGTAAATGTGCATTCGCTTATTGTCAAGGTTGGGAAAAGTATGTTGTCAATGACATCATGAGTTTTCAAGAAGCGCCCAAGGTAGGCCAATAAAAAGCATTAAATGATGGAGGTGAGGAGCAATTCAAATTGTGGATCTCGAGCAAAGGGGGAGTAGCAATATTAAAAGTGCCAGGTGATTTTCATAATTTCCAAAATAGAAGCACATTTTTGAGATGGCGAATGCATCCAGTCAATGACCAAGCCTTACAGTTTTTCATGCACCGACACCTAGAGATGCTGATTTTCTGGAGGAGTTTCCTTAGAAGCTGGATCACTATTTTGAGGGGATGGATTTTTAATATTTCCAAGAAGGAATTTTCTCATTATGGTTCCTGATTTGTAAACATTTTGTCTCCATGTGCATTTAATGAAAGAGGCAAAATCCTCTATAAATACTACTCAATTCTCATTGTAAAAGGAGGTTAGACATTCTACAGAAAAACTATTCAAGTTCTCTACATCAATAGAAGATACTTGGCTTCTAAATTTGCAAGTGATCTTATGTGTGATTTCCTTCTATTTTTATGCATTTCTATTTTACACTCATATTCATTATCTATTGTTAAGTTTAAATTCTGCATCTGAGTTTGAACATTGTTGGTGAGGGAGTGAGTCCTGGAATACGATCTTGGAGGTAGTCTTTGCAAGGTTGTAAGTAAAATCTATTGCCTTATTTTATTACATGCTATTTTAATTCTTGGGTGGAATTCCTGCTGCTAGTCTGTCCCCAATCCTACACCTTCGGCCTGTGGCCCTATTTCCCATCTCTTTCTACAATTTCTAATTTATTTCCTGTAACCTTAGTCTTCAACCAGTGTAGGATTTAGTAAGGGAGCCAACCCTCTCTAGAGATTGGCATGGAGGACATTCCTTTCCTTTGGCCTTTCAATATTGGCCATGTCTAGGGTGCACAAACATAGTTTTGTTAATTAGGTAGATATTTGACCAACAATTTTTGGCACGCTCGATGGGACCCCGAAAGTTCCACTTTCAACAGTATTAAGGTTTGATGTTCACCTTCATGCTGTATAGTTAGAACATATGGCGACTCGATTATACCCAAAAACCTCCAAACATGAAGGTAGTAAAATTTGTGCTTCATGATTACGAGATCGAAGGCCAAAAATCTTGAAAATCCTATTGATTTCTATGAACTTGATACCCAAATGTTAGGAGAGCATCCTCAACTAGTCACTTTATGCCGTACATCATCATTACCTCAATAATTTCATACATCATCGGCAACATCCTCGTGATTAGTTGGTGTGTTTTCTACCCCTACAAGTCTAGTTAGTACTGCTACTAGCATTCCCCAAGCTCAACCACACACACCAGTTCACATGGCTCAAAACCCACCACCATAGCAACAACAACCACCAAGGCAATTCCCAACATGGAATAGCTCAGGAGCCTTGAACTTACAAGCACAAAATCTAGTTCCCCAAGAAACTTTGAAGGCTTTTCTGACCTATGATGGTATTGGTAAAACTGCTTATGAGCATATTCAGGATGTGGCTTCTTTGGCTACAATCCATGGCATAGTAGACGAAGATATTATGGTAAGATTGCTGGTGTTATCACTGAGAGGAAATTTGTTGTATTGGTACCGATCATTGCAACCCGATACTATCACCACATGGGATCATTTGGTGGAACTATTGATCAAGAATTTTCATGAACAAGCTAACCCATTCTCCTTGCTGCATCAGTTTACAATGATTCAAAGGCATCCATAGGAGGAGATAGTTGATTTCAATGTTAGGTTCACCCAAATTTGGCAAAGGGTTCCTGATGGTCTTCGGCCCACGCATGAACAAGTTGTGTTCTACTACCTCAGAGCATTCAACTCTGATATTGGCATGGTTGTTTGACAAACCAATGTGAATACATTCCCAGAACTATACACATAAGCGCAGAAGGCTAAATCAGATTTGATCACCATAGGCAAGCTTCCCCCAAAAATGACCATGCCTATCCTTCCCGACCTTCCACAACATTTGTATTCAAGTGCATTTTCATAGCCCATGCCTTCTATGTACCCAGTTCCCTCATGGAGCTCGGGTCCACCTCAAATCACTCTGATTCCTATCCCACAACTTCTTGCTCCAAGATTTCCGTAGTTACCCGCTCTAGCAATGCCACAGTTTCCAGCACCTATTCCTTTCCCAGCATTTCTAGTGCCACTAGTTCCACTACCATTTCCTACCCCATCAGTGCCTCTACCTTTACCGACACCTCCTGCACCCTCCAATCCTGATCCTTACACGACATTATTACAAGAGGTGAAGTCGACTAATTCAGCCATAAGGACAATGTCAAATGAACTTACAAAGTAAGGAAGAAGTAAGCTAAGGCTAATTTTTGGTCTAGAAGATTTCAAACATCACCAATCACCCGGGAGCAAGCAACCACTAGCAAGGGCCCTGAGAGGAACACAATAGTGTTGGAAAATGAAGAAGCTAACATGTCCGAAAAGGCATATTGGTGCTCCACTTGTAATGATCCTCATGGAGAAGACACGTGTATGGTGCATCTGAACTATGTATAGATGTTAGCAAAAATTTCAGTTAGTGGCCAAGTTAATATGATAATGGAGGTCGATCATAATTTTATGGTCCCATATTTGGAGCAAGTTTTAGTTCTTACGAGATCTGGAAAGAAGTCGATGACTGTAGATCCAGCGGAGTTGGAGCCTTTGAAGGTTCCTTCAGAACCAAAGGTGCAAAATGAGAAAGTGAAACCACTCATGAAAGTGCCTAGTGCGATGTATAAGCAGTAGGATTCAGTATTGTTGAAATATTTACTACCTAAGCAAGCTCAAGAGAAGCAACCGATAAAGGCATCAATTTGCTACAAAACTGAGAACATGAAATGAAAGAATAGGCCAAGGAGTGCCTCAAGTACCCATCATTGACAAAGAGACAAAGGGTGGAAGCTACTCAATAATACCAGGATAGGTATGAGTGGGTTGTAGAAGAAAAGGCTCCTAGGGTGTCTAATTATAACATCATGGAAGAAATGAAGAAGATTCCAACAAAGGTAAGTTTATATGATGCATTGCAATTGCCTAGGCAAGTTGACCTGTTGCAAGAGTCTCTTAAGACTGCAAAAGAGCAAAAGAAAATTCATTCTCAGATAGTGTTGGCTCAAACACTGCCGATCTCTACCACTGGAAAGAATAGGCCACCCCCATTCTATTTGTCACTCAGAATGAAGGGGTGGATTGTACACAACTGTATGATTGATTTCGGTGCTGCAACTACTATCATGCCGAAGGTAGTATGCGAAGTAATGGGGATGGAATATATGAGAAGTAGCCTAGGAGTATTGCAGCTGGATGGGACTCTAGTCAAAATAGTAGGAGTAATCAAGGATATCCCCATCGTTCTACATAGCATATCGTAAATCACTATTATCCAAGAAGTAGTGGTGGTTGACTTGGAGCCATACTTCAGCATGTGTCTCTCAAGGGAGTTGACGACGAAGCTAGGAGGTTACCTTTCCTTGGACTATTCACATTTGGATATTCCATTCAAGGGAAGAAGAATCTGCATTTATAATGAAAAGCCATCAAATTTTCATATCAAAAAGTTGGAAGAAGAAGAAAAATCTCTAGGCACAATCAACATGATGACTGAAGAATTAGAAGAAGTCAATTTGATGGAAGAAGCACTTGGTGAACTCCACCTTGAAGATGAATTTTTGCTCATGGATTTCAACGCGATGGTTGAAACTAACATCGGTTGTTATACTATAACCAAGCCTGAGCAGATTGAAGAAAAGGTCCTTGAGTCCCCAGACCCTGTTGCAAATCAATTATGGAAGTTGTACTTTGATGGTGCCAGGTGTAAAAATGGTGCAGGGGCTAGTATTGTTCTTGTTTCTCCTACAGGGTTACAAAAGACATATTCATATAGATTAACTTGGAGTTGCATGAATAATGCAGTCGAATACAAAGCATTGTGTCTTCTATTGAAAAAGGTTAAGAAATTAGGCATCAAACAACTGCAAATCTTTGGTGAGTCTAAGCTTATTGTCCACAGACCATAAACAAGTGTGTGCTAAAGTAGCACTACTTGAAGGCTTATCACAATAGAGTATGGGATTTGTTTGAGTCCTTTACAACCTTTGAACATTCAAGGCAATTTCATGGGAGCAGAACAAGCATGCTGATATTTTAGCCTCTCTTGGTGCAAATTACTCTCCCATGGAACAAGTGGTCAAGAAACCCAAGACTATCAGGGTAATCTATAGACCCTCAGTCCTCGATAAGAACCTCTATTGGCAAGTGTTCGACAATGATGAGAAAATAGTCAATTTTTTAATTAAGGAAGCTGCAAGCGCAGATGATAGAGTACTTGTCGAAGAGGAGATGGAGGGAATGATTCAATTGAAGAATAATCACATTCCTAGGGGATTGATTTTTCTAGAAAGCCTATTCAACCAAAATGATAGGGTTGAGAAGCATAAAATCAAGGTAGATGCGAAGGAATATAAGGAGTTGCAGTTGGAGCCTGAGAAGATCATCAAAATCAGAACCGATTGCACGTTAGAAGAATTGGAAGATATCAAGAACTTGTGTTATGAATTCCTCGACATTGTTGCATGGAGCTATCAGGATTTGAAGGGATATGACAAGAACATGATCCAACATACCATTGAGCTACAAGCGGGAGTAAAATCTTTTTGACAGAAATAGTGGCCTATCAATCCCAAGATCGAGGTGCTCATGAAGGCATAACTATTAAATATGCTGGAAGCAAAATAATATATCCAATTAAGCACTCAACATGGGTGGCAAACCTAGTGCTAGTTCAAAAAAAGAATGGAGATATCCGGTTGTGCATGGATTTTTGAAACTTGAACCAGGCATCACTGAAAGATCATTACCCTCTTTTACATATTGATCAAATTCTCCATGTGGTTGCCGGAGCACAAATATTCTCATTGCTAGATGGTTTCTCTGGTTATAACCAGATCTGGGTGAAGGATGAGGATCAACACAAAACAACATTCACTACTAAGTGGGGCACGTTCGCCTATCAAAGGATGTCGTTCGACATTTCAAATGTTGGCAGCTACCTTTCAGAGAGCCATGGACATCACTTTCGATGAGTTATTAAATAGAATTATTGTGATTTACCTTGATGACATGACTATGTTTTTGCATCACAGAGAAGAGCACATTTCTCATTTGAGGTAGGTGTTCAAAAAATACTAGGAGTTCGGGATTTCCATCAACCCGAAGAAGTCTATATTTGCTGTCAAAGAAGGAAAATTGTTAGGTCATGTGATCTCACAAGAAGGACTAGTGATTGATCCCACAAGGGTTGAGGTGCTCTTGAAGCTACCACTACCAGCTAACAAAAAGGACCTACAATATTTCTTCGATCAAATAAATTTCATTCGAAAGTTTATTGTTGATTTTGCTCAGGTAGTGAAACCTATGACCGAGCTCTTGAAAAAGAACACAGATTTTAAATGGACCGAAGCAAGAAGACAAGCTTTTCAAGAGATCAAGGAGAGGATTACCCAAGCACCAATATTAATCAACCCAAATTATTCTAAGGATTTCATATTATATGCAGTGGGTGAACAAGAGAGTTATGTTGTTGTTCTCATGCAGAAGCAAGAAGATGGAGATGAAAAGCCAATTGCCTTTCTGAGTCAAGTTATTGCACCACACCAGGAGAAATATAATTTCATCGAGAAACAGGTGTACGCAGTGATGAAATATTTGAAGAAATTTTGACACTTTGTCTCGTAAAGCAAAATGGTCATTTATGTTATACACCCAGATGTTCAAAATTTCATTCTCCAAGGGGAACTAGGTGAAAAAAGAGCAGGTTGGGTCTCAAAAATTCAAGAGTATGACATGGAGATCCAACCGACAAAGCTAGTTCATGGATGAGCTCTTTTCCAAGAATTAGCCAAAAGTGCAACATCTGAATCATTGACTATGGTAAGGAAAGAGGATATCGATGAAAGCATTTGTGCAAATCATGCTATGATAGGTCATGATTGGATAGAGGACCTTGTTGAATTCTTTACCACTAGTAAATGTCCACCACACCTTGATGCTTCACAACGTCAAAGGTTTAGGTTGAAAGCACTCAAATATGTTATGTTTCCAAATGGACTATTTCATAAGAATATTGATGGAGTTCTCCTCAGATGTGTGAAGGAATCAAAAAAGGAAAAGATATTGGAGGAGTTTCATTCTGGTCTATCAGGTGGCCATTATGCAGGAAGGCCCATGGCCTTGAAGATCATTCGAGCTGGCTACTTTTGGCCTACTTTGTTCATCGATGCTCATAAAGTAAGTCAACACTACGATAACTGTCAGCGGTATGTTGGTAGAACTAGGAAAGGAGCACTGCCCCTACGCCCAATTCAAGTGGAAGTGCCATTTCAGTAGTGGGGCCTTGACTTCATTGGAGTCATAGACCCACATTCTTCCATGGAATACAAATACATCTTAACGGTGATAGATTATTTCACCAGGTGGGCAGAGGCTATTCCTACCAAAAAAGTAGATCAAGCTACGATCATCTCTTTCCTGGAGGGACTCATTACCTAATTTTGGTGTCCCATGATGTCATTATAATAGATAATGGGACTCCATTCATTGGGGCCAAGATCACTGAATTCACCAGTAAATATGGGATCTACCTTAAAGCATCATCCAACTATTATCCATAGGGAAATGGGTTGGCCGAATCTACAAATAAGAATTTATTACGAATCTTGAAAAGGACACTAGGTAGCAATAAAAGGAGTTGGCACTTGTTGTTGAACCAGGCTCTATGGGTAGACTGCATATCTATGAAAAAGTCTATTAAAGCCTCCCCTTACTCCCTAGTGTATGGAAAAGAAGTAGTTCTACCTTCTCATATTGAGCTCCTCGTCCTCCAGACCTTACAGTTGTTCAAAGATGAAGATGATGAATATGATCCGATGAGCACAAGGTTGGATCAATTATTGCAGTTGGAGGAGGACAGGGAAAAGGTATATCAAGATTTCATCAAACATACCAAAATAATGCAGAAGTGGTTCGAAAAGAAGACAACAAAGCACAGGTTTCAGGTGGGAGACTTAGTTCTTAAATGGAACGAGAACAAGGCCAAGCCAAGGAAACACCACAAGTTTGATGTGATCTGGGAAGGCCCATTTCAGATCTCTATAGTGAATTTGGCAAATGCATACCATCTTCGGGACATGGATGGTTGGGATCTTCCTATTCTAGTAAATGACCTTCATCTGAAGGCCTATGTTCAATAGATTGGATTTTAAGAGGTACCACCTTGTAAATATGTACAAATTTTCCTTTAGTATTTTATTTGTTTTATAAAATAACATGAAAATATAAAAATAAAAATAAAATAAGAAATAGAAGCTCTAGGTCAATGCGCTATAAAAGCAGTCAAAGTCGTGTTCGCCCCAAAGTTGGGGTGACACGTTCGTTCGCCCCTAGTTGGGGTGAACACGTTGATTAAAATGTGCATCGCTAATTTAAAGGTAATTACAAGGTGATTAAAGGTATTTTTGTTTGGTGTGGACCGACGAGGTTTTAATATGCGAAAGGCACATGCACCTTGGTTTTTTGGAAAATGACTTCAAATATTAATGCAAGGTGTCAGTGAAAATAAAATAAGAAAAAAATGGAGAGAGAAAAACGTAGAAGCGCAAGCTATATACTTTTATTTTTGGCATGCAGGCACCCCTAAAAGAAAGAAAAATCTAAAAACAGATAAAATCCCTAAAAGCAATTGTTTTTCTGTTAAAATCATGCTTTTTCTAAATCTGGGTGAAAAAGAAAGATGGAGGAGGTTTTAAAAGAAGGACATTCATCATGGAGATGTACCAGGGAAGTCGAGGGCATTTTTAGAAGCAAAAAGGAGGAAGACGAGTGCACCTCAGGGATGCTTTCACCCCCATTATTTTCCAAAGCACCTTGAGTTCGTAATTTTGAAAGCATTCTATCAAAGCAATTTCACCCCCCGATGCGTGGCAAATATCGAGAATTGTGCATGCAAGCTAAGGCATATTCCTTAGGTATTTAATTCAAAATGTGCACCCAAATTTGCATTGGAGGAAGGTTTGGTGTTTCCAAGAAGCAAAAATACACATGATTGGTTTTCGGGTGACCAATTTATTTTTCCAAGTAAGATTTGATAGCCAGAGCATGTTTTATGATAAAATTGCCTAGCAAAGGAGGGCACACTTTCCAAAGGTTTTTTTGGAACCATTTATTGCATCCATAGGATTCGATTGTCATGCTACAAGAAATCATTTGAAACCAATGAGCTATTACAGGCTCTGGTCAACTTGCCTCTTTATTCTGATAAAAGAAGTATTGCTAAAGAAAACTTAACATAATGGGTAAGGAAACCCCAGTGGTAAACTTATGATTTTACAAGTATTACACACTCCAGATTTTAGTTATACATTATCTATATAAAATTGACCAAGCAAAGACAACTTAATTATTATGCCTTATGTAGACCGGTGCCTATCCAATTGGGCTGTTATAGCAATTTAACAACATTCAAAATATGAACAGAAAGAATGGGGAAGAGAAGAATCGATGCACCATTAAACTCATTCGAATATCGTAATCAGTCTAAGGGTTAACCGATGAAAGAAATGCTCACAATATGTTTGAATATCGTAACCTATTATGAGGAAACACACAAAACTAAAGACAAAGAAATGATAAAACTAAAACCCAAAATTGTATTAATTTCAACAATAATGATTACATGCAGAGTTGGTAGAATGCCATTAAAATCTATTTTCAAATATTTAATACAATGAGAAAGCCTTGTTCAAATGATGTAACAAGACTTCGTCAATCTTCCTTCTAAAATGTTAGCAAGGAGAATCTCTGGACTTCAGGCTCAGAAAGACTGGAAATATTCTCAGCTCTCCAAACGCAGCATTACCAAAACCTGCACAACAAAGGGAAGAATGAGGGATGGCAGAGAAAATAGACACAATGGGAATACAATAACACAACTCAAATGGGCACTCAAGTATACCTCTTAGCAAAATTGCTATCTCTAAATGCTTGATGTAGATTCTGACCCTGGATGCTTCCTTTTATAGCTTCTGGTTCTTGAATCTATTATTTTTGGCTTGATCTTGGCCTTACACTTGTCACAATTTGGTTTGTCCTTTAAAACTGGTATATTTGGCTTCCATTATATATTTTTATTCATATTGTATACTTTTATTTGGATCTTTTTTGTTTTAACTAGTTCAACCAATGATATCAGTGCATTGAGGGTCTCCCTCATCTATTTTTCCATCCTCGGTTCCTCCTTTTTCTATTTCTTCCTGATTATCTGATTGACCTTTTTCTTTGGATGTTTCTCCTTTCTAACTTTATCTTCATCTCTAGGGGGTGAGCTCATTTCTAGTTGTAGGCTGCATATTTTAATCTCTTTTCCTTTTTGCCCTATTGCAACCATCTGATCTATTTTCCAATCATCCTCCAGGCATCAGTGTTAAAAGTTACAAAAAATCTTAACATATTCATCTCCTGTAGAATCCTATTTTTTTGTATGCTAATATAATTTTTACTTTTTTCATACTGGGTGATCAACATCTCCATAGTATTTACTAAGAAAGTGGTTTGTCTGGTCATTTCTGGCTCATCATCGGGCTCACAATCAAAGTCTTCTATTTTATCTTTAAGGAGATCCTCTATATTGGCAGTTTCTAAGAATTCCTCCAATGATAACCCAATATCTGCCAATTTCTCTATTATGTCATCCAACAGACTAAACATTTCTACAACATTATTGAGCCATCTTTCTATGTTTGATCCAAACATAGCTGCCTTCATGAATTCAATATTACACTTGATCTCAATACCATCATTTAACAGCACTTCTTGGTTCTGCATCTCCTCAAAATATTCTGACATTAAGTCGAGGGTAGGGCGAATGATTTCAAAGTCTTCTTCCCTCTAGAAAATCAGGCTTTCCATTTCTTGAGTAGTAACTCGAATCACCCTAATCTGCCTGAACATCTCAGTGATCCCCTTGATCTTGTCTCGAATTTTAATTGACATCTCCCTTTTTATTGTATTCAAATAGTACGTATAATTGAGGATTTTTACCACCAAGGGGGGTGTTGCTACTAGGGTGTTCTTCTGTGCCAACTCTTCCTTCAGTTTATTTATTAAAGCTTGCATCTCTACTTTTTATTTATCACTTGTTTCTAGTTGGCTCCTCAATTCTATATTACTTTGATGAAGTTGGTCCATAGTTTGCTCTTGTACTACTTTAGCTACTCTGACCATATCACCTTCTTTTCCATGTACTAAAATTCCTCCTATTTTCTCATCGATTTTGAGAACAACAGGCTCTTGTAGGGCAGGTATGTGTACTTCTACCATATCCAATTTGGGAGTCTCTATTTCTACTCCAGCTGTAGAATCATCTCCCCTACCTCCCATTCCTACTACCACTTGTAGCTCATGCTCCTCGACAACACTAAAAACTGTTTGTTCTTCAGATCTCTCCAACACAACTTTCATGGAGGGCAGTGATAGCCTAGGTTTCTTTATTTTTGGGGTAGATAAAATTATTTGCTTCTTAACTCTGTGATCCCTAAAGATACCTCCAAATCCACCTGCTCTTCTCATGTTCATATGTATTACTGATGGAATTTTTATCTCCTTGTATTTTATCTTCAAAGAGCTGGGAATGGCTCTGGGAGCTAACTTCCTCACACTAGTCACTGCTAATAGCTGGCTAGAAATAGGAACTATAGCTTACTTGGGAGAAGTCAGCTCCTGAGCAGGTGCAACAACAACTTCCTTTCCCTTTGTTGTACTCAGGCTTTCAGAGACTTCTTGGGAAGTGTTGGGTGTTGCCTCTATTCTGAGGCGAGTATCATCAGGGGCTCGGACTTGTTGTTCTACAACATCTATAGAGCTCACAGTGACTTCCATATGATCAATACCCTGATATTCTATCAATTCTAATAGGGGGTCTTCTCTGATTGCTTGGGTGGCTTCTAGTAAGAGGGGGGCTACAGATTCCACTGAAACTCTTCTGACTGAAATCAATTTCGAGGGGTAATCATAGGCTTTTTGAACTTGCGAATTGCCCCTTTTTTCAAAGGGGAACTTATCCCATACAATCTTCAAATATTTCCCCTTTTCTATAGCATCTAATAATTCTTCTTCGTAAGCATCTCTCCTGTGCTCGACCCAGGCGTAATCACGATTTTTCATTAACCTCTCATACTTCTTATCTGGATCGTAAGGTCTCCAAGTTATCTCTTCAAAATCCATGAGATCTAAATCATACATCCCCTTGAGTAAAGTTGGATATCCTATAAATATATAACTTCCAAATTTACAAGGGACATTGAGCCATGGAACTCTATCGTGCTTCTTCACCAGTCTCATTTTAGCCTCTTCGGCCACCTGTCTGCATAGCTCTAGGGCAGCAAGAGATAAGGGACAATACATAGGTAACATTTTAGGGGGAATCTTAGCTCCATAGAGCCAAATGTATGTGAACCCCTCAGAGAAGAAATAATCTCCTATGTCTTTTTCCTTTATGAAAGCTCTTACCCCAGGCCCCAGTCTCTCAGGGAGGAAACCAATTAGAATCCAGTGAATTTCAATCATGAAAATATCACAAAACCAACCCATGTGAGTATGACCTTCGTGTATCCTCCAAAAATTGGTCTGGACGTAAGGACTCTCAATGGCCCCAACCCTCTTTCAGCTTTCCTCTCCTAATTGTCCCGCTAGCAGGTGTATGAGGATGGAGTAGTGAGAAAAATCAGGCATCTCCTGTCTTTGTTTCAAAATAGCTTCTTTTAATTCTGACAATTGTGAGTGCATTTGATCACTCAATTCTTGCTCCCAGGCATAAATTGGGGTGTTTATTGCCCGGTTACTCTGTGCTACTAAATACAACACTTTCCTACCCACTACACTGAGGTCTTGTACTCCTAAAATGATATTAGCCATATCACAAAAATCTCGGACCCATGGTTTGAAAGCAATTTTTCTGATGGGAAACTTATCAACTATTTTCTCATGCTCTTCAAAAAATGATTTAAAAATATCTAAATTTGTTAACATTCGAGACTGCCTTTCAATTACCTTTTGAATCAACTGAGTATTGGAAGGCGCCAGATTGAAGACTTGCTTGATGTGTCTAGCCACGATACTGAACACTGGTCTATCTCTATTGTCTCAAAATGTCCTGGTTTTCTCATCATACGCCATGGCTAACCAGGCTAGTAAGTCGGAGGAGTAGTATACCCTTGGACATATCAACTTTCCTAGATTACTGGTCCACCTAGTACTCTTGGGAAAACCCTTATGTTGCAGTCTCCTCACTTTGTGAAATAGGTCTGCTAGCAACCAAGGGGCTCTATGATCATTCTCCATTGTGCGAGCAAAACTTTGGATGCAAGTATTTTCAATTTCATACTACTACGTGGGAGTGAGCTTTTTATCGGGCCCACTTTTCTGGGTGAAATCATACATCGTACTCCTAGGCACAACTGGTCTAGGGAGTTCGGCATATGGTAATTGGTTTGTGACAAACTTTACCACTTCTTCTGTGTCCTTGGGTATGAAAGCAGTTCCCCAAGCCTCCATCTCACTCGTGGTAACTATTCTAGCTCACTGAAATGAAACTCTCGAGTCTCTGCTCACTTTCTGCTCTTTCAAACCAGTTCTTTGCTCAAGATTACTAGGGTGGTAAGGTCATTTGATATTGTGAGTTTAAATACTTGATGGCAAAGTGGGCTCACTGTCCTCGCATAACTTGTCATTAATATAGCATCACCAACTACCTTTTCAAATTCACCAATGGAGATTTGCCAAAGTGTCACTTTCTAATGTCGAATAGTTATGGTAGGTGGCTTTCCTTGTCTTGCACGTCCATAGGGACTTTGATCTATGTACTTGCAATCATTCACAGCTTCCCTATTGGTTACCAAACTGATCTTCCCTCTGACATGGAAATACAAACATGGTGGTGGTGGCTTTTCGTGAGAAAGTGTTCTACCTTTTTGGTCTTGAAAGAGATTTAGCTTCAAAAATAGTTACACCGTTAACAAGGTGGTGATCATTTTGGGGATCTATCATCAGATTTGGTTATTGAGGTGTGTGCCCATCGGATCCATCAACTCATGATGACCGTTGGATGGGATTCACATTGTATACCTGTGTTTGATACTTTTGGACCTGCAAGAATGTTAGCTCTATAATATGGAAGACATATGTCAATGGTGGTCATGCACATTATAGAAGATATCCTAACATTTTATTGGTTAGTCAATTTCATACTCTAATAATAATCATTGAATTAGGGCTTTTATCCTTCATCGAATATTGATTTATTAAAGGATAATCACAGTGATTAGAAAAATTACTAACCTTTGGTTAATGCTTATCCCTTAATGACTTGCTTACCTTGCTAATGGCTCATCATCCGATCAAACACATGATCTTGCACGTTCGTCCGATTGTCCAGACCTGTACCATCGTTTACTGAAGAGAGGGGGTCATTATCAACGTGTTTAGACCCTTTCTTAACCTTAATTGATTTTCCACTAGCGAAATAAACCATGTCTCTTAACCTTCAGGTGACTTGATCATGCATGACCGTCGGATCCGGTCGGGGTTCACCGCTGTCGTTAGATCTAGTAGAGCTATACACTTTTTATTGGACTTTATTTTCCTTTGATAGTCATGAATAAGCACAATCATTGGATCAAATCGAGGATAAGCACGACCGTCCGATCTGGGTCAAATATTACTTAGTCAATCAACCATTTTGTCATCTTTCATCTTCTTTAATTCAAATGCCACCATCAGATCCGGTAGGTTAGAGCACGGTCGTCTGATTTGATAAGATTGCACCCTTCTTAATGGGTGATCACTTTGATAAAGCACCACCGTTGGATCTTTGGTGAGATCATACATGGCCATTGATGGATGCTCCATATTTCTTAATATATTTGGGTGAAAGCGCTACCATCGGATCAAGTGGATTAAAATGCTACCATAGATCTTCTCTTGCTTGTAATTGATCTAGTGATGTCTCCACTGTTGGATCTAGGCGATATTAACCATGATCATTGGATTTGACCTATGTGCACTAATGTCTTTTATGTGACCTTGATTAACTCACGACCATTAGATTTTGGTAGATCGAAGCACCACCATTGATCTCCCTTTGGTTTGTAATTGCTTTTGAAAGAGCATTGTCATTGGATCTAGGCTAGTTCGAGCACCGCCATTGATTTATTTTGACCATCATTATATTGATGACCACCCTGTTAAATATTGATCACTTTTAGGAAAACGTGGTCATCGGATCTAAGTGGGCTTAAGCACCACCATCGGATTAACCTATGGTGTATGCTCTATATTATTTTGATTCTTTTGCTTGAAGTGCGACCATCAGATCCGATCGGGTTTGAGCGCTATCATTGATCTACCGATTGTGAGAGATAGCTTGGTTCAACTTAGTCGTGGACTTCTGATTGGCTAGATGAATCGCTTTAAGCACTACCATTGGATTGGGCATAGATTATTGATCACGACCGTCGATCGAATTTGACCTGCAAGGTTAGTAGCTAAAAGGTGCATGCTTTTGATTTTTATTAACCTTGATTAAGCGAATGGGGAATAATTAGTAACGTGTTAGGGCCCTTGCTAAATATGATTAATTTGACTAATCAAGTGTTGAATTTGTCTTACCGATAGATTTACCTTCGTTTATTTGAAGCGAGCGCTACCATTGGATCATCTCGAGAGAGAGCGCATCCATTGATCTCCTTTGAATCTGTGCATATTTTAAACATAATATTATTTTAATCCTTCGGCTATCCTTGGTAATTTGTGGTGGAGGCACATCCATTGGATTAGGTGTGAGTTGTGTGTAACCATTGGATTCAACTAAAGATGCTTGTTGCTTTAGCAGATCGGGTGCATATTTGGAGTTATTTTCCTTAAGAAAGGTGCATCGATTGGATTAACTTTCAATAAAGCACAATTATGGATCCTTCGTGACCTGTTCACTTCATAACTAAAAATAAAACTTGTATTAACATGAAGGGGGAGGTATTAGTGATGTATTATGACCCTCGCTAATCTAGTTTAGCAATTTTAAACTAATCTCCCAACACTTAACCCATTTAATGATAATTCATGAATTTTCAAGTGAGCACAGCCATACGATTAAATCATAATCAAGTGTAGCCTTTATATTTGCCCTATTAGCTCAATTTTTAATTTAAGGGGGTGCATACCCTCAAGGATTTAATTAATTTTTCATTCAAAACCTTAGGTTTTATCTCTTTTGACCATGGTGCATTAAATAATTGACTTTTTAGAGTGAGCACATCCATCCGATTAAGGAGGATCTGGGCGCTACCTTTAGATCTTCTCAAGGTGTTCGATATTTAATGAAAGGGGGTGCATACCTTTGAACAATTAACATTCCACTTAAGACCTTAGGTTTTCATACTTTAGACCATGGCGCTTACCTTACCCCTTAAATGATTTTATTTAAAAATTTACTTAGGCTAGAGGTGACCTCGGGTCCAAATATTTTAATAATACTTTTAGATACCTTGGGACTGAGGGGTTTATTTATTATACTTAGACCTGCAAGTTATGATTATTTTTAAAATGAGGGCTCAGATTAAATTCATGGATCATAAACCTTACTTTAAAAAGTTGGGTATTTTAATGGTTTGACCTTTGTAGTGGATGTTTATCTATTTTGACTTTAATAGACCTTTAGGATAAAACAACATTTATAAAAGCAATCCAATAATGGCTAAGGTTAGGTTTATAAACCAAACATTGAAGGTCAACTTCTCAGATGAAAATGCAATGGGGGCCAGCAACATTTGCTAATTTATTGAAACAAAAAATTTAAAATTGGGGGTTTCAGATGTTTGAGTCGATTTTGGCTCCAACATAGGCTCTGACTAGGACAATGTGATTAAAACATGAGGCACTTGAGAATTCTAGAATCTCCTAGTTATACTGCGAATACAAATCATCAATCCTGATAAGAAAAATTTGAAAAATAAAACATAATTACTTTTAAACTTTAAAACTGTACAAACAACATGATATCAAAGCAATAGAGTATTGAAAACTGTAATTCCTTTTATTCAATTTGAAAACTAGGGTAAAAATTTTAGAAACAGATGAGTTTTTTTAGATATATTGTTATGTTTATTTTAGCAAGGTCATAGGATATGATTACACATAATTTGTCAAAGCTATTTGTTCCATCATGCTTTGGCCCATGTGTGTGTTAGTGCATTCATTTTGATTCCCAAGTCTTCCAAGACTTTGCTATTTTTAAGAAAAATAGTTAAGCTTAGTGTATGATTTCACTCTTAAATATGTTCACCATTTTGTAGGGCTCCACTGCCAGTCAAGAATCTATAGCCTCTATGGAGTTTCTTCTAATCCCATCTGGTTTTACTCTACTTCCAATCAAGCGTCTATAGCCTCAACAGAGGTTTTCCAAGATATCTCAGGCAGTGAATCAACTTGTGTTATTTTGATTCTCTTTCTCATTTGAGAAATATTTTGATACAAGCAAATTGTACAATGAGTATGCCTGAGTTGAGGATTAGTTTTTGGCTTAAAAGGATGAGTGTAATGATTTTTAGCTCAACCACCTTCTCAAAGATACTTTGTTCTTTGTACCTTGAAATAAACTTAAGTATCATTTGTAATGTGAGGCCTCAACATGATGTTTCAATCAACTCTGATTTCACTTTGTTTTATCTCATATCATATGATTATTGTATAAACATTAATATTTGAAAAATTGTAAACATCATCAAAGTCTAAAATAAATATCCTTTCTTCTTATATATTTTTGGAGGAACCAATAGTATGGAATACTCATCATACTAAGAATACTTTGTGAAACAACAAACTCAGAACAATACAGACAAAAGATAATTGTTTAACTGGTAAACAAAACAATAAGAAAACACATTACTCAGTTTTTTGGGTTTTTTATTTTTTATTTATTATTATTTTTTTTATTTATATATATTTTTTAGTAGGCCCTACCATAGCGATTGTACATCTTGAGGTGTTGGACATTAATAGGGATAACCATAGGTTCTTCTTGCAAAGTCTACAATTTGTAAGTATTTTGACCAACAACATGGGCTATCTGGTATGGACCAATCCATTTAGGCTCGAGTTTTCCCTTTTCTCCATGCTTATCATTTTTAGGGTCCCAATAGATGACTATATATCCTTGAGAGAAAGGAGTGCCTTTGGATTTCTTATTAAATAATTTCATAGTTTTTTGAGTTTGTTCCATCATTTTATTAAGGGTTTCTCTTCTTTGCTCTTCTAAAAATACAATTTAATCTAACCTTATTTGTAAGGTATTGGGGTCTTCATGATCTTCCAATATGAGGGAAAGTGCTAATTTTTCTATCCTTGAAGGTAATAAGGCCTTCTCTCCATATACCATTTCATAGGGAGTCCTTCCTATGTTTCTTTTGACAGACAACCTATCAGCCCAAAGAGAAAATTTTAGTTCACTATCCCATCCTATTTTGTTCATACCCAATGATATTTTTATTCTAGTTATTAAATTTTTATTTGATGAATCAACAAGACCATTTCCTTGGGGATAATAATTAGCAGAATATGAATTTTATATTCCATACTTAGCACAAAATTCTACCATTTCATATGAAACAAAATATTGTCCATTATCTGTTACCAGTTTTTGAGGAACCCCAAACCTAGTTAGAATGTTTTCTTCCAAGAATTTTATAATGGTGGTAGTTGTGGGGGTTCTTAGAGGAGCAACCTGATGCAGGAGCATCCGGCGACAGCAGGGCAATCTTGCGTCAACCAAATTTTCTAAGTATTTTGTTCTATTTCTTTTCTTTTCAAAGGTGGAAGTTTTGTCGTGATATCGCGACATCGCGAAATCATGACATCAAATGGAGACCAAGGCGTAGCGGCAGTTTTATCATGATATCATGACGTCGCGATATCGTGACATCTAATGAAAACCAAGGCGAGGCAACAGTTTTGTCACGATATCGCGATGTCGCGATATCGCGATGTCGTGATATCGTGACATCAAATGAAAACTAAGGTGAGGTGGCAGTTTTATCTCGATATCATGACAACAAATGAAGACCAAGGTGAGGTAGAAGTTTTGTCATGATATCACAACATCGCGATATCACGACAGCAATTGGAGACTAAGGCGAGGCAAAAGTTTTGTCATGATATCGCGACGTCGCGATATCGTGACATCAATTGGGGACCAATGCAAGGCGAAGTTTTTGTCGCGATATCACGACATGCCACGATATCGTGACACGTCGCGATATCATGGCCTTGAGAAAGCAAACAAGAAATGAACACACGAACGACCATGCACGCGCATGAAAAAAGAGGCAACAGTCCCCGATGAACTTTCTGACAAAGCAACGATTGCAGGTCAAGGGCCTATTAAATGTGTGCTTTCATGGTGGATTAGGGAGTTGGCCAATTATGGAAGGAAAATTGAAGACTCGACGGGGGAAGCCTATTTTGTAGGTTTTGATTAATACTTTCATGCAGGTGGGTGATTAATGGCCTAGAGGGTCGAGACCTTGATAAAAACTCAAGCATTGTAATAGAATAGGGGGTGGTGGATTTAGGAAGATCGCACATAGAAGTGTGAGTGGAAGCTAAGATGAGTGCTAGCTATTGTAAAGCCTACAGGCTATGTTTGTAAAGGTTTTTAGATTAATGCATGAGAATTTGGAAATCGCATGAGTGTGTCTGTGTGTAGTTTTCCTATCCCCCATCAAGTGGTATCAGAGCCAGAAGTTCCTGAGTGGGTAACAGATCACTGGACGTGAGGCAGTTACACCAGGATCTATGGAAAGGCTTGTGAGAAAGTGAGTAGAATGCCTCCGAGAAGAAACCCCGTTGGTGGGAGAGGCATGGCGACAGCAGCAGATGTCCAGGTTTTGCAGAGGCAAATACAAGCCCTACAAGAAGAGTGGCATAAAAGATCGGAGCCAAGTAGAGATGAAGGCAATGAAGACAAAGTGGATGAAGAAGAAAACTAGTTTGAAGAAGAAGAAGAGGTTGTAGATCCTACACAAGCCAGACTATACAAATCCATATCCTAGATTGGGAAAAGGTCAAATATGGAAGTTTCAAGTATTCTGGGAACCTAGGTCCAGAGGAATTGATCGACTGGATCAATGATCTAGAAGAGTACTTTGAGTATGAAGAAGTTGAAGATCTTGAGAGGGTCAGATTTGCCAAGACCAAGCTGAAGGGTCATTCCACAAGATATGGTGGAAGGGAGTGCAGCTGGAGCAAAATAGAAGAGGAAAATAACGGATAACAAAATGGACACGAATGGTGGAGAAGTTGAAAAGATAGTTTATTTCAAAAAATTACGAGTTGGATCTGCTAAGAAAAATGCAGAGTTTGAGATAGATGAACAAAACTGTCCAAGAATACATGGAGGAGTTTTATAAGATCTCCATCATAACTGGCCATTTAGAAGCAAGCAAGGAGAAGGTTGCTCGTTATATCAATGGGTTGAGACCCAGTATCCAGGAAGAGTTGAGCTTAGTTCGGGTGAGCACCATTGAAGATGCTTACCAATTTGCTCTAAAGGTTGAAGAGAAACTGAACAGAAGGTTTGAGAGCAAGCAAAGAGGAAGAGGGCATGGAGGAAATACAGGTGGAATAAAATAGGAAGGAAAAGAGGAGAATAAAGAAGAGGTTAGCAGCAGCCGAGATCAGAAGGAAGATGAGGAACCCAGACCCCAAGTTCAAAATAATGGCTACCCAAGAGGAAGAGGTGGATCTGGATAAGGAAACAGAGGAGGAGTGTTTCGTGGAACCTGTTTCCACTGTGGAGAAGAAGGACATCGGGCATACGAGTGTCCCCAGCACCTCGAGAGGGTGAACAAGAGACCTGTGGGTCCTACTAGAGCTGCTATGGCAGAGGAAGATGCTGAATCAAAACATTCTGAGGAGGTAGAGAGAGGATAAGTCATGGTCACAAGAAGAGCCATGCTGATTGATGAAGACAAGCCAGAGCAGAGGAGAAGCCTATTTTGCACGAGGTGCAAAAGTTTAGGTAAAGTCTGTAATGTTATTATAGACAATGGAAGTACTGATAACTTAGTCTCCGAGGAAATGGTCACTAAGTTGCAGCTGGAAAGGAGAAGACACCCGCATCCATATCAGATTGCGTAGTTGCGGAAGGACCATAGAGCATGGGTTCATGAACAATGTTTAGTCACGTTCAATATTGGGAACTACTAGGACGAGGTCCTGTGTGATGTTTTCCCCATGGGTGCTTGCCATTTGCTGTTAGGAAGGCCATGGCAGTTTGATCAGAGTGCAGTGCATGATGGTCGTGCAAATACGTACTCCTTGACGAAATATGGAGTGTGCCATAAGTTAAAGCCATTACAGGAAGTGGACGAGAAGGTGTGTAGCAGTGCCAGAATTTGTCTGGTAGAAGGCAAAAAAAAATTTTGCCAGGAGATGGGGTTTAATCGGGCTACAGGGGCAGGTGCCCGTTTGGAGATGTTACAAAATACGCGGACCGAACAGCACAGAAGTGAAGGTCACTTCTCCATTTTACCTCAGGTGTCTGATGCAGGAGCATCCAGTGACAACAGGGCAATCTTGCATCATCTAGATTTTCTAAGTATTTTGTTCTATTTCTTTTCTTTTCAAAGGCGAAAGTTTTGTCACGATATCGTGACGTCACGATATTGCGACGTCGTGAAATCATGACATCAAATGGAGACCAAGGTGAAGTGGTAGTTTTGTCACGATATCACAACATCGTGATATCGCGACGTCACGATATCGTGACATCTAATGAAAACCAAGGCTAGACGGTAGTTTTGTTGTGATATCACGATGTCGTAATATTACGACGTCGTGATATCGTGACATCAAATGAAAACTAAGGCGAGGCAACAGTTTTGTCATGATATCATGACAACAAATGAAAACCAAGGTGAGGCGAAATCTTTGTCATGATATTGTGATGTCGTAATATCGTGACAATAATTGGAGACTAAGGTGAGGTGAAAGTTTTGTCGTGATATCGTGACCTGGAGAAAGCAAACAAGAAATGAACACGCGGACGACCGTGCACGCACATGAAAAAAGAGGCAACAGTCCTCGATGAACTTTTTGACAAAGCGATGGTTGCAGGTCAAGGGCCTATTAAATGCATGCTTTCATGGCGGATCAGGGAGTTGGCCAATTATGAAAGGAAAATTGAAGACTCGATAGGGGAAGCCGATTTTGTAGGTTTTGATTAATACTTTCGTGCAGGTGGGTCATTAATGGCCTAGAGGGTCGAGACCTCGATAAAAACTCAAGCATTGTAATAGAATAGGGGTGGTGGATTTAGGAAGATCACACGCAGAAGTGTGAGTGGAAGCTAATCCGAGCGCTAGCTGTTGTAAAGCCTACGGGCTGTGTTTGTAAAGGTTTTCAGATTAATGCATGAGAATTTGGAAATCGCCTGAGTGTGTCTGTGTGTGGTTTTCCCATCCCCCATCACAACCTCTACCCACTTTGTGAAGTAATCCATTGTAGTTATGATCCACTTGTGCTGGCCTGATGAGTTAGGCTTGATATCTCCAATTAGGTCAATGCCCCATTGGGTGAATGGTGCTTCAATGATCATTGGTTTGAGGGGCATGGCTGCCAACTACTTCTTTCCTACAAAAACCTAGTAGTTATGACAGTTTCTAACATATTTATATACATCCTTAAAAATGGAAGGCCAATAATATCCTGCTCTCATGATTTTATTAGTTGTGGCTTTTGGAGCAAAATGTCCTCCATAGAAACCATCATGGAACTCATTAATTATTTTTGGGACTTCATTTTCATATAAACAGACTAATAACACTCCATCAGGGTGCTTCCAATAAAGCACACCATCCTGCACATGGTATTTTTGAGCCTAAAGTTTTACTGACCTCATTCTATTTGTTGACATATCTCTAGGAAAATACAGAGTTTGTAAGTATACCAGAATTTCATCATACCATTTGCATTCTACATTATTGATTCTCCTGTTATCATGTATTTCATCTATTGTGATGACATTATTAGAGTCCTCTCCTTTATATGCTAGGTACTTCGCTAGGCCCTGTCCTCTTACAGTTTTGACTATTTTGAATTCGACATCATATTGCAAAAGTTTCACCATCCATCTTGTTGGCCTTCCTAATGGCTCAGATTGGGTAAAAATATCTTTTATTGTTATGAAAGGGATGCAATAGTAAACTTTGTTTGAACCAAATATACCTTTGAAATGTTCTAAAGATTGAATGATTGCATAAGCATGTTTTTCTAGCAAGGTATATTTAAGATGTGCTCCTTTCAGACCTGAACTCATGAAGGCTATTGGCCTTTCATTATTTTCATCATCTTTTTGTGAAAGAACTGCAACAATGGAGTGTTCAGATGCATATGAATAAATGTTAAAGTCTTTAGAATAATCAGGGCAACTTAGGGCTGGAGTAGTAGAAATGGCTTCTTTTATCCTATTGAATGCTTCCATGTTTTCTATTGTCCATTTTATTTCTCCAGTTTTCTTAACCATGTCATTTATGGGTTTGGTCATCTCTGCAAAATTTGGGACAAATATTCTGACAAAATTTATCTTTCCAAAGAATGACCTGACTCCTTTTAAGTTCCTGGGAGGAGGAATTTTGGAAATAGCTTCTATTATTTTTGGGTCAATGCTTATTCCCTTTTCTGAAACTATATGACCTAATAATTTTCCTTGTGTAGTCCCGAATATGCACTTCTTGGGATTTAGAGAAATTCCAAATTCTTTGCACCGAGAAAATACTGTAGCTAAATGTTCTAAGTGATCTTCTGGATTCTTAGAAAATACTATGATATCATCCAAGTATACAACCACTATTTTGAACATTAATCCTTTGAAGGCAAAGTCCATTGCTCTCTGAAAAGTAGCACCTGCATTCATCAGGCCAAAAGGTATTCTTAAATATTCAAATGTGCCCCAAGGTGTAGTGAATGTTGTTTTATGTCTGTCTTCTGGATTAATCTGAATTTGATTGTATCCAGAAAATCCATCCAACAGGGACAATATGGATGAACCAACTACTGCTTGCAATAGTTGTTCCATATTGGGCAATGGGTAATTGTCTTTTAATGAACTCTTATTTAAATTCTTGAAATCTACACAGAGTCTAATATCACCATTCTTCTTTTTGACTGGTACTAAATTGGATATCCAAGAAGAAAATCTTACCTTTCTAATTATTTTGGAATCCAGTAATTTTTGTACCTCCTTTTGCATTATTGGGTGCAGAGTAGGGTTATATTTCCTCTATTTCTATCTAAATGTCTTGGAATCTTCCTTCAGGGGTATTATGTGTGTCATTACATCTATTTTGAAGGTTTTAAGGTCTTCATAAGTCCAAGCAAAATGTTCCTTATTCTTCTTTAAGAAACTGATGTATCCAGCCTTTTCTTTTTTTGGCAAGGCCATATCTACCTTCACTATTCTGGGCTCTCTCATTGTACCAATGTTAATGTCTTCAGATATTACTTCTCTACGTAAAGGCTTGTAAGCTTTGTCAAAATCATCAAATAGACTCTCTAGAGAAACCAATCCTTTGGGTATTCTATTTGTTTTTAGCTGGATTACTTCTACTGGCTCACCTATTTGATATTTTAGCTTGTCTTCATCTTTTTCATCATAGATTATATCTACATACTGATTTTGCAAAGTCATGAAATATTTGATGTCCACATCATCTTGAAAGACTTGTAGGTAAACTATGTTATCTGGCACAAAGGGCTTATAAACTAAAATAGTTGGGAACCTATCCATATATTCGGTAGTTATTTCTGGATGGTCTAGGCCTGAGGCATTTATAGCTAAAAGATCTACAACATGATTTTGTTCCCTTGGAATAAATGAGATATTAAAAGCTAAAAATATTTCAATTTCTTCCAATACTGCATTTTTATATTGCTTTAGCCTAGGATGCTTGGTCTGATATTTACCTTTGATTTGTTGTATAATTAGTTCTGCATCCCCTATTACAGTCAAGTAGTTAATACCTAATTCTTTTTCTTTTCTTAATCCTAGCAATAAAGCTTCGTATTCAGCTACATTATTGGTGCAAGGGAATTCTAGTCTGTAAGGGATACCAAGGTAGTTTCCTTTTATGTCAGTCAGATTAATTCCTGCACCTACTCCAGATTGGGACTTAGCTCCATCAAAATACATGGTCCACATTTCTTGAGTTAACACTCTATCTGATTCAGCATCAACCATTTTCATAACTTTTGGATCCATGTTCTTTGCTTCTAGCACTTCCACCAGGAATGGGTTGTGCCATATGGAATAAACTCCCATCCCTTTTTCTTCCATAGAGTTCACTAAGTTTATCATGGTTTCATCTGTTTGAATTAACTCTATGGAGTGTTTGTTAAATGGTTCCCTTCGTAAGATTACATTTTCCTTATCTATCATTGGGATAGTAGCATAGGACCAATCCAATTGGATTGAACCTCCCAGTTGTTCTGCCCAATGTCTGCTGAGTAATAGTGAGAAGAAAGGGTCAACATCAACTACTGCAACGTCCATTACTATGCCTTTCTTGGGATATTGATCTAGGAAAACCAACAATCCAGTTATCACTCCCACACAAGGAATTTGTCTACTATCCATTACAAAAATAGGGGTAGAATCTCTTGTACAGATTAACCCCATTTGGTCAGCTATTAATTTAGGCATGATATTATGTGAGGCTCCACTGTCTAGCATACAATTATGAATCACATACCTTTCTCCTTCATCTAAATTATACCTTAATGATACATAGAAGGGTCTGATAGAGGATGGTGATCTTGTATCATGTTGATTTTGTCTAGCAGCATGGCAAGTTGGATCTTCTTTTTGTTCAACTAGTCCAAATGCTCTACAGACTTGTTCTCTGTATTGTTGAACTTTCATAAGCTCTCCAAATGTGATGTTAACTTTCTGTTTACTGAGTTCTGACCCAACATCAAATTCTATCTTTTTTATATCTAGTGGTTTGTTGCTTTCTTCTTTGGATGTTTCCTCTTCTAATTCTATTATCTTAGGAATAATATTTTTGAAGGTTCTATCAACTTTCTCTTTACTAATATTTTTATTTGTGAAATTTTGTTTTCTTATTTCACTTGTAGAAGCTTTTTCTGTTCTATCAGGGACAGTTCTGTTTCTTAAACTCAAGGTATTGGTAGCTTCTAATTCTTCCACTTCCTTAGCAATGGGGATTAGTTTCCCTTGCTTCATTTTTTCATATCTTGACTCATGTGGTTTTTGCAAGATTTTAGTTCCTTCAGCTACAAAAATTTGAGGATGATGATTTGAAGAATACTTATCCATATTTTCTTCAAATAACCTTTCTCTGGACTCATCTTCTAGAGACCAGTAGGCATTAATTCTTATATCCTCCTCTGAATCATCATGTAAATCTACATTGCGCTGATCACTTAGGTGAATTCCACATGCATCAGGGTTATGAGGTGCATCACAGGTAGAGCAAAAATAGGGAAAACCTTCTGCTACATTGGCAGATGGTATAGGGTTAGGAACATTGTTCTGATCTCTATCAGATTCTCTATTTTTCTAGTTATTGTTTCCATTATTCCTACTCCTATTTCCTTCTTCAGGGCCATTGTTGTTTCCCCAATTTCTATTGAAATTTTTCTTAAAGGGAGGGTGATTATCAACATGTGGTTGCTCTGTTTGTGATGTCTCACCATTATTACCATTATTTCTTTCAATTCTTGCTAACCTGTTGTTCATGGTATTGAACATCTCAGCCATTTGATTAGTCAATTTTTCCATTGGATCTATTTCAGTTCTTCTTTGTATATCAAATGCTACCCTTTTGGGCTTTCTCTTAGGTAGATTGACTTCTAGAGAATAAGGCTTCATCTTACCACTTTCAAGCATATTTCTTTCGATATCCATTGCTTTTTCCATACAACTATCAATGGTAGTGGCTTGTTCTTGCCTTAACTCATAGTTAAACTCTCCTTGAAAAGCATTTTTATAGAAACAAATGGACTGAATATCACTGGGCCTAAGGTTGGTAGGGATTTTGTTTCTAGTTTTTGAGAACCTTTTGTTAAAGTCACTGACAACCTCATTTTCCTTTTTCTTCATAGTGGCTAACTCAGTTAACAAAGATTGTTCATTTTTCCTTTCACCATATTTCTTTAGGAAAACAACTTTCATTTTAGTGAAATCTGGGATATCATTGTCAGGGAGAGAATTGAACCACTCTCTAGCATATTTTTCTAAAGTTTGCAAGAATAGTCTTAGGACTACATCTTCATGCTCAACCTCTAGGCTATCCATTGCATACATAAAACTTTTGATATGATCTTCTCCAGTTATTGCATCATTTCCTACAAACTTGGGAAGGTATTTGTGGGCTTTATTAGGTAAGGCATTCAGATTTGTGGGTAAGACAAATGGCCTATATCTATTGGTTCTCCACAAATGAACATTGTTTTGATTTTGTTGATTTTCCTGAGCCATTGTTACTGTAGGTGTAATGGGATTTAAATTTTATAGTAGCAACACTTTTTAGGATTATGGATCTAGATAGCCTGAATATAATCTAATGGATTATCTACCATAGTATTACTATTAATCGGGTAATGAGAATAATCACATGTATCTTCTACAACAAAATTCAAATTTTCATCTATAGAGATATCAACAACAATAGTATTCTGATCTTTATTTTTTCTTACGTACCTCCTAATTGTAGGACAAGATTTACTTTCATGCATAGTATTCTTAAGAAGTGGAATTCTCTGATTATAGGTAAGTACCTCAGGGTTCTCAAATTTTGGGAATAGCTCCTTACCACTTCTCCTGGTGTGCGCCAACACGTTCTACTCTTTCTTCCTTGATTTTTTATTTTTGGGTTCATCTAGATAGAGTCGCCAGCACAGGTAGTGCAGAAAGAACAAAATGTATAATCAAGATTACTTGATCCTTAACTCTCAGCCTCACAAGGGATGGTTCTTGAAGGAAATTCAAGAAAATCAAGAAACGTAAAAACACTTCAAAATACAATTGAAAACTACAGGTAAAATAAAATAAAGAACATAAAAAGTCATAAAAATCAAGACATAGGTTATTTATTCCTATTGGTCTCTCATTGATTAAAATATAATCATTGTTAAATTCATTAACTTATTTAATATATTTTATATAGGGGTAGTGGTGGGATGATAGATTATTTATTATAAAAAAAAAAAAAAAAAAAAAAAATAAAAAAAAAAATCTCCCCCCCCCCCCGGCGACCGGAATAGATATATATCTCCCCGCGACGGCGTGGGGGCGTGTCTCTCGCAAAAATAAAAAATAACGCCCGCGGCCGTCTGGGCCGCCCCCCCCCCCCTCTCATATATAAAAAAAAAAAAATAAAAAAAAAAAGGGAGGGGGGGGGGGGGGGGGCGGGGGGTGATTATATTATAATATATATCCCCCCCCATTTATTTATTTATATATAAAAAAAATAAAAAAAGAAGACACCATATATATTTTTTTGGGGGGGCGGCCCTTGGGGGGGTTTAATTAAAAAAAAAGAAAAAAAGGGGGGGGGAGAAAAAAGGGCAACTCCAAAATATAGGGGTCGGGGAAGAAAACCCCCCAAAAGTGCCTATTATGAGGAAACACACAGAACTGAAGACAAGGAAATGATAAAACTAAAACCCATAATTGTATTAATTTCAACAATAATGATTACATGCAGAGTTGGCAAAATGCCATTAAACTCTATTTTCAAATATTTAATACAATGAGAAAGCCTTGTTCAAATGATGTAACAAGACTTCATCAATCTTCCTTCTAAAATGTTAGCAAGGAGAATCTCTGGACTTTAGGCTCAGAAAGACTAGAAATATTCTCAGCTCTTCGAACGTAGCATTACCAAAACCTACACAACAAAGGGAAGAATGAGGGATGATAGAGAAAAATAGACACAATGGGAATACAACAACACAACTCAAATGGGCACTCAAGTATACCTCTTAGCAAAATTGCTATCTCTAGATGCTTGATGCAGATTCTGACCCTAGATGCTTCCTTTTATAGCTTCTGGTTCTTGAATCTATTATTTTTAGCTTGATCTTGGCCTTACACTTGTCACAATCTGATTTTTCCTTCAAAACTGGTACAACTGGCTTCCATTATCTCTTTTATTCATACTGTACACTTTTCTTTGGCCCTTTTTGTTTTAACTTGTTCAATCGATGATATCAGTGCATTGAGGGTCTCCCTCATCTATTTTTCCATCCTTGGTTCCTCCTTTTTCTATTTCTTCTTGATTATCTGATTGACCTTCTGATGTTTCTCCTTTAGAACAACTTGATCTTCATCTCTAGGGGGTGAGCTCATTTCTAGTTGTAGGCTGCATATTTTAATCTCTTTTCCCTTTTTTCCCTGTTGCAACCATCTGATCTATTTTTCGATCATCCTCCAGGCATCAATGTTAAAAGTTACAAAAAATATTAACATATTCATCTCCTGTAGAATCCTATTTTTTTGTATGCTAATATAATTTTTACTTTTTTCATACTAGGTGATCAACATCTCCATAGTATTTATTAAGAAGGTGGTTTGTCTGGTCATTTTTGGCTCGTCATCGGGCTCACAATCAAAGTCTTCTATTTTATCTTTAAGGAGATCCTCTATACTGGTAGTTTCTAAGAATTCCTCCAATGATAACCCAATATCTACCAATTTCTCTGTTATGTCATCCAACAGATTGAACATTTCTGCAACATTATTGAGCCATATTTCTCTGTTTGATCCAAACATAGTTGCCTTCATGAATTCAATATTACACTTGATCTCAATACCATCGTTTAACAACACTTATTGGTTCTACATCTCCTCAAAATATTCTGACATTAAGTCGAGGGTAGGGTGAATGATCTCAAAGTCTTCTTCCCTCTGACAAATCAAGCTTTCCATTTCTTGAGTAGTAACTCGAATCACCCTAATCTACCTGAACATCTCAGTGATCCCCTTGATCTTGTCTCAAATTTTAATTGACATCTCCCTTTTTATTGTATTCAAATAGTACGTATAATTGAGGATTTTTACCACCAAGGGGGGTTGTGCTACTGGGGTGTTCTTCTGTGCCAACTCTTCCTTTAGTTTATTTATTAAAGCTTGCATCTCTACTTTTTCTTTATCACTTGTTTCTAGTTGGCTCCTCAATTTTGTATTACTTTGATGAAGTTGGTCCATAGTTTGCTCTTGTACTGCTTTAGCTACTCTAACCATATCACCTTCTTTTCCATGTACTAAAATTCCTCCTATTTTCTCATCGATTTTGAGAACAATAGGCTCTTGTAGGGTAGGTATGTGTACTTCTACCATATCCAATTTGGGAGTCTCTATTTCTACTCCAGCTATAGAATTATCTCCCCTACCTCCCATTCCTGCTACCACTTGTAGCTCATGCTCCTCGGCAACACTAAAAATTATTTGTTCTTCAGATCTCTCCAACACAACTTTCATGGAGGGTAGTGATAGCCTGGGTTTCTTTGTTTCTAGGGTAGATAAAATTATTTGCATCTTAACTCTGTGATCCTTGAAGATACCTCCAAATCCACCTACTCTTCTCATGTTCATCTGTATTACTAATGGAATTTTTATCTCCTTGTCTTTTATCTTCAAAGAGTTGGGAATGGCTCTGGGAGCTAACTTCCTCACACTAGTCACTACTAATAGTTGGCTAGAAATGGGAACTATAGCCTGCTTGGGAGAAGTCAGCTCCTGAGTAGGTGCAGCAACAACTTCCTTTCCCTTTGCTGTACTCAGGCTTTTAGAGACTTCTTGGGAAGTGTTGGGTGTTGCCTCTATTCTGAGGCGAGTATCATCAGGGGCTCGGACTTGTTGTTCTACAACATCTACATGCTCACAGTGACTTCCATCTGATCAATGCCCTGATATTCTATTAATTCTAATAGGGGGTCTTCTCTGATTTCTTGGGTGGCTTCTAGTAAGAGGGGGGCTACAGATTCCACTAAAACTCTTCTGACTGAAATCAATTCTAGGGGGTAATCATAGGCTTTTTGAACTTGCGAATTGCCCCTTTTTTCAAAGGGGAACTTATCCCATACAGTCTTCAAATATTTCCCCTTTTCTATAGCATCTAATAATTCTTCTTCGTAAGCATCTCTCCTGTGCTCGACCCAGGCATAATCACGATTTTTCATTAACCTCTCATACTTTTTATCTGGATCGTAAGGTCTCCAAGTTATCTCTTCAAAATCCATGAGATCCAAATCATACATCCCCTTGAGTAAAGTTGGATATCCTATAAATACATAACTTCCAAATTTACAAGGGATGCTAAGCCATGGAACTCTACCATGCTTCTTCACCAGTCTCATTTTAGCCTCTTCGACCACCTGTCTGCACAGCTCTAGGGCAGCAAGAGATAAGGGACAATACATAGGTAACATTTTAGGGGGAATCTTAGCTCCATAGAGCCAAATGTATGTGAACCCCTTAGAGAAGAAATAATCTCCTATGTCTTTTTCCTTTATGAAAGCTCTTACCCCAGGCCCTAGTCTCTCAGGGAGGAAACCAGTTAGAATCCAGTGAATTTCAATCATGAAAATATCACAAAACCAACCCATGTGAGTACGACCTTCGTGTATCCTCCAAAAAATGGTCTAGACGTAAGGACTCTCAATGGCCCCAACCCTCTTTTGGCTTTCCTCTCCTAATTGTCCCGCTAGCAGGTGTATGAGGATGGAGTAGTGAGAAAAATCAGGCATCTCCTATCTTTGTTTCAAAATAGCCTCTTTTAATTCTGACAACTGTGAGTGCATTTGATCACTCAATTCTTGCTCCCAGGCATAAATTGGGGTGCTTATTGCCCGGTTACTCTGTGCTACTAAATACAACACTTTTCTACCCACTACACTGAGGTCTTGTACCCCTAAAATGATATTAGCCATATCACAAAAATCTCAAACCCATGGTTTGAAAGCGTTTTTTCTGATGGGAAACTTATCAACTATTTTCTCATGCTCTTCAAAAAATGATTTAAAAATATCTAAATTTGTTAACATTCAAGACTGCCTTTCAATTACCTGTTTAACCAGCTGAGTATTGGAAGGCGCCAGATTGAAGACTTGCTTGATGTGTCTAGCCATGATACTGAACACTGGTCTATCTCTATTATCTCGAAATGTCTTGGTTTTCTCGTCGTACACCACGGCTAACCAGGCTAGTAGGTCGAGGAGTAGTATACCCTTGGACATATCAACTTTCCCAGATTACTAGTCCACCTAGTACTCCTGGGAAAACCCTTATGTTGCAGTCTCCTCGCTTTGTGAAATAGGTCTGCTAGAAACCAAGGGGCTCTATGATCATTCTCCATTGTGCAAGAAAAACTTTGGATGCAAGTATTTTCAATTTCATATTGCTGTACGGGAGTGAGCTTTTTATCGGGCCCACTTTTCTGGGTGAAATCATACATCGTACTCCTAGGCATAGCTGGTCCAGGGAGCTCAACATATGGCAATTGGTCTATGATGAACTTTACCACTTCTTCTATGTCCTTGGGTATGAAAGCAGTTCCCCAAGCTGCCATCTCACTCTCGGTAACTATTCTAGCTCACTGAAATGAAACTCTCGAGTCTCTGCTCACTTTTTGCTCTTTCGAACCAGTTCTTTGCTCAAGATTACCAGGGTGGTAAGGTCATTTGATATTGCGAGTTTAAATACTTTATGGCGAAGTGGGTTCACTGTCCTCGCATAACTTGTCATTAATATAGCATCACCAACTACCTTTTCAAATTCACCAATGGAGATTTTCCAAAGTGTCACTTTCTAATGTCGAACAGTTATGGTAGGTGGCTTTCCTTGTCTTGCACGTCCATAGGGACTTTGATCTGTGTACTCGTAATCATTCACAACTTCCCTATTGGTTACCAAACTGATCTTCCCTCTGACATGGAAATACAAACATGGTGGTGGTGGCTTTTCATGAGAAAGTGTTCTACCTTTTTGGTCTTGAAAGAGATTTAGCTTCGAAAATAGTTACACCATTAACAAGGTGGTGATCATTTTGGGGATCTATCGTCAGATTTGGTTATTGAGGTGTGTGCCCATCGGATCCATCAACTCATGATGACCGTTGGATGGGATTCACATTGTATGCATGTGTTTGATGCTTTTGGACCTGCAAGAATGTTAGCTCTATAATATGGAGGATATATGTCAATGGTGGTCATGCACAGTATAGAAGATATTCTAACATTTTATTGGTTAGTCAATTTCATATTCTAATAATAATCATTGAATTAGGGCTTTCATCCTTCATCGAATATTAATTTATTAAAGGATAATCACAATGATTAGGAAATTACTAACCTTTGGTTAATGCTCACCCCTTAATGACTTGCTTACCTTGCTAGTGGCTCACCGTCCGATCAAACACACGATCTTGCACATTCGTCCGATTGTCCAGACTTGTACCATCATTTACTAAAGAGAGGGGGTCATTATCAACATGTTTAGACCCTTTCTTAACCTTAATTGATTTTTTGCTGGTGAAATAAACCATGTCTCTTAACCTTCAGGTGACTTGATCATGCGCGACCATCGGATCTGGTCGAGGCTCACCATTGTCGTTAGATCTAGTAGAGCTATACTCTTTTTATTGGACTTTATTTTCCTTTGATAGTCATGAATAAGCATAGCCGTTGGATCAAATTGGGGATAAGCATGGCCATCTGATCTGAGGTCAAATATTACTTAGTCAATCAACCATTTTGTCATCTTTCATCTTCTTTAATTCAAATGCCACCATCAGATCCGGTAGGTTAGAGCGTGGCCATCTGATTTGATAAGATCACACCCTTCTTAATGGGTGATCACTCTGATAAAGCACCACCATTGGATATTTGGTGAGATCATACATGGCCGTTGATGGACGCTCCATGTTTCTTAATATATCTGGGTGAAAGCACTACCGTCAGATCAGACAGATTAAAATGCTATCGTAGATCTTCTCTTGCTTGTAATTGATCTAGCGATGTCTCTATCGTTAGATCCATCCAGGATTAAGCATGATCATTGGATTTTACTTATCCGTGCTAATTTATTTTATGTGACCTTGATTAACTTGTGGTCATTAGATTTTTGTGGATTGAAGCACCATCGTTGATCTCCCTTTGGTTTGTAATTGCTTTTGAAAGAGCGATGTCATTGGATCTAGGCTAGTTCGAGCATCGCCATTGATTTATTTTGACCATAATTATATTGGTGACCACCCTATTAAATGTTGATCACTTTTTAGAAAATATGGTCATCGGATCTAAGCGATATTAAGCACCACCATCGGATTAACCTATGGTGTATACTCTATATTCTTTTGATTCTTTTTCTTGAAGCATGACCGTTAGATCCGATCGGGTTTGAGCGCTACCATTGATCTATCAATTGTGAGAGACATCTTGGTTCAACTTAGTCGTGGACTTCTGATTGGCTAGATGAATTACTTTAAGCACTACCATTGGATTGGGCATATATTATTGATCGTGATCGTCGATCGAATTTGACCTACAAGGTTAGTAGCTGAAAGGCACATGCTTTTAATTTTTATTAACCTTGATTAAGCGAATGGGGGATAATTAGTAATGTATTAGGGCCCTTGCTAAATATGATTAATTTGACTAATCAAGTGTTGACTTTGTCTTACCGATAGATTTACCTTTGTTTATCTGAAGCGAGCGCTGCCATCGGATCATCTTGAGAGAGAGCACATCCATTGATCTCCTTCGGATCTGTGCATATTTTAAACATAATCTTATTTTAATCCTTCGGCTATCCTTGGTAATTTGTGGTGGAGGTGCATCCATTGGATTAGGTATGAGTTATGTGAAACCATTGAATTTAATTGAATATGCTTGTTGCTTTAGTAGATTGGGTGCATATTTGGAGTTGTTTTCCTCAAGAAAGGTGCATCCATTGGATTAACTCTCGATAAAGTGCAACTGTGGGCCCTCTGTGACCTATTAACTACATAACTAAAAACAAACCTTGTATTAGTAGGAATGGGGAGGGATTATTGATGTATTATGACCCTTTATAATCTATTTTAGTGATTTTAAACTAATCTCCTGGCATTTAACCTGTTTAATGATAATTCATGAATTTCCAAGTGAGTGCAGCCATACGATTAAATCATAATCGAGTGCAGCATTTAGATTTTCCCAATTAGCTCAATGTTTAATTTAAGGGGGTGCATACCCTCAAGGATTTAATTATTTTTTCATTCAAAACCTTAGGTTTTATCTTTTTTGACCACGGTGTCTTAAAGAATTGACTTTTTAGAGTGAGCGCATCCATCCGATTAAGGAGGATCTAAGTGTTGCCTTTAGATCTTCTCAAGGTGTTTGATATTTAATTAAAGGAAGCACATACCTTTGAACAATTAACATTCCACTTAAGACCTTAGTTTCTTATACTTTAGACCATGGCGTTTACCTTACCCCTTAAAAAATATATTATTTAAAACTTTACTTAAGCTAGAGCTGACCTCAAGTCCAAATATTTTAATAATACTTTTAAATACCTTGGGACTTAGGGGTTTATTCATTATAATTAGGCCCACAAGTTATGATTATTTTTAAAATGAGGGCTCACATTAAATTCATGGATCATAAACCTTACTTTAAAAAGTCAAGTATTTTAATGGTTTGACCTTTGTAGTGGATGTTTATTTAATTTTGACTTTAATAGATCTTTAGGATAAAACAAAATTTATAAAAGCAATCCAATAATGGCTAAGGTTAGGTTTAAAAACCAAACATTGAAGGTCAACTTCTCATATGAAAATGCAATGGGGGCCAACAACATTTGCTAATTTATTGAAACCAAAAATTTAAAATTGGGGGTTTCAGATGTTTGAGTCAATTTTGGCTCCAACAGTGATCTTGCAGCAAGTAAAAGTTGATATTGTTAGTACATCAAAAATAGTGTCGGGTGGGTGAAAAAAAGTGCACGTTCTTCTAAAATCACCTAGGGGAATTTGGTATTTATTGTGGTGGTTGAAGGAATGCTCTATATATAGAAAAAGGTAAAAGCATTGCAGTTTAATCTTTTTAAAAATTTTACTATCATAGTGTTTTTGAGCAGTTGTTACAGAAGTTATAAAGAAATTTTAGGGTAAACGCTAGAGAGGTATAATGGGAAAGATAAGCAAAGAGGCTATAGAGGCTTTAGATCCCAATAAGTCTAGAAAGAGAGGAGGGTCAAAATCTAAGAAGGCCTGAAGGAACGAGAATGTTGATTTAGACCCATATGCTGACACAATGGTAGATATTGGAGACTATGCAATTACAAATAAGGGCATCAACAAACTATGATAGGATGTGGAGTTCGCATGTAAATCAGGGGTTAATAGTAGGAAGCATATTAACGGTGCCATATCACTCACAATTATTTTGGTATTTGTGTACACCCATACACCCATACCCAAAACTAGTGCAGCTCATTGCTCGATTTTATAATCCAATTACTAGGATGATGAGGAATGCAAATAGAGAAATACTCTTTACTATTACCCCTAGAGGAAGTGTGAGAGGCATTCACTTGTGGTTTGAAGCCTCCTTCTTATGTGATTACCAAGAAGTTACATACCAATGAGCAGGAGGATAAATACGTCTCCACTATAATGATGCATTGGTTCATGGAGACACAATTGATTAAGGAGCCACAATTGGGGTAGCTTTCAAACCTGCCGAAGCCGCTCACCAAATTTAAGATCCTATATGTCTATTCAATGTTGGCATGGATTTTTGGTTTATTGATAGATTCTACCATTCATAAGTGGTAGGTGGCCCTAGCACAATGCATTTTCCAAGTGGAATTTTACTCTCCGTCCACCATGAAATAGGGCACCAACCCAATTTTCTTTGATTGGGCTGATTTCATATCTAGAAAGCTATATTTTCAGTTGGAGAGGTTGCAAACTAGGGAGGAGACATCATTCAGGCACACTTCTTTTCTGGTATGGTATTTATTCTTTCACCTACACCAGCACTTCTCATTCATCGCAGTGAGACAAATGGATGAGAGGGATGAACTTCTACCAGTTTACATGTGGACTTCCACCCTATCAAATAGGAAGTCATTTTATAGTTTTAACAGTTTATTTTTGGGTCCAATAATAGAACTACTTTGTGGTACATGTGAAAGAGTGCCATGAGAGATGAGAGAAGCAATAGTTAAAGGAGAAAAATGAGGCATCTTTTTGCTTACATAGGGCATGGTCGTAAGAATTTTTGGCTTCACGGATAATCCATTCCTATTACCATATTTCACCACCAAACATATTTTCACTATGGAGGTGGTGCACCAATCCAACTACGTGAATAATTTATATGGAGTGGGGCACAATAAGAATATGACTTGAAATATGTCATTCAAATTTGACAATATAGAGGTGATCTAGGTAGGATAGAATAGGTTGCTCACAATGACACTCCAGGACCTTGGGTTGATAGAACTACCACAACGTTGGAGGTATGATCCATTGGACAAATTCCTAGAGATAATAAAAGCCAATACATTTCAATGGTTTCCTCAGCGTGACATAATTAAAAAGAGAAATAACTTTGATGGGCCTGACATGGAGTGGCACATTGAAGATATGATGGTGCTCCCACCTTGGCATGATTGCTATGAACAGGAGATTGAGTATAATATGATGAAGTACAAAAATTATATTCCTCCACCTGGATTATTTAGTCAGGTAAAATAAAGTCAGCCCCTATGGTCTGAGGAGAAAATTATGAACTGGTGGATAATGTGGGTCCACCAAGGAAAGACCATGTCTCCTTACGGGTTGAATATGGATGAGGTATTTTTGGATACCTACAATGAGTTTTTCAATTCCTATCAACCCATCACTTTCATTAATATCTTGCCTCAAAGCTTCCAACATTTCAATAGCGATGAAATTTGGGCAAAGGTAGAACACCCGATAGTTGAAGAAGATATTGTGGAGGAGGAAGAACAACAGTATATGTTTAGACAAATATTGTAGTGGACGAAGCAAAAAATTGAGGAGGCACCTTTTCCAAAGAAGCAGACTATCCAAGACATGCTCCCATTTCCCAAAGCTATGAAGAGACCAAGGGCTTGTGCAATTTCCTCCTCTACTATTGAATTTTTGGTGGCTGCAATTCCCATGATTTCGATTGTTTTAGCAATTGTCATTTCCTCTCCATCGATGATAGAGGCTTCGATGATTGTTGCATAAATGTTTTTGATGATTCATGAACAAGAGGAGGACTAGCAGTTAGAGAGTCCTTAGGTGGAGGTCGTGGACATTGAGGAGAATGCGAATGTTGAGGAGGAAGTGGAAAAGCAATAGGAGGAAATTATTTCACAACCGCTTCCATCACCAGAGTACGTGGCACCTGCACCCGAAGGTACATCCTCTTTTTCTTCTTCTTCTTCTTCAGAGTATGTAGTGACTATTAGCTAAGTTCCATCAGCTTCTATGTCAATCTATCTATATTTTGGTATGCCTTACATATCCATTTCACTTCCCTCTTCTTCCCTTCTTGAAGTCACTACTGCTCCTTCTCTTCTCTTTTCTTTGGCCCCCTTTCTTTCAGTTTGTATGTGTTAGGGCCAAATCCATTCTCGCACCCTTCCCCTTCCATTACCACCACCACTTTCATAAAGGTTATAAGTATGTAGGCTCCTCCCAGAGTGAGCATAACTACAGCTAAACTTGGTTCCTCTACCCATTCCACCATTTCAGTCCCTCCTCTTCTAGCCATATCATCTACCTCCTTTGAGCCTGATTACTCAAAAAATTTTATACCTTTCACACCATTTTTGGAGCTGCAAGTACTACTTGACATTTAGGTGGTACTAAAGTAGCCCTATGTGGAGAAAATCAACCGAGCACACCCAATTTCATCATAGTGGTTGAAAAGTAAGAGGTGAAAATAAGCTCTGGCTCTAGCTCAGCCACTCAAGAAGGTTACTTTCGATCCCATTGCCATGGAAGCTCACACGACTAAAATCATTCCCTTGGTTTAGAAGCCACAAGGAGAAATGATGCTGAGTGATTATATTTGTGAGACCATAATAGAGGACCTCACCAAGATTGATCCTATGGAGAATATGGGAAACATACAAGTTGATATGAGTTTGGTATACTTGCATGGCAAGTATTATAAGTAGAAATATTTTGATCAAGAGAATAAAATTATCAAACTCAAAAATACCTTGGCCAAAAGCAGAGTGCAAGAGGAGAAGACAACCATAGAGAATGAACACTTGCATTGACGGGTAGGAGTGCACTTGAAATAAAGGGATGCAACAAGGATAGAAATGCACACACTCTAAACGTAGCTAGAGGCCATACAGAATCAACTAGCGGAGAAGGTCGTATAGGCTACAAGTTTTTCTCTAAAAAGTATCAAGGAGGTGCACCTTCACTCAACCCAAAACTGTGAAAAGCTAGCCACACAAGTAGTTCAAGTGTTGCATTATTTATGGGTGGCCATAATACATATTCAGATGGGATAGCAGTTGATAGATACTACTAAGGAGATATTGGAGCCGTATATGGAGATGGTTGTGAAAATTCAAGCTTTGGCTAACTCCAGCATATACATTCGCCCCCTTAGCGAGATGGACCATGCTTGGTCAGCTTCCAAGGTCACACTTTGTAGTTATTTCTAGAGGATGGACCTGGTGAGAGAAGGCCAAAAAATCCTCAACACCATAGAGCGAGAGCACACTATCTCCATGATCCACTTTGATGCTCTTACCGATATGGGTTTTCTAGGTTTTACTAATGAATGGGGTGAACCTTTATCGAAAGAACAATTGGACGTGGCCTGGAAGAAGTTTATGGAGGATACCTCAGATATTGATGCATGGGAGGAGCCCATCACAAAAGAGTAAGTATTACCTCTAATGCAAAATTTCACCCACATGGAGCTTTCATTGTTTGAGCTAGCCCAGCGAGTGAAGCACCTCAACTTGGAAGACGTCCAAAATATCTATTTTGTTTATGATTCATTGAGTATTCCCTATTTATTTACCACTCATGCTTGGGAGGAAGCAGTTATATTTTATGAGGTAACCACTAAAATCCTCGTGGAACAGAAATAAAAATCAACAGTGGAGCACACAGTGGTAAAGAAGGCAACAAAGGAATTAGAGTGGGTAGATGTACTCTAAGTAGTAGTCGAAGCCAAAGCCATTGAGAAATCTGAGGAGGCACAAAGAAAAATATCCACATCAAAGGTGCCAGCCAAAGCTATCAATGATAAGACTCAGTAGAAGCCCAATGGATAAAGGCCTAGGATTGCTTGCATCCATGCGATCTGGATACCCCGTGAGCCACTAGAAATATTGGTAGTTTTTTAATATGCCATATTGAAAAATTTGAATGGAATTTTATTTTAATACCGTAAAATATATTAATATGATACTATAGTATTTTGATCGATCTAATATATTGCAGCTATATTTTATTTTTCCTTCTTTGTTTTTGTGCATCCTTTTTTTGGCTTGGAAATAATGGGTGTTTTAAGTAAAAATGGTTGGAATAATGGATTGGAGACTTTGGTTTGCATTGTCTGTAAAGTCACTAAAAATGGTCTATAAATACTAAGTACGTAAGATGAAAACTTCACTAAAAAATGAAAGCGCATTAACTCCAACCAAGGGGTGAAAATCCCTACACATTCCCTATTAAAGCGAAAGAAGGAAAAGAAAAGAAAAATTATGAAGCTTCAAAAAATGGCTCAGTAACTATGTCATCCAAATTTGAAGTTTTAGTAGAATCGCATTCACCCCAATGTTGGGGTGAAGGTTTTGTTCACCCCACTTTGGGGTGAACATCTTGGAAAATATAAGAAACGCACCCACCCGTCGAGATGAAGACATGTTTGGCGAAATTCTTGAGTTGTAACAAACTTGGGAAAAAATTGGCTAAAAAGAGGTATGTTCACCCCAAAGTTGGGGCGAAAGCTCCGTTCACCCCACTTTGGGCTGAATTTTATTGAAGGTAAGGTGTTGAAAATTCAATGTTGCATTCACCTCGGTTGAGGAAAGAAAGTTCCTTTTGCCCCTCCTGGGCTCAAATGTACTATAAAAGCCAAAGTTCGGGTGAACTCATTGTGAATTCTAAAGTTAGGCGAGAGCTATAAAGATCAAAGTGACGTTGAAAATTCAAAGTCGTGTTCACCCCAAGAGGAAGGTGATGGCTCCTTTTACCTCTTTTGGGGGTGAACATAGATTTAAAAGAGAATGATGTAGCTATTAAAGGCGCTTTCACCTGGGAAATGAAGGATGACTGTTGTTGTGACCAGAGAAGAAATATGATCCATTAAATCTATAAAGGTGTCCTCTCCACTAATGCACACCTTGAAAAGAGTAAATGTGCATTCACTTATTGTCAATGTTGAGTGAAGTATGTTGTCGATGATATCATGAGTTTTCAAGAAGCACCCAAGGTAGGCCAATAAAAGGCATTAAATAATGGAGGCGAGGAGCAATTCAAATTATGGATCTCGAGCAAAGGGGGAGCAGTAGTATTAAAAGCGCCAGATGATTTTTATAATTTCCAAAACAAAAGTGCATTTTTGAGATGGCGAATGCATCCATTCAACGACCAAGCCTTACAGTTTTTCATGCACCGACACCCAGAGATGTTGATTTTCTGGAGGAGTTTCCTTAGAAGTTGGATCATTGTTTTTAGGAGAATGATTTTTAATATTTCCAAGAAGGAATTTTCTCATTATGGTTCTTGATCTGTAAACATTTTGTCTCCATGTGCATTTAATGAAAGAGGTGAAATCCTCTATAAATACTACTCAATTCTCATTGTAAAAGGAGGTTAGACATTCTACAGAAAAACTATTCAAGTTCTCTACATCAATAGAGGATACTTGGATTCTAAATTTACAAGTGATCTTGTGTGTGATTTCCTTTTATTTTTATGCATTTCTATTTTATGCTCATATTCATTGTCTACTGTTAAGTTTAAATTTTGCATCTGAGTTTGAATATTGTTGTAAAGGAAGTGGGTCCTAGAATGTGATCCTGGAGGTAGTCTTTGCAAGGTTATAAGTAAAATATATTGCCTTCTTTTATTACATGCTATTTTAATGCTTGGGTGGAATTCCTACTGCTAGTCTATCCCCAATCCTACACCTTTAGCCTATGGCCCTATTTCCCATCTCTTTCTAAAATTTCTAATTTCTTTCCTACAACCTTAGTCTTCAACCAGTGTAGGATTTAGTAAGGGAGTCAGCCCTCTCTGGAGATTGGCATGGAGGACATTCCTTTCCTTCGGCCTTTCAATGTTGGCCATGTCTAGGGTGCACAAATATAGTTTTGTTAATTAGGTAGATATTTGACCAACAAATACATAGGTTCTCTTGATGCAATGAAATTATTTAGTAAAATAACTCTACCCAAAGAATTGTCAACATAGAACTTCATATTAGAGAGTTTGCAAATGATAAAAAAACATATTAGATGGTCATTTTATGAGGGGAGTTATGCAAAGTTTTGGTTTCATGGTTGGTTGAAGCCTTATCCTCTTATCTTTGACTCAAAATGGTAACTATTGGCTTAAGCATACCTAGCACATGAAGGTCCAAAGGTCAAAGACTATATTATTATGAACAACAACTTCAGATCATGGATTTAGGTTAGTAACCTAGTTAAAGGAAGGAACTGAAACAAATTATAGATGAAATTTAAAATATTCTTCAAAAGTTTTATTTATCATTTTTACACAAAAGGATGAGTTGGTTTGAAATTTATCAAAGGATGGTGTATACTTAATCAAGTTGGAATATGAGGATTTAGAACATTCAAAATTTTCTTCTCCCAAAAATTTTTCCTTGAAAAATTATTTGGTCATTAGAGGCTCTCCCTAAGGTCTCAACATTCCTTTGGTTAGCAATTCAAAGTAAGATTCTTATATAAGAGAGTCTAAAAAGAATATGATATTATATATCCTTTAGATATGTCTTGTTTGAGAAGGATTTAGAAACATCAAACCATTTACTTCTTCATTGTCCATTTTATCACACCATTTGGGGTCATTTTTTAAAATATATGAAATTATATTGGATAGCTCCATCAACATTAAAAGATTTGATGAAATGTTGGATTAATTATTTCAAAGCTAAAGAATTATATATTCTTTTAAGGATTGGCCCTGTCATTATTTGTTGGAATTTATGGCTTGAAAGGAATAAAGAAATTTTAAAAATAAATCTCAAAATCATGCCCAAGTTTATAACTATATTATTGCCTCTCTTGCAAAATATCTACAAATATGGTGCTCATCATGGGAAGTCTCAATTGTAGAAAAATATGTGCTAATAACTTGGTTATAATATTTGGACATACATGAAAGAGTCATCTACGACAATGGAATTAAAACAAAGGATCTACTTTGATCTATTGTAAATTGAAAATGTCTAAAAATTGGGTTTATCAAAATTAGTTTTGATGGTGCTTCTAAAAGAAATTCAGGAAAAGTTGGTGGAGGTGGTGTTTTTAGAAATAGTTAAGATGAAATTCCCCACTTATTCAAAATCATATAAAACCTCAACTAAAAACTATGCAAAGGCTAGGGTACTTCTTAAGGGATTAAAATTGTAGTAGAAAAAGGATGGAAATATATTTTAATTGAAGGGGACTCACAAATTATCACAAAAATGGATGTGGAGATTGGATAAAAATTAATGTTGTTGCTAATGTTAATCATCTATTACTAGAGGCAATCTCTTGGAAGTGTGAGCACATATATAGAGAAGAAAATAAGGTAGCATATAAATTAGCTAATTGTGATGTTGATTTTTATCCTGATGAAATTCAAATTTTAGAAGGCAACTGAACAAGTGAGATTTTATATCTTAATCAAAATTATGTCAAAGAACTGATTATGGAAACATAGTGAGAAAGTTGAAGATTATATTTAAGAAAAAATGAAAATTTTGTTATAAAAAGACATGTTGCAGCAAATGTAATATTCTGATATTTTTATAGGAATGACCCCAATAAAAACCACATATAACTTATTAAAAATATATAATTTAAAAATTAAAAATATTTGTTTATATAAAAATATTTTATATACGATATCATTAACCTTATAATAAATTCTAATACAAATTTAAAAATTCCAAGTTAAAAATTTTTAATAATTTCAACCGTTCAAATTAGAATTTTTTATTCATTTATTAATTAAAATTAGAAAAATTAAAAGCTTAAACAAATAGTAATCTAAATAATTATAATAAAAAATTTGGATTTCCATTTTATTTTATTAGCTACCCATATTTTCTTTACGTGTAGCCAATTCTATAGCAAGCATGTTGAGATCTTTTGCTTCTTACTTGTAAAGGAAACGAATTGCTTGCTCATGGATGAGACAAGGGTAGCCTATAGTATTCAAAGTTGAGCTTTTCCTAAAATTTGGAATGTTTTCTTAAGTCATTGTTTGACAACTCCAATTTCGTAATATTTTTTTTATGTTTGTAATATTATTATATAATTATCAAATAGTATTAGTTCAATTTGTTATATTCCTCAATAATTAAGGAGGAGATCCATGATCGAATCTTGCCAAGCGATACATTGATAATATCCAAGTTCTTATAATAATATTATGTAGTGATAATACAAGTGGGGATGTCCACCTTTGTAACGTAAGTGGAGAATGCGAGCCTAGCCCCATTGAACAGGAGGTCCATGGTTTGAACCTCTGTGATACAAATGGGAACACAAAAAAATATCTTGTGGCTTCCCTCTAGATAGTGGTATACCTAGATGGGATGACATTACCAACCACCTAAGAGTGGCTTTTGAGGTTTTCTTTCTAACCTAAAAGTTTTTCCTCCTTTGTAGCACAAGTGGAGAAGGTAATTCTAGCCCTATTGAATGGAAGGTCCATAGTTTGAACCTCTACTATGTGAAGGGGGACACAAAAAAAATTTCTTATGGTTTTCCTCTAGATACTAGTATACCCAAATGGGATAGCATTTTCTGCCACCTAAGAGTGGCTCTAGAGGTTTCTTTCTAACCTAAAAGTTTTTGTCCACATTTGTAGCACAAGTGGAGAAGGCGAGCCTAGCCTCGTTGGATGGGAGATCCATGGTTTGAAACTCTACGATGCGAAGGGGACAAAAAAAAATCTCATGTGGATTCCCTCTCAATAGTGGTATACCTAGATGGGATGACATTACTGGTCATCTAAGAGCAGCTCTCACTATTTTCTCTCTACCTTAAGATTTTTGTTTACCTTTTTTGTGTCTGGCCCTATTGAACAGGAGGTCCATAGTTCAAACCTCTATGATGCGAAGGAGGACACAAAAAAATCTCTTGTAGTCTACATTTATAGCGCAAGTGAAGAAGGTGAGTCTAGCCCTGTTGAATGGGAGGTCCATAGTTTAAACCTCTATGATGTGAAAGAGGGCACAAAAAAACCTCTACGATGTGAAAGGGGAAATAAAATATCTCTTGTGGCTTCCCTCTAGATAGTGGTATACCCATATGGGATTGCATTGACAGACACCTAAGAGCAGCTCTCAAGGTTTCTTTCTAATCTAATTTTTTTGTGTCTGCCTTTGTAGCACAAGTGGAGAAAGTGAGCTTAACCCTATTGAATGAGAGGACCACGATTTGGACCTCTAAGATGCAAATAGGGAAAAAAAAAAATCTATTGTGGCTTTCCTCTAGATAGTGGTATAATGGGATGGGACATCACTATCAACCACCTAAGAGTGGTTGTCGAGGTTTCTCTCTATCCTAATATTTTAGTCTACCTTTATAGTGCAAGTGAAGAAGGTAATTATGGCCCCATTGAATGGGAGTTCCATGTTTTGAACCTCTGTGATGCGGAGGACACAAAAAATATCTTGTGGTTTCCCTCTAGATAGTGGTATAACTGGATAAAATGGTATTTTCAACCATCTAAGAGAGGCTCTAGAGGTTTCTTTCTAACCTAAAAGTTTTAGTCTACCTTTTTAGCACAAGTGGAGAAGGTGATCCTAGCCCAATTGAATGAGAGGTCCATGGTTTGAACCTCTATGATGCAAAGGGGGACACATAAAAATAGCTTGTGGCTTCCTTATAGATAGTAGTATACTCGAATGGGATGGTATTTCGATCCACCTAAGAGTTGCTCTCAAGGTTTCTTTCTAACCTAAAATTTTTGTCCACATTTTTAGAATAAGGGAAGAAGGTGATCCTAACCCCATTGAACAGGAGGTCCATAGTTTGAACCTCTACAATGAAAAGGGGGACAAAAAAATCTCTTGGGGCTTCTCTCTAGATAGTGGTATACCCAGATAAGATGGTATTTTTGGCCACCTAAGAGCAGCTCTCGAGGTTTCTTTCTAACCTAAAATTTTTTTCCATCTTTGTAGCGCAAGTGGATAAGGTTATCCTAACCCTATTAAATGAGATGTCCATGGTTTAAACCTATGCAATGCGAAGGGGACACAAAAAAATCTCTTGTGGCTTCCCTCTAGATTGTGGTATATTTGGATGGGACAGCATTATCGACCACCTAAGAGTGGCTCTCAAGGTTTATTTCTAACCTAAAAGAGTCTACCTTTGTAGTGCAAGTGTAGAAGGTGATATTGGCTTCATTGAAAGAGATGTCTATGATTTGAACCTCTGCAATGCAAGGGGAACAAAAAATTTCTTATGGCTTTCCTATAGATAGTGGTATACATGGATGGGACAACATTGTCGACCACCTAAGAACGGCTCTTGAGGTTTCTTTCTAACCTAAAAATTTTAGTCCATATTTGTAGTGCAAGTGGAGAAGGTGAGCCTAGCCCCATTGGATGGGAGGTCCATAGTTCAAACCTCTATGATGCAAAAGGGGGAAACAAAAAAATCTTGTGTGGGTTCCCTCTAGATAGTGATATTTCTAGAAGGGATTATACAGTCAGCCACCTAAGAGTAGCTCTCAATATTTTCACTCTACCTTAAGAGTTTTTATTGCCTTTGTAGCATAAGTGGGTAAGGTGAGCTTGACCCTGTTGAATGGGAATTCCATCGTTCGAACCTCTATGATGCGAAGGGGTACAAAAAAAATCTCTTGTGGCTTCCCTCTAGATAGCAGTATACCTAAATGGGAAAAAAAATCTGGCCACTAATAGCGACTCTCGAGGTTTCTTTCTAACCTAAATTTGTGTATGCCTTTGTATTGCAAGTGGATAAGGTGAGCCTAGCCTCGTTGAATGGTAGGTCCATAGTTCAAACCTCTGTGATGCAAAGAGGGACACAAAAAAAATCTCTTGTAGTATAACTTTATAGTGCAAGTGGAGAAGGTGAGCCTAACCCCGTTGAATGAGAGGTCCATGGTTCCAACCTCTACAATGCAAAGGGGGACATAAAAAAATATCTTGTGGCTTCCCTCTAGATAGTGGTATACCTATATGGGATGATAATGTTGGCCACCTAAGAGCAAATCTCGAGGTTTCTTTCTAACCTAAATGTTTTGGTTCACCTTTGTAGCGCAATTGGAGAAGGCGAGAGTGGCCCCATTGAATATGAGGTCCGTGGTTTGAACCTTTGCGATGCAAAGAGGGACACAAATATGTATTAAGTCACTTAAGCTCTAGTTAAAAGAGATTTTTGTACAACCATATGTTCTCTCAAATTTAAAACATAGATCTCTTATTTGTAATGTTAAGTGAGTTGTTTAAACTTACTCAAGTATTAAAATTAACATAAAGTTAAAGAATTTAAAATAATGAGGGTGGGATTGAATCCTTAGTATGGTTATTCTTGATCCTTGTTCCATGCATTACTATTAGTTTAATCCTTACCTTTAGATGTCCTTATGGTTCTATAATTTATCCCATTCATAGGACTAAAACTACGAAATAAGATGTGAAACTCCTAACTCTCCACTACATACTTGAAACTCATTAGATAAAATTATGGACTACATAAGATTCAAACTTATGCCCCTCTAACAATTTAAATGTGAACATTGTAATAAATATTAGAGAACATACGGGTAGGTTTACATCTATAATAATGTTATAGTTAACCCCATGTTTATGGCCACTTAATGTTAGGTTCATGCATTGGCACAATTTTGACCCTTACCTTCAATTTTTCATATGGATCTATGAGGTGGCACTTGGTACCTCATGGGATTGAAATCTTGACATACAATGTGGAACTCTTCACCTCTCATTGTGTTTCTAAAAAAATAAAATATATTAGGCATAATGTTTGTATATGTGTGGATTTATTGGTTATATAGGATTGAAATGATCCCTACCTATTTTATCTCATGACATGTTATCATATTATTTCAACTATTCACATAGTAGTCTTGCAATTGGTTATTATACATATATTGCTTAACAGGATTTGAATGTGCATCTATACACTAAAAACCCATTATTTAACCACTTAAACCTATGTTGTTTGATATAAATGATAAGGTTCACCTATGGTATTGGAACATTAGCTTAAAAAAACAAACTGTAACTATTTTTAGTAAATTTAAATAACATTTATATATTATAATATTATTAATTTCAATATTTAAATACATGCATACATATAGCATACTTAGCAATAAAGCAAAAATAGATTGTGTTTTACTTAAGCACCACCAAAGAGTCTTGTGTATTTTCTTGAAAATCTTGAGATCAAATGGCATTAGCTCAACCGGTTAGATTCCTCATCATTCAAGGAGGATACCCAAGTTCGAATCTTGCCAAGAGATACATGGATAATATTCAATATGTTGTAATACCACTACATGGTGAAGATGTACTACGGGTGGGGTCATTTCAATCCCAATATTTTTAAATGCAAAAAATACATACAAACATATATATAGAAAGAGAGGGAGTGAGGGAGAGTGCTTGGCATAAATTTTATTTCATTCTGAAACCACAACTCATTTTTGGATAAATACCCATTATTCATGCATATTAAAAATGCAAACCTTTTCATGGAAGATGGTCCATTTTAACTACTTTATTTCAAATAAAACAAACTATTATTTTTTAAAGCAAACTAGTGTTCTATAGGGTTTCCCTCTTAAAATTATAAATATGCATATATAAGAATTAAGATCAAATACCATAAATTGAGTAGTATGCATTGCTAGCACACCAAATAAAGAAGTTTCACAATAACAACAAATATATTGAGTCATAATTGCATCAAAACTAACCAATTTTAATTGTTGTATAAGATAAAATTGTGTACTAGGAAAGTGAATTAATTTTAAGATTCAAAAAAATCTCGAAGCATACATTTATCACAATCTTATATAGAAAGAGTAGAAAAGCATAAAAGAGATACCACATAGATAGAATAAAAAGGAGAGAGATAGACGAAGTGAGGGGTGGGTGCCCATAGACACCCCTGTGATTACATCACACTAACTAATACAATGGATTAGTCATTGGGGGTATTTATAGTGATACTTAATACTCAATTAAATGCTAACCTCAAGCTCACATAACTTGTATTGAAGGTTAAATTACAATAAATTAAATGTATTAAACCCGTTAATTAAGGTTAATCATATAAGTGTTTTAATTAATATTGTTAAAGGTGAATACATGAATTGTAGCCTTACATATAAGATACCCATAGGCTTACATATAATATGGTCATAGGCTTACATATAATATGCCCATAGGCTTACATAGAAAATACCGATAGGCTTAAATAGAAAATGCTTGTAGGATTACATATAAAATGCATGTAGGCTTATATATGGAACACCCATAGGATCACATTTCACATGCCTATAGGCTAACATCAAGAGTACCCATATGCACTTTATAATTGTTGACCTTGTGCAATAAGGTCATATATTACTAATATTCCAACACCAAGTTGGTTAGTTCATCAAAAATAAATTACCTTCTTGGAGAATGCAGACTAAATCAACCTTAATAAAAGTCTCAAGCATTTGGAATTATTCTAGAAGGATAACAAACTTCCAATGGTTCACTAATTCCTTCTTGAATGCATTCACTATGACATGTGAGTCACATTCGACAATAAGGTTATCAAAGTCTTCTTCATTAGCCATTTAAATCCCTATAATAAGACTAACAGCCTTAGCATAATTTGATGTTGATGGAAAAATGCTCAAGAAAAATGGATAGAACATCCTTCTATCATGGTTCTTGAAATACTCCCCCATGATTTATAGGGCTTGGGTTTTCTCAAGATTCTCCATTAAAGTTGAATTTGATTTTGCCTTCAAGGGTAGGTATCATTTTACCAAAATTCTCACAATACTTTTTGTACTAAGCATGTTGTCATGTAGGAATTGGATGAGAGGTCAGGATACTACATAATGAGGAAGTCACTCCTAAGGAGAAACTCACAAGAAATATTCTTGTTATTAGCTACTCATTTAATAGTAATCTCCAATTGGCTCAAAACTCTCCCCAAAATCCACTTCTCTCACCAAAGGATATTTCTATTTATCTCCTTCCATAATGACCAAGAGATCAATAGGGGTCTTGATATATATACTTTTACTTTTACTCCACTTAATTCTCCCTTTTAGGTGTGCAATAACACATCTAAGTTTAGAGGATAAATCCAAATCCTACCAAATTTGATAATGAACCAAGTCTAAGCTTTCCATGTAAAGGGACAATGAAAAATAGATATAAAATTTTATTCTCAATAATATTACACATAAACCTAGGTGTTGTAGGTGAGTTGGAAATGAGAGGGAAATCCTCCAAGAGAGGTCCCAGGTTCAAATCTCCACCCTACCAAAAAGCTGAATTGGGTATCCAAAATCCAATTGATAATGTTGGTGCGGGTAGGGTCGAGTGTGACTCCCAAGTGACTTTGACGATGTAGAACCCCTTGTTCATGGTCTCTCAGATCAAGGCGGCCCTGCAAAGGATTTTTCGCTTAAAAAATAATAATAATAATATTGCACATAAAAAGGACAAGAAATCCCATTTATTGAACCCTATCAAAATCTAGTGCTTTACCTCTTATAGCCTACCAAAAGAATGTAATGGATTTAGTTAAGGAGTTATAATTCTAGAGTCCTTCTAGAAGAAATATTGGCCTTGAATTATACTCAAATAACCAATTGTAACCAACACAATTGAGTAAGAACCATTCTTTTTTCTTTTCCAAACTAGTTTATCTCCTTTTGGAAGTAGATGGTAGTGGAGTGATATAACTTGATTCCCTAGAAAAATTCTATGACAAGAACATCCATACCATATTTTACTATTGGTTCCTTATAGCTTGAAAGACCACCATGGCTTAGATCAAAAAAGCAATAATCTACTAATGTGATTTTCAAAGAATATAAGTGTTTATATTTCACCTTGGTCAAGGGTCTTTTGTCAAATAATGTTGTATTGTTTAGAAAATTTTCCAAAACTTAATTGACATGACATCATACACCATTTATTTTATATTATTAGAAACTATATGATTGATATGAAGCATAAAATTCTTTACTTTGGAACCTCAAGGATTTTGTATAGAGAATATATGCATTGGCTCCATGTTATCCAAATATTTACTTCTCAAGACTTTAATAAATAATTCCATTACATCCTTGAAGCACTTCCATACTAACTTGGCTCCCAAGGCCATGTTGAATACCTCTAAGTTCCTCAACCCTAAAATTCTTTTGCATCTAGAGAGACAAACATCTTATCAACTCACTAGAGCAAACTTGTAAGTTGTTGTGCTGCCCTTTTATAAAAAGAACAAAAAAAGAATAATTGTTTTCTTTACTATACCTATAAGCACTTTAAATATGCAAATAAAATACACCAATTTTTATTTTAAAATTTTTAGGACAAGGAGAATAGACCCTACAAAATTCAAGGACTTGCTCTTTCATGATTTGATGTGATCTCAATTTTTTTCCATAAATATTCCCACAATGATTTTACCATCCTTCACTTCAAGAGAACTCCAAGATATATGATAGGGAAGGTTCCTATCTGTTACCCCAACTCTCTCAGTTTCACGTTATGCTTAGTCAAAAGGCCATTGAAAAAGAAAAATTATAATTTTATAAGTTGATTCATGACCTAATGCTATTTCAAAACATTTTTTAAGAGCATTCAAATTTCTAGCCTCCTAAAGGGATACCTCACAATAGAGAAGGGTTTCATTAACAATTTGTTGATGTGTTAAGGGTTCTAAATTAAAAGTGATCTTAAAGCCCTTAATTTCCTTTTGAGCCCTTTCATAATTCAATGATGTATCCAAAGGTTCATTCATAATAATAAATTAATAAGGTGATACAAGTTTCACATGTCACAAAATCTTTACCTATATAAATAAGCCATATGGTGAACCATTAACGAAAACAGAGAGGCTCAAAGTAGAAAAATAATCCTCAATCCAATAGGTCCACTTTTTTGATAAGCCTAGTCTAAGTAGACATTTTAGCAAGAATCCCTATTCAACTCTATCATATACCTTGCTAATACCTAATTTGAGCATCATAGCTTCTCTCTTATCAAAGGTCAAAATTGAACTACCTCATGGGAAAGAATAATACCATTCAATATCTGTATATTTTCCATAAATTCTCCTTGCTCAAAGCATATAAAGTTGAGATAATGCTTTAATATAATTACAATTAAATTATAAATAATCTTGTACATAGTATTGAACAATGCAAAAGGTCTATAATCTACCATCCTCTCACACTCATCATTTTTTGGAATAAGGGTGATCAAGGTTATATTCAATTCCCTTATAATTGTTTGATCACTTAGATGTTTCAACTGATCTCATCATGTCTATGATCATTATACTCCAAAAGGCTTAGAAAAAAACCCAAAAGGAAAACCATATGTATTGGGGCCTTATCCTTCCTCATACAAAGCACCATTGTTCTTATCTCTTCTTTTGAAAAATTGTTTAGAAGAAAGACATTTTGCTCTTGATTGATTATTGTTAGAATCGAATGTAAGATTTTGCTTGACCCTTCTCATCAACTTGCTATACAATGAGCAAAATTTTGAAGTACTCCATTGATTTTAATTTAATAAAATCTAAATTATTAGTTATAGTCCATATCCTCTAGTGAGTGGGCGAACAAAAATTTATTCCTTCTTGCCATAGTGGACCTATGGAAGAAATGAGTGTTTTTGTCCTCTTCTCTTAACCAAAGTTCATAGTATTTTTACCTCCAAAAAATATCTTCCTTAACATATAAATCATTTAATTCCATTAAAGAAGTTTTCTATTTATCAAATAAACTAGGAGCTTACCGATTTAGTTTGATTTTAGCATGGACCTATTATATTTCCTTTTATTTCTCCTACAAGGAATCAAAGATGTTACCAAAAACTCTAGAATTCTATACCTTCAAAATTAATTTCACTCTCCACAACTTCCAAGCTAGTTTGTACTTTGTAAATATACTAAGGACTCATATCTCTTTTTTCCTTTTTTGTTAATCTCTTAGTCATATTGGTTCAAATTTAAATGGCAAGCCTTATGAACATTAGAAAAGGTTGGAGGTCTAGTTTTTCATGTGGCTAGATCCTACTACTTAAAGAATCTCTATTTTAAAAAAACATTCCTATGATAATCAAGGGCCATTTAATAGAAACAATCAACCCATTCTCCTATATAACCAATGGTTTTCCACAAACCCTTTGAATATACAATTTTTTTTTAAATCCCCTTGAAATAATGAATTTGGATGACCACCTCCCTTCTTCTCCCAAACATGTAAATAAGAGGTTTTATGGGATTGAAATGGGCCTCTCCTATATTACATCATGACCACATAGTGGTATTACAATAGCTTGCCAATTATGCATGGATCATTTGGCAAGATTTAAACCTTGGTCTCCTCCTTGAAAATTGAGGAATTTGACTAGTTGCAGTAATATTATTTGATAAACATGTAAAGTAAATTTAAAGTTCTCTCCTAATATTATAAACAAATATTTATTTCAATTAACATATTATTAAATATTAGTAGTTTGTATTAAACTTGTTTATAAGCATTATATATATGTATGTATATATAATACTTGTTATTAAAAACACAATAATGAAGATCAATAAATAAGGATAGAGTGGATTATTAGTTATACTTTCTTTAGTCAAATATTCAACCTATGAACTCAAAAAATATTGTACTAATTTTTCATTTCTAATCGGTTAATGTGATGATGCAAGTCTTGTGGCATATTCCATGATTGAAATTTTGTTCCACATTAAAACTTGTCTATTTGTCTACAAAGAAATTTAATATTAAAAAATATAGCACTATTTATAAGTTAATGCTATTTAAAACAAGGTTTAATCTACTATTCCCTTTTCCCCTAACCTACTCCATTCAAATTTACAAAAAAATTATATTAAAAAATAAATTGAACAATAAAATATATATAATAATAAAAATAATGTGATATGATCAATGCAAAGTACGAAGGATTAGGGTATTTTCTTGAAAAACATCTCATATTTTAGGAGCCATATCTTCACGAAGAGTTATCTAATTCAGATGATTCTTGGACCAACTTGTGTAGAATTTGAATAGCTTTAAAATGAGTGGTCATATGCAAAAATTCGAGTAATATTGAGGGATATACAACCCTATGAATTCAACCATCCAAAACAAGGGTAGTGAAGATTTTTCAAATTCCAAAAAATAAAATTGCAAAGTACGAAGGATTAAGGTTTTTTTCCTGAAAAACATCTCATATTTTAGGATCCATATCTTCATAAAGAGTTATCTGATTTAGCTAATTCTTGGACCAACTTGTGCAGAATTTGAATAGCTTTAAAATGAGAGTCATATGCAAATATCCAAGTAATATTAAGGGAGATACGATCCTATGAAGTCAACCATTTAGAACAAGGGCAATGATGATTTTTCAAATCGCAAAAAACAAAATTACAAAGTGTAAAGGATTAGGGTTTTTTCTTGAAAAATATATCATCTTTTAGGAGCCATATCTTCGCGAAGAGATATCTGATTCAGCTGATTCTTGGACCAACTTGTGTAGAATTTGAATAGCCTTAAAATGAGTGGTCATATACAAAAACCCAATCAATATTGAAGGAGATACAATCTTGTGAAGTCAACCATTCGAAACAAGGGTAGTGACAATTTTTCAAGTCATAAAAAATGAAATTGCAAATATTTGCCAACTAGGGTTCGAATGATGGTAAGAGCAATAAAGGGCTAGGACTTCAACAAGGTAAGACATTATATATGGACAAATAATTTTTTAGCTAAGTTCTTTTTACCTTTCTTTATATTAGAAATTGTTCATGAAAATTTTATAAAGTTTTTATCAAATATTATATTTTTTATAGAACTTTCAGATAAATTTCATTAGATTTTGAGTTTTAGTTTCATTTCCATAGATCAATTTATAGTTAAATACTTAGAATCATCCCTAGTGGTAGATAAGCGTACCTTAGAGAGATCCTCATTGCTTCAAGATAGGGTAGTTTTTGGTAAATTTAATGGGTATTGGCCAGGTGCTTCAGCCTTGAGAAAATGGATTGATGGGAGTTGGAAGTCTCTAGGAGTGATTTTATCATTTCTTCACAAAGGTTTCTTCCTAGCAATTTTTATTCTAGGAAGAAAGAGAAAGAATCCTTTAAGGAGGTCCTTGGTTTATGGGAAGAAAAGTACTCTTCCTTACCCGCTAGTATGAGGGCTTTTTACCTGAAAATGTAAATCTATCCCTAGTACCAGTCTAGGTTAGGATGTTTATATTACCCATTTAATTTTAGGAAATAGATACCTTCAAGGTAATAGGAAACACTCTAGGAGAATTCCTTGAGATTTTAGATACAACAAAAGATGGATTTTTGGCTATTTATGCTCAAATATTGGTCATGATTGATATAAGTAAAGCTTTACCAGAATCAATAATTCTTAAGTATGGGGATAAGATGTGGACCCAAACTATAGATTATGAAAACATATATTTTATATGTATAATATGTCATGAGGTGGGGCATATTGAGAGATCATGCCCTAAGAAGAGCCCAGTAGAATCATTGTAGAAAATCGTAAGATAAATTTACAAATGGTTATGGATAAAGATGGTTTTCAACTTCCAAAAAATATATCTAGAAAAATAAAATAAATTTTATAGTGGAGACCAATAAGAAAGGATACTAGAATAAATTCCAGTTCTTTTGAGGCTTTAGCCTATGTAGAAAAAGTATATTAAAACTTAGAGGACACAGGACAACAATTTCAACATATTAGCAAGGAAACGTCTATTCAATATGATCCTAATTTAAGGAAGAAAATTCTCGAAGAGTGTGTTTCATAAGATTTTGAAGACTCTATTGAAGTACCATGCACCATTCAGGAGAAAAAAATTGGTAAAGAAAATGCAATTTTAGAAGTTAATACCTCTGCCATTAATAAATAAATATCATAAAATGAGCAGGATAAGTCAAAAGCTTCTATAAAAAAGCAAGGAGAGGATAAATATGTTGAAAAATAAAATGGTGAAAGAATATTGAGGAATAGAATAATAAGACCTACTCCTGATATAGGCAAGGAAAAAAGAGTAAACCCTCAAATTATCAAGCAAGATCCAGGGAAGCAAGAGCTAACATAGAGAAAGAAACACAAACTAAGTTGGTTGAACTTCTCTTTACCAAACACAAAATGATATTGGTAATACGCAAGGGGGGCCAAAAGCCCCTAATGAGACATGATTATCATATCATGGAATATAAGGGGTGCTAATGCCCCTCAAATAATATGTGTATTAGGGACATATGTTTAAGTAATAAACCTGATATTCTTTGTATCCAAGAAACTAAAATGACAAAAGAAGTTTCAAAAGCTATGAAAGTAGTTTGGACAAGAAGTGAATGGGATGCTATGGATTCTAAAGGAGCAGTAGGGGTAATTCTAACTTGTTGGAGTCCTTCTAGAACCTCTTGTGTAACCATTCATAAAACTAGACATTTGATAGCCTCTTTAGTCACTTGGTACTTTGCTGATATTCACTTTATCCTTATCAATGTGTATGGTCCCACAAATCTGTCAGGTAGAGTAGAAGTTTGGAGTGGTATTGAGACATTTATGAGAAGTAAAGACCAAGAAACTTGTTTCTTTATCATTTGAGATTTTAATGCCATTACCAAGATGAATGAAAAATTTGGGGGATTTAGGAAATTGACCCAAAAATCCCTCTTTTGATTGTGGATGGTACAAACAACATCCAAGCATCCAAGGAGTCCATCCAAACAAAGGATCTCCATAAAAAGGTACCTGCAATTGGGTTCACCCCCTCACCTACGAATTTAGGTTCCAGATCATCCTATGCATTGTGATTTGGTTGTACAGTTGATCTACAATAGCAGAAACCTTGGATAACATTCATTTCATATTTTATAGGATTTACACTTCATTTCGAGATTTATTTCATATTTTTAATATCTTTTTGTCTTCATCAATATGGGTCATGATCCATGATAGGCCCCCAAGTGAACTAACACCATTTTTTAGGTCCTCCAATAGTAGCAAATATCATTACAGTAGGAAACACAATAGCAGCAACAACACATAGTGGTGACACACATGCATCAAAACCCACCTACATTCGAGAGGTCTCAAGAGAAACCATCAAAGTGTTTCACATATTTTTGAGAAAGAAAAGGAGATTCACCCTATAATATTGTATCAAATTATTAATAAATGTATTTGAAATCATTTCTGAGCATTTTGATTTGTTATAGTTAACTTGCTTGATCAAATGGTAGCCTTTGGTACGCTTCATTTTGGCATGCCCGATGGGACCACCCACAATAGGTTATATTAGGTTATATTACCATGAATCTAATATAATTTTGGTTTTATATGATTGTTATAGGATCCCTAAAATCTTGATAAACCTCTCAGGTCATCGGAATAGGAGTTTCAAGCTCCTAAAGACGGTTCACCCCCTGGCATATGAATCTAGGATTAAATAACCCCCTGACCTAAGATTTCTTAAAAAACTACTTTATAGATCCTAATATAGCAAGGATTCATAGCAGAGGACTCAAACAAGTCAGATTTCACTTTAGAACATAGGTATTCTCCTTAGAATCCTCTGTGGTGTCATTTATTTGCAAAACTAGTTCTCTAGCAAATGTATTGTGTTAGTATATCAAAATCTTAATTCAAACATAGCAAATTAGGATTTCAAATTGATATAAACACAATTAGAATAGTTTATTTTCAGAATTACTTTTAGACATATATTAGAATTTTTTAAACCGCTTGATGTCATTCTTAATTGCTTTTCAAGTTTCCTTTCAAATACATTTAGAGTAAGCTTTTCTTTGCATCTACATGTAAGATTAGATTTCAGGTTTTATCCTAATTCAAATTGGAAAATCACATTTCACATTATTCAAAAATTTCTCTTCAAATTTGCATCTAGGGTTAGATTAAAAAATCTATTCACTTCACCTTGCAAATTTTCTTTTCTTCAAAAAGGCATTTCCAATTTCTTTCTCCTTTTAAACATTACATCTAACATAGAATTGTTAAATTCTTCTTGCATCACTATATAGAGGAGGAAACTACCCTACCACGTACAATTACAAAATAAAAGGCTAGATATACAAGGAGAGTACCTTTTGTGGGGTGAACCACGGGGGTATGTTATACTCTAAACTTGGTGCTAGGGGGAAGGGTTCACCATGAACGATTTAAGAACTCACTCCAATTCCTCAAGAATTTTGAAATAGTTTGATGTATTCAGTTTCAAGCAATCACCTAAGTTTGGCCTTTCTAGCTCTAAACTATGAAATATAAAGTACAATGCAAAATATAGCAGTACAAAACAGGTTGCAGGCATACAAGAGCTAACCTAATATGATTTTTTATTTTGAATGCTCACTAACCTAGGGTTTATTTTAGAAAACCTTTAAAGTAAAAAACACATAAAATAAATGCATAGAAGTTATCCCTAGATGCAAACTAAATTTGTTTCTCTTTTGTATGCCTAAGAATAAATAATTAGATCAGATATTAAACCAATGAAATGATTAGAGCACTTATCTAGATTGGTGGTTGATTTAGCTTTTTTTGCCTCTTGTCCAATGATATTAGAAATACCTATTTCTGCAAAATAACTCATAAAACACTTGAAAATGGGATTAGCATTAGGGGGCCTGCTTAGGCCACTATGTAACAGTCCTTGGAGGTGCAACAGTCAAGCCCCCTAGGTCCCTTAGATGACCTTTCAACACAAAATAAAAAATTGACCTTTGGATAATTAATCATAAAATATAAATATAGTAATATAAAATAGAAAACAGAATGTAGCAGTACGATCTAGATGCCAAATGGAGTACAATGGTGAAAATAGAATCTTGAAGTTGCCCCTGGTGTGCTCTCGATAAAAGTTACACCTCACTTATAGCGAGCACGATAACACAATAGTAAATTCGTGCCCTACCTAGATAGGGCATGATTTCACTTTTGTAGATTGGTTTACCCTAATCTAGGTAAGCAAAGTTGTGCCTCACTAATGTCAGGTGTGATATCATTGTAGACTAACAAAAAATAAAAAATGAATGCAAGAAATGAAATAAATGTTAGAAACAAAGGAATCAAACCCTAATAGACATCGTAGAAGCATGCATAGAATATTGAAGTATCCAATCACGCACTCTATCTCTCCGAACCACACCACAAATCCACCAAGTCACACAACAATCCAATCCAATCCATGCAATAGAAGATCAAATCCAAAATTTGCACTTTGGGGTTAGCTTGTAGTAGAAGAAAGCAAAGGAAGAAGAGCAAGCTATCATAAAAATTTTGAGCTTAATCAATAATCAAATTTCACATTAAGATCACACATCAAAAACTTGCATATGATTAAGCAAGAACATCCTTCCTTTTATAGACAGAATCAAAGGGAAAAGGGCAAGAAAAATAAACCCAAATCTGACACTAAAACATGCTGGAGGGTTTAAAATTGGGTCTAACCGGGCCAAAAAGAATAAAATTAAATTAAATTAAAAAAAATTAAAATAGCGAAGTCATGCCCCATCCTAATGGGGCGCGATATCATTTGCGCGAAGTCACACCTCATGAAAATGGGGCACAATTTCGCTAAAAGACAAAAGAAAATAAAAAGGAAGAGTAAAGAGGTCTTCCCTTGCTCTTGGCAGGGGTTGAGGACCTCTTGGGGGTTACAAGGAAGATTGCCCACTAAAAGTGGGTCAATTTTCCACGTCTATATTTTGCCCTCTTTGATGGATTTATGGCCTATTAAATGCATCCAAGAAATGATGTAGGCACACACACTGGGAAACAACAATAAGTAAAATGGGGTGGTCGAGTTAGAAGAAAGTAGTGGCACAAAAATGGTGTCATTCTAGACACTTTTAATTTTACATGCAAATCAAGGCATTAGGGACATTAATGCCTCTATAGGCCAGGGTGCCCCCTTGAGTTTTTATGAAAAAGTAGTTTCATAAAAACTCGAAAGAACTAATGTAGAAGCAAAGAGAGATAAAGAGTGACAATCGAGCAAAGCAAAATGGGTAAAAAATAAAAACAAAAAAATAGGGTTAAAAATATAAAAAAGGGGTAAAACCCTAATTCATTTTTACCGTGAAGAGGAGATAAAATAGAGCTTTGGGACAAAAAAGATGATGGCACTTCCAGTTCACCAAGCGCGACTACAAGGTGCAAGGTCGAGGCATGAGAACAGGTAAGGATCACCTTTGACTCTCCTCATGCATAATTTTACCTCATATTTTGTAATTTAATTAGGGGTTTAGAGGGAATTTTGGGGCAAATCATCATAGAGATCGATGGATTTTGTGCCACGACCTAGATATGACTTTGTGGCCCTACCATGATTTCACCTTGGGTGAAGCATGATGAAATTTTACCTAGAAGAAACTGGGCACGATTTTACGAAGTCACTCCCAAAAAATAGTAGGCACGATTTCGCAAAAGCATTGTCATGCACCCAAAAATTGGATGCAACTTTGTAAAAAAAGAAAAATAAAAAGAAAGAAAGAGAGAAAAAGAAGAAAAGAAAGAAAACAAGTAAACCCGAAGTGCAATTTTTGAATTGGAATCTTCGTATGCTTAAAATTAAGAAGTGATGTTGAATTAATTTTAATTCCTTTAATTTTATTATGGAATTGATTAAATTTTATTTTGTGAATGTAGCTAGGTATTCTCGAGATTCGAGAGTGGCGGGTAGGGGCTCTGGCAGAGCTAGATTCTTTGGGGTAGGCAGAGAGGGCAAAACTAGAGGTGGTGGGGCTGGACCATGTGGCGAGGATGCCATGAATAGAGACTTCCACTTTCTAGTTATCGATATGGGAGATGACCATCACACTAGAGGACATGTGGCAGATCTTGAGGATCCCCATTAGGGGGACAAAGGTCTATGGAGTACGAGGGTAGGTAGCCACTCTTTAGTGGTTTTCTATAGATTTTACCTACCAGGTGTGAGAGGGAACCATAGTAGTTGATGACCTGGTTAGTCGCTATGGAGTGGACCCTATGATCATGATGCTCTTAGGGATTGTGGCTGGTCTCTTAACATGCCATACTAGCATACGACACTTTCCATGGGCACCGACGAGAGTAGTAGCAGACATGTGAAATTAGGGGGTTTCATTTGCATGGGTCCTATATGTGTTGGTCCACATATACAATATGTTGTAAAACATCATGTATAAGTGATGTATAGGGCTGGTTTATATGACTTTGCTCCAGGTGTGGTGTTGGTAGCACATCACAGTGCAAAGACTGTTAGCGCTACTAGGACCATCACCCAATCCAAAGTGTCCAACAGCATATAGATGGTCAAGATCCCTAGAGATGACCGTAAGGGTCTATACAAGGAACCTACAACTAGCTAGGTAGGTGATCAATGAGCTTTGGAATGCGTAGCTCATCTAGTGACTATGGAGGCTTCACCCTGGCTAGGCAAAAAATAAGATAAAATTGGCATGGGTAAGGAGGATTAGATGGCTGAGGTTAGAGAGGGGAGAGCTATAGGTACTCAGGTTTGACTAAGTCTTATGGTAGTTTAGGATCTCATAAGGAATCTTTAACCTAGGGGACTACTGGTACCAAAGGGTGACCCAAGATCTAGTAGGGTTGGATGTGAGCCAGACCTCACCAGATGGGCCAAGGAGGATATAGATGATCCTCCTTACATCGACCTAGGGGTAGGCAATGCAAGGATGGCTATCGGGTATAGACAGTGGTACAGAGGAGTCATACCCCAAAGGATCTCCCCACCCATACTAGTATATAGGTGCTAGGTGTTGGACCTAGGCATATAGTGGGAATTTCGAGAGGCAGCTTGTAGGGCCACAGAGAGGGTACAGTAGGCTCCTACTATGTCGAGACAAAGGCTAAAATGGGTTTGGATCTAGGTGGTAGAGGATATTATCCTAGTAGTAGGGACTGGAGAGGGAGGAGTGAGAGATACCTCCACACAGGGAGAGGGGCCAAAGATTAGAGATCCTAGGAAGGCATCCACATCAACAATGGTGGGAGTCCAAAGCTAGGGGATAAAGGAGTTGTAGGCACAACTAGCTTCTCTACAGACACATATGCCCTAGATGTAGGCTGAGAGGGACACTGCATTGGAAAAGGTTATCTATATTTAGATAGAGATGTCTCAGTTGGATGGAGAGCACCAATGGGCTAGGGCTGAGGTGATGACTATCGTTAGGAGCAGCTAGGTATGGGATGCGGTGCAACTTCTTTAGGTGGATCTATGACATACAGGTGATAGGTTGGAGATAGCCATTTTAAGAGCCATATTTTGAGATAGCTTACAATCCTAAGTTACTATTATTTATTATTTTATTAATTTCCTATTTCTTGCACTTTGTATTTATGTGAGACATAGTATGCCTATGTTGGAAATAGGTTGTTAAGTTGTTTGGGTATTTAGTTAACTATTAGGATATGTCTTGTCTTCTAGTAGTTAGTTGTCATCCTTATTTAGCAGATAGTTATTTGTTAGTTAAGTGGTTGGCCATGTTTAGAAAATTATTGCAACCACTTAACCTACATGAGATTCTATTGTATTGCTCATATATTATTCTACAGCTGATAATAAATTAGCTTCACATTGAGTTCCTACATCAAGTGTGCCTTCATTGTTGCTTTGGTATGAAAACACCTGATGTGTTTGATCGAGGAGCTACCACCTAGAGAGCTATATTATTGTGGTTGTTATCTACTATGATGTTCTTGGTATGTGAGTCACGTTTTAACCAAATTTTTTGGTTTATGTGGATCTCATTGGGATGGAGGTTGGCCCCTAACACATTCTACACTGGTGTCATACCCTCTAATCAACTTAGGTAGTGATAATATTGATAGCATTAAGGTGGAAAACAATTGTTGTGCATGCTAACACCTGGTCGAATTTTCATGTTGTCAATCAATAGTTACAAGCTCTCTTCCAACTCCCTTGTGGTGGGATTTTGGGATAACTCTAGAACTTAGTCACATCCCACTTATTCAACCGTTATATTAATGGTGGACTTTTGGGACATCTATTACATCTAGTTAGCTCCTTGTTTTTTGCAAGCCATGACTATTTATAATTTGTGGAAAGTTTTTAGGTTCACCTTGGGATTGGAATTTTTCCACTTTTTCACCACATACCATTGCTTCTTCTGTGCTAAAAATTTTGGGCTTGAACAGAGTTCAATGCCTATCCACTTTTTTTCTTGATTCAGACTTAGCCATTTTTCTAGAAAATTGGGCACATACGTGGTATATCAACCCAAATATTTGCCATCATGGCCCTTATCTTGCTACTCCAGGTCTTTAACATTTACAACCAAAATTTGAAAAAAAATAAGCAGGGCTATATACATATATACAAGTCTATTCTTAATGAGGCTAAGCATAATATTTTAAATACTGGTCATTCATCGAAATCAAAAGCAGCTTGCCATCGAGATCGTGCAATTGAAATGCATTTACATCTTTGCAAATCTCAATGAGGTATGGTCCAAACCAAATGGAATCAAATATGTCATGTGTTCCTGGCTTTACCTAGGCTACATTCCATTTTAGGACAAGATCACCTTCATAGAATGCTTTTAATGCTACCCTTTTTTCAAACCAACATTTGATCATGTTCTAGTGTTGGCATACATTATTGTACACTTGTTCACATTTTTCTTCCAACTGCATTAGAGTTGTCCACCTCTTTTCCATCATTGGGAAGTCTTTCACCTTCATCTCAAGGTTAATTGGAAGAATTGCCTCTTTTCCATAGACTAGAGCAAATGGTGATGCCTTCAAATATTTTTTAGGGGTTATCCTATCCACCCAAAGTGCTTGGTCAAGCAAGATATGCTATCTTCTAGGGTTGTGTTTAATATTTCACTTTATTATCTTGAGAATATTTTTATTCATAGACTCAACCAGACCATTTCTCTATGGGTAGTAGTTTAAGGCAACATTCCAATATATACCATACTTTATAGCAAAGTACATCATTTTGAAACCTATGAAATATGTGCCATTATCTGAGACAATAGTGGTGGAAATCCCAAACCTTGTGATCAATATCTCTCAAAAATCAATGACTATATATTGATTAGCATGCTTGGTAGCTTCAACTTCCATCCACTTTGTAAAGTAATTTGTTGCTATGAAAATTTATTTGTGACTGGTTGATGAATTTGGATTGATGACACCAATGAAGTCCAAACCCCATTGTTGGAATGGTTCTTCTGCAATTATTGGTTGTAGAGGCATAGCGGCATGCTTACATTTTTTAACAAACCTTTGGCATTTATTGCATGCCCTTACCAATTTGAATACATCAAAGAAGATAAATGGTTAATAGAATCCTACCCTTAGGACTTTAGCTACTATGGTTTCTCCTAAGTGATATTCCCCTTGAAAATCAAATGCGAAACTCTTCAAGGACAATATTAGCTTTCTTCATAGTTATGCATCTCAACAAGACCCCATCAAAATTCTTTCGGTAGAGAACATTGTTGATTAATGTATATTTATTGGCCTACAACCTCTATCTCTACCTTTAGGACACAATTAATTATTTTGGAACCCTACCAATTCTGAAGTAATGTATCAAGTCAAGGATCCAAGTATCAGTGAATATCTCCTTTATTTTTAGTTGTACTAGGTTTATTTCTTCCATGATCATGTTAGATTCCAATGCTATGGATTTCATTAGTTGTTGGCATAGTACTTTTCCTCTTACCAACCTCATTGGCATGATTTCCATGTCATATTCTTGAATCTTTGTGGTCCAACTGAATCTTCTATCACCCAAATATCCCTGAATCATAAAGCTTCTAACATATGGGTGCACCACATATACGAGAGTTTTACTCTAGGAGACAAAATATTTAAATTTATTTAGGGATTTCATGATGGCATACACCTACTTTTCAATGATATTATACCTTTAGTCAAGGTCGTGCAATGTCTAGTTGAGGAAGGTGATGGGTCTTTCATTACCATCTTTTCCTTTTCTAGGTAAGGTTATTGTGTAGCTTTCTTTTGCTCTGAAAGCATATAGGATAAAATCCTTGGAGCAATCTGGGTTGATAAGCACTTGGGCTCATGAAATAGCTTCTTTGATGTTCTTGAAATCTTTCCTCTAGACATCCATTCATTTAAATCTACATCCTTCATCAATATTGTTTTCATAGGCTTGAATATCTGAGCAAAATCTAACTTAATTTTTTACACAAAGTTTATCTACCCAAAGAATGAATGCAGTTCCTTTTTTTTTAATGGTAGAGGGAGGTCAATAATAGCTTTCACCATAGTAGGATTGATAACTAGTCTTTCTTTAGAGACAACATGCCCTAAGAGTTTATCTTCTTCTACAAAAAATGTGGATTTCTTTGGGTTCAATGACACCCCAAACTCTCTATCTTTTTCAAAAATCATCTTGATGTGTTCCACACGATCCTCCTTCTTGTGAGACAAAATAGTCATATCATCCAAATAAATAATAATCACCTTGTTCACAATTTCACCAAATGTCGAGTCCATTTCTCTTTGAAAGGTAGCACTAGCGTTAGATAGGTCCAATGACATCCATTGATGGGCAAAATTTCCCCACTTCGTAGTGAAAGTCATCTTGTGCTACTCTTCATATTAGATCCATATCTGCTTAAACCTAGAGAAAGCATCTAGCAATGAGAATCTCTTTTCGTCAAGTACTATATTTAGTATTTTATCAATTTGGGGCAAAGGATAATAGTCATTCAAAGAGATCTTGTTCAGATTTTAAAATTCAACATAGATATGGATATCCCCATTTTTTTTCTCACTAGGACCAGATTCACCACCCAGGTAGAGTGTTTTATAGGATAACTTACAACAACTTTAGAAGCTTTTGTTTCATTAAGGATTCTATATTTAGGTTAACTAGACTTTATTTCTATTGGAAAGGCTTTGTATCAGGCTCCAACTCAATGGTGTGTTGTATAGTATCCTTGTTGTAGACCTTGAGATAATCATAAGTCCAGGCTATAATATAGTTATATTTTCTGCACAACTCTTATATTTTACCAACCTTTTCTTCAAAGCATCACACCCCTATTTTAAGGCTCCTTTCAGGTGTAACTTGAACCTCCTTATAGTCTTTAGCATCACTTATTATCATATGATACATTGGTCTATCACTCTTATAAAATAAGCTTTCAAGGGTTATCAACCCCCTTGGTATATGATTGTTTTTTAGCTAGATGAACTCTCCTTCTTCTTCCTCATCTTCATCCTCTAGGATTTTTCTAGTTGAGCAATTCATTTCATGAATCAAGAAGTCTACTATTTGCTCATCATTTTGAACACTTACTAGAAGACATATTTGTTTGGGATAGAAGGCATGTACACCAATCTTACTGTCTTAGCCTTGTATATGGTGTTTGACATGGGGTAATAATTAGCCCTGAATGATGCCAATGTGTTAGCATGAGTGTTTTGATCCCTGGGAATAACCTTGATATTCAAGGCCTCAAAATACTCTAGCAAGTCCCAGACTCTGTTCTTGTAAGCTTTAATATAATACTTCTTGTTGACATATTTCTTGATGATCTAATTTATCACCAATTCAAAATATCTAAATATTTACAACTTGGACCCAAGTTTTTTTGCCTTCTTTAATCCCAAACATATCACTTCATACTCTACTGCATTATTTGTGCAACTCCATGTCAATTTGTATGAGAAGGCTTTTTTAGCTCCTATGGGTTATATCAGGACTATACTTGCTCCAACGCTATTTTTGCATCTTACTCCATAAAAATAGAGCTTCCAAATCTTATTGGATACATGGATTGGTTTTTGCAGGGCCATCGATTTCTTTATCTCCAACTTTTCAATGGTGTAAGTACCCATTCTTGTCTTAATCATGGTATTGAAATACTTCAACAAGAATTGGTCTTCTATCTGCAATTCTTCCAATACCTCTTCCATAAAATTTTCTTCTTCAGTTACAATACTAACTATTGTAGCCTACTAATTTCTGTTGAGCAAAGGTGCAGCAACAGTATTGTCATTATTGTCAACATAGTCAGATAGATTGATTGATGCAGTGGACAAGAGTTCAGAGGTTATTCAGAGTATGTATAATGATGTTAAATTATTATGAGGATGTTTTTGATGTTTGGGTGAAGTTGTTACAGGTTTTCCAAGAAGACCGAAGTGGCCCATATGCTAAAGATCAAAGAAAAAGCAAAACACCACATCGAGAAAAAAGTGTCACGATATCGTGACATGTTGCATTTTCGTGGCCAAAAGAGAAGCGAAAAAGCAAAGGGAAAAAAGTGTCGTGATATCGTGACATGTTGCATTTTTGTGGCCAAAAGAGAAGTGAAAAATCAAAGAGAAAAACGTGTCGCGATATTGCGACATGTTGCATTTTCGCGGCCAAAAGAGAAGCAAAAAATCAAGGAGAAAAAAGTGTCGCGATATCGTGACATGTTGCATTTTCGTGGCCAAAAGAGAAGAAAAAATCAAGGAGGAAAAAGTGTCACGATATCGTGACATGTTGCATTTTCACGGCCAAAAGAGAAGCAAAGCAAGGAGGAAAAAGTGTTGCGATATCGCGACATGTTGAATTTTTGCGGCCAAAGCAAAGAGAAAATGCAAGGAGAAAAAAGTGTCGTGATATCGTGACATGTTGCATTTTTGTGGTCCAAAGCAAAGAGAAAATGCAAGGAGAAAAAAGTGTCACGATATCATGACATGTTGCATTTTCACGGTCCAAAGCAAAGAGAAAATGCAAGGAGGAAAAAGTGTCGCGATATCGTGACATGTTGCATTTTTGCGGTCCAAAGCGAAGAGAAAGAGCAAGGAGAAAAAGTGTCACGATATCATGACATGTTGCATTTTCACGGTCCAAAGCGAAGAGAAATAGCAAGGAGAAAAAGTGTCACGATATCGTGACATGTTGCATTTTCATGGGCCAAAGCAAATAGAAAGAGCAAGGAGAAAAAGTGTCGTGATATCATGACATGTTGCATTTTCATGGTCCAAAGAGAAGAGAAAGAGCAAGGAGAAAATAAGTGTCACAATATCGTGACATGTCACATTTTTGTGACTCAAAAAGGGCAGGAAAAAGAGAAAAAAAAGTGTCACGATATCGTGACATGTCGCATTTTTGTGACTCAAAAAGGGTAGGCAGGCAGAGAAACAAAAGTGTCGCGATATCGCGACATGTCGCATTTTTGTGACTCAAAAATGAATAGTCATGACCAAGAAAATGAATAGTCATGAAGGAGAAAATGAATAGTCATCGAAGGAGAAAACAAATGCATGCACAAGGGAAAAGAAAATGAACAGTCATGAAGGAGAAAATGAACAGTCATCGAAGGAGAAAACAAATGCATGCACAAGGGAAAAGAAAATGAACAGTCATGCAAGGAGAAAATGAACAGTCATGAAGGAGAAAACGAACAATCATCGAAGGAGAAAATGAACAGTCATGACCGAGAAAACGAACAGTCATGGTAGGAGAATATGGTGTCAATTATTTGCATGTGACGTGTTTGACGAAATGCCTTCTCAAAATATACAAAAGGAGTTACATAAAGAAGGAGTTACAATTGACAAGTGGCAGATGAGAATATGAAATAAGGTGTTACAATTGACAAGTGGTGTATGAGAATATGAAAGAAGGAGTTACAATTGGAGTTACAAAGAGAAAGTATTGTTATAAAAGGAGTGTTGCTTGGAGAATTTTTTATGGGCGATATGTGTGTGATAAGCATGTGTGTTTTGTGAATTGTGGTAGATGTTGGGTAAGCAATAGACCAGTCAGGGTCTTGTAAAAGTGAAGGCATTTTTATGTCAATATTCTAGTTTCAAAATGGAAGTCCAAGTTGGTGCTTGGCATTAGGGGTTGGTGCTCCTTCTAGTTGGTGCTGGTAAATCAGGGGTTGGTGCTCCTTCCAGTTGGTGCTGGTAAATCAGGGGTTGGTGCTCTTTCCAGTTGGTGTTGGTAAATCATGGGTTGATGCTCCTTCCAGTGGGTGCTGGTAAATTGATTGTAAAGTTGGTGCTTTGCTAAAGGCTGGATTTGGATGGGAGTCCAAATAGTCATTTTGAGGAGTAGCCAAATCGATGAACCTCGGTACATCTTATGTTGTGTGATGTTCTCTTGTTATACTTGCTTTATTTGGTTTTAAGTTTTCATTGTTTTGGATTTAAGATTTGAAGATTTAATTTTAAAAGAGCTACACTGATTCACCCCCCTCTCTCAGTGTCATTGTGAGACTAACAATTGGTATCAGAGCTAGTTTCCCTTGTCAGGCTAAATCAGCTAGGGTTGATCTTGGATTAGTATGCAATGGGTAAGAAGAATAGATCCTCCTCCAATAAGGCATCTCAGTCAGTTTTAGTTCCTGTGGAAGAGAAAATTGAACTAGAAAAGATAGGAGTGAATTCTGAAGTATGTGATGAAAACCTTGAGGTTGAAGTAGATCTAGAAGGTGAGTTGATCGCTACACTTGAAGAGTTGAATATAGAAAGGAAAAAGAACAAAATATTGTCCAAGAAGTTGGAAGAATATGGGGATAAGATTGAAGATCTCTTCTTACAAATTCATAAAGCCAAGAAAATAGAAGAAGCCTTGAAGTCACACCTAGATGATAAAGTCGATGTATGTAGCAAACATGAAGAGGAATCTAACAAAGTTATTAGTGATCTAAATATGCAAGTAGAAGAGTCCAAAAGGATTGAAGAAACTCTCAGGTCACAGATCAATAAGAAAGAGATTGTTTGCTGCAAACAAGAAGAAGAGATTGTTTTTTTGAAGAAACAACTAGAAGAGGCCAATACAAATCTCAAATTTGAGAAGAGCACAGAGTTGCTAGATGAAATGATAAGGCAACAAAGAAGCTCCAAGGCTAAGCTTGGTCTTGGATATGAAGCTGAACAACCTTCATCTTCCAAATATGCAAAGAAGAAGAAGTTCACTGTTGAAGTATCAAAGCAAGAAAATTTTGAAGCTGAATCTTCAAAAGGAAGAAAATATCAAAGGAGATCTACAACAAAGCAACCACAACAAAAGAGGTTCTATCACTCTCACTCTATTCATAATAATGCTTTTAATGGCTATTGTTTTAGATGCAACCATTATGGTCACAAGGCAATTTATTGTGGATTGAATAATAGATCAAAGAGTTATGCTGGTAGAAATACATCTATTTTTCCAATTGAACACCATGTGCAATGTTTTAAATGTAATGGTCATGGGCACATAGCAAGGTTTTGTCCAAGAACTTTTGTATCTAATCTAAGGCAAGACAATAGATTTCATCAAACACAAAGAATGCAACACATACAGGGAAGAAATCATGTGCATCAAAGAAAGGAAAATAATCATCCATCAAGGATGCACAAGAGACAACCACCTAGTAGAAATGTTTTTTCACCTTTGATGGATTATGCAGTAGAATGTTATAACTATCATAATTTTGGGCATATTGCAAGAAATTGTCGAAGTACATTTGCATCAAATCAATTTTAGGGAAGAAAATTTCAACCAAATGGAATGAGACAAAATAGAAAATTTCCTAAAAAACATGCACAAGCTACTAAAAATGAAAAGTCAAAACAAGAGCCCAAAAAGGTAATCAAACCAGAGTGGAGAAAGAAAGAAGAAAGGAAATCATGTCTCCTTGGACTGAAGGAGACTACTCCTCTATTGCATTAAGCAACTCCAGGTAGCACATCCTCAGGGGGAGCAATATTAAAGTTTTATTTTAATGCTCATATGTATTTTTTTGGTTATCTGAGGATGAAATGCAAGTAGTCATGAGGAGTTGTCATATAGTTGTCAAAGTGTGTTTCAGTTCATGTAGTTGTTTGTGGAGGTACCATGAAGGGTGGTGATTAAATTGAGAGTTGTCACCATTGGTAGTATTGCTATATGTCAGTGTTGTACTTTTGATGGTTCTTACTGCCATTGTTCAAAGTTATGGATTATAACAGTTCTGATAATTTGGTTTAGTGAAAGAATGTTGCCCTAGCTGCATATATGTGTTTTGATAAAAGCAATGTGTATTTGTACTACACATTGATGTGAAGATTGTTAGATCTATTATGATGCTTTGGTGAAAATATTTAATTCACGTGCAAAATCAGAAAGCTCACATTTTATTATTGCATTCAAAGTGGCTACATGAGTAGGAAGTTACATCAATACAAATTGAGTACAAATATTCAGGGAGACAATTTTCAGCAGCCAGGACACCTCAGTAGAATGGTGTGGTAGAAAGAAAGAACAGGACAGTGCAGGAAATGGCACGGACTATGTTGACTGAGAGCAAAGTAGCAGATAGATTTTGGAAAGAGGCAGTCCATACTATGGTATACATCCAAAATAGGTGCATGTTGAGGACGCATGAAAGCAAAAATCCTTATGAGTTGTGGTTCGGTAAAAAGGCAATAGTAAGATACTTTAAATTTTTGGGCAGCAAGTGTTACATCAAAAGAAGTGAAGAAAACCTTGGTAAGTTTGAAGATAGAGCTGATGAAGGTATTTTTTGGCTATTCATCAAAAATAAAAGCTTACAAATGCTACAACAAGAGGCTAAGGAAAATTGTGGATAGTGTCGATGTTAAAGTTGATGAAGGTAGGGAACGAGTAATTAGCTATGAAGAGAACTACCCAATTTATGAAGAGGTTATATTGAGGAGAGATTTCCAACTTGGTGATGATCCCAACTTGGTTTGCAAGTTGAAGAAAGAATTATATGGCTTAAAACAGGCACCCTGAGCATGGTATGCAAGGCTAGACAACTATCTTACTCAACAAGGGTTCAAGAAAGGTATGGTGGATAGTAATTTGTATGTCAAAATAGAAAATGGCCATATTATTGTTCTTGTTGTATATGTTGATGATATCATATTTGGAAGTAGCAAAGATAAGTGGTGTAAATATTTAGAAAATAAGATGCAGAAAGAATTGGAAATGTCAATAATTAGAGAACTTTCATATTTTATTAGGTTGCAAGTTAATCAAAATGAGAACGACATATTTATTTCTCAAATTAAATATGTGAAAGAGATGCTAAAAAGTTTACAATGGAGGATTGTAAGCCAGTTAGCACTCCCATGATGACAGGTTGCAAGTTGAGCAAGGATGAAAAATCTCCACATGTTGATCAAACCATGTACAGATCTATAATTGGGAGCTTACTGTACTTGATAGCTACTAGACCAAGATATTTTGTAGGCAGTATGCATGGTAGCATGATTTTAGGCTAGTCCCAAGGAGACTCATGTGACAACAGTGAAGAGGATTCTTCGGTACCTCAAGGGTACTATGGAGTATGGGTTATGGTATCCGAAAGGTAAGGACTTCACCCTTATTGCGTATTCAGATGCAGATTGGGCAGGATGTGTAGATGATAGAAAGAGTACCAGTGGAGGTGCATTCTATCTTGGAGATAGGTTGGTCACGTGGCACAGTAAGAAACAAGAGTCAGTCTCCTTATCCATAGTAGAGGCAGAATATATTGCAGTGACAATGTGTTGTACGCAGGTATTATGGATAAAACAAACCCTGAAAGATCTTGGTATTAACTTCAGTGAGCCAATTTTAGTTAAGTGTGATAACACCAGTGCCATTAACATCTCAAAGAATCTGGTTATGCATTCTCGCACAAAACATATTGCTATCCGGTATCACTTTTTGAAGGAGAAAGTTGTGGAAGGTGAGGTTAAGTTGGATTTTGTTCCAACAATAGAGCAAGTAGCGGATATCTTCACAAAACCATTGCCCAAGGAAGTCTTTGAGTACCTTCGCAATAAATTGGGAGTGGTCATGCTTCCCAAGAATTGACTAGCTATCGGGACCACATTCTCAGGGGGAGCATTTGTGTATTTGTTTATCTTTTTGCTCATGTTTGTGATTTTTGCTAAGTGTAATAATTTTTGCCTAAGAATGTTGTGCATGGACTCAGGGGGAGTTTACAACAACCCTTTTGGTATTGTTGTCAAAGGGGGAGAAGAGTTACAGGAAATTGCATGTGTGTTGCCAAAAATTCCAAAGGGGGAGATTGTTGAGCAAGGTGCAATGACAATATTGTCATTGTTGTCAACATAGTCAGATAGATCGGTTGATGCAGTGGACAGGAGTTCAGAGGTTATTTAGAGTATGTACAGTGATGTTAAATGCTTATGAGGATGTTTTTGATGTTTGGGTGAAGTTGTTACAGGTTGTCCAAGAAGACCGAAGTGGCCCATATGCTAAAGATCAAAGAAAAAGTAAAACACTGCATCAAGAAAAAAGTGTCACGATATCACGACATGTTGCATTTTCATGGCCAAAAGAGAAGCAAAAAAGAAAAGGGAAAAAAGTGTCACGATATCGCGACATGTTGCATTTTCATGGCCAAAATAGAAGCGAAAAAGCAAGGAGAAAAAAGTGTCACGATATCGTGACATGTTGCATTTTCATGGCCAAAAGAGAAGCGAAAAAGCAAGGAGAAAAAAGTGTCGCGATATCATGACATGTTGCATTTTCGTGGCCAAAAGAGAAGCAAAAAAGAAATGAAGAAAAAGTGTCGCGATATCACGACATGTTGCATTTTCGTGGCCAAAAGAGAAGCGAAAAAGCAAGGAGGAAAAAGTGTCACGATATCGTGACATGTTGCATTTTCATGGCCAAAGCAAAGAGAAAATGCAAGGAGAAAAAAGTGTCGCGATATCGCGACATGTTGCATTTTCACAGGCCAAAGCAAAGAGAAAATGCAAGGAGAAAAAAGTGTCACGATATCATGACATGTTGCATTTTCACGGTCCAAAGCAAAGATAAAATGCAAGGAGGAAAAAGTGTCGCGATATCGCGACATGTTGCATTTTCGCAGTCCAAAGCAAAGAGAAAATGCAAAGAGAAAAAAGTGTCACGATATCGCGACATGTTGCACTTTCATGGTCCAAAGCGAAGAGAAAGAGCAAGAAGAAAAAGTGTCGCGATATCGCGACATGTTGCATTTTCATGGTCCAAAGCGAAGAGAAAGAGCAAGGAGAAAAAGTGTCGCGATATCGTGACATGTTGTATTTTTGTGGGCCAAAGCAAAGAGAAAGAGCAAGGAGAAAAAGTGTCGCGATATCGCGACATGTCTCATTTTCACGGTCCAAAGCAAAGAGAAAGAGCAAGGAGAAACAAAAGTGTCGTGATATCGTGACATGTCACATTTTCACGACTCAAAAAGGGTAGGCAGGCAAAGAAACAAAAGTGTCGCGATATCATGACATGTCACATTTTCGTGACTCAAAAAGGGCAAGCAAGCAAAGAAACAAAAGTGTCACGATATCGCGACATGTCGCATTTTTGCTACTAAAAAATGAACAGTCATGACCAAGAAAATGAACAGTCATGAAGGAGAAAACGAACAATCATCGAAGGAGAAAACAAATGCATGCACAAGGGAAAAGAAAATGAATAGTCATGAAGGAGAAAATGAACATTCATCAAAGGATAAAAAAAATGCATGCATAAGGGAAAAGAAAATGAATAGTCATGCAAGGAGAAAATGAACAGTCATGAAGGAGAAAACGAATAGTCATCGAAGGAGAAAATGAACAATCATGACCGAGAAAACGAACAGTCATGGTAGGAGAATATGGTGTCAATTATTTGCATGTGACATGTTTGACGAAATGCCTTCTAAAAATATATAAAAGGAGTTACAATTGACAAGTGGTAGATGAGAATATGAAAGAAGGTGTTACAATTGACAAGTGGCGTATGAGAATATGAAATAAGGAGTTACAATTGGAGTTACAAAGAGAAAGTATTGTTATAAAAGGAGTGTTGCTTGGAGAATTCTTTGTGGGCGATATGTGTGGGCGATAAGCGTGTGTGTTTTGTGAATTGTGGTAGATGTTGGGTAAGCAATAGACCAGTCAGGGTCTTGTAAAAGTGAAGGCATTTTTATGTCAATCTTCTAGTTTCAAAATGGAAGTCCAAGTTGGTGCTTGGCATTAGGGGTTGGTGCTCCTTCCAGTTGGTGTTGGTAAATCAAGGGTTGGTGCTCCTTCCAGTTGGTGCTAGTAAATCAGGGGTTGGTGCTCCTTCCAGTTGGTGCTGGTAAATTAGGGTTTGATACTCCTTCCAATGGGTTCTAGTAAATTGATTGTAAAGTTGGTGCTTTGCTAAGGCTAGATTTGGATGGGAGTCCAAACAGTCATTTTGAGGAGTAGCCAAATCGGTGAACCTCGGTACATCTTGTGTTGTGTGATGTTCTCTTGTTATACTTGCTTTATTTGGTTTTAAGTTTTCATTGTTTTGGCTTTAAGAGTTGAATATTTAAGTTTAAAAGAGCTACACTGATTCACCCCCCCTCTCAGTGTCATTGTGAGACTAACAATTTCCATCCTCCAATTTCTCTATATGGAATGAGGAGGGTTTTTTTAAATAGATTTTCACTCTTCTACCATTGTAGGGTATAAATATAGCCACCCAAATTAGTAGGAAACTCCCTTGAGAGGCACATTACAAAATAGGGCTCCATATATACCACCATAATCTCTTGGATGATAGTAACTTGAGGAAATCTATGCAATACCATGGGGATATCCTTGATGACCCCCATAATTTTCATTGGGGTACCATCTAGCTATAAAAAATTGGGATAGTTTCTTGTATATTCCATTCCCATGACATCACAAACAACCTTGGGCATCACTATAGTAGCAACTCCTGAGTCAATCATACAATTGTGGACTACCCATCTCTCCATATCTAGTGACAGGTAAAATGGGGATGGCCTATTTTTTCTTGCTCCTAATACGGGCCTACGTAGGGCTAAATTTTACTTCAAAAGGGCCTTAATTTGATTCTTGATCATTTTAATGGAAGTTTGGAGAAAATCAATCTACCTCAAAATAAGCAAAGCATCATACATGCTGGCCTTTGAAGGTGTTCTCTTCAATTATTTAATGATGTTGAAGGCAGGGATCTCATATTGTTTTTCCTTCTCTTAGAAGTTGTTTAAATCTACTTCTATACTCATGAGTGGCCTTAATCTACTATCACTTGGTCAGAGAGGGGTATGTTATCTTATCTAAATTCCTCCAACATCTTGACCTCTTTTTGCTGAGTTTCATTGGATTTAGTCTTCTTCCTTTGGTGTTGCAATGACTTATGAATTGAGATATTTTGTGAGATATCCTTCTTAGCTTCCTTCTTATCCTTGGCATTGGTCAAGATCTTCAAAGGATTTAGTTCCTTAGGATTCACTTGCAAAGGCTTCTTTCTTGATCTTATCTAGATAGAAACCTATTCGACCAAAGGCATCATGAAGTTATGACCAACTTCTTTAATCATATTAATGTGTCCCTTCCAGGCCTTTTCTATTTTCTCTATTGCTATCTTCTATATATAATGTTGATGCATCATACAAGTACTTTCTCCATGAGGGTTATTACATGTGAAACACCAATAATCTGATTCATATGTAGATGTTGTAGCTTCTCCTTCTTTGTTGATGAGAATTGTACTAGTTTTCTCAAGAGGCTTGATGGTGGAAGTAGTATGGTCTTTGGCTACATATGGAAACCTTCTTGGTTGAAAATTTCTTTTAGCTTCCCTTATCTTCATTAGATTGATTTCATTGGTTAGATTCTTCATGGCATTATGCATTTATTGTATGAGAGTAGTTTGCAGATCTAGGATCAGCAAAGCAGGTATCATAGGAGGAGTAGGTAAAGCTTGCACCATCAGTAGGGATGGTACCATAGAAGGTCTAGGCCAATGAGGGAAATTTATAGGATATGAAACTATGGGATAGGTGAGGGCTAAGGTAATTGGCTATGGCTATATTTAAGGGAGATAAAGGAAAACGGGCATTACAGGCTTAGGATGCAGCCTGCCTATAGTAATGAGAACCTTCTCAAACTTTATCGATTGTTGGAAAATTTGAGGGAAGGTTAGAACATTTGATTACCTTATCATTAGAATTAAATCTAAACTAAAAGCTCTTAGGTAATAGTACATATCTTATTCATTAGATGGTCGAAGACCATTAGACACTCTCTTCCAAGTATGACTGAACCTGATGTTGAAATTAATTATTTTCTCCCACGGGTGTTTTTGTATAACCGTGAATTGTATGAGCAAAGAGAAAGGGTCTGCTTTCTTATTGAACTCTTCATTCAGCTTGCCAGCAAAATTAGTCCAAGAGGTTATACTTCTATTAGGTAGAGTTCTATACCAATATAACATCTTAATATTTAGAGATATGATCAACTTATCATCACATCCTGCTCTTGGATGTTATTAACGACAACCAATGATGCTACATCCTAGCAATGTTCATATGTTGTTTTCCTAGTACCTTCATATTTCAACAATGTATTCAAGGCTACCTAAGGAATAACATGTTTATCCACAAGATTAATAGGGTTTGTATGGTTCTATTTGGGGTAATACATATTTTGGTTTTGAACCATTGCTGATTGAGGAAAAACAGGTACTTCAAGTATTAGGTTGATATCACCCTGATTTTTTGTGAGAGATGAGGATGGAAAAGATTCAAAAAATAGAAAAGGCTACTTTTTTCCGAAGGATAGCTCTAAAAACTCAACTGGTTCTTCAAACTAGCTAGCCTTATGCCTTGTAATCATGAAAATATAGAATAGCAAAATTGGTATGGCATTATGGGTTTTTGCATTAACGGAGTCACTAGGTGACTTATGAAAACAAGGTAAAACAGGACATCACCTAACTTTGATTTATCCAAAAAAATAGGAGAATATCCCATTGGGCATGCCAAAAACTATTGGTCGAAATTTTATCTAATGGAAATATTTATGCTCCAAAAGACCTCAACCAACTTTTAATGATGCGATGCCAAGCGACTATGCGGATCAATCTCTAGATAAGGTCGGTTCCTTGAGAATTCTAGCTAACTATACCTAGGGAAAAGAGTGTTGAAAGAAAATAAATAAAATTGAAGCTATAACTTATAGGGGTACGAATTTAGCTGTATCAAAATACATGCACAACTAAACATAAAATATTACATAAAATCCTTATGAATCATCTAACAGACCAGCCAACACTTTCTCTTAATAATTAACACGCACATTTTGATTGTAAATTATAGAGCTAGAGAATGAAGTGCATGAAATCCAAAATGTAGATTTAAAGTAATTTCATCCAATTAATTTTAACAAAAATAAAATATGCATACATACACGAGAAATTTTAGAGGTCAAACAATGATCCACTTGTATTTCAGAATAATCCAAGTTTTACATGTAGATTGTAATAGCTAAAGAGCTGACCCTTAGAATTACTTGCATTATAGTATATATAGCTTTTCAAAAATTCTTCCTACAAGTAATTATAATGCACATTAATGGAGTAGCAACAATTCCTGCTACAAGTGGCTATGGCACCCATTCATGGAGTGTGGTTGTGTAAGAAAGTATCCAAGTTGTATACACCAACTAAAACCTTATGATTATTAATTGACCATCTGTATCGTATCAGAATGGGCTTCGTTGGCTACACTTGGTTTATCCATCCATATGATGCATCTAATAACTCTACCACTCATAATACTTACATGTACTTCAAGGAAGTGAGTCGTGATCATTCATGCAATCCAATTGTGAAGGATGCACCTTACTGCGAAATAATTTTAACATATCAAAAGGCCATTTGTTGCACGTCAATTGCGTATAGGGTTCTACATGATCAGTTATTGCATCCATGTACCAACCTTAGATCTAGGCATAGAGCTCTCCTACCATTTGTGAGTCAATCAACTTTGAGGATATCCCATCAAATTTTGATTCTCCTTCTTTGCCATGGTGGGATTTTGGGACCTATGTGGATGCTGGTTGCTTTCTATTTCCCCATCAAGCATTGTTTCTATGTATAACAAACTTTTGGGATGGGCCAAGGGTCAAACTGCTTCTCACTTTTCCATCCATTTTAGTTTTCTTTTCCTTTGAGGTAGGCTTTTGGGACTCATGAGAGGTCTAATTTCTTCCTGCTTTTTTGTCGGGTTCACCACTTGGTCAGTTTCAAGTTTTTGCTACAATGAGATTTTGGGATCCCTTCAAAATCCACTGGTTGCTTGTTTCTCTACCCACCTATTCTTTTGATTCCTTATAGTGAGATTTTGGGACCCACTCAAGGTCCATTGATTGCCCATTTTTCCACCCTCCTCAACACTTGGTCAAATTTTTGGGCTCTTCATGATGGAATTTTTGGAGCGATTCGAAGAGGGGTTATGGCCCAATTTCCCACCAGACACAATTTTTTCTCTTCTCTTTATGGCAGAGTTTTGGTACTTGCCCAATGCTCAACATGGGCCCGTTTTCCCACCAGCCTCTATACTTAGCAAAAATTTTTGATTTCACTTGCTTTTCTTGCAATCCAAATATTAGACCTTTTTCGAAGGTTCCTTCCATTATTAAGATGCAGGTAAGAAAATGGGGAGTAAGAAAAACCTCCCACAAGCACCTTCTTTAGTAAAACCACTTTGTATTTCTCTTAGATATGCATCATACTTAGGTGACCAATATGTTATTCATAATTGTATGCTTGGAAGTGGGGCCTCACACAACATAATGCCAAAACAAGTAGTTGATCAATTAGGGCTTATTTGTACTAAATATTCTCCTCTTATTTCAGTGATGAATAGTAGACAAATACATGTGTGGGAGTGATAATTGGTTTGCTTCTAGATTAGAATCCTAAGGAAGGTATAGTCATGGATGTAGTAGTAGTGGATGTAGATCCTTTCTTCTCCTTACTACTAAGTAAAAACTAGGTTGAACAACTAGGTGGATCTATTTAGTTAGACTGGTCTTATGTTACCATTTCCCTATCAAGAAAATAAAATGTTGCTCTTAGAAGGGAAAATTTTAACAAGTATTCTACAAGAACTGAGAAAATATGATGACACTATGATAAATATTGTGAATTCTATTGAGGAAAGAAGAATTAAAGTATTTTTTTTTTGGCATACACCTTTTTTGAAAGAAGTCCCTGAAGCTAAAGATATAGATCCAAAAACTAGAGCAAAAGTTGATGCTGAATTTGATAGGATCTTAACAAGTGAAATGTGGACTAACTTTTCATGGGGTAAATTCACAGACTAGGGTAGGTGTAGGGGTAAATTTTAATGATGTTAAGGGTAACTATTTAGGTATCCCTTATAGACTTGAATTCCATTATACTTATAATGTTATAAAATATGAAGATTTACTACTTGGGCTAAGAAAATCTAAAGAACTAGGCATTGATTACCTAACTATTTATGGAGATGCAAAACTTATCATTAAGTAAATAAAAGGAAAATATTAGACTAAATATCCAAGGTTGAGACAATATAAGAAAGTTGTCCTAGATGAGATTGATAAGTTCTTAATATTTAATATCTTGTATATTCTCAGAGGACAAAATCAAGTTGGAAACTTGTTGTTTGTAAATGCATCTAGTGCAGACTGTCCATAAATTAGTATATAATACATGGACATATTTCCTACTATTTCTATTTATAAGAAATTTGTGCTAGATAATGTTTTTTATATTTAAGTATTTCAGGATGATGTAGATGTTACAAACTTCATGACTCTTCAAAATTAGTTTGTTGATGTAATATGTGAAGAAGTACGATGAAGAGAAATTAAAATATTTCATTGGAAATCTAGTGGAAGACATCCAGTTAAAAACTAACAAATATTGGAAAGCCAGTGGAAGAGAAATTAAAAGATTTCATTGGGGTTTTGTTTCTCTAGAAAGTATCTTTGATGATTTTGACAAAGCTTACAAGCCACTTTTTAATAATCAAAATCCGATGATGTGAATATTGGAACAAAAGAATAACCAAGGCTTCTAAAAATAAATAAGGCTTTTTTAGGAAAAGAAAGACAACACTCTATTATTTTTTTGAAAAATAATATAGAGGTTTTTTCCTAGAGTTACAAATATTTGAGGACATTTAACACAAATTTTATGACACATATCATACCTATCCAGGAAGGTACTAAGCATTTTAGGAAAAAGCAAAGAAATTTCAACCCCACATTACATTCAATTATATAGAAAGAAGTACAAAAACTACTCAATGCAAAAATAATCAGAAAAGATAAATTTTCTTCGTAGATAACAAATTTAGTACCAATTACGAAGAAGAATGGAAATATTAGATTATGTTTTGACTTCAAAAATTTGAATAAAATTTCACTCAAATACAATTACCCACTCCCTAACATAATGTAGTTATTATAGGTAGTAGTTGGGTCCGCCAGGATGTATCTACTGGATGGTTTTTCAAGGTATAATAAGATATTGGTTAATCCAGAGCACATATATAAGACTATCTTCACTACACTTTTGAGAAATTTTGAGTATCTTAGGATGACTTTTGGACTAATGAATGCAAGTGCAATCTTCCAGAGAGCTATATATTTTGCTTTTAAAGGTTTGATTTTCAAAATTGTTGTTGTATATCTCGATGATATTACTATTTTTTTCTAAAAATCTAGAAGATCACTTTGAACATTTAGCTACTATATTTAGTAGATGTAAAGAGTTTGGCAGCTATCTCAATCATAATAAATGTATCTTTGGAGCTACAAAAGGAAAATTATTAGGACATGTTTCTAAAGAGGGCATCAACATTGATCTACAAAGAACAAAAACTATAGCCAAAATCCTTCCTCATAAGAATCTAAAAGGAGTTAGATATTTCTTTGGCAATATTAAGTTTGTAAGGAGGTTTGTCCTCAATTTTGATAAAATTGCTAAACCCATTAACAAAACGATCAAGAAATATGGGGACAAAAGGTAGACAAAATAAAACACTAAAGTATTTCAGAAAATAAAGGATGCAATTACTACAACCCTTATATTGAATTGCCCTGATTACTCTAAATATTTTAATATATACTTGTTTGCATTAGAACATACAATTGTTGTAATATTATCTCAAAAATATGATGATACTAATGAAAGACCCATAGCTTTTATGAGTATAGAATTGAAAGGAGCTCAACTAAAATATTCCATGATAGAAAAACAAGATTATACTTTATTAAGAGCTCTAGAATATTTTAAGAGTATCTTTGGATCAAATAAAGTAATAGTATGTATTCTTATATAGCCATAAAAGATATTTTCACTCAGTATGAAATCATAGGCAATACTGCAATATGGATGGTTAAACTATTGTATTACGATATATAATTCAAAGTCATTTAGATTGTTAGAGGATAGGGTTTAGCAAAATACATGGCTAGCAAAGTAGGGAAATTTATGAACAATACTATCATGGTATATGAACAACATGAAATTAGAAGGACTGAGAATGTTGAATGCAAATGGTATGATGATATATTGTTGTATCTTTAGACCTATCTTTTACAAGAGGTATATCCCAAAACAAAATGAGATCTATCAGACAACAAGCCCAAAGATACTATGTTCAAGAAGGTAAATTGTATTGGAGACATCCATATGGTGTACTTCTACTCTACCTATTTTAGAAAGAGGTTTCCCAAGTCTTAAAAGAATATCATTCTGGATACTACGGAGGTAACTTTTCTCTAAAAGCCATAACTAATAAAATCATGAGAGTCGATTATTATTGGTCTACCTTTTTTAAAGATGTTTATCAGTTAATTAGAAGATACCATAGTTGTCAGGTATTTGCAGGGAAGAAACAATTGGTAGCCATGCCTCTGAAACCAGTGATCATAGAAACTCCTTTTGCACAGTGGGGAATTGATGTAATCGGTGAAATTAATCCTAACTCTTCTAGGGGTCATAGATGGATCATTATAGCTACAAAATACTTTATTAGAGTAGCCCACATTTAATTTTGGCAACCATTAAGGTCTCCCAATGGAACATATCTCTCTAATATTGTTCTTTGATAACATTCCCCCATACGGTTCTGCATTGAATGGCCAAATAGTGGACAACTATTTTAAATAGCTAGTTTTACTTTAATACATCTTTGCCACCCACCCTCTTTGATCCACATTCACCACATATGGAATTTAGCACCTCATCCTCATTCTAAAAATTATTGGATAGAGTGGTAGAACACTGTAATTAAATGCACCACACATTCCTATGTACATACGATCACCAATTGACCCTCTTTCATCGATGGTCCTATGCATCCACTTCTTATAGACTCAAGAAAGCCATAATGGCCCTTGAAGCCCAACCTTACTCTACCTCTCTCCAATTAGAGGTAGCCAAGTTGAGGCATCAACAACATGTGGCTAATACCTATGCAGCCCAAGGTGCCTAACTCAAGGTGCACTGGCTCACTTGGGTCAACAAAGTATCAAAATAATTTGTCTTAGAATCAAATATTGTGAACTAGCCAAAATTATCAAGTCTATATAAGAGGAACAATGAGTTCTTTCCAAATTTTTAGATATAATGTAGGCTTTGGTTCATTGCTACCAGTAGGTGTTCACTATGTAAGATACATCCCTTTCTTAGGACCTTGCTTTGCAATAATGTCTACAAGTGGTTTCTTGTCATCTCTCAATGTCCTAACAGGTCGTCTGCAACAATCTTCTAACATAGGATGAGCTTAAGGTTGTAGCCTTTTCCATGGCCAATGATAAATCTCCTGGTATTGATGTATTCCTATACAAATTCTATAAGTTACTTTAGGACATAGTGGATCCAAACCTATATCAAGTCTATTTGGAAGCCCTTACGATGCACACCCTGGGCCTACTAATCAATAGGGGTAATATCAAGCTCATTCCTAAGGCAAGAGACTTTGAGGACATTTGTAATTGGAGGCCAATTAATCTTCTCAATATATCCTACAAGATTATTGTTAAAGCCCTTGCTTTTAGATTGTGTAACCCTTACCTCTCATCATTTAGCCAAAGCAAACATGATTCATCAAGGGCAGATACATCCTAGACAGCATCATAGTTGTCTAGGAGGGAATGGAATGGGTAAGGCAATCTCAAAGAAAGCCTTATTTCTCAAGATTGATTTTCCCAAAGCCTATGATATGATTGAGTGGCCTTTAATTATGGTCATGTTTCAAGCCTTTAGCTTTGGTCCTAAATTTCTAAGCACTGTTAAATGCTTTTTGTAGATGCTTCGACCTACATTACTATCAACAACCAACAATCCTATTATTTTGGTTTATACAGATCTATTCGACAAGGGTGTCCTCTTACCCTAGATCTGTATGTTGTAGTTTTTGAGGTCTTTGGCTACTTTCTTGCTGATGTTATTACCAAATATTATGTAAAAATGATCATGCTTCTTGACACTTTCCATAAATTGGTCAATGGGTATTTTTTCGATGACTATTTTCTCACCTTTATTGAGGAAGAGGACAATGTGACACAAGCCATCCATTGCTTAGATATATTTTTTTTGACCTCTAGTTTGAGCATTCAGTGGTAGGAAATGCAATGTTATAGGTAGTATTTTCTACCCAAACCCCTTTGTCTCGATAGTTATAGGTGGAAGTAGATCTAACATGGTGAGATGTTTCACTTTCTTAGAATCCCTTTTGCCTTTCAGGCTTTATCCACTAACCTCTGGTAGTATGTTCTGAACAAGGTAGAAAATAAACTTTTAAAGTGGCTTCTTAAGCCACTTTATTTAGTAGGAAAATTTTAAGTTTTCTCCAAGATATTTCTTCCATGCATGTCTATTATTCTTCTTGTTGGGTGCACTCGAAAGCTTCTTATCACAAAATTGGACAAGATTATTCAAGATTTCCTATGGGTCTCTTTGATAAAAAAATAGGGTTTTCACAAAGTTGTGTGGTATTACTATTGTCTTCCACGAGAGTTAAGAGGGTTAGGGATCCTTCATACCTTTCACCAAGGCACTTCCTTATGTGCCAAATGGGTCATTTGTATTATGCATGATAATGAAGCCTAGAAATACTTGCTTCGACACTGCATAGCCTCTAGTGTCCCCATGGGAGAAAAACCTAAAGGGGGATTGATCTACAATCCATTATGGTGATGAAGATGCCAGTTAAAATTTAGGCCACTTTTATTGCTAAGAGTATTTGTAAGGCCAAGGAAGCTCTCTAACCCTGGTTACTTTGGAATGGCAATGATTTTAGTACTGGACTCTCTATAAATAAATAGTCATTATGGTGGTCTTCCATTCACATCTATTAGGAATAACAATTGGCCAAAATACCATGGGTCCGTACCCTTTTATTTTTCCATAAGGGTATTTGGTTCATCACTTACCTCTTTTCCAAGTGGACTAGGAATTGGCTTTCATGGGAAAAAGTTAAAACACACCTCTCTGAAATCAACAAAGAAATATTTTAGGCAATTCAAGACATAGTCCTACTTGAAATAGTTAATAAAATTGGGTTTTAAATCCTACATCCTTGGTGGAAGGAATAGAAATGGTCTCTCGATTCTCCTTTCAGTAGCTATAAGTTGATAAAAGGGTATTGTTGGATTTCACCACATCTACCCATGGTCCCCAAGTTAAATGAGAGATGGAGAATCCAGGCAACCAACAAAAATTGGTAGAACAAATTTCACACTTTATGGGATGTTGTTTTGGAGCCTAAAGTGTCTTACTTTCTTTGGTATCTCCTTTTTCAAGGACTTCCTATAGGAGAACGCCTTCATAATTTAGGATGACACATTCCCAACTATCCATTTTGTCACTATAGGGAATCCATTGAACATTTATTTGGTATTGCCCTAGATCCCAAGTAGCACAAAAATGGATTCATGAATTTTTAAAACCTTTTAGGCCACAATATTTTTCTTAGCCTATGCTTCTTCTTGGGGATACAACTTGAATGCCGGTACATATAGTTTTAGCAAATTTTTAGGGTTGAGATTCTATTTAACATTTGGAAAAACTATAATGGATTTTTTTCTACTCAGCATGCATATCCAAATTTTTCCATGTATTCAAAAGCTCTACTAAGCTCCAATGTTTTAATTTAGAATTAAGCATAAGCGAACAAGGTTACCCTTGAGGTTCAATATCTGCTAACCTTATTGGATCATTAGGTAAATGCTCCTTGCACTGTGGCTTGGATTCTGCCCTCTCCACCTCGCCAAAGACATTATTCTTCTTAGCAATGGGATTTAGGCCACAAAAGGTCCCATGGAAGGACTCCAACTACTTTTAGACCTCACCCGCAGGACCAATGTACCAAGAAATAATTTCACTCCATGCTATAGTATTACCATTGGAGCTCGTTATTCAATTGGGCTACCACTTTGCCTTAGACCACAGACAACACTTAGAAGTTGCAGGGCAATGGTTCTGGGTGGGATTTAGTTACCATAGACCCTAATACTCCCATTTTCTAGGGAAATTATTTGGATAAGGACCCCCTCCCTCTATTGGTGCTACTCCTATGGAAACTTGAGTACTAGTGGGTCTTTTGTCCTTTTTTTTTGTTGATATGTTAACTATTTTATAGTTGTCCTAGGCATTTTTTTGGACTTGGGTTGATGTTTTACATAGGTTTTTGGGGTGTGTTTCCATACCATCCATTTTGTTGTGAATAGTGTACTCCTTTTTATTAATAATATCAAGTCACTTTCAACAAAAATATTTAGTGCCCCTTTTTCATACCTATAAATATAAATATATTGTCTACAACAATATGAGAGTTTATTAATACTTTTTTAAGGTTATTATTCATGCCCATAATATTCCAAGATATTATTTTCACTAATGTTTTTATACTTATTTGAGTGTTTAGCCCCACTTTTTAACACTTAAATATTTTCTTTTTTTTTACCATCTCAATATCCCTTTGGATTTCTTTTTCTCTTTGTTTTTGCTTCTTAGATCTTCCTATATTTTTCACTTCCACAAATAATTTCATCTTCATCCATCTCTTCAATATTCTCACACTACTCAAAGTAAGACTTATCATATATATGTTTGTATTGTTGTGTAGGATATGTAGAGCAATGAATAACCTCCAAAGCACATTCTTCTTTATATTGCCCTAGAAACCCTAAAGTGCAAAGACTCTCTTCCAAAGCAATTACCTTCTTATTCTACCCTAAAAACCCTAAATTGTTACAGACTTCCTCCATTCTCATTTATTTACTATGCTAATCTTGAAATCCTAAAGTGCCAGTAATAACCTCTATACCACTTTCACTTATATTACCAGGAGAGGATTCTATACTACTTAAGGAAAATGAATATAATTTACCTAGAAAGATCTTAACCTCTTCCATCATACTTATGTTTGGATTTTTCTCCAAATTTACCTTTGCACCTTTAATTCCTTCTAAACTTGAACTTACATATTGTACTTTATCATCCCCTATATCCTTCTTTGTTTCTTCTAATTATAAATCCAAGTGAGTTATGGTGGTATTTTCCATAAGTTGTAGATAGGCTTTCTTTACCCCTTATTTAAGAGTGGAATATCATTGATCTGATCTACCTTCTATTAATGTATTATTTTCTTGTTTCACCTTGAAGTTTTTCTTATGACCAATTTTTTTTGTCTCTTTCTTCATAGTTGTCACTTTACAATGTCTTGCCAAGTGGTGAGTCTCATAACAATTGTAGTAACAAAATACAATGTTTTCATAATCTAGTTGTTGATCCCATTCTCTTGATTCAAATTTAATCTTAATGGATTATGGCAATTATTTTAAGATATCCATAGAAACATATATTTTGATATATATAGCATGCTTCTACTCCTTAATAGTTAGTCCTGCCTTGATGAATTATCCCAAGGTATTTCCAATATTCTTCAAAATATCCTTATTGATAAGCTGATATGGAAGTCCAAAAAGCCTAACCCAAATCATAAGCTTCTTAATAGTTTCTGTCTCAATAGAAAAAAATTCATTCCATGGTCTTAAATAAAGGGTATCTCTCCCTCTAAACCATGGGCCACCACTCAATATTTTATCCCTGATTTCTAAATTAGAAAAGATGACAAGGAAAAAAACCTTTAGGAAGAAAACTCACAAAGTAATTTGAATTCAATCCCCACTTCCACTTGATCCAATCTTGAATCTCCAAAAACCCTGGCTAGGATCTATGGAACTTACATATTAACCCCTTGCTTTTCAAAACCATTATATCATGCTCAATCATCTCATCCTTAATGATCACTTCTAGTGCAACATTTATTACTTGGATCAAACTTTTCATATATTTGCTCCTCCACTTATCTTCAACTTGGGCATCCATACTTCAAGATAGGGTGTCCTCACTTCCCCTTAGGTATTTCAAATATAATTTTCCTTCTAAAATGACTAGTGGAGTTGGGGCTAGGGATAGCTCCTAGCTTACACTCCCTCCTATCTCACACTCCCTCTTAACTCACACTTCCTCTTAACTCACACTCCCTCCTAACTCATACTCGCTCTCGTCTCTTCTTTCTCCCAATGTTCCTCTACTTTGATAGTTTTTTAGAAATAATATTTTTCATATTTATGGTAAGGTT